>OY728143.1:1591008782-1592258782 GCA_963277665.1 Viscum album | reverse complement strand
CCACAAATCCAAGGAACTTTCCGGAGGTGACCCCAAAGGCACACTTCAACGGGTTCATCTTCAGGCAGCGAGACCGGAGGAAGCCGAACACTTTCTCAAGGTCTTTGAGATGGTCCTGACGCTGGCGCGATTTGACCACCAAGTCGTCGACGTAGCATTCCACCAGTGTGCCGAGGATTGGCTTGAATATGCGGTGCATCGCCCGTTGATAGGTGGCACCTGCATTCTTCAGGCCGAAGGGCATGACCCGGTAGCAAAAGGTACCTTGGGGGGCCCTGAAGGCAGTGAACTCCTCATCCTCAGGGGCCATCCGAATTTGGTTGTATCCGGAGTATCCATCCATGAAGGAGAGGGATTGGAACCCTGCCGTGGCATCAATCAACAGCTCTGTCACTGGAAGGGGAAAATCATCCTTCGGACAATGGCGGTTGAGATCGCGGAAGTCGATGCAGACTCTAATCTGCCCGTTCTTCTTCCCGACCGGCACAATGTTGGCCAGCCATTTGGGGTACTGAACTTCCCTCACGAAGTTGGCTTTGATAAGCTTGTCAACTTCGGCCTCAACCATGGCACCGTGGGATGGGTGCATCTTCCTGGGAGGCTGCTTGAACCCGCGATGGTTCGCCGGGAGACCAAGGCGGTGGACGGCTACCTGAGGATCTAGCCCCGGCATCTCGTCATAGCCCCAAGCGAACACATCACGGTGCTGCCTGAGAAAGTCCACGTACTGCTGCCGCTCCTCAGAGGGCATGGCGGCACTAACCAATGTGGGTCTTGGATCGGCCTCGGTTCCAAGGTTCACCTGTATTAACTCATCGACCGTGGCGGGGACGCCCTCCTCAAAGGTTGGGGGTGCATCTTCCACGTCCTCTCCGCTCGGGGAGGGATCGTCCACGGGAGAGACTGCGTTGGAAACTGTATTGGGGCTACCAGATCCTGCTGGGCCACTGGTGCTGGCGCGGGTGGTCGCGGCCATCTCATCAGGAGACTCGCGGACCGTCAAGACCATGGTGACGTCCAACCGGTGAATCGGGAGGACGTAAGCGTCATCCAGACTTGCCCAGGGATCGCTTGCAACAGCGACAGGCTCAACCTCACCTGCCAGGATCTGTTTATCCTTTCTCTTGTAATAGTCCGCCTCCAGATAGCGGGCTTCACATGAGGCAAAAGGAGAGGTATCTCCTTGAAGCACGCCTACTCGACCATTAAGGGAGTATTTGAGGCATTGGTGGTATGACGAGGGAACCGCCGCGTGAAGGTGAAGCCATGGCCTGCCCATCAATGCGTTATACGCAGTGTCCTGAGAGACTACCATGAATTCGGTGTTGGAAACCAAGTCACCGAACTGGGTCTTCAAACGTATCTTGCCGACCGGGGTTTGCTCGGTGCGGTCGTACCCCTGGATCCTGAGGTCGGAGGGAATCAAGTCATCCTCAGACAACCCCAATCTCCGGAGCGTCCGAGTTGGAATTAGGTTAATCCCGGACCCCGTGACGACAAGACAGCGCCGGACTTCAAGGCCATTGAACTGGCCAGTGACATACAGCGGACGGATATGTCCCTGTATAGGAGGGTCTTCATCCTTACCAGAGAACGAGATAACTTCCTGACATTCGGCGTCCTCGATCGTTTCGGCGTGAAAGGCCTCTGCAACCGCAACCTCTGTCTCAAACTGGAGGGGGCTTTTCAGGGCTTCAGTGAGTGCCTCGCGCATCTCAGATGACATGCGCAGAGCCTCAAGGATGGAGAGCCTTGCTGGGATGTCGGCCAAGTGCTTCAGGACATCATACTTTTTGGCCAAGCGCGAGCCCCTGGTTGCAGGAGGTTGCTCTGCGGTTGGTGGTATGACGGGCCTTGCCGGTTGGATCGGCGGCCGACTGGTACTTGGCGCATCTCGCTGTTCACTGGTCGCAGTCCGGGAAATGGTCACCGTACTGGAGTCAGGAGGCCGGGATGGACCCGTGGCAGGGCGGAGCTGGTCGCGATGCAGCTGAGGCGGTTCTGCCTGGTCCCACACCACAAACAGTGGCGGAGGCGAATCCGTCATCCCCGGATGGGGGGGCTGCGCGCGCTGAGCTCGGTTTTGAGCCTGCTGCCTAGTCTAAGTGGCGTGCACGGCCTGGCTGGAGGCACCAACGGCTGTGCCCCGGCGACTCCTGTTGCTGCGGTTCTTCCGACGGTAGCGACGACCGGGGACACTAGGGAGGTCCACCTGGTGTTCTTCAACGTCGGGAACCGAAAAGGGATTTACCAGCTCGACGGTGTTAACCGAAGCGTACCCAACACCGTCATCGGACGAGTCATCCATCACCGGGCGGATCCGAGGAGGGACCCCCATCTCCGGGGGCATGAAATCGCCGAGAGTGCGGGATAGTGGCGGAACCGGCGGGGCGCGCTCTTCCTTCTTGCGCTGCCGCCGTTTGCTCCTCTTGGAAGAGGCAGGCTGGGACGACGATGCCGAAGCAGCACCCGCAGATTCTGGGGGCTCAGGCTGATTCAAGCGCGCACGGATGATTCCATGGGCGCGAATGGTCATCTTACGGGCCATCCAGTTATTATACTTCTGGGATCCGCGGTCGGAGACCAGCTGCCATTCGTCCTCGTTGCCACTATCGTCATCTGATCCCACGAACACGCCCGCCACTTGTGCTGGAGCTGGGCCCAACCTGATTACATTGTTGTTAATCTGGTCTTGGAGCCAATCCTTAAACACGTAGCACCGCTGGATGGTGTGCCCCAGGGCCCGATGGTAGGGGCAGTAGCGGGGTTTATTCGTAAGATGTGCCTCCTCTGGCCTCCAACACTCAGGCAGTCGCACAATCCTCTGCTCCAGGGCGCTTCGGAAATAACCGGGGACCTGATCCTCGTGGAATGAGTAAGTCAGGTGTCGCGGGCCCCTTGGAGCGTGGTCTTGACGAGGGGCTGGAGGGGCCGGCCGAGGAGGTGGACCCTGATTATCTCGCCTGGGTTGTGGCAGTACATTACGCGGAGGGGCCGGCTGGTTCTGGGGCTGCCGATGCTGGGCCGGGAACTGAGCCCGTGGAGGCGGATTCCTGTGAGGCTGTGGAGCTGGCCTCGCCGGCAACAGCTCCAATGGCCTGGGGGCCTCTATCTGGGCGACAGCAGCAGGCTCAGCCCTGCTGACTCTCCTTGCAGGAATCATTGGAGGCAGCGGGTGTGCCTGGCTGGCCTGTTGCAGGGCTTCCTCAAGACGTTGAGCTTTGTCCGAGAAGTCCCTGAACCCTCCGGGGTAATTTTGAGTGATCAGGGAAGGGACCAGCTCGGTCTTGACGTTCCCGACGCACATTGTCAGCAACTGCTCCTGAGTCAATGGCATGTCAAGGGAATACGTGAGACCCTTCCATCGGGCGACGAAGTCCGCGACTCGCTCATCAGGCCTCTGCTTGCACTTGAAGAGGTCTGCGATACTTGTCTTCCGGGTCGTGGAACTGAACTGGTAGAGGAACTGTCTACGGAGGTCCTCCCAGCTGGTTACCGACCCGACGGGGAGCTGGCTGTACCAGACAAATGCTGGCCCTTCCAGTGTCTGAACAAAGCAGCGAAGCTTAGCGGCCTCCTGCTGCGCCGGAGTCCCCAACATAGGCCCGCACCTCGAGTTGAAGTGGGCTAAATGCTGTGGTGGATCTCCAGTTCCGTTGAAGGGGGCGAAAGTGGGATTCCCGAATCCCGGAGGCGCCGGCATGTCATCCACCCATGCTAGGTAGGGCTTGCCGTCCGGTGGGATCGCCACCTGCCGAGTCTCCAAGGCTTCCAAGCGGGCAATGAGTGCCGCCATCGGATCGTCCGGACATGGGTTCCAGTCCTGGCGAGGATCTCTAACCACGAGCGCGTTACATGGCCCTTCAATCGGGTCGTTGACCGGATCGTCGAACTCGGCAGCCCGTGGGATGGTGGGCGGAGCGGCCCTTGGGGCAGCGGGAGGAATCCCAGCGGGATCTCTCAGGTAGTCACGCCGCTCGGGAGGGTGAGGCGAAACATACCACGCCCTCTTGCCATAGGTAATGGCCTCTCTCCTGTCGGCGAACGCGGCGTAATCACGGTTGCCCGGGAGAGTCTCGTCGAGGAGCGGTTGTTCCGGTCCCTGCTGTCCTGGCCTAGGATCACCGTAGTCAGGCCGTCGTTCTGCAGCGTGCTCGGCGAGGAGCTGGTCAACCAGCTTCTTCTGTTCGGCGAGCTGCTGACGTAGCGTAGCCTTCTCGGGATCCTCCTCTGCCCTCTGCATGGAGGCAGATGGGTCGGCGGGCTTTATAGCCTCGCTGTGCTCTTTTCCTTTGCTGACGTTTCGGCTCAACGTCAGTGCTTCAGTGGGTGCGGGGAGCCCCAGGAGGTTCCTCTGATGACGAGTAACTCTCACCGATGGGTCTGACGACGGCTTGTCTTCAGGGGGGAAGCCCCCGTCGAGAAGTTCCAAGTCGTTCCCCTCTCCCGACAGGTCAGCCATATTGACTGTTTCCGTCCCTGGGGATATACCCTCAGGGCCACCCAGCGAATCGGGCTGTCGGCGAATCACACTAAAGCGCAGGGCAGCGTACTGCCCCCATCCACGGATATACACGTGGGGAGTGGCTTCCTCGATAACTTTGCGGAGTACTTGAAAACACTCAACGCATCGTTGTTGGAGGGCCTCGTGGTGCCCAAATGACCCGGGGTGCCGGACCGTGGGGAGCGTGGCCAGGTCAATTTGGCGGCACTGCTCACCAATATCCTCCAGGTGTTGTTGACTCTCGGGGTATGGCATTTGTAGGCAGTGAAGACGGGAGTGAGTCTCCCGGAGAGTTCGGCGGAAGCATTCGAACTCATCCGGGGTGAGTGATTCGGGTGCATCAAAGCCCGGTCCTGCGACTGGCCAAAACTTCTCAGGGAAGTGGCCCTCTGCAAGGACGGTCCAGAAGCTCCACGACTCGAACTCGGGACCCAGGTCTCCCCGGTCCTCTTCAATGGCTGGGAACAGACGGGGAACCGGCAGTGGCGCCGAGGCGGGCCGTCGGGCCGACGGGCTGGCCGGTGGTGAATACGGCGAGCAGGCCGATTGGCCTTCATATCCCGGGCCGCCCTCTGAGGGTGGCGGTGCCCCAGCTACCACATCACGATAGGACGGGCCGGCGAGCGAACATCCTACCGTAGCATCGGTGCTCGCCGAGGGTGCACTAGATCGTGGTTCGACCGTCGGTCCCCAGATAAAGTCTCCGGCTTCTCCGATCGAGGCGGAAGGCACTTCCGGAGGGGCCGGTACCAACCGCAAGCTTGATCCTTGGGGGTCTACCAGGCCCTCGTTACTCCGGATATACCTTCGGAGAGAAGCAGGAATCACATCGATCTCGCTCTCGGGGAGCACGTGGCTGACGTGCCGCATTCCCACCCCTGCCCTTGACTGGCGGGATTGGGGAAAGGGCTCTGTCGCCGAATCGTACTCCGCCTCTGAATCAGAGAAGCGAACCGGTCGGATCTCTGTCCGTAATTCCGTAACATTCTTCCCTCGGCGTCGACGCCTTGCCTTCCTGCCCCTGGGTGGTTCTTCGGGGCAGGGCTGATCTCTGTCCTGGCGTCCTCCGGCCGCACTGGTGCTGGGGCCAAGAGGACTGGGAACCAAGGTGCGAGGGGCACCGGGACAGATATCAAAGGGGACGCGGGGAGAGATGATTCCGGGCAGGCCTCCGGGCCGGGATCGGAAGGTGGGATGACCCATGCCTCCTGGATCGGCCACACAGAGTAGATCCTGCCGGTGAATAGTGCTACCGCGAGGTGGTCCGCGGCGGCTACTGCCAGTGCCAGCAACCGGGAGAGTCGACACAACCTGCCTTTGGGGCGGTCGGGGCCTCGATCCAGGTCGGGCATAGGAGTTCCCCTGCTCAGGATGCGCAGAGGCCTGGCGACTGGAGCCAGCAGTGGCTTGGGCCAATGCGGCCGCTGTTGCTAGAGCCCCAAGGTGGGCATCCTCTTCCGCTCGTGCCCGACGTTGGCGTCGAGACAGACGAGTCGGGATGAGCGGCGCGGGCAGGTGGAGAGCCCGCTCTTCGACTGGAGAGGCCTGGCGGCGGTGTCGTCGTGGCCTGGCGGGAGTCCTTACCGTAGATCCCTGGAGCGAATCCCGGATAGGGTGATCCCGGGCATCTTCCACCTCATCCGCATAGGGAAGGGAACTGTCAGAGCGCTCCGGGGATAAACTCCCGAAGCGATTGGACGTTGAGGTAGGCAGCGGTGCCTCCCTGCGCGGCCCTCGGGGGCGGCGGTGGTGGCGAGGCGCAGCCTCCTCAAGGTCTAGGCAAGCCATTTCCCTAGTGGGGATGACTCCCTCTTCCTCGTATCTCCACACCAGGGTGTTGATCACCCTTCTCTGGATGACCTCCGAGGGGGAGAGAGGGCGTGGTCGCCCTGCAATTGCGGCTGCTGGGACGGCTGTGGAACGGGCGGGACCGCGCGGAGTAGCCGCGTCGGTGTTTCCCCTACCCCTGCGCCAGTGGGCGGGTTGCGATCGGGCACTGGATCGGGCGACCTGGTTTCTGAAAGCAGGGAGAAGGGCCCATTAACACTGACAGGAAAAAGGAATCGACAACCAACCATTAGCGCCACGACGCCTTCCGTGGGGGGAACCCAGGCCCTCGACATTGCGAGACGGAGTGCCCGATGTCCCTTCCCCAGCCCCTGGCGGGCAAGACTAAATGCTTGGCCGGGCAACATGCCGGTCTTCCAACACCTCTGAAAGCCATCGGTCTTCGTATCGAGGAGAAGAGATTCACGTCGGGTTCACCATTTTTCTGTTTCGGTGCGGATGTGCGTCGGGTTACGCTGTTCCGCCAGGATGCGTTCGCGCGTGCACCCGTCAACCCGAGGGGATGGGCGCGCGGCTTGTGGTCCCGCAGTCCCGCTTTCCAAGGGCGGGCGGCATTCGTCCCTTATTCAGGGGCGTCTGCTCCTTGATCGAAACCGGGATGATGGGATGTCGACTCCTCCTTCCTTGGACATCTCCTCGGAACTCGTCGCCTAATCCGGGTCTCCCTCATAGACTTAAGAATGTTCGTGAATCTCGTTCCCGGCGCCATATCTTCATGGACACCGGTTAATTACGCTTCTTCCGCCCGGACGCTCCAAGGAGTCTGGGCGGGGCAGCAACCTGCAGTGAGAAGGCCGGGTGGCTCTGGGTGCTGGGGGCGTGTCGTGACACTGCGGCTCGGCACGTCTGTCTTCCGTCCCTAATAGGGCTTCTCGAAAGCATGATGGCCTGAGGCATCCCGTACTGGGTGCGGGGAACTGTGTCACCTGAGGTTTTCCTCAGCTTCCCATGTTTAACACGGGGTATGCCGCGAGTTTAACGTCCAGCGGGGACGGCATCGGACCGATCAACATGATAAGTGGATCGGATGACAGAACCCCTTGCGGGGAACCTCCGACGCTGGGGCCAGCACATGGGCGGCTTCCCAAGTAACGTGGAGTGGAGTGAAGTGGCATGACCCCACCGGGATGTGGCGGCCCGGGTAAGGATCAGGATGGATGTTGGAGTGAAGAGCTTGGACCCCGTAGGGGCTTCCTACGTACCGCGCATTAGCACGGATCAAAGTCAACGTAGTTCGGGTATACAGTTTAACGTCATGCTGGACGTCGGCAAGCCGACTCACGAAGAGGTCTAGGCCGCCGGGCGGAGGATTGAACCGAACCACCTCGCACAGAGGGGGATGGAACGGCCGGGTGGATCACAATTTCACGTCATGCTGGACGATAAAAGGAGAAATGGAAAAAGGGGCTGTGGGGAGGCACAGTGGAGATACACACGGGCAGTCTCCCACAAGGGCGGATTCATAGGTGAATCGACGCAAGCGTGAACCCTGGAGGGGTCCACTGATGGACGAACCGATGTAAATACTACCGGGATGACCAGGTGGTGGGCTTGGACCTCAGGGAGGCTTCCTATGTACCCTGTTTAGAAGACAGGGATCAAAGTCCACGTAGTTCATTCTGTCAGGACTTACGCACTTGAGGCAGCCCGGATGCGGCAAAACTCAGTTGGAAGGGACTTGGGCCGAAAGTAGGAGACGCCTCGATCCCAGTCACACCCTCTACTGGCTTCGGCAGTGGGGGAGCGCAATGGAGATACACATGTGCAGCCCCCCACAAGAAACTAGGGGTTTGTAATACCCTGCCCCCGTAGGGAAAAGCCACTCCCATTAAATCGTCCCAAAAGCGGGACAATCCCGGCAGAGACGTGCGGGTGGGGGCCACATCCAAACCGGGGGGGGACCCTGCGTGCGGAGCACGGGATCAGGTTGCGGACGGTTTAACGTCTTGCCGGACGAAGTACAGTTTAACGTCGTGCGTTGAGGACGAAGCGGACGGTTTAACGTCTTGCCGGACGAAGCACAGTTTAACGTCGTGTGTTGAGGACGAAACACTTGGCAGTTTAACGTCTTGCAGCGCGGACGAATGTGCAGTTTAACGTCATGCTGGACGTATGGGCAGTTTAACGTCATGCTGGACATAGGTCCGTGTCACTTCGCGCAAGCCTGGAGGGCCGCACGGAAAGACAACGCACGGTGCGGGCACCCAGGATGAAGATCATCGGGCGCCACGCAGGCGGGTACCCTCAGGGGGTCAAGGGAGGCGACCCTGGCGGATTGCGCGCAAAAGAGAAGCTTTGCGCGCAAAACCGTGGGTCGGCGCGCAAAATGGCGGGCTGACGCGCAATTGGGCCAGCGCTTCGCGCGCGGATGATCGGGATTGCGCGCACTGGGCTTCGGGTAGCGCGCGGGGGCAACGGCTCATTCTCTAACGAATGGCCACTTTGAAAATGGGGGGTGCGCGCAATCGGGCTGGATTGCGCGCACCCGGGGGGCAATTGCGCGCAAGAGGCTTCTTTTGCGCGCAAAGGCCTTCGGGTTGAAATTTATTCAAAGGAAAGGAGCCAAGGGGATTGCGCGCGAAGGCGGACCCCAAGGCTCTATTGCGCGAAAGAAAGGAGGTTACCTGAAGATCGGCATTGCGCGCGGAAGGGGTTGAATTGCACGCGCGGGAGACCGTTCGACTTCCAGCAACCTTTGAAACGTTGGGGGTCGCCTAGTATTTATAGGCAACCCCGGGCGCGGAATCCAAGGCGCGAGCGCGGAATTCTCCTCGCGGGCGCGGAATCGGGCACGGCGCGCAAGGGAGTTGCGCGCATCCCGGGGGTTTTGCGCGCGGATCATCATCTTTGCGCGCAGGCCTCTGAAATTCCGCGCAAGGCCTCCGGGCCCTCCGAAACATTCTTCCGACTCCAAATATGACCTCGCTTTCCGCATCCGGAGCTTCGTTTGGGAACAACGGACTTTTCCGGCGTCTACAACCGCCCTACACACAATCCATTAAATTAATCCCCCTTAATTGTTCCTCCTATGACCATTATGCTACAAGCATGCAACCATAGGACCCTTGTCCTTGGAGGGAAGGGACTCGAATACCTCTATCTGATACGTCTTATAGTCATATTCATATTTGTTTTGACAAAGAGCTCGAAGTGTGGAGTTTTCATGGGGACATTCCCCTAGTTCCATGTCTAGGCTTCATGAGCCCGTCATTTGGATACTCAACCTCTTTCAAGTTTAAAAAGACCCCCTTTGAGGCATGGTCTCATGCCACACTAGCTTACTTATCATCATGGCCCAATGTCTCTAAGGACCATCGGCGAAATTTGTGACTGGTCCTGTGTTTCGAACATGGCCAGCGATCAACCCTCATTTGTCCATATTCATTCCAGGATAATGTGATATAGATATTGTGATTCGAATATAGTCAATAGTTATCCACTATTGTCATTCAACCATCATTGTGGTTTAGATCTTGAGCATCATGATTCACATATTTCCACTTTCTTATGTTCAAGTGGAATTCCAACATACTCGAATTTACTCCTCCGCGGAGCAAGGTACATTATATAGGCAAGTCATCGTCATTGGGAAGTAATTCACCTAGCATCCCACCACTCTTAACATTATCTTTTATATGATAGGAAAGTCCCATCACTACTCCTTGTTTCCCAGATTCAGCATGAATCCCGTGGGATTATTAGTTCGGGTAGGATGTGTACTGGTGCAGCCATCCCACACATGCCATTCATCGTCCCACATGATGTTAAAATGTGCCTCATTACTATATATGGCTTGATTCCCATCCTAATGGGGTACGTAGGAACATCCTGGCACCTTGCCGTGGGCCCAACCTAACTTTCACCTTTTGTCTAATGACCTGAAAAACATCCTCTAGGGATATGTGGTGTGGTGCAGACTCCTTATGTCCTCATTCATGTCGAGTTTATAGATACCACACCACATTACTCATTTTTTAGATCTCCCATTTCACAATTATTCCTACCACATGACGTTAAACTGTATGATTCCTTATGTCCATGACACATTACACTAAACCGTGGTTCTACCCTGAACATGTATAGGATTCTCCATGTTAGTCATGGGATGCACTAGATCCCTTTCCAAAAAGGACCTTCTTGGAGGTATGCTTGATCCATGATCAGAAGTATACACCCACCTAATGTTCCTTTATAATGGTCATGTGATTTCAAGATTGTTAGAATCCATTCAAACAACCTATCACTCCAACTCCACACATTGTGTTCCCTTCAGTCGGACCCTCATCCTCTTTCATGACTGAATGAACCCCCTAACAATTTGGATGCTCGACCTATGGCTCACCTACTGTCCTAGGCTAACGTTTCGGAAGGCTAGTGGATAACATTTTGAGTCAGGCCATGTGTTTCAAACCTAGTCAACAGTGGGCCCTCATTTGTTATTCCCATGCTGGGATAACGCAATAACGATACAATTCATCAAACATGGTCAACAATCATCCTTTATTGTCGTTCCACCCTTACAGTGTTTCAAATATGGGGTATCATAATTCACACATTCCACTCCCCTATGTCTAGGTTAATTCTAACTCTCCTAGTGTTACCCCTTTATGTGAAAGAGCACATTGGAAGGGAGGCACATTTATTTTTCTAAGGTCCTCGTCCTCCAATAGTGCCTCTCCCATTTCATCCCATAAATCTGAGTTGGTTATTCAAAACTTGAGTCTCCAAAGCGTGGTTGGCAATTCTGCATTCAAATGAAGTAATAGTGCGAGAATCCATTGTTTCTCACATTAGGAATGACCCATGTGAGCTTAGGAGTGGATTTCCATTTATTTCACGATTGTGGTTGAAATGAATTGAACCAAATGAACAAGTAAATAAATCCATTCATACATACAGTTCAAAACAATAGGTAGTAAAAGGAAATGAGTTTATGAATTCAACCAAAATAGGGCCCCTAAGGATCAAAATATTGGATAAATCACTCTAGCACTACTACCTTTTGGATTGTGGCCCCCATGATTGCCTCCCGCCCCCTGAGAACCTTCTCCTCATCTGCGGCCGTAGGGCGCAGTTCACTGACTCTAGCATGCTCTTGCTCCTATTCAGTTTGGAGTATAATCATTTGGTGACCCACTTCTACTAGATACTATTGGGCGTCTTCCAACTGGTCCCTCAATTTCCGAACAATCTCATAAAAGATTTAAATCAATACCTTTTTTTTCTTTTTCCTATTCTTCAAGGCGTTGGACCTCTTGTTCCGCCTTAAAGAATGCTTGGGTAATCCTTGACACTTTATGAAACTAGGAAATGTCAGAGCATTAGACACTCTCTTGTAGCTTCTCAGCCATGTAGTCACAGACTGTTGAATGAAGACGTTGAGCAACCACCCCTCCATCATAGAGAAAGCGCATGCAAGTGTGGAGCGATCCCATCCGTTTTATCCATTCTGTCTCAGGCTGACCGAGAAAGCTCTTGATACAATCCCACCCTTTAGGCCACATCATACAAATATCATTGGCCACATCTGAATTAGAATCATACATCTACTCAGGATCTATACGCCGATAGTTAGGGAAAACAGTGAGGAGTTCAGCAGAAGGGTCTTCTTTGATAACCTTCACCTCGTCAGTGACTTTGCTCTCTATGGGCTGGAGATCCACCCTGATAGCATTACCATCCCTCTTTGTGATCTCCGGCTCACCGAGTACTGTGGTAGGGTCACCAAGAATGGTAGCTTCTAAAAAGGCTGACGCAGTCGCTGCCCATCCTACTCCTGCAGATGTTCAGACTTGACGGTTTGTTGTGCCTCCAACCTTGTGATCACTGCATCAGGAATCAGTATCTTGATTAGCTAAATTCTCCATAAAAGATGGAAAACCAGTGAGAATGGACTTATAGGAGTCATGTGCAGTGGTGTCCAATGCATGTGTCTGGGTGGGGGCCCCCGCCATGGGAGAGCCTTTAGTGCTTTTCAACTAGATTACCGATGTTGGATCCTCTTGGACAATGGGGATGGCAGGGGCTCTCCTTCTTTCTCATTATTTCCTAATCTAGCTGAAATTGGTGCCCCACTATGCCCGGTCCTGTGGACTTGCAACACATAGGAAACATTTATCTCACATAATGATAATTTTATGCATTTATTTTTGATTAAAAGGTCTTTCAACCAAAAACATATGTAAAAGATAAACATAAGGCTTTTATTTAAACATTACACTGAAGTTTTTACAAGGTGTAAATATCACAAGGAACAAACCTTCCAAACAATTCCTAACAAAAACCCATTCAGAACATTGGGAAGGCCCCCTACAAAGAAAAAAAGACACGATAAATAAATAATATCCTTCGTGTTAGTGAAAATGAGGAACGACACCGCCTTGATTATGTAAACTATACTGAGCATCAACGGTATGGAAAACAACATCTATTCTCTTTCCTAAGTTTAGGACACCCTATGGCATGGTTTTATAAGGAATTAACTCGACCATTACCTTGGGTGACTGTTGGAAGTCCAACAGTTATAATTATAGGTGTTTTCCTTGTGGTGATTTAACTAAAAAAAATTAATTACAATATAGTATTCCAAAATATAGGTTATGTATAGGGAATTATAAGATAACTTCTAACTATGGTAGAAGGATTTTAATTACACTTATGTTTTGAAATATAATATGTAATTTAAAATACATTTCAATTATTTAAATTATATTGTAAAGATTCTGATTTCTTAAAAAGTGTTACAAATTATTTTTAATATCATCAAATTAAATTTTGTTTTTGATTAAAATATGTTTTTTATAATACTAGTAGAGGAATTATCATGTATGTTTAGTAAATATCAATTTATAATTTGAATGTCAATGGTTTAGTATTTGTAAATAAGTTGAGATAAGTAAAAATATAATTTTTATTCTTTATCCTCCTATTGTTTGTGTGAATGTCATGTCAAAAAATAATTTTTATATGGTTTTAATTAATATTTTTTTCTTAAGACTTGATGATTTTTGTAATTTTGTTTTCATAAAAAATTTGTCTAGCTAGGGACATCCCTTTATGGTTGGGCCAAGGGAGGTAGCTCATGCGTAGTTGCTGAGCCTAGCCCTCAGCCCAAGCCAAGGCCATCCCAAGCTTGGGCATAGGTTCCCCGAAGGGCGCACATGGGTAGAAGTACATGGGCGCGCCACTATGGGCGCAGGGTCACAACAAGGCATTGGTGGCCCGAAAGCCTACATAGGAAGGTGGGAGCCCATGTATAAGGAACCTTGGTGTTTATTGTGTCATCGGTGATGTTGTGGGGGGATAGGTCTTATAAAGAGCTACAATACCCCTCGACATTTTGATGTGGGACTGATAAAAATCACCTAAGATCAAATCCAAACCGTTGGATCTCACCACGTGAGATCTGATCCATCGATTTCGAGATGGGGTTCAATCCCTAGATGCCGCAATTCACTCTGCGTTGTACATGGACTATTCAATCTAGCAAGATCTAATCATGACCCTTCAAGGTCATTAGAACACTACAATGATCATGATCCACACGATCTTTCCACAGATCAATCTGAGTTGGACATTCCTTTTTAAAAACCGTGGATGCACCCCAGCCATCAGGTCTAGGTTGGACATGATCCTGACTATCTGTTTCCCCTAGTTGCATCCCGATGTGTCTCCTTCTTCTTCCCTACGGCGTGCATGACACTTGAACCATACACCGCTTTGTGCCATTTTTTTCATTAACCAAGACAGCCGGGTGGATCCTCTATGTTCTCTTGTTTTCCATAAGTCTTACACAGCCAATTAATGAACTAGTTAGACATCGGTTTCTTAATGATAACATTAAATAATTTTGTATATTTTATTTAGCTTATAAGCTAACCGGTTGCACCTAAGGAACCCTCGGTTCTTCACCCCACTCAAACCCCCATCATGTTCCAGCCACCCTCCTGCATGTTCTCCCCCTTCTCAAACCAATGTAAGGATTTTAATTATGATTTTACTCGTTAGTTAGAGAATATAGACACACACACACACACACACACATATATATATATATATACTCATAATTATATATATATAGTCATATGGTTTAGGTAAAACCCTTTCTTAAACCAAATCTAAGTCATCTATTTCAGTTTAAGAGATTGAACAAACATATGAGAGTATTTTCCTTCCAGAAAAACATAATTAAGTAATATATATATGTGTATTAATTGTTTTATATTTAGTTTATAAATGTATGAATTCATGTATATCCATATGAATTGGTTGGAAATCCTCAATTACCTGATCCTATGACCTTTGGATCCTCGGGTTATGAAATCTTGTAGAAATAATTCATGTCCTCATGCATTATATATATATGAATACCTTTTATAATTATATTTGTATATAAGGTCACATAAGTTATAACTTAACATCATTTGGTTTTATTTAATAATGGTGTAACAAATATGTTTTAAGTATCTATTACGAGTGAGAAATTATTAAATTTGAAAAATCATATTTATACTTAGTATATATTTACGGTTATAGATTACAATACCCTAATTTAATGAATGGATTATTATAATTTTATTCAATATGTCACGTAATTAATACTTGTAATACATTAATTAATATCTGTCTCTATGTAATCCAAACCAGAATGTATTCACTTAAAAGTGTATGTCCTAATCCATAAAGTATGTCTAACTTGTCTCATTTAAATAAATTTTTGAGAGTTATTAAAATTTCAGGATTCAAATGTATTATTTGTTTGACATTGTTGTGTTTCATGATTTAAAAGAAGATAAACTTATGACAAAAATATAAAAGGGTGTGATAAACCATGTGATCATGTTAAGATCACCTAATATTTGTCAGATGCGGTGTTAGATGTTAGTTGAGTAATGATGTAATTTAATTATTTGATCACAGAAACGTCTTAAAATCATGTTAAATAGAATTTATTCCCATTCATGGAATAAGGATTTTAAATTAAATAGTGATCATTTTAACATCTCATATGGAAAACCACCTCTCACCCACAAATTTATGAGCTCTATTAATTGTCTCTTGTGAAAAGAATGTGTAAGGAACCATGTGTGCCTTCGATAAACCCTTACTTCCATATTTTCAATGTTATATGTCATATTATGTATTTATAGATTATATGGTTTCATTTTCCCATTTTATTTATATTTTCACTCAATAATACATGCATGTGGCATATCATAATAATTATATAAGAAACTTTATTACTCAAAGTTGTATGGGACACCATGAGTTATATTAAATACAATTTATTTACTTAATGTTGTATGGGACACCTTGAGTAAAATGAAATATAATTTAATTACTCAATGTGGTATGAGACACCTTGAGTAATATGAAATAAAATTTAATTATTCAAAGTAGTATGAGAAACCTCAAATAATATGAAATGTTTATGTAATCATTCAAGTGGTATATGACTTTTGAAATATAAGTCCCGATTTGGCATATGAGGAATGTATTGGACTAGAATGTTCCGGGTTGGGGACTGGTAAAAGTAAGCCCTCTGGGTTAGGGACCGGTAAAAGTAAGCCCTTTAGGTTGGAGTCTGGTTATAGATAATCTCCAAGATGGGGTCCGGTTACAGTTATCCCCTAGGTCTTGGCAAGAGTCCCTAACATAGAAGTCCAACATTATACATTCCCTCGTTATGCATAGTATAAATAATTAACTTAATGGATATTTGACTAGTAGAATATCCATGGTTAAGAGCCAGTACTTATGAGTATCAGAAAAGCAAAATCTATTAGCATGACTTATGTTTAGTATCCATTGAATTAGTATTCAGTATGTGAGATATAAGTTATTACCTTTATGCACAACTTTGATTATTCATTTTAATTAGTGATTACACATTTATATGTCATACATGTTTAGAATACCTTTTATTTATTACTCCAAATGAGAATGACTATAATTGAATCAAGAATCCTTGTAATTGTGTTCGAATGTTATTCTAATTGAATACTTTTATGATATGTTATATGTGTTACAGCCCTTCATTAAGAAAAATGCTTTATGGAAAGTTTTAAAGAATGTTTTCCAATGTTATATTTGTTATTTTAAAACCCCTTATTGGGAATTTATATTCTCACCCTATATTTTTGAAATAAATTTTCATGTATCAGTTATTAATAGAAGAAGCATTCCGGGAGTAGTTGGTTTCACAGAACATGAACCAAATTTGATCCTATCTATGGGACATTATATGTAATTTATCAGTTCATGTTTTGTAAAATTTCACACATCATGTTCTAAAGACACTGGTGCTAGGTTTTATGGGTCTGGGTCATCACTGGACTAGCCCCCGAGGTTTCTCCCCGGTCTCCATAGGCATACCCGTGCCCCTGGTGAGGAAGGCTTCTTGGGGACACTCACCCATGTGTTCATAAATTGGACTTGGTTTGGATGAAAGATCGAGACTATAAAAAGATGAAGGCTGGTATAAGGTTTAAACCATACCTCAAGTTGCTCTTCCAGTTCTTTATCTGAGCCAATGATTTCGCCACTCTCTTGGGAACTCCACTGGTGAGTGGGAGATTTCAAAGGCCCCTCACCACCAAGGCCCTCAACATGGTTCTCTTCTTCCAGTCCTTATTCGTCTTCTTTTTATTATTCTTATTCTTCTTCCACTTCTTCTTCCTTATCCACACCTTCATCGTTAGATGGAAGCCTCTCTGGGTCATGCTTCTGGCCAGACATTACTTTCACCAGGAGATGTGGTTCTTCATACCACCCTTGTTGGCATGCCTACATGTCCCAGGTTGTTGGGTATGCAATCCAGAAAAAACATTACTCTATCCAATATAAATATGAACCCAATGTCTGGTAGATCGAGCTCGGTGTGTATAAAACTCCTCTATAACTCATCGGTGGACATGGATTGTCACAAAGTTTTCAAAGTAGACCACAATGAAGGGAATATAGAATCGGAAGATGGCGTCAAGAGGTACCTGAGTTGCTTTCCTGGGATTTCCCTATTCGGACCCTGAGGACGTGCATGAGACCACCCTTCCCCATTGGGTAGAGGCACTTTCTCTGTCTATGCTTTCCCTGGGGTTGATGTAATAGCCCGCGCCGTATTAGCTCTACGACCCGTTAATTGCCTCACTTCCCCTGTGGCACCTTTTCTACCTTCCTTCTCTTCGGGCTCTGCAGTAGTTTCCTTGATCTACCGAATGCGTTTATATATAATTTCTTCATGGTACATTCTCATCCATTGTTCGACATAATCTGTTGATAGTCCAAAACTGACATCTGTGGGGGGAAGAGTGATGATATCACCCTGGCCTTCCTTCATGAACATAAGCCACATTTGGTGTAGAATGCAAGGATTACACTCTTATAGAACCTCTGTATATAATTTCTTGGGCATCTGTTTCATTCACTCAAACTGCACGGTGAACCAGGTCGGCACATAGGTTTCGTAAAAGATTTTTCCATCAATTCGGGCCACCAGCACACCACCCCGGAAGCTCTGCAGGTACTCCCTCTACACCAGTGGACCCTTCCGATCGTCTAACATTTGGGAGAATGGGGATCAGAATGGGTGTTAGTAGATGTGAGTGTGACTAATGATCTTGATATTGATTTCATCATCCCTGAGCATCAATCGGAGGATCCCAACGATGTTCAAGAGGGATGGCTACATATAGTTACCAGGGGCGGATGTCATTTGGGAAGTCATACTCACCACAATGGGATGTGACCTAACCGTGGAGGATCTAGAATATCCCACATATCCTCCTAGTCATACATCACCTCGAAATGCACCTTAGAAAACTGTATAGCCTAGACAACACTGGTACCCCTAGGTTAACCTTGTTCTTTGCTGCCATAATCCCATCCATCACTAGTGTCCCCGGGCGGATTCCCATCCTTGTGAACCATCTGCTCAAGAACGTGGAGAGGAACTAGACATATCACACATTCAAGTCACAACCTTCATTGATGCCAAATCCCCATGATCGATACTCTCCCATCTCCAAAATCCACCAATATGATCCAGCTTTTCCCCTTTGAGATATGTTCAACCATTGCTTTCTTCGGTGTGGAATCTTCGCGGTCGTGTCCTAGGTCAGAAAGAGAGTAAACCAACCTGAATAGGGTATTTCCATTAGGATGTATTTTAATCTAAGTACCTCTTTAGCCAGATCCAGCAGGTGCCATGATAGGATTGGGGTGTGGTTCCTATCCCCATAGACATTATCCATCACGAGGGACTCATCGTACTGATACCCCTCCAAGGGTATTCCCTCTGATAAAGTGGAAATCCTATAGACTGATGCCCATATCCCCATGATGGAGGTGAAAAGTGTTGGTATTAGGTGACTAGAGACTGAACAGCTCTTCTACCAAGTCCTATATTGGAAAAATTATAATTGAGACATCCAAATATCCTCGAAAATCCCAATGGATTGCAGCTCCGTCCCGAATTCCTCACATGTCTGATGTACCCAATATGCCCATTCCCAATAATTGGTAATGTTTCCCCCGGATCGGAAATCCCACTCCTACCAGCCCTTCGTCTCATAAGTAATGCTGCTTATGAAAATACTTGCATAAATAGTGGGAGATTCATCAGGAACTAGATCGCTACCCGCAACTGTCCTAGTCTTCTCATTTAGTACATAAATGGTTGTTTTCTGTGTTCCCCTAGAAGGATGGTCATTGTTGGTAATGTAGAATTTTGGAAGACTATCCTCATACGTCACCCACAACTATTGTGTGTCCATCTCGAATCTATGCATCAGCACCTCTTCTAGAATACCAAAGTTCCATATAGGTAGGCTACTGCTCAGGACATAATCCTTTTGAGCTTATGTAATCATGACGAAAAGCATTTGTGTTATCACACACAACCCTCCTCGTGGGAAGAATCTAAGGGTTCACGATCATTTGTGTTCTTCTTGCAGTAGCGGTGATATCCCTCTCAGCGTCAGTCTTTTGAGCAGCCATTTTTAGAACATCGAAGGGATCAGCATGAAAGAGGGAAGATTCAACATGAAAAAGAAGTAGTGGCATGAAATATGTTCAATGCGCATGGAAAACAATTAGATAGTTCACAAAACTCAGAGTCCTTCGTGGAATCTTACGTGCGGATCAATGCCATTTTCGCGCATGAGAGCAGCAATTACTGTTGCATGTAAAAAGTCAAATTAGGGCCTAGGGGGGCCCTTAGCATATTTATAATGCATTGACACATCTTCCTCACACGTGCAACACTCTTGCGCACAGAAAATGTGAATTTTCATGCCGCTGAAGATGTCTTTTCTATTTTTCAGCATACCCTAAGAATCCGACCTTCGGGTTCCATTTTTGCTCTTATTATGAGGGGGTGGGGGGATTTGTAGACACAAATATTTAGATAAGGGACAAATAGGGTGGATAAAAGTGCAATGAATTAATCCTGTATGAAAAAGAGGATATTTCGGGGCCCGAGAGGCGGGCACACACAAGATTTGGGAGATGCAAGCAAGAGGACTTCCGGTGCACAAACCCTTGCGCAACGACCATCCCTTCTGTGACCAATGCACCGTCCTCCACTATTGGCCATGCCCAGACCCGTTTCCAAACAAAAGACAACATCAAATGAGAATTTGCGTGTCCATCCCCATTTATGCACCGAAGGCAAGGTCGACCAGGGCTTTGTGCGCCAGGCCCCATTTCCACTCACTAGAAGGCGTCGAGAAGGCATTTGTGTGCCCGACCCCATCAGCATGCACAAGCCAATAGCCAACCAAAGAATTCACACCATGCCCTTGCGCTCCACTCATAGGACTCCGTCTATAAAACAAATCATATCCCTACCCTTCAGGGAGGGGAACTGAAGACGAAGAGACACTCTGCTGCGTGAAAACCCCGTCTTCTATGACCGTAGGAAAAAACCATAGCCTTCAGGTAGTGGTTTTTGTGTGATAGGTCCTCTGAGGGATCCTTTGGACGGGCCCTCTGATACTCATTAATTTCATTTCTTCTCAAATATATATGAACACAAGGGGTCCGATCTTGTGTTCAGTGTCCCTCTACGTCAGGCGCTCTTATGTCCAACCCATCTAACCTACGCCCAAACTGTTCATCTCGCGCGCAACCACTCAGGCTTGTGTTCCCCCAGTCCAACTTGCGTGCAAAAGATCCATCATGGGCGCAACCCCTCCGTCTTACATTCCACATATAACTCTTGCACACAACCTCTTCATATTATGCCAAAACCTTGAATCTTGCGTGCGGACCTCCTATCTTCCCCCGACTCATTCTCTTTTGCACGCTCAATGGGCTTCCCTCACCTTGAGGAACCTTGTTCGAGCCTCTCATATGCGTGACACACCAGCATCACATGATATTTTTCCATGTGTCCCCTTAGTTTTCACAGAGAAATTTCAAAATCCCTTGGTCGATGTTTTCCGTTACATTGCATTGCCTCATGCTTCGGTACATAGGCACACTAATGATAATTGCTTCTTCATATAGCCACGCTAACAAGGACCCCCCAATGGATCGCTCCATAAAACCCCCTCACCACAGAATTGTCGATTCCATCCTTCCCCCAATGGTGGGAAGGTATCAGTTATGTAATTCCTAGGGGTGAAGAGCACACCCACCATGTCCAAGCTGCAAGATGTTAAATTTCCATGCGCTATCATCCCTAGTATAAGACATTAAACTGTGACCCCGCCCTGTGCCTTGCATGCAGGGCACCCCACCTTGGATGTTCTCTACGCCCACTGGTCTCCATGGGAGTAAGATCATTCTTCACTTGGAATGAAATACTCTTTATCGGGGGAAAATTCGTCCGTGGGGAAGGGGAAACCACCCTGGTTTAAGCTCCTAACTTTCTTTACAAGAGGAAACACCCCTTCTCCTACTTTCTTTTTGGTTCCCAAATCCCTCTCCCTCGGGGAATTTTCATCACATGGGCCTTCCTCCTAGAGTATGTCTTAATCTCAATCACCTTGGGCTGATAACCATGTGTAAGCCCTTATTTCCACGTTAGGTTGCGGACCACGCGTAAGCCACTGTTTCCTTTTTGGGCCGCTAAATACGTATAAACCCAACTCCACTTCTTACGGATGCACCATTCATGATGTGATCATTAGGTCTTTGATGTCTCTTGTTTCTCACACCGAGCATGACTCATGTGGGCTTAGAGTAAGAATCGACGATGAAATCCTCTCCGGGTAGCCTAGAGTGTAAGCCCCAAACCCACTCCACTTGAACTATGTGTTCTTTGATCTTTGCCAAGGCGAGGTACGTAGTAAGCCTCCCTGAGGTTAAATCCCAACATCTGGGTGCTCCAATCCCCTTCATGTCGGTTCTCCCATTCCACCTGAACTATGTGGTCTTTGAGCCTTTCCATGGCAAGGTACCTAGGAAGCCTCCCTGAGGTTCAATCCCAACAACCATTGATCCAAACCATCTTCATGTCGGTTCCCAATCCACTTGAACTATGTGGTCTTCGATCCTTTACAAGGCATGGTGCGTAGGATGCCTCCCAGAGGTACAAGTCCAACGACCATTGATTGCAACCATCTTCACGTCAGTTCCCACTCCACCTAAACTATGTGGTATTTTACCCTAGTTAAGGAGAGGTATGTAGGAAGACTCCCTGAGATTCAAGACCAATAACCATTAGTCCCGACCATCTTCATGTTGGTTAACCAAATACCCCATCTAAACTTTGAGGCCTTTGATCCATTCCGAGGTAGGGTATGTAGGAAGCCTCAATAAGGTTCAAGCCCAACACCCATTGGTTCCAACCCCCCTTCATGTTAGAACACCTCCGTCCTGCATGATGTTAAACCGCATCCTCCATTCAGTGGTTATCCATTGTCACCCCATTAAGTAGTAAGCTATTATCAACCCATTTCTACTATAATATGTCTTTAGATGAACTATGCGAACTTTAATTCCCTGGCATGGGTATATGTAAGAATCCTCCCTGAGGTTCAATACCATCACTCATGTCTCATCATGATCTCTCCCTCGAGGATATGTGTTTCGGGAAGGTCATGACCCAACCTGGAGATTCTATTTCTTCCAGGTCCCATCAATGCATCCATTCTCAACGGTCACCTCCTCAGGTGTCCCATCATCAGATGAACTATGAGGACTTTGATTCCCTGCCACATAGATACATCAGATGTCTCTTCAAGACACAATCTCAACATCACCATCATCCTCAGGTCGACTCCATCTCATTCTCCAGCTACTTCATTAAACCCTCCATCATCCATTTTGATTCATACCCAAACTTCCACATCATGGTGGGATCATGCCTCCTCATTACCCATTCCCCTTAATAACAACTGAGAAGCTTACTAAACATTGTCCCCAACATCAGTTCTCCCTCCACGGGTTTCACACAACTGATCAACTCTAATCAGTGTTCTAATTTGTCTGATTCGTCTCCGTGAGATGTTAAACTCGTGGCATACCCTTTGTTAAACATGAAAAGCCGAGGAAAACCCCATATATATTTATATGGAATAAAATTAACCTCGTTTGATGTGGGATTCCTTGAGCAGTCATGAAATAAAGAAGCCCTATAATAAGTGGAAGAATCCCAGACCTGCCAGTGTCCCAGTGTCCAGACATGCCACTAATGTCCAACAAGACTACTCCCCTGACTGAAGGATGCTTCCCTGACTAGAACCTTTGGAATGTCCCAACAAAAGAAGTGAAATTAACTAGTGTCAATGAAGACATGGTACTAGGAAGAGTTTCAAGAACAACGTCTTAAATATATAAGGGAGACATGGACTAGGTTACGAGTTCCGAAGAGGAATACCTAGAAGAAAGAACCAACATCCCATCATCCCGTGTTGATCAAGGAGAAAACGACCTTGAAAACTGAATAGATGTCTCCCGCCGTTGAAAATAAAAAATCTTTGGAAACAAACAGCACCACCGTCCTCCAACAAGAAAAACGTGTACACCCTGGAGAAAGTGTCGGAAACAAATAAAATATATGAATGTAGTGAAAACATTAAATATGGAATCATAAAAATAGGTCCAAGATAGCAACTAGGAAATCATAGCATTGTGTAAAAAGTCCAAAAAATGGATTATTTTTACTCCATATTCCCTTATATGATGTATCGTGAGATTAAAACATTACCCAATGCATTGGACATCTATCTGGGCTCACCCATAAATTTAATATCTTGTACATGCAGAAGTATACCATATAGATCATACAATATAAAAATTATTTCATCAATTTTAATCCCATGTTCAATGAGTTTGGGTTATATACATGGATGTCTAGAATAAATTTTGGATAGGTTTATCTAGGTGAATAATCTTGAGTAGAAAAGAATAATAGGTATTCAAAATAGACATATTTGGCATGAAAAATTGCCGAATAATTTTGGTAGCATAATAGGGATATATAAAGATTCATGGAAGGGATAATGAGAGTGATATGGGTATAACATTACTTAGAAATCAAAAGGATAGTATAATGGTTGTGTTAAAATATATACTAACATGAATAATTGGAAACAAATGCATAATTTAAATTAGGTTCTTAAATAAAGATGATTACGATATGATCCCTAACCTTGATAAGGTGTTTAGAAAAGATTGTTAAGGTCATTTTAAGAGCATATATACACCTTATGAGGGCTCCTGATAGGTAAGGGAAGAGTTATTTCATTATCCAATAGTTTTTATGGAATATAAATTGGATTTTGGTTGGGTTTATATGAAAAAATGGATGATAATTATTTATTAATTTACAAACATAGGTTTTGGACACTATATGTTAAAGTAATAAAAAAGAATTCCTATGTTTCAACTAAAGTGAAGTGTTTTTAATTATTTTACAAGTTCAGAATTTATATCATTAAAATAATTCCCTTAGTGATGTATAAGTGAGTCATGTTTAAAATGAATTGATTTAAAAGACATCAAATATTATCGGTTTTGGATAATTAAATATGGTTTTGAAAAATTAATCAAATAACCTCAAAAAACAATATTTTAAATGGGAAATATATATTTGGTCATGTATACCTTTTAAGGAAAATATTATATTACAATGGGTTCATTATGATGTCATAATACACACTATATTTTCATACTGTATTTAATTTTAACAAAAAAATTTAACTACCTCAAAAAAAGATATTAAAACATAACCAATCACTAATTTAAATGTAATGGTTTTATAAAAGTTATTTATTTTATCAAAATAAATTTATATGTGTTATAATTTACACTTATAATAAAAAATCCATATTTTAAAAAAAATACTCATTTATTATAATAATAATAAATATTTTACCTTTATAAAAATTATTTAAAACATTAAGAAAATATATTATCATTTATATCTAATAAATATTATATTAATAAAATATTTTATTAGAATATTATTTATATTAAAAATTCATGAATTAGTTAAAATAGGTTGTCTTGGATCTACCATACATTTCCCAATATACAATTTTTGTTTCAACATATCAGAATATATATATTTTTTCAAACTCATTATTTTTTATTTTATAAAGGCATATTAGAAATAGATAAATATAATCATTTTTATTAAAATAACATATATAAATTCATACTATTGTGGTCTAGAAACATATAACTTTATTACACTAGTGAAATACCTTAAGGTGAGGTGTGTGATGGTGAGATTTTTGTGGGGTGGTTTGGCCTATATGGTCTGGGCCATGATCTCATCCATCTTGAACATCTCATATAAATTATTTCATTCATGCTTTAGTTTTTGAATCTTTTCTTGGGATTGATCAAGGGTAAATCCCAATTGTTTGATCTCTCTTCTGAGTTATCCTAAATTGGATTTATAGGGTATGATCGTACTAGTTGAGGCCATCGGTTATAATATCTATGTCAATTGGACTATATCATAACCCTCTATATAAACTCTCCATATGATTATTTTTAAATGACTAAATTATCAATGGTTATGTTTCTTTATGTATTTTTAAATTTTATAACCCATATTATAATCTAAAATAACTAAAGTATTGCATGTTTTTTTATAACATCATTACATGAGAAGGTATTTAACCATTGAAAAAGGTAATATGATTTATAAATGACCAGGTCATTAGATTATTACTCCCTTTTGAAACATCACCCTTAAATTTTTTATTTCATACACTAAAAAAGGTGAGGTTACTTTTCATTCATTTCCTCTTATGGTTCCCATGTTTCATCCTCAAACTTTTAATTCCATGAAAACACATTGACTAGGTGTTTTGATTTGTTTTTTAGATCCTTTTCCCTATGATCAATTATCTCCATTAGTGTATCCTCATTTTAATGATTATTCTCCAATGGAATCACCTCCAGATTCAGTTATGTGAGGGATCTGTTAAGTAAATTCCTAAGAGGGATAAAAAATATACATCATGCACTTGAGGCAGATTAGGTGGGAGTGCTAATAGATAGTCCACCTCTCTCATGAAATCAAGGAACTCAAAGGGTATGATGTATCTTATAGCAAGATTTACCTTCTTCCCCAAACTCATGACTTTATTCCTTGGAATTATATATAGGAATAGTTTATCTCCATACTCAATCTTTAGATCACGTATTTGATTATATGCATATATTTTCTGTCAAATTTGGGTGGATTTCATATAATGTGGATTGTTTTTATCATTCTCTATCATCTCATGGATAATATATGTTCGCATCATCTTATGATCTCCAACTTCATACCAACATATGGGAGTCTGACACCACTTACCATGCAGATTCACATAAGGATCCATTTAAATGGTACAAGGGAAACTATTGTTATAGGAGATATCTATTAGGCGATGTTATTGGTCACAACATCCTTTAAAATTCATTAAAAATGATCTCAACATATCCTCTATTGTTTGAAATATACATTTAGATAAAACATTAGTGTGAGGGTGATAAATAGTGTTGAAGCTATATTCAGTATGCAATGATTTCTAATGGAGTCTCCAAATCATTGAGGTAAACCTAAAATCTTGATTAGACACAATAGTGAGTGGAAATACATGTAGTATTAAACCATCCCTTGTATAAATCCTAGATAGTTGGTCAATAGACAAATCTTCCATGGGAAAATGAAATGTGATGAATTGGTATGATGATAGATTACCACCTCTATGTTGTTATTTCCTATAGGTGTCTAAAGGAGTACTATGATGAAATCCATGACTAGTTAGCATACCTAACATTGATATAGTAACTACACAATCTCCCTCTACATGTTATCCGAAAATAATTTTTGCTTTTAATATCTATAAATATTATGGTTTCCTAGATGAATGGGGGATGATCAGATATGTGAATCATCCCACTTTCCCCTTCAGTTCCAGTTTTTATGGGACACATAACTAGGTTTCAATCCATACAACTACGTCTTCCACAAATTTGAACACTAGAATATTTATAACCTAATTTTTTTGCACCTCATCATCTTTATGGGCCTCATTGGTCTTATCAGAAATGAATGGTTGAGAATTATTTTCAGAAAGGTAGGATGATGATACTTTTATTATTCACATATGCATAATTTAAATATTAAAAAATATAGGATGCATTCTAATCCTTAACATCGATAGGGTTGTGGGATATTTTATGCCCACAATATCTAATACTTTTTTTCATACATAGAATGGTAAGGAATTTAGAAATCATAATTCTGGATTAGCTCTAACCACCTTCATTTGTGCATATTAATCTTTTTTTGTATGAATATGTATTTTATTCTTTTATGATCTCTATATATGTCACTATATTCTTCACGGAGGTAATGTCACCAAACCTTCAATGTGACGATCATTGTTGTAACATCCCATTATTATTTTCAGGTATGCCATTTGTACATTAATTTTTATCATCCTTGTTTGTGTGTGTTTTTTGGATTCTCAAGAATGGATAGCCTTTGATGCGGTAAATGACCTAATGTTTGTGGATGTATATATGTTTGAATTATTAGATTTTGTATATAAATTTGTTAATGGATTTGAGTGGTTCTTCCCAAGTTCAGAAAGTATTTCTGATGTTTTGTTTTATTTCTATAGATAACTGGTGTTTTTTTCAATATTCAGGGTGATTACACACCATGTAATGTGATTACAAAATTTGTAATGGTCATCAAGAAGTTAGAATGAATCTGGTTTTTGTGTGAAGTGTATAGTCAAAGTATTTTTAGTTCACATCATGCAATGGATAAAATCAGGATATTAATTAAAAGGTGATGTGTTTTTCATTTAATTCAGCCTTTGTTGAATTCAAATCATATAATGGGATTACAAGATGGGTAACTATCATGAGTTGTTGTTTTTTGGGAATCATATGAGTAATATTTTATTTAGTTTCACCATCTGTCCTCACTTATTCGATCCATATCTCCCCCTATGAGATTTTGGAAATCATTTTTCCTTATAAATCATCCATTTATTAATTTATCATCATTTTAGATTTTATGTGAATCTTTTGGTAAGTTTTCATTCGAATTTTTCATTCCATTTTCCAAATCTACTTCATTTTCTTTATTTTTTTTGGATTCATGATCGAATGGTATTTTCTATCGATCTTTTTTGGTTTCTTGACCTGCGTTTTATTTTGTATAATGATCTCATGTTTTCCAATCACAATTCTTGAAGGTGGCTAGGTTTATACCATATTGAGGTTGGTGTTTCTATAAAGTGGTTTAATTCAACGAATTGTTTATTGTTCTTGATAAATTATTATAGATTATACATTGAATATAAATTATTGTTGGATAAAAATGATTCCATGGAAAGATAAATGTTTTTAAATGGGTTTTCTTTAAAAATAGATATGTTCTGATTATGAAAAATGTTTTCCAAACACCAAATCAGTTTTTATTATATCTGAAAAATGTTTTAAAAATTGTGAGAAAGGTATAGAAATGAAATTTGAAAATCTAAAAGTGTTGGGATCCATGGGTATATTAAGAAATCGGAATAGGAAACTACAGAGTCTATGGAACCACTTGTGGTTATTTGGTAGATTTTGATAGACTATGGAAGGATTGGATATTGGTTGGATCCAAAATTTGGACTTATGTAAGTTATTTTATTTCTATTATATATTTTCTAATAAGGCACTGCGTAAATGATAGTGTGCTTTTCATTAATAGATTTTAATCCCATGATGTTTTTTTTCATAGAATGTTTCTCACGAGTATTTATATGAGGTTCTGTCACATGGGTACACATGATGGTATTTCATGGATATATGTTTACTTTCATTCCTTTGGATGCATGGAAATGATTTTTGTTACATCCCTTACCCAGATTCCACTTCATATGTTCCCTAATCACTATAGGAAATAACACCTCAAGTGAATCTCTCCAAACTCCATAGGTTATTAAATAGCAGCGAGGGCCTAGGGTGTGTTTGTGGGAAGATTATTCCCTTATTACCAGAGCTTACCACAACATATAAATATAAAAAGAGTTATGTAGCATAAGAAAATTAAGTAAACTATAAGAACAATGGAATAGGGAAAACAATAACAATAACTGAATCAACTATAATAACAGATGATGACATGTCATGTCACTAGAAAACAAGAAAACTTTGGTACAACATAATAGGAATAACATGTTCCAGAATGGCATTAAGGTGATCAAAAGACTATACCAAGCATTCTGATCTCGACTCGGACATATACTATCAGGATTTTTCCTAAAAATACTTAAATAACGTATTTAAAGTTTTATGTTTCCCTTTATCAAAAACTACATTCATGCAATGTTCCCCAGGTACCAAACTGCTCCGGGAATGGGTGTGAGATAAATATTAGTGGGCCCCACCAATAGTGTTTATAACATTCAACCAGTGTAATGGATATGTAATAGTGTGAAAGAATTCATATATAATTTAAATTAGTAAAATGTAAATGAATACCAAAGTACCTTATTCATCCCTTGGGTTGTGTGTGAACATTTAAACATCATTTTTTGTACTAGTTTAGGAATACGATACATATTAAAAATAATGAAGGTTCCAAGATGTAACAAGGAAACATATAATGATGTTTAATAATGAAGTTCTAAGGTAATAACCTAGATTACATATACCTCAATGGTATCCAACTCAATAATTATTGTATACTATAAATAGAGTAAGAATGTAATCCTAGTAACATAGTCCAAGCCATTCCACAATAAGATTCCTATTGAGTCCATGGGGTTCATCTATGGAAAAATAGGGCTAAGAAATGACTATGCCTGACAGACATTATTTATGGCACTAACATGTTAATGTTGGATCCAAGGAGTTTGACTAAAGCATCCTTTAATAATATTTAAGGGATCCTATGGTTTTATATTGGGCATCTAAAGATAGTCAAGAATTGGTTTTAATGTGAGCCTCACAACCAAAGGAAATTGCATCCTTGAATTAGAATTGTGATCCCAAGTGCTCAAGGAATTCTATATGAAATACAAGGTGAGCACGAGTCAAGACACAATTATTTGATAATGAGGTCATATAATATTTCATAATGTTCAATTCATTACCTTTTAGTAGTGTGAAATGTCTAATTGAGCATGCGATCATTTAGTCAAGTCTTAATTAATCAATAAGTCCATTTGCTTCCAGCCATTCGTTTTATTAGTTTGAGAAGGGCAAGCAGCATGAAACCATTCATTTAATGCATTTTTGGAATTTTAAATAATAATGATTTACTATTCTACCTTCCATTAACATGGTATGGGGTTCCATGGACATGAAATAAACTATTCAATTATATTTAAAAAGGTTAAGTCATAAACTTATTATACATTCTAATTTCAATATAACATTAATTTATCAGTTTTTTGTGAAAACCTTATGTAGGTCAAATGGTAAGCATACACTGTACTTTCCATTATTAAATAAATTTTTTAAATCAAGCCATTTAATTTAGAAAATCTTACCCTTATAAGGGTAAAGCCATTGAACACCCGAATAGCATCTCAAACATGTCCAAACACTAAGAGGAGATTTATGGGAAAATCCTACATTGGATTCATGGATTTATTAGTGTAACCACTAAAAAATAATCACATATTTTGAAATAGAATAACTATATAGTTTTAATTATTTTAATCATGGAATATAAATTCAGAAAAATGCACCCATTGAAATTGGCCGACACCACAAAACAATTCCAAAATAAACAATCTACATGGATGCATTATAGACAACCCACCATAAGATTTTACAAATTTACTTCCCTCATATCATCCAATGATTCATATCAGAATGAACTATATCTGAGCAAAGAATAAAAATGACCACACCTTGATGACTAGGTCAATAGGAAGAGAGAATAAGAAAGACTCAAATGGACTCAAGTACGTACTGTTGCACATCCAATGTGACCAACAGAAGCTTGAAGGGATCTCAGATGACTGAGATATCTTGATCCCTAGATTAGACCTTTAAAATATCCAAAATGGGAGAAAATGGTGGTTATGTCTACTAAAATTCCGATTTGGGAAGAAAAAGGTTTAATAAGATCCTTAAGATTGAAATGATAAAATTACCAAAAAATTGTCCTTTTCATAGAATGGAAGAATTGTTTTCCAAACCATTTTCCAAAAATGAATGGGAATCCTTTGAAAGGGGAATACCGCATGGTTAGGATGAATGGTTTTGTAAATGGTGGACCAATCATGAATGATGGATGTGCCCAAAAATTTATATCCACACAGTTAGATCTAATTGTTCATCCTACCAGTGTGGTTTACTCTAACCGTGTGATATGTAAATTTTTCCCCAAAATATGGGTTTTGAGATCGAAAAAATCATCACACTCTTTTAATATATTTTCTAACTCATTAGTCTTCCATATTTGTTCCAAAATAAAGAATTAGAGAAAAATTTAATGGATTTATACTTTTGTGAAAAATATAGTTCTTACTATCATACCCCCTTAAAAGAACTCATCCCTGTGTCCACCTTCCATGGGTTTTGAACCACTGTCTGAGAACAGCTATGGCCAGATGGCACATATTCTAACCTCGTGCTCCCATGTCTCATCCTACATGTGGTTGTGCTACCATATCACCCACACTAGAGGGACATACTGTCCTCAGAGAGCCTTTGTGATCTAGTCAATGATGTGTACTAGATAATCCTAAAAGGTAGCATCAAATTCTTACTTAACATCCTTGGGATAAATTGAATGAGAGTGGTCTGCATGATATTGGTGAATATATGAAACATTTAAGACATTTTTCCTAGAACAGTACCTATGAGGTAATTGAAACAGATAGGATACCTATATGGACTGCTCAAAAATATCAAATAGTATTACATAATGATTTGATAGATTCCCTTTCTTCTATAACTGTATATTCCCTTGACTAGGAAATACACATTGGAAAACATAATCCCCAACCTTGACCCCTAGTGGTCGACAACGATAATCAGCATAAGAATTTTGTAAAGGCTGAGTAGAAGTCATACACTTTCTAATGAGAAAAATATATGCCAAAGACTCCTAAATGATATGATGACCTAGTATGGGTACCTAACCATCCTCTAGCTAGAACATGATTTAATGGAATGACCTACCTTATAGGGACATAAAATATCCATTTGAATGGTCACCTGAATGATGTTATTATAGAAAAACTCAATAAGAGGTGTATGCTTCTCCAAATAAATGACTAAATCAAGGACATGTGCTCATAGAATCTCATTTAGAACCTATATTATCATTTCTAATTGTCCATCAGTCTATGGTTGAAATGATGTGCATAGAATCTCCTATGTTCCCCTCGATTTCAATAATCCCCACACAAACCATGATGTGAAACCGAATTCTATATCTGAAATGATAGTATGAGGGCACCCATGGATTCATATATTCTCATGAAGATATAGTCCTCTCATATCATCAACTAATAATGTCTCTCTAATTGGAATGAAGCGAGCCACTTTCGTTAGCATGTCAAGGATAACCCATACTGCATCACCACCTTTACGAGACATAGGTAACCCTACTACAAAATCCATGGAAATAACTTCCCATCTCCATCCAAGACTAGAAGAACCAATAACAAGGCTCTAGGTATCCAATTCTTTTCCTTCACCTACTGATAGGTGGAACACCTAGTGTTAAATTCTATTATCGAATGCTTCATCGTGGGTCACCAATACTAGAATCTAATATATGTATACCTCTTTTAGATACTTGGATGAACATCCCACTGTGAAGTTTGAAACTCTTCCCTAAAATTCTCTCTCATATCTATAGGAACGCATCCATTCCCATGAATAAGCAGGATGTCATCTCTAACCACAGACCAATCCTGAAGCTGGTTATCTCATTATTTAATCTCATGCAAAACCAAGCCCTTAGAATCTGAAATTTTTTACCCTTTACTCCCTCATGAAGGGATGTTGTGACTGTCAAAGATGATATGTTAGAATAAATTCTACTATCATGATAATCTAGATTAAGCTTTGAAAATTGGTCAATTAACTTCCTTTCATCTCTGGTTTCCCATACGACATGTGCTTGAGTTTTCAGATTTTTCACATCCACAACTACATTCCTTTCTAGGCATATTGGAAAGCACAAAATCAATGGATTTTAAAAATTTGACCCATATTTATTGTCTGAGGTTCAAGTCACACTGAGTAAATACATATTTTAGGAACTTATGGTCTATGTACACCACAAGAGCTCACCCTATCATATAGATTATCCAACAACATAAGGCATGGACTACCGATTCTAGATCAAGGTCATTTTTTGGGTAATTTCTCACATGAGACCACAACTTCAGAGATCCATATACAATGATTATATCATCCTGAATCAACAATGCTTCATGTACGATGCCAGATTCATTACAGAAGATGGTGTAACCTCACCTGGAACTTCCAAAATCCTAAAAGGTATTGAGACAAGGCTCCCTTTTAACTCTTGAAAGGCATTATTACATGCTTATGACCACAATAACTTGATACCCTTCTTTATATGATTAGTGTGAGTTGAAGAATGAAATTATATGTTCTGTATTAAATTCATGTAATATCCACCCATCCCTAAGAAACTTTGTATATCAATCATGTTCTTGGGATCCTCCCATGAAACTACACCACTAACCTTTTCTAAGTCAACAGATACTCTTGATTCAGATATTATATGACCCAAGAAGTGAAATTATTTATCCAAAAGATGAACTTATAAATATTGGCATAATGATGGTGCTATCTCAGTGTACTTAGAATGATATCAAGATGATTGGAAAGGTTACTATGAGTTTGAGAAAACACCAAGAAGGCCTCCAGAAATACCATGATAAATGAATTGAGATAGGGATGGGACACCCTATTCATTAGAGACATGAAAATATTTTGTGTGTTCATAAGACTGAAAGAAATAACAATGTACTCATATAGAACATACCTTTTATGGAAATATATACGAGGTATATTTGATGGCCTTACTCAAACATGGTGACATCCCAATCATTGGTAAATCTTATAGAAGACCCTAGGTCCCCAAATCTTGTTGAAGATATCATCTATATGATGTAGTGGATACCATTTCTTCACTATAATCTAGTTCAAACTTCTGTAATCTGTACACAGATGTATGTTTCCATCTTCTTTCTTAGTGAAAAGAACATATGAACCCCCAGAGGATGTACTGGGTCTGTTAAAACCTTTGGCTAATAAATCCTCTAATTACCACTAGAGCTCATGAATCCCTGTAGGTTCCTTCTTTTGTACATGAATGGACACTGGAGATGCTCGAAGAATAAGATTCACTGTAAAATCTAACTGTCTCTTAGGAGGTAATCCATAAAAATTATCGGCAAAGACGTACTTGAAATGATTCGATACTGGAGGGAAATCATATCTACATAAACCCCTGTCCCCTATAAAGATATTTCCAATCTTGTTGGTCACTCAACATATACCATGATTCTCTAGTCCCACTCTACCAGCCTGGACATCCCCTTAGCCTTATGTAGATACCTATTGCCCTCCAGGGATGTAAAAAATAATGTACAATGATAGCATTCTAGAAAATAATGATACTGAAAAAACCAATCCATCCCTTGAATGACATAGAATACTGTCTTCTCAATAATGAAGAGGTTTTACAAGAATGGGTAATTTCTTAACTCAAGGGTAAAATCCCTACACTAGCGTATTCCCTCTAACCACCCAACAAAAAGTTTTCATAGGGTCATTACACCATAGTAATATTGTATATCTAGTCTAAGACGTTCCATGATAGATACAATGATAAAATAATTCAAAGTTCCTATATGAAATAATATAGATAGTCTAGTACATTCCACTATAATTTTACATCATACAATAGATGGTATCATAGACTAATCCTTGGATTTTTTCCATAGAGCATACAAAAATCCTAATCCACAAACCTATGTAACAGATGAGCTACCATGATTAGAACTGTTCTGTTGGTGCTTCTGGTGACCAGAAGTATTAATACACCAGCCATAAATTCCTCCTATTCCAGTACAGTCAGTGCTATTTCAACTCCATACATGATTTAGTGCTTAGGAACCCACTACTGATGGTAGGGATGGTGTAGATCCTTTTCCACTCGGAGCTAGTGGAATGGTCATACAGAATCTCTGAAGATGCCCCAATACTATTGCAAGCCTGGAACTTCATTAGGACACTATCACAATGATTCTTCATGTTACCCCATCATCCAAACTAATGAAACACCATGGATTTATCAATATAGATACTCTAGTTGTCACTTTCCTGACAAGAAACCTCAAGGGAAGGCTTCTTGACATCAAAATAACTACTGGCATGATGAGGCATGAGTCCTCCATGCCCAAAACTGTCACCCTCCCTCATGTTTATCTCAGTTATAAGATCCTAATTGACTATTTCTGAAAAATTATGCAGGATAAATACATTCACCATCATACAGATGGCATAATAAATCATGTCCTCAAAACATCTACCATGTGAAATATCATCACCAACTAGCGGTAGTGAAAAGTGTTGTAACTCAGTGAAATATGCTGAATACACTATAATTAACATAGAAACCTTCTTGAGATGCATGAAGTCTCAGTTTTAATCATCTCTCAGTATATGATGAATGAACTAATACAAGAAGGTTGTCTATAAATCAATCCATAACATTCCCTAATGATGGCCATCCTAGGTAGTCACATCCCACTACCGCTTGTCTAAATCCCAAAGCATGTTAGTGGAAATCTTGACCCTTCACTCTGGAAGAATATTTATATGCTCATTGATAGACAATGTGGACACTATAAAACATTTATTAGCTTGTGAACCTCTATACCCTAAGAATGTTGAAGGATGCTACTACTAGAACTCGTGAGTCAGATAAGCCATCATAGGTGCAACTCATGGAGCACAATGCATGGACTACATCAGACATAGGAAAAAATCATGAATGTGGGAATCAATTCTCGTATCAGGAATATTAGGTGGGGCATCAATTGGTTCTCCCAAAGGTAAGACTAGCATTTTAGGTCCCACAATGTTTATAGCATGGTCATCACCACCTTCCTGACATATGATAAGAGGATGTCGTGGAGACATTGGTATACAAATAAAAAATAACACACCTTCGAAAAAGAATTAAAAAGGTATATAGATTCATCAAAAAAATCTAAACAAGGAAAATAATACTACCCAAGTAATAATACCCCAACTACCCACTCATAGGATTTGTTATCAGTAATTGAACATGTAAAGGATTCATCTAATTTTACATAAAATTGCTAGGTTCACTCATTTACCTTTTATAAACATGGAATGTCTAGACAAGGACATGAAACCATTTCATTTTAGATTCCCTTTTTTCACTTTATTTTGGATATCCATTCCCATTGTATCTGTATCCATAGAAATTATTACTGAAAATGACACCCAATTATTTATAGCATAATGGATTGGATCAGTAAATTACTCATCCCAACCCACAAGGGCCCATACACCTCTTGAATTGAGATAGGAAATCACTCAATCCCAACCATGAGTAACACTTGAAAAATTATATATATTATAGCATCAACCAATAATCACATTCATATCATGAAATGAAAACAGTGAAATGATCCTATATCGCATGATAATAAGCATGACATACGAATTATAAGAGCCTATAATGATGCTTTTAACAATGATCCATGCCCTCATATCATCAATACAAGGAATAATGAAACCATTAAAAAAAGTAATAATGAATATATCATCACAGAATATGTGTCACCATATGGTTAAATAATTTCATTTGAAATAGGAAAAATAGAATTACAATTATTTTTTAGGAAACTAAACTTTTACTCCTAACATGAGTTTCTAACACCCTAGCACAACTTATAAAAAAGTTACCAGAATTCATAATATCTAATCTATTGTCTCAAATAGTGATTAAATAAAGGAAACCCAATTCGATACCACTTAGTTAAATCTTGTATTTGGAGGCCACGTAATTGGTGCCCTGATCCTGATGGGACATGCACATCTATCCAAACACCATAAGCTACCGGCTAGCAGCGAGGGCCTAGGGTGTGTCCATGGGGAGACTATATCTTCAATACTATAGTATAGAATAATGGGTATATATAAATAGAGATAATTAGTAGAAGAAAATTAAGTGAAGAACAAGAAAAATGGAAATAAGTAAAACCTTATAATTACTCAATCAACTCGAATAACTGATGATGATATTCCAGGTCACTAGAAAACTGGAAAACATGGGTACAAGATAGTGGGCATAAAATGGTCTATAAAATAATAAAGAAAATAAAAATAATACATCAAGAATCCTGATATTGGCTTAGTCATCTATTATCAAGATCCATTCTAAATAGCATGAAATCAAGTGTTAATAGTCGTATGATTCCCTTTATCAACACCTTCATTCAAGTAATCTGCCTCGATTACAAAATGATACCAGAAGAGTGTGTGAGAAAAAACTAAATGGGACCCCAATGGTTTCAATTACATCCATACCATGTAGTGGAAATGTAACAGTTTGAAATCATGCATATATAACATAAAGAAATACAATGTTACTAAATACCCAAGTACCTGCTTCGACCCTTGGTTGGTGTCTGAACATGTAACCATAATTTTTTGTCTACTACCCACTTAGGAATATGTAACAAGTTAACCATAGTGAAGGTTCCAATATGTAATAAGAGAACCTGTAATGATATTTTGTAATAAAGTAACAAGCTAACACCCAAGCTAGTGTAGACATCAAGGGTCTCCTACTCATTAATGTATATAACCTATCTATGGGGTAAGAGTGTAATCCAAGGGACATAGTTGATGTCATTCCACAATAAAATGCCTACAAAGTCTAAGGAGTTCATCCAAGAAAATGGGGCTAAGAAATTATTATGCCCAATGTTTTTAACCATGGAACCTACTTGTCAATGATATATCCAAGGAGTGTATAAGAGGAATCTTATAATAACATTAAAGATATCCTACGGTGTCATATTACACATCAAATGTCAGATAAAAATTAGGTTCTTGGTTAATCTCAACAAATTAAATCCACGGCCTTGAAATGGATTGGGGTTCATGAGTGCTCAAGGCATTCCCTTTAATATCCACGGAGACCTCGAGGCAGGACACTTCTATTTGATAAAGATGTCATATAATAATTCATAAGTTTCAAGACATTTCCTTTCATTAGTTTGAAAATGATAATTGAGCATGAAACCATTTAGTCATGTCTTAATTAATCAATAAGTCTATTTGGTTCAATCCTTGACATTCAGTAGAGTGACAAGGCCATGTATCATGAAACAAATCATTTAATCCATTTTAAGGAATTTTCAATAATCAAGGTCCACTAATCTACCATCAATTAACTTGTTAAGGTTTGATACATACATGAAACATATTATTCAGTTATATTAAATAATTCCAAGTAGAATATTTTGTATACTTTCCAATTTCCATTTTACATTAATTTTTCAATTAGAAGTACATAGCCTAGGTGGGTTAAGTTGTATGAATACATGGTAATTTATTTTATGAAATTAAAAATTTCTATATTTCCATTTATATAGAAAATATTTCCCTTAGAAGGGTCAAGCCAATGCACTTCCCAACAATGACTCAAACATGTCAAAACACTAAAAAGACAATTATGAAAAAAACAGCTTAAGGGGATTGACAGAGTTGAGTGAGTAAACACTAAAAATTAATCACTTATGCGGAAGAGAATAAGAATATTGTTTTAATTAGTATAATAACTACATATAAATTTAGTAAACAACACCCAATGAAATATCATGTCCCACATGACAATTCCAAAATCATTGAATTGGAGGGATGAGTTATAGAACACCCACCTTAGGCTTGTACGACTCTCCACCTCCAGTATCAGCCTCTGATTTGGCTAAGAACTGAGTATATATGAGAAAAGTGTAAAAATGTTCACATTGTATAAGTTTTTATGGGGAAAAAGAGAAGAAGAACAAATCAAACTCACTCAAGTACTTACCTTTTCACATCGAACATGATAAACAAAAGCTCGAATGGATCTCAGATTAAAGAGATCTATTAATCCCTTGATTATTCCTTCAAATGACCCAAAATGAGAGAACATATATGTTATGTCCACTATAATTCAGAGTAAAGAAAATGGAAGTATTACTTAGATCATTTAGGCAAAAATGGTAAAATTCCCCAAAATGTATCATATGCATAGTTTGGCCACATGGTGTTTCAAACCATGAACCAACCATGCATCGGAACCATTAGGAAGTGGTGTACCACATAGTTTGGCAACACAGTTAGGTAACCCATGCGACATCTATGGGATATAGATCTATCTAGAAATGAAACCATCTGCATAGTTAGATCAAACATTGTGTACTATTAGCGTGATTTACTCTAATGGTGCATCAAGCCCAATTTTAAAAAATATATTGGCTTTGGGCTCCGAACAAACCCTATACACCCTTGGGACCTTTAGAAAATCAGTAGCCATCCATTTGAGGTCCACAATAACAAATTATACAGAAATTTAAGGGATCCATACCTATGTGAAAAACTAGGTTCTTACACATTCACATTTTATCACTTCTACTTATACTATTTTTTTATTTAATGATATGAAATTCCTTTATGAAAAAACAAAAGGAAAAGAATAATTATTGACAAATGGGTATGGATTTTTTTTAAAATTATTTTTAATACAGTTTTATTTTAAATGATATAAATGGTGCATTATTGACATTATAAATTGTATAGAATCAATGGTGGTGTCCTATTCTGAATTGTTCTCATAACATACCTCTTCCATTATACAATTGTAGATGTTGTATTTCGTGAAAAATTTAATAGGATGTGCAATATGTAGTATGCTGAATTATTTAAATCATAGTAAGGTTGTTAGGAGGTGATTGTTGGCCACATAAAGATTGGAATTATTTTCTGGTTTAACCTGTTATGGATTAGATTGCATGGTTTTCAGTGGTGTCTATTTCATTACACTTTTTAATCTAGTATTATGATTTTTGTTGTTATATTAAAGACGTTTTTTCATTATGATTTTTATACATCAACATGATAGACCGACTTAAGAGGCTTATTTAGACGACTTGGTATAGTCTATTATAATTTGGTATCGTGGGCAGTTTTATTATAAATGATGTTAAAAATACCAATGTTTTGTTTAATGAATTGGATAGACACAATTTAGGACCACAAGAATTCAGATATTAAGTAAGGAAAAAGGGCCTAGCCAACTCACATCCATGACTATCCCAGAGTAACCATGGGTGGTTAGTGAATTTTACTAGTATTGAAACATGGGTTTGGAGTTCATGTGAATGAATTTTATGGGATGTTTAGTTAAATTGAACTATTTTTTCTTAAGTAACATCATTCCTCGGTATAATTCATAGTTTATTTAAATTTTTGTTGTTTTAATGAATTGGTTTGAATTATAAAAGTATAATTATGATTTTGGAATGTGAACATTTTAAAATTATTTATTGTGTTATATAATATACAATTCCTCCAAGAATATCTCTTCCAAATCCAAGAGATAAAGCTGTGAGATAGGTTCCATAGGTGAATTCTATAGTGGAGCCTTTTTTCATAGAAGTTGTAATCCACACTATTCAGACTCTTTGTCATGTGAGTGTCAGAAACCCTGGATGTGTGGTAGGCCATAGATCTAAATTTACTTAGCAATATCCACCCATCATACATGGTGAAAAAGGACCATGGGAATCTGAGTAGTGTATTGAGGAAAAAAATAGAATATTCAATTTATTGAAGACTCCTAATGACTCTAAGGTGGTGTTTTCCTCATACACTCTCGTGGGATCAGAAAGGAGATAGAGGGACCTGATTTTGAAAGCTAAGATTAATGATAATCATACGTGGAATTCATTGAAAGAAAATTTTTACTCTTCATTTTTTCTCCGAGACATTACATGTGGTGAAGACAAGGATGTTTATAACTTTAGAGCCAAGAGGATACCATTTTAGAGTATTCCACATTTTTTCTAAGTTAGTGTGCCTTGTACTGAAACCTATCACTAATATGTTCTAAAAGGATATGATATTTGAGTTTTTATTAAGGCTACATATATTGTTGAATTTTTTTCTCATGAACCTTCTTTCCTTTATAGATGTAATTGAAAAAGAATATTTGGATGAGGTAGACATAGATGGGGAAACATGTTTAGGTGGAGCTTCAGTTGGTGAGGTAATTGTCTAGGGTGTATCTTCTGGTTAGGAAAGGAATATAAAATGATGCAAGTTTTCTCCAGGACTAGTCTTGGGGGTTTCATCGGGATAGTAGAAGATTGTTTTCTATCTATGTAGGCAGCCTGGTTTTAATGACCCAGAAAATTTAAATTATAATTATTTCCTAAATAAAATTGTATTACATATTTTATAAAATTACATACATATAAAATAAGGGGAAACCAACAAAATTTTATCTCATTAACAATGATCATTAAATTAGTCATCTATGAAACCAATATAAATTCTAAACATTACAAATAATAAAAATAAAAAATAGAATAGTTAAAATGGGTATGTATGGATTGCCATAGTCTATTAGAATCATCTCTCCCATAGATAATTCCATATAAATAAAACAAAATATTACTAAACCAATCAAAATCATTTGAGAATGAAAGTATGAACATATGATAAATTTTAGTGAATTTTTATTAAATGAATGATGTGGAGTTGATAGGGTATAAAGGGAAATGTTACCATTGCGATGTGGCCATTATATTGTGGTTAAAAACTATAACCTTGGTAGATAATTATTCCATTATAATTACTTTTTGTAATAAGTAATGAATAATAATAATTTATACATAGAGGAGAATCGGCGAACACAACCAGTAGAGTGTTTTCATTAGAATCCCATGTGTCCAAACATGAGATACTGGTAGTGTAATTAGGGTTCTCCCTTGAAGAAGAAAACGTCGAGATTAAACAAGTGAAGTTTGAAAAAATAACCTACTAGAAAAGTTCATGGTAGTGTTGATTACCACTTGGTCAATGTTAGCACAACCACCTCATGAAATTACCATTATCACACATCTTAACCTTAGGGTGTATATAGGTTTAATAAGGGGATATGTTTCCAAACCATAGTTACATAAAGATAAAATTAATTTATATAAGTAAAATTTTTATTCAATCAACCTCTCTTAATAATATTATTTATTAATAAAATATATTTTTAATTGAGAATAATTTTCTAATTTGATATTTTGATGTAAAAAATATAATTGTATATTTCTAGAAAATGCATACAATTTTTATAATTAGTAAAATAATTATGAATAGTTTTCATTTTAATGAAATAGACTTTTATATCACTTTTATTTAAATAATAAATGATAAAATAACTTTATTACGGCCTACAATTTTTTTTATGTTTTAGAAATTTAATTATGCCTTATAAACTTCCATTTTTAAATAAATTAGTGTTCATATATTTTAAAGATAAAATTTTCATATTAAGAGAATATTTATAAAAAATACATATCGTTTTTTAAGTATGAATGTGTAAATTTTTTTATGGTGAATTTATGATAATTTTAAAAAATCCATTATTTTTTGTGAATAGTTAAAAAATATATTTTTTGTTTTTTGTATATTTTATGACATCATATTTATGATATAATGATATAATAATTAATTAAAAAAATCCATGACCTTAATCATGTAATTTTATTAATATTATGTATTTCAATATATTAAATCTTTTTTTAAACTACAAGGGAAATTCCAAAGTATAAAACAGAATGTTTGATTTTTAAAAACATTACTTTGTGTAATATTCAATTTTCCATGCCAAATGAAGTATTTAAAAATTATGTTCGGTTTACATGGATTAAAATAACATAATATGTTACCCAAATGTACAAAACCAAGAGAAAGAACCATATGTAATCCCATGGGTTTTCATTTTCCAAAACCAAGATTTCCAAGGCCTATATTTAGAAATTATTAAACAATACCTCTACTTCTCCTCTAAATACCCACCCATTTATTCATTTTTATTCACTTCTAATCCGTACACCAATATTTTATGGTTATTTTTACATCCAAATAGTCCCTCAATGTGTCCCCAATCCCCAAAGGTTCCATTTTCATATTTTAGGAAGAACTCTTCAAGGTAAGAAAAATCTCTACTTCTCTTTTCCATTCAAGTTACCTTTTCCTATCATATGTCTTAAAATTTCAAAACTACAATAATTTTTTCATTGAATATTATCTCATTACTATAAAAATATTATTTTATGAATGGGATATTTTTGTCCATTCTTTTCTCTATTTTCTAAAACCATATTTTATACCCGTCATGCCACTTAATTTACTTCTCAAAGTTTTATATTTAAAATGATAAATTATCTTTTAATTTTTATTTTAATATACAAAAACCTTTTTATTTCTATGATTATTCAAATATATTTAAAATTTACTTTCTTATTTGGGTATTTACATTTACGAAACACACATTTCCTTCGTGTTTTAAAAATGTCATAATAATGCTCTCTTTAAGCTCTTTTTTTATTCCAATATTTTTTTATAAGAAACATGTTTTTATTCTCCATGGGATAGTTATGAAATGAATTATTATGATATATGCGAATCATAGGAAATGAATAAATATTAATGGTCTTCCCTAGTATATCTTCAATGCATTGGCTAATGAATTCAATCCTTATAGATGGCATGTTTTATGATACATTGGTTAATAAAATTAATATTTTCATTTATAACACCTTGGGGATAAACCTTAATGATATTATTAGGAATGTCTCATTTAAATTTTGTAGCCACATTTTTATGTTTTTATTCATGTTATTATTGTTATTACATATCTGTTTATCATTTCGTGTCTTTATGCCTCATCTTCTTATTGATATGTCTCACAATCACATGCTATATGTTTCTATTGCTTATTCGCTTTCTAGAATTCATGATCACCCCTTTCGTTCAATGTGTGTCCCCATGATATGAGTTAAATTAAAATTAACCTAGATTAAACCCATTAAAATGTCTTTCAAGTGGTTTTAGAAGTTGTTTTTATGTTTTCATGTATTATTTTCCTTTTTCAAACAAACAAAACCTAAAAAGATCCTCTATTTGGTACCATGTAATTAAATGTTATATAATTAAAATTTGGGATTCTATAGTTGTTTCAATTTATGATTTAGTTATTTGTTGAAATTTTCACATTAAAACTGTTGGAATAACATTAGAGACATGTTTAAATAGAATAAAACATCATAGTATTTTGTGGAAGTATTAAGAAAGTGGTTTCTATGAAAAGAATCAATTGTCTAGATTTGAAAAAGTGGGTGTACCTCTATCGAAAACGAGCCTAGGTTTATTTCAGAAAAACACCGCTTTCAAATGGACTCAAACAGGAACTGGTGAACAAAAATAGTCTTTGATTCACATTTAGTTTGACACTCTTGAGGGATATGATTGGATAATGAAGAAAATTTTATAAACAATTATGAATGATAAATAGAAAATGTAATTATTTTTAAAAGGGATTAATAACTTATTTAAGAATGGAGTTTTCAGGCATAAAATTTCATTATGATTGTAAGATTTGTAAAAGTATATTTATTCTAACAATGTTTTTATTCTTTTATACCAATAGAGGTAAATTTGGGAACTTTGTAAATGGTGAATGTAACATATGATGCACTAATGTCATTCCATTGGAATATGGAATGAAAAACTTTTTGAGTATAATGAATAAACTAACCGAAGTTATGAAATATGACTTAAATCATGTTGAGATCATGTATTCACCTTCAAGGGAATAGGTTTCCACTGAGTCCTTTATGCATCAGCAACCACTTTCATTCAGTGGATCAGACGAGCCATTGATTATTGGACCATGGATAAGATCTATAAAAATTATCTTTTTTGTACTCCTTTGGTTTGATCATGAGAAATTCACCCATGTAGTATACCTCTTATAAAGAGAAACTGATATATGGAGGATGCTAATTAAAAACTTGATTCCAAAAGGTTGATCAATTCTTGGGAGTTTTAAGAGTTTAGGGAAATATTTTTTAATAATTATTTCAAACTATTGATGTGAATAAAGATGGAAAATGAATTCCTAGAACTAATGAGAAAGGAAAACGAATCGATGGGAAGATGTGAGATGAACTTTTCAAGGTGTTCTGAATATACCACTATATTTTTTATGGATCCTAAGGGAAATGTTGATAGATTCTTCAGTGGATAAGGACCCTATCTATGGAGGAATATAAAAAATTGATGTAATAAAACCAATAAGGGTATAGTGTGGAGTGATATAAATGATTAATTATAGTTTGGAGATATATAACGGTCATATATATAAAATTATAATAAGAGAGAAATAGATCCAAACATGGGGAATAAATTTGATCATAAAATATGAGGAATGAAAGTGAAACATCCCATGTGAAAGAAATGTGGGAAAAAGAATTTAAGGATCTTATTACTTGGGAGTTTAATGTGATACAAGTGTGGAAGAGATGTCCATATAGCTTGAAACTATCATGGTGAGGTGAAGACTCAAATTCTCAACATTAACGACAAAGGGAAGATAACTAAGGCCCAACCAGATTTCCAATAATTCAAGTGTGAATAACTTGGGAATATTTCCAATCAATGTACAAATAATATGATAATGGAGGGGAGGCACCATTATCATACTTATAGTCCAAGGAATAATGGTTGGGATTTTTCTATCTCGACGAATGACACTAAGGATTTGAATGATGTTGTGGATGGTAAACTCATGGTTCTCTCAAAGCTAGAAATTACATTATTTTATTATGGTTATACTGATTCCTTTATTTCATACAATATTTCAAAGAATATAGAATCAAACCCTGATGTTCTATAAGTTGATTTATAATTCAAGACTCCATGCGGAATTTACCTAGAATCAATAGTTTATAGTAACTCTAGTATTAAATTTGGTGAGTTCAATCTCATAAAAAATATAATAGTCATTCCCATGGTAAATTTGACACTATACAAGGGATAGGCTAGGTCTCAACATATAATTCTAATATGAATTGTAGAAAAAAGGAAATTTTAGTATTCTTGAATGGAAAACCAATAGTTATTTTCAAAGGAGAGATATTTTGGCCAGATATTTTTCAAGAAACACCTCCCATATTATTCTTTATGTTGATGAACTGTGAAGAGGGAGAAGGAGATGAAAGTATAAAGATAATGAATGTAACCCTAATTTAGGAATACATTGAAATATTTTATAAAGAGTTACATAGATGTCCCCAAGAAAGACATGTAGAGTTGTACAATGAACTCATACCTAGATTTGAGCCAATATCATAAACCCCCTATAGAATGAAAAATGTTGAGTTAGAGAAATTAAATAAACAAAATCAAGATCTTATGGAGAAGGGATTTATCCAACCATGTGTGTCTCCATTGGGAGTGACTATTCTCTTTCTAAATAAAATGTATGGATCAATGAGGCTATGCATTTATTATAGATAACTTAACATGATCACAATAATGAACAAGTAACCTATCCCAAGGATTGTGGATTTATTTGAACAACTTTTTGGGGTTCAATTCTTCTCTAAGATCGATCACCAATCTGGGTATCATCAATTGTGGGTGAAGAATTAAGATATTCTAAATACTGCCATCAAAACAAGCTATTGTCATTATGAGATATTTGTTATTCCCTCCATCATGTCTAATTCTCTATCTATATTTTTTGTATTGGATGAATAATGTCTTCAATGATTACCTTGATAAATTCATGGTAGTTTTTATTGATGACATTATGTTATATTCATAAATTTTCATGGATCATGAGGATCAACCAAGTGTTATAATGTGAACTTTTATAAAGGGAAATATTTTTATAAAATTCATAAAATATGAATTATTTTTACAAAAAGGTTTACTATTACGTAACATTATAACCATTGAAGGAATCTCAGTTGACTTTGTGAAGAAAAAGGATAGAGAGAAGTGGCCTCATCCTACAACAGTAACTAATATTTGTAGATTACTTGGATTATCTGGATATTATAGTGTGTTTGTGAAAAATATTCATGACTTTAAAATCCAATAACCATGTTTAAATAAAAGGGAAATAAGTTCATCTTGAAAAGGAGTGAGAAGAATGTTTCCAAGAACTGAAGAATATATTGGTTACTATACCTATGTTAACTCAACCCTCTATTGGAGAAGGATTTATTATTTATAGTGATGCATATCTTAAATGTATTGGGTGTGTCCTCATGAAAAATTAAATGTTTATTTCTTATGTATATTAATAGTTAAATCATAGTGAGAAGAAATATCTTATTCATTATCTTCTGTTAGTTGTAGTTGTTTTTCCATTGAGAATATGGTGGAAATATCTTTATAGGGAGAAATGTGATATATAAATAGAACACCAATGTTTAATGTATATTTTCACACATATGTAATTGAACATGAGACAATGGAGATGGTTTAAATTTTAAAATACTATGACTTTTCAGTTCATTATCACCTCCGAAGAGAAAACAAAGTCACTTATGCTTTAAGTAGGAAAGACCCTATTGTGCTAGAAATGTTTAGGATTCAAGAAGATCCTTTGTTAAAAAACCTAGTAAAACTAGACATGGGAATCGTAAGGGAAGGGACATCATAAACACTATTCGAAATAATTTTTAAACCGTTATTAACAAATATGATCAATAAATCTCAAATAAAATACCCTTTTTACATTGGATGATAGAGGATGTGATGAATGGGAAGTTTCCTGAGTTCAATATTGATCTAAAACATGTAAATATATTTCATAATAGTTTATTTGTCACATTTATCCGAGATATAATGAAGGATATGATGGATTAAGATTGTATCTCTATATTATAGATACATCTAGAAATCACTATAAATTATATGGACCTCCATGGTCATTATTGGTGTGATAATATTAAAAGGGACATTACAAACTAAACTACAAGGATCCTGGTATGTCAACAAGTGTAGTTAGAGAGATAACTTCTTCAAGGGATATTGAATCCCCTACCCAAACCAACGTAGAAGTGGGAAAATATCACTATGGACATAATCATCAGTCTCCTAAGAACATCCCATGGAGGCAATGTGAAATGGGTTTTAGTGGATCTTCTCACCAATGCATCCCATTTCAACTCTATTCAAGATGATTTTCTTCTTGACTAACTTACCACGATATAGGTAAATGATTTGGTTTTTTATTGAGATCCACTTTCAACCATTTCTAATCCTGATCCAATGTTTTCATATAAAATCTTTAGAATTCTCTAACATGCTCTAAATACTGAATTGAATTTTAGAATAACTTATCACCCCCTAAATGATGTAATATTTTTATGGACTATTTAGACACTCAAAGACATGTTGTGAAAAATATCAATGGAATATAATGGTTGATGGGATCAATACCTGCCATAATTTAAGTTCTCATACAACAAATAATTCTACTCGAGTATTCAAATGGAACTCTAAAATGATCTATACATAAATCAATATAGAAATTCAACTTGTTGGGATGAATTTATTGAGAGGAAATTTCTTGGTCCTAATATTGTGATAGTTATGATAGAAAAGGTTTATTCAATTCAATTACATATAACGGGTATCCAGAGTTTGAAGAAGATTTAGGAAAATAACTATCGAAGGGACCTAGAGAGTGATGTTGGAGAAACAAAATTTCCTTTGGATATCACCATGGAAGAGATTTATCCAATTTGGGAAGAGGGTGAAGCCTATCCCTAGGTACATTTTCCCCTTTGAAATCTTTGATCACATATGAGGAGTGTCTTATCATCTATAAATTATCGAAAATATTTATCAATTTAATGATGTATTCCACATAGTATATAAAATTTTACATATAAAAATTAATAGAAAACAGAAAAATTTTATCTCATTAAAAATTATCATAACATTATTCATCTATGAAATAAATTAAGATTCTTAATAATAAAACAGGATAAAAAATATAAAATAGAACAACATAAATGTAAAATTATAGATCACCACAATCTAGTAGAATAATTTCTCCCAAAACAGATTCTATATAAATAAAACTAAATATTATTAAACTAATCAACATCTTATTAAAATTAATATTAACCTTATAATAAATTGTGGTAATTTTTTTGAATGAATGAAGTGATATTTATTGGGTATAAAGGAAAATGTGATCATTGGGATTGAACTTTATGTGCCCAGATCAGTGTGAATCACTAAGAGGGGGAGGGGGTGAATTAGTGATCCATTTAAATCGTTTTACTAATTGATTTTTTTCAATTAAACTTATATGGCTTGTTAAAGCCTCGATCCACTCTTCTAGTGTCTCTTAGCCTTTCCTCAAGAGATGTTGTGAATGTAATGGCACTAATCAAAAGAATTTACAAGGTTTAGTTCAAAGACCTACTATTTGTTGTGTGGGTTATTCGCCCCAACATAGATTCTCCATGATAATTCAGTTATTAATTACCATGTTTGATACAAAATCCCAGTGTATCTCTCCTGAGTCCCACTTGAGGTTCCTTATATTTCTTCCCACAATGTTATCAAAGTTCCACTGGTCGTCTTCAGAGTTCCACTGAATACTTATTCTTCCATTTCAATCTCACAGGGGTCTTCTAGCTCTCGATTCACATGATCATCTTCCTTCATTATATTATTTCTTGATTCACTATAGATGATCATCTTCTCTCTCCTCATAGACATAATAAATCACTCTTGTCTGTGTATCTATTAAAAATCATCAACAACCTTTGATAAGATTTTTTTCCTTGATTAATAATCATGATCACTTCATTTGAACAGTATTCAGTATAAAAAATTCTCAGGAAATTATTCCTTCTAAGGATGAAGACCCTGTCTTACTATGATGTTTTCTAGTGGTGCATACAACTTCTTAAAGAATTCAATAATGATATTTCAAAATATCATCTCTATATCTCTTCTTGGATTCTCAAATACTATGAAATTTAATAAAATAACTTCAATAAATATGTCTAGCTTCAGTCTCAATTTTCATTCACTTAAGGCATGGATTTCATGGGATACATTACTTCTTGTATTAAGATATCTCAATTTCTTCTTATCGGTACAACGATTGAATGCACTAAAAATTCTCCTAGTTTTCTTGGTAAAAATAACATACACTTATGTGATTATTCAAACACAGGGGATTATCTCACATGAAATCATATGAATTGATTATGATTTATGCTTATGTTTCATGGAATTTCTTATTCTTGTTTTCACATGTGCACTCACAATCCTGATTATTCCTTCTAGCTGTCTTCATGTTTACATGTGCATGTATGAACAATATCCTTCTTCTCATTTGATTGTGTGAAAACCCCAATGGGTAAAACTATTTGATCACACACACTTTTTCTTTCTTTTCCCCACCTAATATCACAAAAACACTTATCATTTAGTTTAGGTTTAATACAAGTTTATGTTAATTCATACCTGAATGGGTATAGTTCATGTGTCTAATCTTCCTCATTCTTCTCTTTCTTCAAATGTGAACACACAATCCTTTCTTTATTTTTGTTCTTTTTCAAACCTGAATGGGTGTGTCTGATTTGTGTCTTGTTATTTCAAACATGGTAGTCTCAATTCATGCACATGATTGGCATGTGCATCATTCATGAATTCTTCACTTTTTTTTCACATAAAATCCCTTCCTCTTCTTATTTCCCACATAATACGAATGGGTATATGGGTGCATGTGGGATCCTCTTCATGTAAAACCCAAATGGGTATCTTCAGCACTTGGGTATTTCTTCTTCAATCTCAAGGTATCTCACTCAAACCATGCATAGACTTGGCTCTTTCTTCATCACAAAATAACCCTGTAAAAGGTGTCTATTAAAGAATCAAATAGGTGGGTGTTCTTCTACATTGTGAAAACCGGAGGGCAGAATGTTCTCCTCCTTTGTTGTTTGTGTGCGCATGATTATCCTTTATAGAAAAAAGTAGGTTCTTGTTTCTATCTTCACAAGGGCAAAACTAGGGTGCAAGTGCACCAATTGTTTTAGATGCGAGATACTCCTCACAATGTAAAAACAAGGGTTCAAAGAACATATCATGTTTTTGTTGGAACTTCAGATAGAGATGTAAGTACTTTCATGAACATGGGGGTTCACGGTTCCTCTCTCCATACAAGGGATGCATGGAACTCTTTTTTGTAAGAGATGCACGACTTACTTTCACATAGCAGGGATGCGTAGAAACTGCCTCTCCATGGTACTTTGTTCTTTTGATGATGAGATCATTCTCATTTTTCTAAACAAAAAACCTTGGCTTGAAGTATCTCTATTTATACGCGAGTATTACTATTACATTTCCATTAAATATATAGAAAAAATGTCATGGGATGAAATGCTTTAAATACTTGATATATTTTGTTTGAATTTTTCCAACACAGGATATGATATTTTGAATCTATCTATTCAGTTCTATTCCACAGAGCATCTTCATTTATAGAAGAAACATCACGTGCATGCATTTATGAATGCATGAAAACCATCAGCATGAATATCAAATGGCTCATGTGGCCTTTGAAACCTTTTTTTACTCAGCCTCGAGTGATCTTCGAATTTCAGTGCATGCATGAAAATGTAAGTCCATGCATGTGTTATGTGTCCTTATACGATCCTAATGCATTGTATTTTATCTTCTATGGATGCCAGAGTCTGATTATGGAGGTGTGGTAGGAGTGACGACTTACTACTTAACTAGGATATCACCAATAGATCAGAGGATGAAAATTACAATGAGGAGGCTCTGTTCTCATTGGATCGACAAAGAATGGATAGTGGATATCGAGGATTAGAAGTGAAATCGCAGGATAAGATGAGAGGCCACGATGATACGAGGATCAGATGGAAAACTCAAATGGATTCTATGTTTTTTAAAATATCATCTCACATCAAAACACTGTGTGTAATTTACGCTTCTTATTAGCCTTAGCACTCCATCCCCCATTAAATTAATTCTCTTCTCCCTGTCCGGTGCAGCCCCACACCAGTTCTCCTTCGAGCGCACTCTATGCTCTCGGTGCTTCCTCTGGGCATGCTCCTAGGTCCACGTAACACGGTTTTACCACTGTGAGGAACCTATAGGATTATACATGGCTCGTGCAACACCCTACCTCATGCAAGTCTGGCCCTGAGGGCTTCCCTTTAGCACAGTTGACCCACATGTCATGCATGTGCATGAGGTGATGACCTTGGATGGCCCAATTTTTTGGAATAAAGGCATATCACAATAAATACATAGTATAAACTATGTATTGAAAAATATAAAATTGAAAACCACAATTCCACTTTTCTTCTTCCCCTATTATCTTTGGAATTAGAATTCCAATGATATTCTCCAAAAAATCATCTTCCTTTTCTTCTTATATCAAGAATCCAAAAGAGCTTCCTTATGTTGTTGATCTAACCATGGAATATGAATGTATTATTTCTTCATTCCGCATGTATTACGGAATAATATAGGGAATATCCTTGATGTGGGGGATGTTTTATCCATTGACACATATCTTGGACTTTGAGGAAAAGTTCAAACAATAATCTGATATTTTAAACTTCCTCCTCATGTAATTGAGTATTGAGTGGTCTTTATTATGATGGTGAAATCATGCATCACTCTGATACAATTCTTTGGATCTTTAGACCATCTTGAAAATCATTAGAATTTATATAGATAGTGTCCATTAATGACATCCAATGTCAAATAGTTTTCACAAAATACTTATGGAATTTTATTTGGAATAACATCCACTCTTCAGTCATCATCATCACAACTTTGACAGACACATATTGACACATAATACTTAATTTACATATTCTTGACAACAAATGAAACACCATGCTAAAAAATATCCCCCTTTGTATTTTTTTCAATATCAATTAAGAACCCTTTGTATGGGTCAATATGTGTTCGAATATTTTTCCCTTTATTGGCAACCAAATACCAAGGTATTAGTGGGGTCTCTTTAAAAACTTGTCTTCCTCCCAATGAAAAATATATTTTTGGAATATTTAATAGAGTGGGATGTTGTCACAAGGTTCACATATCAATGATATTTTAGTTTATCAACTCTAAATCTACATGGGATATCCCATTGTAGAAAACAAGATAGATATGACCTAGATTTTCAGTGATGTCCATAAACAACCATACATGTGAAATCATGCTCAAAGTGGAGATAATTAGATTTATCAATGAAATGATAAATTCTATACATACTTCACCAAACATATTAAAACGTTCAAGTGAATGATAAATCCCCCCTATCATCCCATCTTGTAATCAATCAATCACTACCCCTTAATTGACATGCTAAATGTACTTATGAACAAGGGTAGAAAGTGGGATTGGAATAACCCATGTTTCATCTTCATGAGATTATATGAATATCATGGTTTATCATGACATAATCCTTGATATCATCTCCTTCATATTTGATCCCCCTCAAGGGGTGCACTCCCAATGATTTTTCTTGGTGGAAAATAATCATCAGATGATCTTCAATATATTCATATTGATAATCATCCACTTTGGAACAAATCAATTAATAATAAATTCATGAAAAATGAGTCCACATTTTAGTTCTCCAGTTTTTTCATTAAATTATCATTTTGATAATTACATTAATCATCAATTTCCAATAATTTAAGCACATGTAAAAAACAATAATATTAGCGAATAATATGGAACACTTGTGAGCTTATTAATAGAAGAATCATGGACGAGAATTTTCTCCAAACCTAAGAACTCCTTTTCATGTAGATCTAAACTGTTTGGTACTCTTCATGGTGTTGTCTCCTCTTCATTTGGAATTTTTAATTTCAATCTGCATTTTGGATTCTTTACTTCCATTCACCTTCAACATGGCTGGATTGATTGTCATCACTTCTGTCAGAAGTGAAGTATATTTTATGGGTGCATGTTGTTCAATATTCTCCTTTTGATCGGGTAAAACAACTAAACATTTTTTTCATGATGTCCATACATCTTTCAGCTTCCACACATTAGTTGTGAGGCAATTGGGTTGTCATTTTCTGACCGCCTTTCATGAAATTCCAATTCTCCTTCATGTGGAATGCCATTTTCCCTTTTTTTCATTTACATTAGCTTGTACTTAATCTCCATCTATTTTCATTTCTCTAGAATGTTTCTATTGATTAGGCCGGATAACTAAAAAATAATTCTTGACATTTTATTATTTTGAGCTTCCACATGGCTTCTTCATTATCTTGAAGTCTCTTTTCTTTAACAACTTATTAGTATTATATTTAGGAATGTTTTTATACAATCCCATATTCTTCTCGATTGATTCTACTTTTATTTTCTGATTGATTCCATTCATTTCCATGGATACTTTTCATTGATCCATGGTATGACCATTATTTCCCTATTAGAATAATCTTTTCTTAGTTGAGATGACATTCTTGGAATCTAATTTGATATTCTTCATGGGAATAATTTATTTAATTGTTTTCATTACTTCAATGTTTTGCATATTCCCAATAGAAGACTTTTCAACTTCTTTTTCTTTCTTCTGACTTTTTTGTGGTCTTTTCTTCTTATATACATATGCCTGATGCATGGTAGGACTAAACTAGCACTCATCATAACTATGACCACTTCTGTTGCAGTTATCACTGAAGTCTTCAAGATATTCAAATCTATTCATTGTAGATAGATTCTACTTCATATGTACATTATTCCTTAGCATTGCAAGTTACTGCATTTCATCACACTACTTTCCCAGAATGTAGGCCTTCCAAAATTTTCATATGATGTAAAATTATGCCATAAATAATTTTCCTAATTCCAAATATTCCATCAACTCCAACAATAGACAACCAATATTCTTCTTTTACATGTAGTATTAGTATTTCTAGATTAAGTGAATTTTTGTTTATTGAATTGCATTTCTTTCATTGGAGAATCCTTTTGTCAGTTTATCTTCTTAATCATTCTTGTATCCACCCTTGATGTTTTGATGGATGTATTGAAATTTTTATTAATACACATCTTTCCAGCTTTTAACATTGAACCTATACATGCAGATGAAACTGCATTAGTAGAAATAGAGATGACTGGGTTATGTGATAACTTTTTCTAGGAGGGAAGTTTATATTTTATTAGAGGATGATCTGATGTTCCTTTTGGAATTATATTCATCAATAAAAACATGAGTGGAAACATCTCTTCTCTCAGTTGATTGGTATGTTTCGGCTTGTGATGATTGATGATTTTTCAATCTCAACTCCAATTCTATACATTTCATGTATAGAGAGTTATTCTCATCCTCAATGTAAAGCCCTGACCCTAGTTACCCAGAGTTGGTACATTATTTTAATACATTTTCATGATTACAAGGAATATAGTCCCTAACGACCGATCAGTTTAGCAGTCTTGGAAAATTGATTACATACATGAAATTTACGTTACACATTAGAAAATAAACCACAACATAAATGATCCTTTGATAACGCCATTAATCACCTAGATTAAACCTGCTTATCAATCATAATTCACTTCTTAAAATTCTAGGAAAATTAAAACATAGAAAGAGATTATCTTAGATGGTCAATAAGGATAACAATATAGCATAAACTTTCATAAATAAGGATAAACATTTAAGGCATTATATAAGACTAAAACAAAACCCTTTTAAACTTAAAAATCAGAATAATTTAGAAAAGATACAATAACATTATGCCATTTACTTATTTACATTTATATTCTACTAGTTGAATAATCACATGAAATATCAATAACCACTTTCATAATGATGGAATACATAATTCCAATCTTCATAACTACGTAGTCTAGGCCTTATGACAAGAAAACAAATAATATTTTGTCAAGGACTTGTACCAAGACACTAGTTTGTCTCATGAGACCAACCGATGCACCGAGGAGCTATAGTGGGCTCCACCCGTCACATCCAAAGTCCAATGCATTCCACATATGAAAAGGTTTAAACATAACATAAACATTCGTACTAAAAATGGAATACAAAATGTCAATACATTATCCATAAACCATGAATGGAATAAAAATAACACATCCATAGTCAAACATATAAAAATACTTAAATAAAATATGGAATACTTGTATCATAACAAATAAACTTCAAAAAATATTAATATCCATTAAATAATTTGGACATAGATGAAAATGACTTGTAAACATCTTTGAGAGAAATATCCCTTTTTCATGAAAACAGTTAAAAATCCACAATTTAGAAAGGAATAAATTTAAAGAAATTTTGGAATCAAAGTGTCCCATACCACTTTGAAACTTTTGATAGGAATTAACATTTTAAATCATTATGTCCATTTAAATAAATCCTTAAAACCTTTTCAAAAACATGGACCTTAATGAGAATAGTTTAGAAGAATAAATCTTTAAAATATTTAAAATGATGTTTTAGTAAAAAGTAACATAAATAGAATCTGTTTCAAATATATTTTATGGAACATGGACATGGATAATAAATATTTCCTAGTATATACTTACGTAAAAACAACCTCAAATATCAAAGAGATTGGGAAAATAACCCTAACCTTGCACTTTCTTTTGGTCGAGGGTACGTTTAACCTCCTGTATAATGAAAAAAAGTATGTTATTAAATTATACCTAAACCAAAACATTTTTTTGTCATATATGATTAATTTATGACATTATTATACCCATTTAATAATGATTTCCATGTTAAATTAACATTTCGGGTAATAATCATTTTCTTTATTATACGTGTTTTAACTTGTTATTCTAGATCGTATCATTGAGATCATGATTTAAATAATTCAAGAATATAAACCTTGATTTATATATCATATATATTTATAATTTTAATATTTATAATAGAAAGATATATTAAATGTAAAACACTATTTATGGAGACGGTGGGCCGTACGTACGCATAAATGATGTTCATGTTTTCATATCGTATTGAACTGACGTAAGTGAAGAAGATATATGTAAGTACATAAATAAATATATATATATCTACAGTATCATAATTATGTCATATATTAAATACTTATTTTTAATATATATTTTTATAATCATTGATGAATGGTGAACGTGGAAATGAATCTCAATGCGTCGTGGAGACAGTAATCTGTACGTACGCACGAACGACAAAATAATTTCCATAAAGGTGTGGAATGGGATGGTGTATTAATTTTACAGAGAAATTAGAATGTTATTTTCATTTTTTATATACATATTACTCATCATTATATCAATCCAAATTACATAGTGTTGAATAACAAATTACACCACGGTGTGGAGACGATAAACAATATGTACGCACACATGGTGACATTATCATTCAAAGGATGGATAGAATAATTAATATGGTTGTTCCATATTTATAATAACATAATAGTATATATGTGGTACCATATTTATTATTTTGGTATAGTAATAACAAATAATGAGTAAGTGGAAGAAGAAAATAACTTGAAAGAGGGTGGTGAGATCATTACCTCTTCTTTGGGTTCTTCCTTTTGATTTGATAAAAAGGGCTCCTTATATTGGATTTATGAACAAACGATGGCCTCTAGGATTAAGGTAGGATATTTGAGAGGATATTTGGGTAGGGGATTTCTGAGCCAAATGGATTTGGAGGTGTGAATTTGAGGGAAGGGGAAGTTCCTTTTTATAAGAGGGGTGAGAGGCACCTTAAGAACAACATAAAATATTATTTTATAATAAAATACATTTCGGAAAATAATGGCTAAAAAATGAATTATTTTAATGATAAGGTGGGTATTGGTCGAAAACCACTCAACCAATTGGTTTTAGATACGTTTATGTCACTATATTAACCTTATATTTTATATTTAACTCTTAGATAAATAGTTTGACAATTACCATATCTCTTTGTATTTTTATATTATATGGTTAATAAACATACTATAAACTTCCAGGAGAACCCCAAGTGGTTAATTAATAACATATATAATAGTATTTATGCCCTTTGACCTGACCTTATATTTTTAGGAATATAATACCAATTAATAATATAATATTTCTTTTAAAAACTCTATTATGTCAATTTTGACACTATTTGGTATTTTGTTTTTTTCTAAATTTATAACAGCATTATTACTTAGAAAAAAATTCCTTTAATAAACCCTAAAATGTCATATTAACCTAGAAAATTAGTGTAATTCCTATAAAATCTCAAATTACATTTATTTGGGTATTTATAATATCAATTATTTTAATATTTCATAAATAAAGCAATTACTACATCATTATTGTGTCAGAAATAAATAAAATTATTTAATTTCTAACAATTATAAATAAAATAACATTATTAAAAAATAGTTTTATCTTTCTAATGAATATTTATAGTCTAATTTATGTTGTATGAATCCCAATATTAAAAATGGTTTAGTTATTAAACATTGAATTTAACACTTTCAACTCTTCATCGAATTAAATAATAATAAATGTCCTAAAATAATCCATGTAGACCTAAAGGATCATATTTTATTTCTAAGGTTTTTTTGGCTGAATAAAACTTATCCAATATAATTAGGACATGTGTTAGAGTAATTATAATTTTATTTTTACCCTTAAATACCATATTTACTTTTAACCATGGTAAATAAAAGTAAAAAGTTTTTATTCACAAAAAATTATTATCTTCTTATTGAACAATATTTTACTTATTGATATCAACCGTGTCTCTCGGATTTCTAAAATTCAACTCAAAGAAGTGGTAAAATTATGTTTTATGCAAATTTTCAAATTCACCTAGGAGATGGGTAAAAGGCAGTAAAACGTTCGATAAAATTTTATACATCTAATTTTATTATAAAATGACTCCAATTAATTACATTGAACATATATAAGTATATATATGTATATTTTTACTTAATATAAATTTAAATAAATTAAATAATTAGTTAAATAAAAAAGCCGGTTTTAAATAATAACATTGTGTTTATCAATATTTATCAAAAATAGAAAGTTTTCATAAAAATACTAAAATTTCACCCATAGCTAATTTTGATATTATAAATTCAAAAATAAATTCAATTTTATCAAATTCAAAACATATATGCTTCATTTAATAATTTAAAATTAATTCCCGTTGTCAAAACCCTAAAGCATATTTTTATGATATAATAACTATTAAAATATTGACATTTGTTTATGTCCAATTTCAATGTGAAATTACATACAATGACCACTATTGGATTAAATGGTAAAAATATAATCTATTTGTAATTTAAAACCATCAAAATTTATAATTTAATACTAAAAATTATTTTTATTAATAAAGTTGTTTTCAGTTAGAATATAGTATTTTTCACTATTCACCCAAATGTGAAAGTTATCAGAAAAACACCAACAATTTATTGAAACTAAATTCTTATGACCTGGTTCTAAAGAAGAAGTTTATTTTTTCTAATTGAATATATAAAAGTATCAAATATTGGATTTGAAGAGGGTTCTCTATTAAAAGGCGGTAAAATTGCATTTTTTTTTGAAAAATACTTCATTTATCTAAAAAATGAATTTGGTCTTACTTTATGTATAAGAAACACACAATATGGATTCTAAAATTATAAGGATTATATAAAGTTCAAAATTCTGGTAATACTATTCATAACCTCTTTTTAAAGGCAATTTTGGTAAGTCGTGGTGTACTTGAACTCGGTGTTGCGTGTAGTGCATGTTATTGAATTATTTTGAAGAAATAATGTACTATGAAATATTGGGGTGTTACACTCAACTGATCACAACCTACATTCGCAATTCTCCTATATCATTTTTATTTGTTATCCATGCATATTTCTTAATTGTTGAAAATATATTTCATGCTCCATTAGCTTTTGAGTTTTATCTTCTTGTTGAGAACCTTTGACAACCATAGAAACATTGTAAAACTTTTCAAATGGATAAAAATATTCTATATATACAATATCAACGAATTCATTCTCACAATCACATCCCTACAATTCTTCAGTAACATGACCATGTATTTGAATGGAAATAGAAATTATTTCTTCCTTTTAATTTACTAATTTTATGAGAAAGTTGGAAATTCCAACCATTTTAGCCAATGCTTCTTCCATTGCATTAGCTTATTCTTCTAGTGGCAATTTTGCCTCTTGAAGAGCACTAAGTCTTACATCAATGTGTCTTTCCACTTCTCTAGGGAATTTCTTCAAATGAACTTTGAGTGTAGTATGAAGATCCCAAATTGATATATCATCATCATAGATTTACTTGGATTCATCAAAAGAATAATAGGTGTTATCACATATTGTACCTTTCATATTACCTTTTGTAGAAGGTGTCTCCCCATTAGTAGTGAGCTTCTTCTTCATCTTCCTTGCCTGTTTCTTCTTTCTCATATTTTGAGTTTCGACAGAAAACTCTATTTGTGTTTTCTAACTCATCTCATAAAATCCTCACTTCATAAATACTCCCTTGCATCTTTTAGAGGTATCCTCTCTCTGATACCAATTAAAGTTCTTAGATCATTTTGAATCACTATGAGCGTAGGGGGAGAATCTATGATCCCTTTAAGTATTTTTACTAATTGATTAGAATCAATTAAACTTATATGGATAGTTAAAGTCGTGATCCACTCTTCTTGTGTCTCTCATCCTTTCCGTAAATAATGCTATAAATATTAATACACTGAACATAAGGATTTACAGGGTTCAATTCAAAGACCTTCTCCTTGTTGTGTTGGTTAGTCTCCCTAACACAGATTCTACACTATATTTCAGCTAGTAATTACAATGGTCGATACAGTGTCCCATTGTATCTCGCATGAGTCCCACATGAGTTTCCTTATACTACTTTACACAGTGATACTAGACTCCCACTAGCTTGCTTTGGAGTCCCACTAATGTCTTCTTCTCCTCCATAAATCACATTGGTGTCTTCTAGCACTCGACTCACATGAGAAACATCCTTTTTAATTTTTTTTTGATTCACTGTAGATGATCTTCTTCTATCTCCACACAGAATTTTTGAATCACTCTTGTGTGTGTATCTCTTCAAGAATATTCAATAGCCTTTGATAAGGTCGGTTGGCTTTTCTCAATAAATCTAATCACTTGAGATGGTCAGTTTTTAGTCTCAACAATGCTCGAGGAATTATTACTTCTTCAGATGAAGACTCAACCATACTAAGATTTGTGCCAATGGTGCACAGAACTTTTTCATTAACTTAAGAATGATCTTGCACAATATCAGAACTTTCTATCTTCTTGAATTCTCAAATACTGTAAACTCAGATAAAAGATCTTCTTTAACTATGCCTGGATTCAGTCTCAATTTTAATTAACTTAATTTATGGATTTCATGGGATCCAATACATGTAGTGTTTGGATATCTCAATTTCTTCTTCTTAGTGAAACTATGAAATGCACTAATACTTCTCTTGTTTTCTTGGAAAGAATCACAAAAACATATGTGATTATTAAAACATTGAGGATCAGCTCAATTGGCATCATCTGAATTGTTTATGATTTAGGCATGAGGTTGATGGAATTGCTTCATCATGTTTACACATGTGCACTCACAATCTTGATTGTTCCTTTTAAATGTATTCACATGATCATGTGCATATATGCACAATCTCCTTCTTCACTTTTCATTGTGTGAAAACCCCAATGGGTAAAAATGTTTGAGCACACACACTCCCTCTTTCTTTTCCTCACTTATTATAGAAAACACATTTATTTTTTAGTTTAGGTAAAATACAAGTGTATGTTAATTAAATCCCGAATGGGTTTAGTTCATGTATATGATATTCATCTTTCTTATTACTTCTTAAAATGTGCACACACAGTCCTTTCTTGATTTGTGTTCTTTTTAAAACCCAAATTGGTGTATTCAATTTTTATCTTGTTCTAGAACACGTGGGTGTCTCAATTCTTGAACATTATTTGTAGGCGAATCATGCATTAATTCATCACTTTTCCTTGCATATAAAATCCTTTTTTCTTCTTCTTTCCCACACAATTTGAATGGGAATATGGGTTTGTGTGGGTTTTTCTGCATGTAAAACCCAAATGTGTATGTTCTGCACTTAGGTATTTCTTCTTCAATACCGAGGTATCCCACTCAATCCATGCATTGTGTTGGATTCTTCTTCTTCAAAAAACTAACCCCTACAAACATTGTTTATTAAAGATAAAAATAGGAGGGTGTTTCTATTTTTTGTGAAAACCATAGGGAATAAGTGTCTGCTCCTTCGCAGTTCGGGTGCCCAAAAGTCTCCTTCACAGAATCAAGGAGGTTTTTGGTTCTATCTTTGCAAGGGAACAACAAGAGTGCAAGTGCACTGGTTGTTTTACCCACAAGCTACTCCTCACAAAGACACAATGAGCATTCAAAGAACCTATCGTGTTCTTATAGTAACTTCACACTGATGTATGAGTTATTTCGTGAACTAGGGGGTTCATGGTTCATCTCTTCTTGCAAGGGATGCGCATAACTCTTTCATGCTAGAGATTCACATATTAACTTCATGTATTAGGGATGTGTGAAAACTATATATCTATGGTGCTCTGTTCTTTTGAGCACAAGATATTTCTCAATTTTCTAATCTTAAAACCTCAGCTTGATGGATCTCCATTTATAGGCAAGGTTAACCGATCTATTACCTTCAAATAGCTAGATAATATTCCATGGGATGCGAAGCTTTGAATGATGGAGATCATTAGATTGAATGTATCCAACATGGGATGAGATTTTTTTAATCTCTTGGTTTTTTTCATTTCAATGTGACTTCTTAATTTATAGGGGAAACATCATGTGAATGTGCTTACAAATGCATTAAAACCATTTTCTCGAACACTGAACTGCCTATGTGGCGTCGACAACTTGGTTTGATCTCACCCTTGAGTGATCTTCAAATTTCGGTGCATGCATGTTAATGTAATATCATGCATGTGTTCAGTATGGTTAGATGAACATAATGCACAAGATTATATCTTCTAAGGAGGTCGGAGTCCGATTATGGTGGTACTGTTGTGGAGAAAATGTACTACTTCACCAGGAGATCTCCAGAAGCACAGACGATGAAGATGACAACGTGGAGGCTCTGTGCTCATTAGATCGACTTTCAACAGATAGTGGGTGGCCATGATTAGATGTGTGGCCATGGGATGAGATGAGCAGCTGTGATGATACGCAAATCAGGTGGATGGATCAGATGGCTTTCACATTTTTTTTAAATCTCGTCTCACATCAGAATGCTTCAAGGAATTTCTGCGGATTATAAGCCTTAGTGATCTGTACCCCCATTCAATTAATTCTCTTATCCCTCCCAAGTGCCGCCCCTCACCAATTCTCCTACAGGCGTGCTCTATGCCCACTATGCTTCCTTCAGGTTCCCTCCTAGTGGCAATACTACATGGGTTCACTACTATACATCTCCTCCGGTCTTATACACGGACCGTACAACACCCAGCCCCATGTAGGGCTGGCATTGAGGGCTTCACTCATGTGCGGTTGACCCACGCGTCCCACATGTGCTTAAGGTGAGGACCTAAACTGTCCTCCATGGATGACTTGATTTTTTGTATAAAGGCATTACACAATAACTACATAGTATAAATTAAGTATTCACAAATATAAAATTCCAAACCACAATTCAACTTTTCTTATTCATCTATTGTCTTTGGAATGATAATTCTGACTATATTCTCCAAAATATAATCTCCCTTTTCATCAAAGATCATGAATCCCAGAGAGATTCCATATGTTTTTGATCCAATTATGGATGATACATCGATCATTTCTTAATTCCTCATTCATTATATCATAATCCATGGAATCTTTTTTATGTGATGGCTGTGTTCTCTATTAACACATTTCAAGGACTTTCAGGACTATCCCAAACAATCATCTGATATTTTAACCTTTCTCCTCATGCAATTGAGTATTTCATCATCTTCTTTATGTTGGTTAAAACATGTATCACTATGATACACATCTTAGGAACATTAGATCAGCTTGAAAATTGTCAAAATTTATATGGATAGTGTCCAAGCATGACATTAAATGTCAAAAAATGATTCTCCAAATATCAAGGGAATTGTCTTTGGGACAATTTCCACTCTTCAATCATCATCACCACTACTTTTCCATAAACATGATGATAGTTAACACCTTATTGGAATCTTATTGAAAACAATTAAACACCAATGTCAACAGAACCATTGAATGACAATAGGTCAATATGATCGTTGGAAACTATACTCTTGTTTGGAATTTTGGCATTATGATTAATTTTTATAATTACTAATAATACAGGATAATTGATATAGAAGGGAGAATCAATGTCATCAACTAGTAGAGTCATGTCATTTGAAGGTTATTTTTCCAATAATGGGAGGGAGGTAGCATCCCTAGCAGTTTTACATGACCAAGACCATCTTGAGATACAACTATTGAAGCTTTAATTAAATCACATATGGGATAAGTTCATGTTAGTAGGGATTACCACTCTGTCAATGTTAGACGAGTCATCCCATGAAACTGCCACCAACACACATCCTACCCTAATGGCATATGCTTGTGTAATAAGTTGTTACGTGTCCATACCATTGTTACATAAATTGTAAATTCCATTTTATAAGTAATATTTTTTTATTCCATCAATTACTCTTATGATTTGTTTGTTTAATAAACTTTTCCTTTAATTGAGATTAAATTGGTAGTTTAATTTTTGGATTCCAATAAAACATAATTATATATTTCTTTAAAATATATAAATTTTTTATAATAAGCCAAGGTTTTATGAATAATATTTTAGTAATAAAATATTATTCTGTAACACATTTATTTTAATAAAATAGAAAAGTAATTTTATAAATGACTATGAAAATTTTAATTAGTGTCTTAAATTTGATTGTTCCTATAAACTACTATTTTTTAAAGTATTTTTAAATTTAAAATCAAATATCAGATCTTTAGATAATTATCATGGAATAGTAGACATAAATTTTTTAAAAAAATGTTGAAATTTGGTTTGGGTGAATTTATGATAATTTTTTTAAAAAGTTTATGTTTTCATGAAGAGTAAAAAATAATATTTCAGGGTTTTAATATAATTTATGATGTATTATTTATGTAATACCTATGAATCAATTAATAAAACACAAACCAAAACCTAAATGTTGTTATTTTATTAATATTAACAATTTTAATAGTTCTAATCTATTTCTAAAACAATAAGTGACTTTCAAAAGTCAAAAAAGATTGATTTTAAAAAAATTTCTTTGTGAAATATTTAATAATAATTGCAAAATATAATTATTTAAAAATGAATTTTGGATATGGTGGATAGAAATAACAAAACAATTACCTAAATGTTCAAAACTAGGATCAAAAACATTGGTAAGCTAATGGATTTTTATTTTTCAGAACCTAGATTTCTAGGACTTGCGTTTTAATTTTATTGAACAGTTCCTCCATGTATCCTATTAATATCCACCCATTTATCTATTTAAAATTAATCCAAATATATCATTGATTATTTTATAATGATTTTTCCTCTCATGGAGTCCCTCCATGGTGTCCTCAAGATCCCAAGTTTTCATCCTCAAGTTTTAGGAACAACTCTACAGTGTAAGTGAAATCTCTACTTCACTTTTCCATTCAAGTCCACATTTCATGTGTTATATCTTATAATTTAATAAATCAGTACATTTTACCACACTATATTATTTAATTACTATAATATTTGTATTTTATGAAGGGTATATCCTTATCACCTCCCATTTTTCTATTTTTTTATAACCATGAATTGTGCCTGTTATCTGCCAAATATCCTTCTCAAATTTACAACTTTTACATGATGAATTAACTTTACATTTTTATTTGAATACCCAATCCAAATTTAATTTTAATGGGTATTCAACTAAATTTAAAAACTAACTTTATTATTCATGATTTTATATATATTAAACCCACATTCCCTTTCATGGTTTAGAAATAATTTAATGGTCATGTGTTTATTCCATATTGTATGCCTAGATTTTTTATAAAAACAAATTCATTATTCTACACAAGTTATTAATGAAATGATTTATTACAATTTTTATGTCCACAATAAATTAATACATATTAAGGGTGCATCCTAATTTTTCTCAAACCCATTAGTTAAATAATTTAATCTCTAGAGATGAAATTTTTTTTATACCTTTATGAAAAACCTTGGTAATTTTTATTTATGACACCTTTGTGATAAAACATTTTTGATATAGTTATTAATGCCTCATTTAATTGTTATATAAACATCTCTATGTTCTTATTTGTGTTATTATTTTAAATTTTATGTGTATGTTCCTTTTTTCTTATCGTCATGATTCATGTTCATATTGATATGTCTCAAGATCTCATGTAATATGCCTCGCATGCATATACCATTATTGGGCTTCATGATCACACATTTATGCTGATGTGTGTCCCTAGGATATTAGATACCCAAAAATGGACCCTGATTGAACCCATGAATATGTATTTAAAGTGGTTTTAGAAGAATTTTATAGGGTTTCAGGTATTATGTACCCTTTTCCCGGAAACTAAACATAAGTATATCATCATTTTTGTACCATATACTAAAGGGTTATATAGTAAAATAGTAGGATTACATCCTATTCATACAAAGATGAAATATTAAGAGGCTCCAAAGACTTTTCATATTTGGGGAAAATCTATCCATCACAAATGATTTTGTGACAGGGTGTCTCCGGGATATAAGAAAGGATTCACATTCAGTAGTGGATCCCAGGTCTTTTTGGATGATTCCAAGGGTGGTGGGTCATATAATTACGCTAAGGGGGATGTTCATGTGGATTAGAATCATAGGGAGGAGTTGAGAGGAAACATATTTATTCAATGGAGTATGAAATCTATTAATCTAAAGTGTGTTAGGTTATAGTTATAGCTATAATGTATATTTCATCTTCTATTGTGGTATAATTATGTAATATAGGAGCAAAATAAATAATTTATATCATTAAAGTTAGATGAAATGTTTGGATTTTTATTTTATGATTATTCCATATTTTTTTGGATCATTCTATGCCTTTGGGAATGATAACCAAATAAGGTTTGAAGTGTCCCATATACAGTGTAGTGAGAGATTACTTTTAGTTAGAGTGAGACTTTTTTGGGTTCGATATTAAAATCTTAAAATCAATTATCATCATGGGTAGGATGATTATTGTTATGTCCTGGATATAATGTTATCACAATTTGGTATAATTATTATCTACTGATGGGGTTACTCATTTATTTCATGTTGACTGGGGCTCAAGATCGGAAAGTGAGTGGTCTATTATTTCTTATGATGGGGTAATATTGTGTAACTTTTAAGAGATTATTCTTGTTTCACATGACCCTTTTTTGGGTGGAAAACTTCATAAAATGGTTTGTGTGTACCCTGAGGTCTTTCTTTATGGGTTTTCTAGTTTATCAATTCAAATAGAGGTCATGTTTTTTTATCTACTCCCTAGTATGATCCACATATCTATGTAATATTATCAAATTGAAACTACTGAGTTAATGGAAAATAAGGTCTATCATGAGAACCTAGAGACTAAATATTTTATTTATACAAGTGTTTCATGGTTGGCTCCATATATCCTATTTTCTATAAAGGAAAGAAGGAGCCTCATAATTTTTCTTGATTATCAGAAGTTGAATCAGGTGACAGTTATGAAAAAATTTCCTTTTCCAAGGATTGATGACCATTGTGAACCACATAGAGGGGAATGTTGGTTTTAAAATATTTTTCTTAAGTTTGGGTACCACTAGGTGGGGGTTTGAGGCAAGGATATACCAATGATATCATTTATGAGTCAGTACAAGCATTTTGATTTTCTGGTTACACCATTCGGTCTGACTACTTCTCCAATGGTATTTATTGATTTGATTAACCATATCATTCATAGGATATTTGACAAATTAATTGTAATGTTTGTGGATTCTATTTTGTTGTAATTCAATTCATATGAGGATAAAAGGGACCATTTGGGTATAATTTATTAAACTTTAAAATAACATCATTTATATGGAAATATTTTAAAATGTGGATTTCAGATCTACTAAGAAACATTTCAAGGGAATGTGATATCTGAGTGGTGAGACTTAGTGGATCTAGAAAAAATAATATTTTTTATATTCTGGGAGAAGCCTAAATATGCGTTTGATATTCGAAGCTTCTTGTGATTGGTTAGTTACTATATATGTTTTGTTCATGATTTATTCAATCTCACTTGTTTGATTACATATTCCACCCATAATGGTGTAATGTTTTAATAGAATGACAATTTTCAATGATATTCTAATGATATGAATATCAATTTGACTTCTTTAGTAGTTTTGATTCCTCCAAAGTCTTTATCAGGTTATGATGTTTTCTGCATTTCATATGGAATGAGTATGGAATTTTTCTTGTTGCAGGGAAACACGTGGTGTCCTATGGGTCATTCTAGTTACGCTCTCATGAGAAAAACTACCCAATCAAAAATCTTGACTTGGAAGCTGTTATTCATGCAATAAAAATCTAGATACACTACATCTTTGGGGAGGAGTTTACTAGGTATTCTTATCGTAAGAGAGTTAGATATATGATTTTTAATAGGGACCTTATCATGATAAAGGGATGATGGGTGGAATACCATAAATAATTTTATTTTGATATTTTGTGCTCCCCTGGGATAGAAAATGTGGTTTTGCTGTGTTAGGAATAAAATTACTAACAGAAGCCATAAATGAATTAGTTGAGTAGTGGTCACTAATGAGTTTGTTTACTAGGATGATATTGGGGTAATAAGAGGTTAGTGGGCATGTTTTCTTGACATTGATAAACGTTTTATTTTCTTTTTATGAGAGTATAATCTTGAGAAGATGATATACACAGAGTTCCAATGCTTGGGTAAAGTTCTTTATAGTTGGAAAACCATGGGTGTGTGGTCTCAGTCTCCCAGTGGTGATTTATGATTCTTTGATTGGTTGGTTGTTATGTTTATTCTGATGTGGGAGTTGATAGATAGTGGAAACTTGCCATTTTATCCAAGTACCCCTAGGCTACCAAGATGTATCGCAAATTGAGATCAGATATTATTGGATGGGGAAATGGTAGTTGATTGAGGATATTTTATCATAGTCTCTTACATGTTAGAGAATTAGGATAGAAAAAAAAGATAACTAATGGGTTTTTAGCCCTTACCCATTTTGGTATCAAAGTAGTATGATATATCAATTGATTTTGTTTTTGGTTTACCATGGAACCCTAGTTGAAAATATTCATCTTTAGTGATCATTGATCAACTCCAAAAAACATACCATTTTCTCCTTATCAAGGATAAAACAAATATTGAATAGCTTGGGGAGTTGTATGTCCAATATTCTATGTGACTTCATGGGAATCTCTCTTAGGTTGTAACTGATAGGTAAATTAGTTACGCATATAGTTTTTTGAATGTTTTATATGGGTAAATGGGTTCCCAGGTAGCATTTAGAACTTATTATCATTTGAAGATGGGTGGAAAGACAAAGGAGGATATCTAGGTTCTTTAGAATATGATTTAGAACTGTGTGCTTGATTTTAGAGGATATTTGAAAAATAATCTTCCCATGGTTTTTTTATTATAACAACAGTTATCACGTCTGAAATAAAATAGAACCCTTTGAGACTATGTATGGGTTTCTCTGTAGTTCTCCCTTGTAATGGTAAGAGATGGGAGAGTGGTCCTTGTTTGGGCAGAGTCTACTATAGGATATAATGGAAAGGGTTTAGTTGATCCAGAGGATATTGATCATAACACAGAGTCCTCAGAAATATTGTGTGGATCATCATGGTAGGCCTGTATAGTTTGTGGATTCTAATAAGGTTTTTCATAGAGTTTCACCTCTCATAGGAAATTGTTAGCCGGTTTGGTAGGTAAATTTGGAACTAATGTTTTTTGGAACCCTTTGAGGTCATTTGAAGACTAGGACAGGTGGACTATCGGATGGAATTTCCATTTTCTTCTATTTTTATCCATTATGTGTTTCATGTTTTCCAGCTAAAGAGTATATATCAGATCCTCCCCTTGTGATTGGATGAGAGGATGTTGATATTGAGACTAACATCACTATGATTGTGTGGCTAGTTTTGATTATGGATAAACCATAGAAGTTACATCATGGAAAAATTATTTCAATAGTATGGGTATTGTGGTAGTTCATATGGGATAACCATGAGACATGGGATAGGGAATTGTTGATGAGGCATCAGGAGCATAAAATGTTTTACATGTCAAGGGATCTAAGGAATTTCTAGGAGAATAAATTTTTTATCGTGTATATATTGTAACATCAAGTTATGATTATTATGTAATACATTGTAAATACATTGTTTATTGTCATTATTTGGGTGAATTTGTATGCTTCTTTTATATAGATATCATTTTCTAGGGAAATGACCAATTTGTTAGGGATCTGTTTTTTTATTTAATTGAGTCTGTGTATTAATTGTTTGATGGATTTGAGGGGTTCTCCCTATATTTGGAAATGTACTAGGTGTGTTGGGATTTTTTGTAGATAACATGGTCATTTCCTAAATGATGGGTGATTTCATCTTGTGTAATGTGATTACACACTACGTAATGGTCACCGAGGAGATGCCATGAATTTGGTTCGGGGCCTAAATTTTATACATAGTGTATTTTTAGTTCACATGGTGCAATGGATAAAATCATATTTTTACAATTAGGTGATGCATTTTTGATTATTCCAGCCTTTATGTAATTAACATTGTATAATGGAATTACACTACCTGTAAATCTCATGGATAGAGGTTTATTGTGCATTGTATGAGTGGGTTTTTATTTCATTTAGTGGTGAAACATACCACTATCAATACATATATCTCTCTAGATGATTTTGGAGATCTTAGTTCAATCTAGATCATTCCTTCAACGATTGATCATCGTTGTGGTGGTATTATGCCTTTCCGAGAAAGCGTTCATTTTGGTTCTCCATTCTTTTATTTATAGGTATTATGTTGGGTGTGATTTTTATTTATATTCATAACCGGGTAGTGTTTTCTATCGATCTTTTTTAGTTTCTTTATGTGCCTTATCATACAAAGGATGATCATGTGGTTTGAAACCACCATTGTCAAATGTTTCTATGTTAAATCATTTTGAAGTATGTGTTAAAATAAAATGGGTTAATTTGATGAATTGATGGTTGTTCATTATAAAGTCATCTATGATGTTAATTTAATATATGTGAACTGTGGTTTCAATTGATTTCTTTGAATTATGTTTTTAAAAATGGGTTTGATATTAAAATGGATTATTTATGATTCAAAATGTGTTTTCCAAGCACCAAAGATGTTTTTATGGGATTTTAGAAATGTTTTATAATATTCTAGAGTGGTTTTAAAATGAAATATTTCAAGGTTTGACATTTTAGAACATTGGGTACATTGAGAAATAGACATATGAAACCTTAATGTGGGTAGCTCCACTAGTGGTTGTCTTTTTTATATTGATAGACTCTTGAAAGACCCGATATTGGTTAGATAAAATGTTTGACCTAGTTTAGCTTCTCCAATGTCTAGTATGTATTTTCACATACTCTAGATCTGAACTGATAGTTTGATTTTTCATTTATGTATTTTTATTTTAGGATTTTTATCATGTATTGTTGGTAATTTGTTTTTATATGAGGTTGTTTCATATTGATTAACATGATTGTATTTCAAAGATATTTGTTTACCTGCTTACCTTTAGGGTCATGGATTTTCATTCGTATTTTATAACATGTTCATGTCATATTTTTGTATTTGAGGATATGAAAGGATTTTATAAAAACCCAAAGGAAAAGAAACAAATATTATCAAATAGATTTTTATTTTATAAAAATTCTAAAAAAACTATTTTTTTAAAGTTATAAATGTAGAATTATTGATATTAGTCTATGTATAGACACTTTGGTGGTAGCCTACTGAGAATTTTGATCACTCCATACATTTTCCTTTGGGTAGTTCTAGATGTTGTATTTCGGTGAACATGTAAAGTGAAGGGCCTATTATAGTATGTGGGATTCTATATTGTTGTTTACTTATTAGCGAGGTGGTTTAGAGGTGACTGTTGGTCACATAGAGATTGGACATACTTTATTTTTCATCCTGTTTTGGCTTGTATTGTTTGGTTTTGGGTTGTATCTATTTTCTTCCACTTTTTACTCTGGTTTTATGAATTTCATTGGTTATATTTAATACATGTTTCAATTATGTTTATTATACCTCACCATGATAGGATGGATCTAAAGGCTATTTTAGTTAACTTGGGTTGCTCTGTTACAATTTTATCAAATTACATAACATTATTTGGGTAGTTCTCCTCATGGATATTTCGGTGGATGGAGGCATAGGCTAATAAATTTTCATTTTTATTGAGTACACAACCCAAACAATTTATGGATTATTCATTGAAGACCACAAATCTCTAACCACTAGTGGGAAATATGGGCATATGGGCAATTATTAGCCTCTTATTCTTATCTTTGGATCTTTATTCAGATTCATTATTCTAGAAAAAATGTGTCTCCCTTATTGCATTCGTGCAGTAATTTTGGTTACTGTTCATGAAAATCATGAGATGATACTCACAAATTGATGACAGTACCCAACCAATCAATGGAATAATAGATTTTCATCACAATTTTTTTGATACAATTTTTTATTGCCTCTATTTTTTATAGATCCAAATATTTCTCATTTAAGTTGAAATAAGGCCCTAGAAATGGTTCTTGGTCCAGGTAAAATTTTGATTGAGAACTCAACTACTCATTTAGGAGGGAGACTAGGTAAGTCTTTAGAAAAATGTCAATATATAACCATTAAATGGGCATTTCATCAAGGATGATTTTTCCTAAGTCTTAATAAATTTATTAAGAAACCATTAATCATAATGAAATAATATTCATTCTTGTGGTTATGATAATAAATGAGATGCATCCTCCTCCTTATGTATTTGTAGAATCAAAGGGTGATTCATGACGAGGATGGTTAATTCCTTATCCCAGTAATTTATGTGGTATATACATAAAGATAGGTAATCTATACCCCAAAAGCAGAAAATGTCTCTAAATTGAGAATGATACTAATTCCAATAACTTTCCTAGAAACTTCAACATTTAATAAAATGATCAAAATTGTTTTCCCCTGATGATATCAAATCATTCTAGGCAGTGACTTGATGTTATTATCAAGCATACAAGATATTCTATTGTGGAATGAATTGAAATAAATATGAAAAACACAACTCTATATTAGATGCTATTTTTAGTTCAATCATCATGTTTTTTCTCCGCATATGAATTTGCTTATTCACTAGGTCTTGTAGATATTTTGTTATCATCTTTCTTATTAGACCTTGGAATAGATCAATGGATTAGTTAAATCCTCACATATCTATATTTAAAACAAAAAAATATTAATGGTTTCATAGATTGAACATTATTTTCATCCAATATATTAACATAACTGTAAATACCCGGAAATTTCAAGGAAATTTTTTTCTTAATTTTCTTTGGAATTTTACAAGAATGCAGTTTCTAACATCACTTGATTCCGAGGCCCGGAGTGCCCGGAATCAATTTCCGAAGTTTGGCTCGGGTACGTTCAGTGAACGAACGAGCGGGTTTTCCTATCTTTTGAACCGGTGCTCGGAATTGAAATCCGATGGCACCAATGAACTCGCAACGCCGTTAATCGCTTAAGGGAACCTTTACCGTAGTTGTGTTTGTACGGGAGAAGAAGTTAATTTTTGGGGATTAATTAAATAAAGTGAATAAAATTTTTCAATCAATTTTATTTCATGTTATGTGGTTTACTTCTCCCGTGGGGAGTTGGTGGTGGGTCCACATCCATCCAACTTCCCATGTGTGGATATTTGGATGGGTGGGGCCCACATGAACCCCCCACCTTTTCAAATTCCTTAAACTCCCTAACCCTCTTAACCCTTCATATCATCTAACCCCTCTCAACTCCCACTTGAATGTTGATAACATATGTTTACTTAACTTATGTAATTAATATGGTGAGTTACATGTATGTTTTTTAAATTCAAACAATCAAATTTCAAATTCTTTGTTGTGTTAATATTATAAGTTTAGAACTTATTTTATTAGGGGTTGGTGTTGGGTTGTTTGAGAGATTTTTGGAGAAAAAGCCAAGGAACACCTTCTTCCTCGACGAAGAACGCGAAGAACACCGTTCTTCAATGAAGAACTTCTCCGCCGAAGAACACGGTTCTTCCGCGACGCCGTATCTGCGACACGACGTTCTTCTTCCGCGTCCTCTCTTCCACGATGGTTTTCCGCAACGAAATCGCCGTCAACGACTTCGAATCCTCGCATCGAGACGTAGACGTTCTTTCCCCGCGATGACCGACCTCCGCAACGCTCGTCTTCTTCGGGTCGTTGACGAACACCGTTCCTGAACTGAGGTAGGGGATTATTGTTATTTTATTAAATTATTTCCATTTATGATTGTAGCATGTCGAACTTCGTGGTTAATTGACTAAATGTTATCGTTTAATGATAGGGGGCTGGACCGCACAAACACGGCCTAACCCCCTCCTATGTTCATGATTGTTTCTTGTGAGTGGAATGGGATGGCGTGGTGCCGTCGCACCACGCGAGAATCGCTCGGCAAGTATTACGCGTCGCCGTCACGCCATGCCGAGAAGTCGAACAAGAACGCGATGCCGTCGCGCCACGTCAAAGGAAATCGAAGGCTCCGCGACCGGAGCGGGGCCGCGGCGGAGGGGCGCGGTGCAGTCACACCGCGCCGGACGACAAGGTCCGCGGCCCGTTCTGGGCCGCAGCGGAGCATGGTGACCGGCGGCCAGCCGGGCCGCCAGTGTCGGAGACAGAAGGGGACCGGCCACGCCTGTCCCATTGAGAAGGACTCGGTCGGCCAGGTCGTGCTGGCCGGAAAAGAGGAAGCCGGGGGAATTAAATTCCCTCGGCCAGCATCAACGGCCCCCCCCATAATGAGGGGGGGCCACGGTTACACAATGGGGGGCAGGTGCCCCCCTCTTTTTTTACAATCCGCTTGGCTGAAGCCGAGCTGGAAGCGCGCTGGGCACGCAGCCCCCAGGCCGGGCCGCGCCTGGCCGGGCCGCGTTGGGCCGGGACAGGCCGTGCCGGTCTGGGCCCGAAACCCCCGTTATCGGACTGTTTGGGTTCAAATTCACATAACTCGGGCTACGAACCTTCAAACGATGTGCCGTCAGCGGCAACGCGATACTTGGATCGAGACAGTCTTTTTAGTATATTACACTCAAGGTTTCGGAGAACTTTAGGTTCAGCCGGGTTGGTTCGGATACGAAACCAATGGGACCCTCGGAGCGGAAACGCTTAAATCATGAGTTCCGGACGTCCGATTGAGGTGTCATTGACTTTGATGGATTCCTCTAAGTGAGACGGATCTTTTGGCTTACTCCGCTCGAGGTTTGGATGCCGTCGGAGTGCGGTCGGGTTGGTTCTCTCCCGAAACCAACCGGGACCCAGGAACGAAAAGGCCAATTACTCATAGACCGGGCGTCCGACTGACGCACCGTCTGTCTCGTTGTTTTCCTCTTGATGAGACGGAATTTTTTGGAAAAATTTGCCCAAGTTTTGGTGGCTGTTGGATAGTGGCCGGGTTGGATTGTTCCTGAAATCCAACCGGGCCCTTGGAACGGAAAAGCTGTTATCTTTCAGACCGGACGTCCGTTTGACGAACCGTCAGCGACATTGGTGATCACGTGGAGAAACGGTCCCTTTGAGTATACCCTATGAGAGTTTGGGGTATAGTTGAGATACGGCTGGGTTGGTTCGCTCACGAAACCAACCGGGCCCCTGGGACGAAAAGGCTAATAACTCACAGACCGGGCAACCGATTGACGCGCCGTCTGTTGCGTTGAGACCCCTGTGACGAGGTGGTCCTTTGAGATACATTTTCGTGGGACTTTGAGATACTTGGAGTATCGACCTGTAGCTCGTGGAGTGGACCCTCCCAGAGACGAGCGTGCAGAGTACGGAGACCGTGTAGCCGACTGAGACCTGACGACTGCTTGACCGACTCGACTTGGAGTGAGTCGACTAGCCCAGTCGACGGAGCACTACTTTGTGAGGTGCAGACCCATGGAGAACGGAGCACTACCTGTGTGACAGTGCAGACCTGCGGTACTCGTCCTGAGAGTACCTCAGCAGGCTACTAGGGGGTGTGCACTACTGTGTTTGGGTGACATACCTCGGCGGGAAGCACTACTATGTTTGGGTGGCTGACCCATGGTACTCGACAGGAGGAGTACCTCAGCAGTCTTAGGTTAGTGAGAAGTACCTCAGAGTCGTGACAGAACCACTGTACACTCCAGAGACGGAACTCTTCAGTAGTTACAGTTTCGATAATAAAAATCCTGGTTTGAGCTGAGATGTTTTGACCTTTGTGTTTACCTCATGATTGAGATGGGTCACTTGTTAACTTAGGTATATGTATGGGCATATACCTGGGTAGTGGTTATCCGTTGATTTCATGATCCTTTTGTTTCCTCATGATTGAGATGGGTTACTTGATAACTTAGGTATATGTATGGGAATATACCTAAGTAGAGGTTATCGGTTGAGATCTTCTATGTGGTTATCCTTGTTGGTTTTAGTGAGACCTTGAGGGTCTCGGGGTCCCTACTGAGTATTGTTATACTCACCCCTGCACGGGCTATGCCCGCACCTTGTTGTGTTGGTTGCAGACGATGGGCAGTGCTGACAGAGGCCGAGTGTTCGAGGACTGGATGGTACCCGGAGGTGGACTACATGACGAGTCTGTATTTGGAGGAGGAATTCACGGCGTGACGACATATGGAGGAGGTTGACGGGCGAGAGCGTTGAGGAGGCTATCTGTACCTACCCTTCAGGTAGGATCCGTGGTGGATGATCCAGGAGCTGCGCTATCTGTACCTACCCTTCAGCTAGGATCCGAGGAGGACGACCCAAGAGCTGCTTCCTTCTTCCAGCTGTTTTCCTTTTTCTGTTGTACTTTCGTTCAGTTGTAGCTGCACTTTCAGTTGGGTTTGTATTCTGGCCCATTTACGTTTCAACACTTTCTTTTGTACTTAGTGTTTTTCTTCTGCTTGTACTCTCTGGTATTTTGTTTACTTTTATAAAGGAAAGGCCTTCCCAGATATCGGGATTTACACCTTTGGTGCTAGTCGCCAGCCCCTGGCCTATGGAAGGCGGGCTTGGGGTAGTCACCGCATGGGCCCCGAGGACGGGTCGTGACAAGTTGGTATCAATGGAGTCGGTTCTACCGCAGAACTTATAAATCTGATATTTTCATTCTGTGAAGAAATAGTGTTAAGAGTACCGAGTGTGGTTTTCAGTTCAGGGAGTCCAATGTTGGTGCGGGCGGCCGATGTATCCATACACCAGGACCCTGACAACTGATTTCTGACTTTGTGCATGAAAACACTGATTGTGTGTGTGTTTTCAAAGGTTTTCCCTTAAAACAGCTCAAACCAGGTCAGCTCACCAGGTATAATCGTTTGACCGTGTTATGTTGTTTCTTTCAGGATGCCTTTTCTCGGACGACCAGCTAGAGCCCAGAGGGATGTGCATACTGACAGCCTTTCGAGCGACAAGGCTTCGGTACAGGGCCCTCTTGCAGTTGAGGCACCAGCAGAGGCACCAGCGGTACTACCATACGTTGGGCCACCGATTCCACCAGCCCCAGCAGTAGGCGATGCACGCCACTTTAGTGCGCTGCACGAGTTCCAGCGCCAGAGGCCACCCAGGTTCCGGGGAGAGACAGACCCGCAGGTGGCTAAGGTTTGGCTAGATGCTGTGGTGAGAGTCTTCAGGCTAGTGGGGACGCTGACAGACTTCATGTTGATCTTTGCTGCCAGCCTTCTTCAGGCAGTAGCAGGCAGGTGGTGGAGCCACTTGTTCCAGTTTTGCGACGGAATGGCCTTGACATGGGAAGACTTCGAGACCTTCTTCAGGGTGGATTTTGTGCCAGTAGCTCTACACCCCGAGCGTGTACAGGAGCTTCTGCCTTAGCCGTGTGTTTTTCGATCAGTAGCCAAATCATCTGTGGGTAGTAGACAGATGATGCAGAGGTCCAGGAGGACCAGACCAGCAGTTGGAAGATCTCGGGTTTTAGGACCGGTGGTGCGGGGCACCTGGGGTGGGGTCAGAGCCAGGCGTTCCAGAAACAAAAAGTGTTACTCATGCGGCGGGAAGGGTCACCTGGCACGTGACTGTCCGACTCCTCGTACAGTTGATCCGCAGGCTTTTGAGGAGCCACCAAGGAAGTAGAGCTCCGGGAGCAGGTGGACAGGAGCGGAACTAGTGGATACGTCCCTTGTACTTCTAGTTCCATGTTGTTGTTGTATATGTGACTTTGTACTATGAGATGAAATATTAAAAAGACAGTTATCTTGGTTTTCTTTATTGTCCTTTTGTTTGGTTGATACAGAGTGATCCCAGTTAAAACTATTGACTTGACCCTCAATTTCGAGATTTCTAAAGGAGGAGACCCAGTGACCTCACACTGACCCCGACAGTGTAACTCGACCGTTGGAGGCGAGAGTGACAGTTGGATCTCTTAGTAGTTACGTCGAGGCATTACGACGTCATCCATAGAATGAATGCGTCATTTATGTCAGGATTGACTGTATTAGGCAATGGGCGTGGTTCATCCAGGGGATGAGACCGAGTTTCTCTTTTCAGCAAAAGAGAAATTTTAGCAACTCTTTCAGATCATAGGCAAAGCAAGTGCAGATCATCTAGGAGCGGATGAAGACTGCACAGTGCAGTAAGAAATAGTAAACCGGCTGCAGTCTTAGAGACTCGAGCGTATTAAATGTTAAAGATGAGGAAGCTTAAAGGAGAGATGAGTCTAAGAAGCAGCAGATGTGGAGGCAGAGCTAGGAGAACAACATGAGGTGGTGTACATCCTAACATGGTACAACCACCCACCTTAGTTATTCCCGCCAGGCTCAGGGAGCTGGAGGGTGGAGGAAGAGTGAGGCTGCATGCGGTCAAGGAGTGTGACCCAATGTCTCTAGAAATGATTCAAGGGATAGTCTGTGTCCACTACTTGTTGCTGTAGTAACAGACGTCGATATGAATCATTCCTTTCTTTCACAAATCTTGTTCCATACCTAGAGTTTCCGGTAAGCCGTGGACTTGACCCTCACGTCTGGAGATACCTTGGGAGGAGACTCGATAATCACACTTACGCCGACGGTGTTGTCAGATCCTCGAGGCGAGAGTTCCAGTTGGAAATCTCTTGGTGGCAGCGTCGAGGCCTTACGACGTTAGTTTGAGTATGTAATGGGCAATAATTGTTCATATTCAAATTGACGGTTTTAGGAAAACGTCGGGATGGGTTTTCCTTGGTTGGCGAAATGGAAACCCTGGGCAGCACAAGTTAAACTCATGCACGGGAGGGTGCGACCAATCACTCTTGAATCGGCCAGCCTTACCCTCATGGCGACAGTCGTTTCGAGTTCCATTTCTAACAGGAATTGAAGGCCTCTAGAGTTCGAGGATGACGATCACTTCCTTATATGGGTCTCACCATGACGAAGTTTACGAAGTTGTGGCCAAGGTGGCAAGTAAACTCTAAGGTTCAACGGGCCTTTCTAGGTCCACAGATGGGTAGGCGAGGTGGTTTACCGCTTGACCCATCCACCTCAGTTGCACCAGGTGCACGACGACTTCCACGTATCTCAACTGAAGAGATACGTTCTCGACCCTTCGCATATCATTGACCATGAGGAGCTGGACGATGGCGATGAGGTGTTATCCATAGAGGTTCTAGTGGGGATCAAGGATTGAAAGGAGTGGATCCTATGAGGATGATCGATTCCTCGGGTGTGCTTTCTTTGGCAGTATGGAACCTCCAGGTAAGCACATGGGAGCGGAAGGCTCAGATGCGTGCTATGTACCGCTTTTGTGACCCTAGTTTGTGTTGAAGCATTACGGGGACGTAAAGCCCTGAGGTGGGAGTAATTTAAAGACTCTAAAATTTCAAGGAAATTTTTTTCTTAATTTTCTTTGGAATTTTACAAGAACGCAGTTTCTGACGGCACTTGATTCCGAAGCCCAGAGTGCCCGGAATCAGTTTCTGATGTTTGGCTCGGGTACGTTCAGTGAACGAATGAGTGGGTTTTCCTATATTTTGAACCGGTGCTCGGAATAGAAATCCGATGGCACCGATGAACTCGCAACACCGATAATCTCTTACGGGAACCTTTACCGTAGTTGCGTTTGTGCGGGAGAAGAAGTTAATTTTTGGGGATTAATTAAATAAAGTGAATAAAATTGGTGAATCAATTTTATTTCATGTTATGGGGTTAACTTCTCCCATGGGAAGTTGGTGGTGGGACCACATCCATCCACCTTCCCATGTGTGGATATTTGAAAGGGTGGGGCCCACACGAACCCCCCACCTTTTCAAATTCCTTAAACTCCCTAACCCTCTTAACCCTTCATATCATCTAACCCCTCTCAACTCCCACTTCAATGTTGATAACATATGTTTACTTAACTTATGTAATTAATATGGTGAGTTACATGTAAGGTTTTGAAATTCAAACAATCAAATTTCAAATGCTTTGTTGTGTTAATAAAATAAGTTTAGAACTTATTTTATTAGGGGTTGGTGTTGGGTTGTTTGAGAGATTTTTGGAGAAAAATCCAAGGAACACCTTATTCCTCGACGAAGAATGCGAAGAACTCCGTTCTTCAACGAAGAACTTCTCCGATGAAGAACACGGTTCTTCCGCGATGCCGTATCCATGACACGATGTTCTTCTTCCGAGTCATCTCTTCCGCGATGGTTTTCTGCGATGAAATCGCCGTCAACGACTTCGAATCCTCACATCGTGACGTCGACGTTCTTTCCCCACGACGCCCGACCTCCGCGACGCTCATCTTCCACGGGTCATTGACGAACACCGTTCCAGAACTGAGGTAGGGGATTATTGTTATTTTGTTAAATTATTTCCGTTCTTGATTATAACATGTTGAACTTCGTGGTTAATTGACTTAATGTTATCGTTTAACGAGATGGGGCCGGACCGCACAAACACGGCCTAACTCCCTCCTATGTTAATTATTGTTTCTTTTGAGTGGAACGGGATGGCGTGGTGCCGTCGCACCACGCGGGAATTGCTCGACAAGTATTACGCGTCGCCGTCACGCCACGCCGAGAAGTTGAACAAGAACGCGACGCCGTCGTGCCGCGTCAAAGGAAATCGAAGGCGCTGCAGCCGAAGCGAGGCCACGGCAGAGGGGCGCGGTGCCGTCGCACCGCGCCGGACGACAAGGGCCACGACCGGTTCCGGGCCGCGGCGGAGCATGGTGACCGGCGGCCAACCGGGCCGCCGGTGTCAGAGCCAGAAGGGGACCGGCCACACCGGTCCCGTTGAGAAGGAGCCGGCCGGCCAGGTCGGGCCGGCCGGAAAAGAGGAAGCCGGGGGAATTTAATTCCCCCGGCCAGCATCAATGGCCCCCCATAATGAGGGGGGCCGCGGTTACACAAGGGGGGCAGGCGCCCCCTCTTTTTTTCAATCAGCTCGGCCGAAGCCGAGCTGGCAGCGCGCTGGGAGCTGGGCGCGCTGCCCCCAGCCTGACCGGCACTGGGCCGGGCCGCGCCGGGCCCGGCCGTGCCGGGCCTTGCCGACCCTGTCTGGGGCGGGTCGACCCGGTTCGGGCCGACCGGGGGGTCTCGGGCCGGGTCGGTCTGGGCCCGAAACCCCCTTTATCGGACTGTTTGGGTTCAAATGCACATAACTCGGGCTACGAACCTCCAAACGACGTTCCATCAGCGGCAACACGATCCTTGGATCGAGACGGTCGTTTTAGTCTATTACACTCAAGGTTTCGGAGAATTTTGGGTTCGTCCGGGTTGGTTCGGATACGAAACCAACAGGGCCCTCGGAGCGGAAACGCTTATATCTTGAGTTCCGTACGTCTGATTGACGTACCATCGACTTTGATGGATTCCTCTAAGTGATACGGATCTTTTGTCTTATTCCGCTCGAGGTTTGGATGCCGTCAAGGTGTGGTCGGGTTGGTTCGCTCATGAAACCAACCGGGCCCCTGGAACGAAAAAGCCAATAACTCACAGACCGGACGTCTGATTGACGCACCGTCTGTCTCGTTGTTTTCCTCTTGATGAGAAGGAATTTTTTGGCATACTTTGCCCGAGTTTTGGTTGCTGTTGGATAGTGGCCGGGTTGGATTGTACCCGAAATCCAACCGGGCCCTTGGAACAGAAAAGCTGTTATCTTTCAGACCAGACTTCCATTTGACGAACCGTTAGCGGCGTTGGTGATCACGTGGAGAAACGGTCTCTTTGAGTATACCCTATGGGTTTTTGGGGTACAGTTGAGATACGGCTGGGTTGGTTCGCTCACGAAACCAACCGGGCCCCTGGGATGAAAAGGCTAATAACTCATAGACCGGACGTCCGATTGACGCGCCGTCTGTTGCGTTGAGACCCCTGTGACGAGGCGGTCCTTTGAGATACATCTTCGTGGTACTTTGAGATACTTGGAGTATCGACCTGTAGCTCGTGGAGCGGACCCTCCTAGAGACGATCGTACAGAGTACGGAGACCGTGTAGCCGACTAAGACCTGATGACTGCTTGACAGACTCGACTTGGAGTGAGTCGACTAGCCCAGTGGACGGAGCACTACTTTGTGAGGTGCAGACCCATGGCCGACGGAGCACTACCTGTGTGACAATGCAGACCTGCAGTACTCGTCCGGAGAGTACCTCAGCAGGCTACTAGGGGGTGTGCACTACTGTGTTTGGGTGGCTGACCCGTGGTACTCGACAAGAGGAGTAACTCAGCAGTCTTAGGTTAGTGAGCAGTACCTCGGAGTCGTGAAAGGACCACTATACACTCCAGAGACGGAGCTCTTTAGCAGTTACAGTTTCGACAATGAAAATCTTGGTTTGAGCTGAGATCTTTTGACCTTTGTGGTTACCTCATGATTGAGATGGGTCACTTGTTAACTTAGGTATATGTATGGGCATATACCTGGGTAGTGGTTATCCGTTGATTTCATGATCCTTGTGTTTCCTCATGATTGAGATGGGTTACTTGATAACTTAGGTATATGTATGGGCATATACCTAAGTAGAGGTTATCTATTGAGATCTTCTATGTGGTTATCCTTGTGGGTTTTAGTGAGACCTTGAGAGTCTCAGGGTCTCTACTGAGTATCGTTATACTCACCCCTTCACGGGCTATGCCCGCACCTCATTGTGTTGGTTGCAGACGACGGGCAGTGCTGACGGAGGCCGAGTGTTCGAGCACTGGACGGTACCCGGAGGTGGACTACACGACAAGTCTGTATCTAGTGGAGGACGTCACGGCGAGATGACATACAGAGGAGGTTAACGGGCGAGAGCGTTGAGGAGGCTATCTGTACCTACACTTTAGGTAGGATCCATGGTGGACGATCCAGGAGCTGCACTATCTGTACCTACCCTTCAGGTAGGATCCGAGGAGGACGACCCAGGAGCTGCTTCCTTCTTCCAGCTGTTTGCCTTTTTCTGTTGTACTTTCGTTCAGTTATAGCTGCATTTTCAGTTGGGTTTGTATTCTGGACCATTTACTTTTCAGCACATTCTTTTGTACTTAGTGTTTTTCTTCCGCTTGTACTCTGTGGTATTTTGTTTACTTTTATAAAGGCAATGCCTTCCCAGTTATCGGGATTTACCCCTTTGGTGCTAGTCGCCAGCCCCTGGCCTACGGAAGGCGGGTTTGGGGTAGTCACGACACGGGCCCCGAGGATGGTTCGTGAAATTAACACTTCATTATTCGATATAAATTATCTATATTATGCCTTATTTTTTGAAACTTAAAACATCATCTATTTCCATTGTAAAATTTTCCATGGATCCTCTTTGTGCATTTTTGATGCATAAGAAATTGAATCTTCATTCCTCTATGTCGTGAACCAATCCCCAAAACATATACCCCTCTTGGGATGGAAATGTGAGAATAATGTAAGTGACCCCATGAGTCCCGCCTCATGTCGGTCCTGGATTAGCGGCCATCCCTGAGGGTATAGTAAACACACAAAGGGGAGGCATTACCCTCTAAGAGAACTGTTTAGAAAAAGATAAATAATACCAACACCATCCAATTACAACTCAGACTACAATATATAATAAATACCACAAACACATGTGCAATGTCATTCAATAACTACTAGAGCTTACAAGGAAAACTGTATGTACCATAAGAAAGTAAAACAACAGTGTCCATGAAGCCCAAATGACTCCTAAAACCAAAATCTAGTTGTAACTAAACCGATTATTAACCTACTCAAAGTGACCTTAAAAAATGTTTATATTCATAGGGTGAGTATAACTTTATACTCAGTATGATCCTCATGAATCCTCTCATGCATAAGTAAAAATATAATTCTAAAGAACAAAGAACACTTAGAAAAACTAACTCATAACCTAAACAAGTATACTATGTTTCCAGCCTCACTATGTAAACTCTCACAAAGTATCACATACAAGTGTATATAATATAATAAATAATATCAAGGGTACCCGACTACCACTTCCCCATTGGTTTTCCTCTATTCCCCAACATCGCGCGTCATAAGTATATCTCTCCAAAAAGGCTTTCTCGTGGACACCTAGTTGTAGCACCATAACATTCGCGTCATGAAACACAACCACCACTTCCATGAAACCAAATTAACTTGGTCGTGTTCAGGAGCCACCATAGCTTTCATAACATGTATCATATGTTGGGTATTAAATCTCATTACATTATAGAAAATAAACCGAGTAATGGTCCTCATGCCATCAAAACATATAAACATTACACCTATAATAGTTCATAAGAAACTATATCTAGAATATATGTGTTTGAATAACCATAACCCATTACATATCTCTACAAACATATATGGAGAAAACTATCTTTTGTTTATACCAGCACAAGTTACTACCAATAGATGAGAGCGACACCAAAGGGAGTAGTCAAACATCTATCCTCCCAGTAGAATGATAGGGGAAACACCCCCCCCCCCCCTTGAGGGCTCAGAATCCACAAGGTGTCAACTTCCCTAACTAATGTGGTGGATTGTTGTTTAGAGACACAAAAAGTAAGTTATATACTATATCTCACAACAACCCTATGGGAATAAACTAGTCTTAGACTCAATAAGAAACTAACATCAATATGACTATTGGTTCCCACTTCTAATACTATGAATCCTATAAGCACAAAACCATTTAAAAGGCTACAGTAGATTACTTTAGCCCTTTTTGTCAGCTACACTTTTTGTTAATTAATTTTTTTAACCATTAATTAACAGTTATTAAGCCCACATTTCATTTTAATAGCATCACACCAAAAGTCCACTATTCCTTAAAATTACAACCTCAACATTGCATCCCAGAAAGCTCCAACCCCATGGGATTACATAATTTATTCAATCATTTGTTAATAGCATTATCACATTACTATATTATGTAGTATTCTAGAAAAGAATTCTTATCTACTAAACACAAGGGGATCGACACGATGAGTAGATATCCGACCCATAATGTCGGTTCAACATATAAATGGAGTGTAGACACGTCCTCCCTCGAGACTCTAAACACAGAAAGAGCATGGAATACACCATGCATCATCAACCCTTTTGGAAGGAGGGATATCATGAAAAAATTCATTGATTAGTGGGGAAATTAATGAATATGAACAGCCAAAATAATTTATGAATCATCCAATCATTCATATCTGTCCCATTTCATCATCTTTAGTGTCCTACTCGACACCCACATGCATAAATCGATGAATCTAGCCACTATAGGAATCAACTGCTGCCACAATCACTAGGCCACCATGCCCCCATATCTCACAACATCCATCAAGTCTCATAACACATCACAATAAGGAAATAAAAATTAAACTAGGATTTTGGCCCTAAACAAGGAATTCTGCCTTAACCTGCAACGAGCACTCATGGATCAAAAGCAGAAGGCACTCATCCTTAAAAAGAAGAGGGTAAATCAGAACACTAAATGAAATTAACTATTAATGATCAATTTTATCATTAAACCATATTGAATTAGCCAACTATTTATTATTATGTTTCAACTTTTGGAAACCTAAATAGAAATCTATCATAGCTTTCACAAATTAATTAATCATGCTTACTGCATCAATTTGATTATCATCAATTTATAGCACCGACAACCAAATTCATTTACATACCTCCTTATATTTGAAAATGATTTATAATTAATCCAAAAGGAAATTATTCGTATATTTTCATTAAGAAATACATTCTAATCAAGTAAAGCATAGATAACACATTATCTTGAAAAAAAGTGGCAATAACAATAGATTTGTAGATATTTATTTATTTTGTTTGAAATATTTATTATGTCAGTTCCATTGTCACCTAGTGCGCTAAATCTTGATAACTATACAATTTAATGTAAATAATTAGAGAAGAAATAAATAACCTACCTCAAATGGTTCTTGACATTCTTTATATGAGAATGGGCCAACATAATGGATTACAATCACCTTTCCCCACGACAACTGCATGTACCAGAAGATTTCGCAGCACGAATGCCCATCCAACACTAATGAATTATCTGTTTGAAACATAGAGATAACATTCCATAACATGTAAAGGAGAAATAGGAGAAGAATGATCGACGAAAAAACAAGGCGTGAGGTAGATCATACCTTTTATCGATGATGGATCAACACTTGATGCTTACACCCAAACAATGGGTGTGCATGGAGTAGGAAGAAAATTCGTGGAGAAATGATCCAATGTTTGATCACATAACTCATTTGGAAAGAATTTATCGAGATCCTCATACAAAGAGAATGGAGAATGAATTAATGGAGGAATGGTTCCTGACATTGAAGGATTAGATCCGAGACTAATGGGATTTGAAACGTCTTAGAATTTAAATTTGCGCGAATCACATTAATCAAAAAATTTTGACCATGTGAAGGAATCCTGAGACTTATAAAAATTATGATAGGAGTTATGGGCATTGAATCAGACAAAAATCCCTTAAAACATAGCATTGTATGCATTTTACATCAATGAAAACATTGCATGGGTGAAATTGTAGAAATCATGAAACACTGATCACATCTGTCTCAAATAACATATTGTTCACATATATCTCACCGATGACATTGTTTACATATATCTCACCAATGATACTGTTCATAGTTTTCTCACCGATGAAACTTTTCACAATTGTCTCACCGATGACAGTGTTCGCATTTGTCTCTCCAATGACAATGTTTACATCTGTCTTAGCAATGAAATTGTTCACATCTGTCTCACTAATGAAATAGTTCAAAACATTCTCACTAATGAAACTGATCACATATGTCTAACTAATGAAATTTTTCACATATATCTCACTGATGAAATTTTTTTCATAACTGAATACACTTTACATAGAGGTGGAAATTTGGAAAAGTGTTGGGGATAAGTCACCATGACCTTCCAGAACACCTCAAACATAGATTTCGGTAATGGAATGAACTGGAGAGGTTAGGGCCATTATATCAGACACCTCTCAAAACATAATCAGCCCTGAGAATTGAAAACCAACCATATAGGAAACATAAAAGGGGTCCAAACAACCACCTTTCGAGATACCATTCATGGCTCTTACCACCGAAGGAGTTCAACTACTTCAAAAGGGAACATGTGAAACCACACAACAACCATATCCAGCTCCTAAACACTCTCCCAGGGGAGATACCCCTCAAAAGATAAAAATACACAAAAATAAACAAAATAAAGTCATCTCATTACAACAAAAGTTCTACACCATAAACAAACATTTTTATATGAAAATAGTTAAACATAAAACAACTCAGAGTAATGATTTCATCTAAGGTTTAAGTGTTACCTAAAATTCCACAACTCCAACATGAGCCAACACCTCAAAATGTCCAAAAACATTAGGTTGAAAGATTACTTCCATGGCCAATCCTTCATTTCCCACAACAGGGAGATATATTCAAAAACTCATGGTCCCTAGAATCAAACTCTAGTGGTATCCTCCTTTGAGAACCAATGGACTTCTGACAATCCTTCTCTAAATTTATCCTCTCTCAAATCAACTGAACTATATATGTTGTATTCTGTACTAGTTCCGATCTGAGAATTTTTGACTCTCAAACCTCATTCCAACATAATGGAAAATGGAAATGTAACCCATAAAAGGATTCAAATGGTGTTATACTAACAATGAGGTGAAAAATATTGTATTAATAAAAATCCAAAAAGGGATAGTGACTCATACATGAACCTATGAAACCTATGACATAAGAGCGCAACTTGTCTTCAAGAATCTTGATGGTTTGCTCTATCTGATCATCTGTTTGTAAATAAAAAGCACTACTAAGGCATAACTGAAAAACAAAATCATGGTGGAGACCTCTCCTCACCCACGAGGTAAAACGAGGATATAGATTGTAAATGATTTTCCTTGGGACTCCGTAGAGTCTCACCACCTCTTTTAGATTATTCCTTGACAAAACCACCACTAGGATTGACTCTTTGATCACTATAAAGTGGGCTAATTTCGTTAAACGATCCCCTACCACCCATATAACTTCATTCCATATATGAGACTGAGGTAAACTAGAAACAAAGTCTATTGAGATACATTACAACTTCCAATGAGGGACATCCAATGGAAAGATAAAACCAATAGGAACACAGTAGTCTGACTTTACCTTCTAGCAGAACAAAAATTGAGAGACAAACTCCACAACTTCATTCTTCAACAAAGGCCACCAAAACTGACTCCTCATATCTCGATACGTCTTTATTATTCAAGGACATACTGGTAAGGGAGAACAATTGAACTCCCTAAGAACCATCTCATGCATCACAAAGGGAATTATTTCCTTCCCTAAAACAACACCCAGTGTGGTTCATCCTCAGACTAACCATCAGGGGACTCAACACAAACAACTCGGTCTCTCCAGACATCTAGGTCTAGATCCCCCAACTGGGACTCTACTACAAACTAGAACATATAAAATTGAACCATCCTAAAAAATATACAACATGTTCCCCCAAAATCTCCCATATTGAGATGTAATGATGAATGTTCTTTGATTACTCTCCATGAATCACCTAATTCACAAACTCCATCACTTTCAAACTTGTTGCTCAGTGCATCGGCTAAAAAATCCACCTTACTAGTTGTATATGATATTTCAAAGTCATATTACTATAATAACTACAAACAATAATTCTTTTTCAAGTTCAAGTCATGATAGGAAAAAACACACCACTTGATTTTATAACCAGTGAAGATGAAAAAGTGCTCTCCAATGATGTAATGTCTCCATAACATTACAGAAAACAAATATTATTCCAACTCAAGATCATGGGTGGAATTGTTATGTTCATGGGGACACATCTATAGAGACGCATAAGAAACAACTGATCTTTATGGAATTATAACACAAGATAACACTATAGATGAAACATCATAGAAAACATCAAACTTAACTCCCTCTACTGGAAGAAAAAGAATTTGAGCACTGGACAACTTCTCCTTCAGATACTTGAATGATAGCTAATATTAATCTGTCCATAAGAATTCTGCATCCTTCATGGAAAATGCTATCAGAGGATTTGTGAACAGAAAGATATCAGCTAGGAAACTCTTGTAGGAGCCTACAAGACCATGGAAACTTCACAACTTTACCACTATCTTAGGGGTTTCCAAAGACACAACTGCTTTTATCATTTACATATCCATATCTAGTCACTACTGGGACACCACATGCCCCATAAAATGATCTTATTGAGCCCAAAACATATAATTTGACAACTTCTCAAACAACAGATGATGATGATTAACTCCCAAAATGTTGTGCAGATGCTTTTCCTACTCCTCCTCAGACGTGGATTAAAAAAATATGCCATTGATGAAAAACACTATAAAATTATCCAGGAAATCACGAAACACATCGTTCATCAACCCCATGAACACAGATAGATAATTTATCACAATGAATGAAATTATTACAAACTTGTAACGCCCATGATGGAAACATAATGTTTTCATCGGTATATCATCATCCTTAACATGCATATGATGATATCCTAACCTCAAATTGACCATAGATAACAAAATTTGACCCTTTAGTTGGTTGAAAAAATCATTAATCCACAGATGATGATAAAAATTCATCATTATCACATTGTTCAATCAACAATAATCGATACACAACCACAAAATATTATCACCGTTCTTTGTGAAAAAAAACTAATGCACCCAATGATGACACACTTGTTTGAACAAAACCAAACTGAAACAAACCATCAAGCTGTATATGAAGCTCTAGTTACTCTGAAGGGGCTATCCAATACGGACACATAGATATTGGAGATGCTCTTGGATGTATTTTGGTCCCAAACAAAATCACTCATTGATGGGTTAATGCTACAACCTCTTCTGGAAAGACATCAGGTTACTCAAATATGACTATGGGAAACACCAACTGCTAAAACACCGATGAACACGGAATCAGCTCATCCATGAATTATGATAAGGATTTATCATGCCTATGACCTATATGAGGGTATCACTCACCAAAAAACATTACTAGATCTCCATCTTAATTGAAGAACACCACCTGTCTATGTAAGAAATCTATGATATCATGCACCAAATACAACCTATCCTTGTAAGGATGACATCGTATGGTTGTATCTATAAACATAAGAAATATCCACAAGAGTGATGATTCCCTAGTACTATCTCACAATCTCTTCATAATTCAAACAATTCAACTCGACCTCCAGCAAACATAGTAAACACTAATAGCACTAGAAGCCTCTCTAACTCAAGTCCCCATGCATGGACTAGGGAAGTTGATATGAAAGAGTCTGTGGAAGTAGATTCAAACAAGGAATTCACCACGGTATAAAATAGGGAAACAAAACCTCAAATGATGTTTGGATTGCATGGAATTGTAAATTCTAAAGAATTAAGTTGACCATGACCTGCTCCATGACCACTATGACCTAGATGACGACCACCAACATGGATTCTCTCTTCTATCTAAGGATGTGGAGAATCCCATGGATATACTCTACCTAAACCATATGCTCAATGCTGATCCAATTCACTTGCTGATGCTACCTCAACTGGAACTACCTCTATAGAGGAACCTAAGGTGCAACACCTTGTGTATACTGATCACTCTGAAATGTCAGGGACCGTTGCTGAAGATGACCTCAGCCTACACAATAAAAACAAGTTCATGATCCTTTTTTATAGGACTAAGAGCCACCTCCCCTATAGTAGTGAGATTTTGAGGGCTGGGACCTACCCCTAGATGAACATGAACCCTTATGCCCTGAAACCTGGGAACCCTGAACCAGATCTCTGCTTCATGAGGAATCTTGAAGAATCCACTCTCATGAAGATCTTTTTCTAGCTAACATCTTCTCGATGACCTCTTCCCTCCCCAGTACCTCTGGATATGTCTTCAGCATAAATGGGGTGAACTAGCACTGGATCTATGGACACAAAGCCTCTTGGAAATGCCTCTCTCTAACCTCCTCATCTGGAAACAAGTCCAAAAAATATTTTAAATGGTTCTGGAAACGGATTCCAAACTCTCAAACACTAGAGATCCCCTGTCAAAGGGTATGTATCTCCTGGTGACTATCCTCTTTATGGTTCAAGAATTAAAAATGACTCTGAACTTGTCTCAGAACTCCTCCCATGAGATTTTCGACTCCTCACGATCCCTAAGGAATAAGAACCACCACAGCCATGCTGCCCCATGAATAATTTTAACATCCATTGACACCCATCACCCCATTCATACACAGACCGAAATGAAAGCTATATCAACATATTCCAACTATTATTATATTATTGTATTTGTAATAGAACATTTATACTTCTTTCAAACTGTAGTGCTAAAACTCTCGGAGTGTCCTCCACCATGTGTCGTCATCGTCAACCTCTACCCTGCAACGATCTGTTGGCCTAGGCTATTATAAATCTTCTATTAAAACAGGATGAGGATGTCAACCTAGAGCCATAACTTAAAAATAAAAAATATTAAGAGCTCCTAAACCTATAAAATAGAATAAATGAAATTAATTAATTAATTGTTATTTATTAATTATAGGTGAACCTATCTAATGGTCTGCCCATTCAAACATAAGCATAAGGAAGTCTGATGCATGATCCCCTTTAACCAGTATCACCTTATTTAGTAACCACTTTAAACATAAAGGTCCCTGAATCAGATCAATGGGTTCCCTAAATTCATTTGTCGCAGTCAACCTCTAGTATTTACATCACTTCCTAAACATAACATACACTATTTCCCTACCAACCCATGAAACCAAACCCTGTCCTAACACCATGATCTATCCTATCCCTCGAACAAACCTCTGATACCACTCTGTCATGTCCAGCTCCCCACAAAGTGTACTCCTCCTGGGTTGGTAATGCTGGAAGATGGATTGTGACCCCTGAGTCATACCTCTAGTAGGCCCCAGGACGACGACTAGCACCGAGGGCTTAGTGAACACACAAATGTAAGGTATTAACCTCTTAGAGAACACATGAAAAAAGAGTTATAAGATATACACCAAAATAATACATCTCAGAATACAATATATAAGAAATAACAATTACACATATGTAATGTTATTCAGGAACTACTAAAAATGAGATGGAAAACTATAAGTACCAAATGAATTTAAAATGACAGCGACCGAATTTCTCCAATAGCTCCTGAAATCCCATGCTAGTTGTAACAAGCCTGATCTCTAGCCTGCTCTAAGCGACCTAAAAACAATTTATATATATAGAGGGATAATATCAATATACTCAGTAGGATCATCCTCTGAGCCTCTAATGAAAAATTAAAGAATTTATACTAAAGCAGAGTGAACAACAATTGAACCTAACTCATCATCTAAACATGCATAATTTGTTCCCAGCCTTACAATTTCTACACTCCCCAAGTATCACATAAAATAGTATATAATATAATTATGAATATCAAGGGTAACCCACTATTACTTCCCTACCAGTGTTCTGCTCTTTACCAATATTTCATGTTCTAATTATCTCACTCTGATAAGGATTGCCTGCAGACACCTGTGCGTAGCCACACAACCAGCACCTCCTTCCACACAACCACCAAGTCCACATAACCAATGTAACATGGTAGGTTCTGGGAGACACTATAGCTCGCATAATGTGTATCATACTTCAGTTTTTAAACCTCAATCAATTATATCCCGTACACCGAGTAAGGATCCTCAAGCCATCACAACCTTTACACATTACACCTATAGTAGTCTATAGGAAACTATATCTAGAATATATATTTGTGAATAAACAAAATACATTATATACCTCTACACAAATATATGGGGAAAACTAACTAATTTCACCACTAGCATAAGTAAATAGAAAGAGACGAGAGATGGTCTGAATTGGGTAGTCAGTCAACTATCCTCTCACCTGAATGATAGGGAAACACCACTAGGGAATATAATCCTCAATGTGTTAGCTTCCAAATCTAATGGGGGTGGAGTAGAATATAGAAACACAAAAAAGTACAGAATATACTATTTCTCATGACCACACTATGGTCATAACCTAGTCTTATCATCAACTACAACTAATGTCTCTCAGACTCTTGGCTGCCTCTACTAAGACTAGGTATCCTATATTAACACAACCATTTAAAGAGATACATTAGATTACTTTTCCCCTTTTATCAGTTTCAATTTAAATTTATAAATTATATAACCATTAATTAACTGTTGTTAATTTCACATTACATTTCATTAACATCACTCCCAAAGTGTATTGTTCTTTTAATTGCAACCTCAACATTTCATCCCAGCAAGATCCAACCCCATGGGTTAACAAAATTTGCTCAACAATTTATTAATAGCATTAACACATTCCCATATTCCAAGGAATTAAATGAAGAAACAATAAGCTACCAAACATATTGGGCTGAACATGGTGATTAGAATATCAACCTATCAAGCCTTTTCCACCTATAGAAAGAGTGTATATTGATCATACTACTAGAAGATAAACTAAGAAATCATGTGGCATACAACATGCATCTTGTCCCCCTTTGGAAGGAGAGTATGAAAGGAATATTTCCTCAATATGTGGGGAAAGTAAATCAGATAAATAGAAAACAATATTCAGCAAGCATCCAATAATTCATATCCAACCCATTTCATCATAACCAGTGTCCTCCCTAACACCCACTTTCATAAACCGATGCATCTTTCCACTCTTGGCATCAACTAATACAACAACCACATGGCCTCCCTAGCCCTTGAAGTCAAAAGATCCATAAAACCTCATAACAAATTACATGCATTAGGAAATAATAAAGAAATTGGGATCTTGTCCCTAAACAAGTCATTCCTCCTTCACATGCAACAAGACCTTATAGCTCCATAGCAGAAGGCACTCTTTCGTACAAGGAAGAGGGTATCTTAGAACCCTACAAGTAATTAACTTTTAATGGAAACCTATAATTTTATTCCATCTTGAATTAGCCAATTAATTATCAATAGAATCAAATAATGGGAAACCTAAATAGTAATAATCAAAGATATCACAAATTAATTAAACAGGCTTACGACATCAATTTGATTATCATCAATTTACAACACCAACAAACAAATTCATTTACATTCAACTTTAACATTGATAAATAATTTACAGTTAATCCTAGTTTTCATTCATTACCAATATTCGTCATGAAATACTTGATATGAATGGAAAGAACATATATCACATTATCTAGAAAAATTAGTTGCAACAACAAACGATCGATAGAAATTTATTTATCATGGTTCAAATACATATTGTGGTACTTACATTGTGATCTAGTGGAATAAATCAAGATAACTCTACTATTGAACATAAATAATGAGAGATGTAACAAATCCCCAACCTAAAAAGGTTCTTGATTTTATTTTTACGGGAATGGTCCAACACAATGGGTCACGATCACCTTTCCCCACGACAACTGCATCCACCTGAGGACGTTACAACATGACAACACCAACTCACACACAAGAAAACCCCATTAGAAACATGGAGATCACATACCATAATATGGAAAGAAGAAACATGAGAAGAAGGATCGACGAAATCATAATAATGGAGGTATATTGTACCTTCTATTGATGATAGATTGTTCCATGGTGCTAGCACCAATATATGGGGTGCACATGAAGTACTAAGAAACATCATGTGGAAACTATCCAAAGATTACGGTTCAATCACACCAATCCAATCAGAAGAAAGTCTCGAGGAGCCACACGAAAAGAGGAAAGAGAATGAATTAAGGGAGGGAAGCTGCATAACATTAAAGTATTAGATATGATATTAATGGGATTTGAAACATCTTAGAACTTCCATGAATTCAAATCACATTAATCCACATGTTTTGACCAAGTAAAAGAATCACGAGCCTTAGTAAAATTGAGATAGAACTTATGGTATTTGAATCAACCTTAAGTCCCTCAAAACAAGGCTTTGGATGCATTTTACATAAATAAAATGCCAATGTGATGACACTGTATGAAGCTTGAAACAATGTTCACCTTTGTCTCACTAATGATACTATTCACATATGTCTTGCCGATGACGCTATTCACATCTGTCTCAAGGATGAAACTTTTAACATCCTTATCATTGATGATGATTTTCACATCTATCTCACAGATGAAACTATTTACATTTGTCTCCCTAATGACAGTTTTCACTATTGTCTCACTGATGACACTATTCACATATGTCTCTCTGATGACACTATTCACATCTATCCCACTAATTACACTATTCAAATCTATCTCATCGGTGACACTATTCACATTTTTCACATGATGAAACTATTCACATATTTCTCACTAATGAAACTGTTCACATATGTGTCACTATTGAAACAGTTCACATCTGTCTCACTGATGACTCTATTCACATTTGTCTCACTGATGACACAGTTCACTTCTCTCTCACTTATGATACTTTCCAAAAAGTTGGAAACAATGTTCACAAAGCTATAAATTTAGAAAAGTGTAATGGATAAATCACCTCGATCATCCAGAACACCGCATAAACCAGATTTCATCAAAGGAATGTACTATATATGTATGAGGCATTACACTCTATCCCCATTATTAGATGAACATCCTAAATATTTCATCCTTCTATTCTTTTTCATATTTTTAAATTCAATTATTTTCCAATTTATAAAAGTTTTTTTATATCTATGTTGGAATAATCACAATACATATTAATTTATATTCGATCAAGTTAGGAATCTCATTTGGCTAGTCATCACATTGCCCCTCGTAATTGTTTTGGACTTAAATTCTCTTATTTCTAGCAATTGACTAAAAAGGGGAATTAAGGATGAGTTTTTTATAATATTGAACAAATAAATGGGAAAAAAATTTCATTAAAGAGATAATTGTTAAATAACTTATATTCCTTATCCTATGAATATCATGTCTTCAATTTAATATATCCATAATCTATTTCGTAACATGAAATTTTATGGGAATTTTTGTTCCTAAAACAATGGTTCATAAGGTGCTTGTGAATTTTCCATATCATATCCCATTGGAGTGTCATTATAGGTATTTAGAAATGTTTGTTGTCATCTATTAGGTAACATTAATTTCCATCTCAATGCTCTCTTTTCAAAATTATTCCTCTATATACATATGTTTCAGATCCACATCCAATTATTCCATCCACAAAGTGAAGTATTTGATAGGACACCATTTAATCATTACATAACCAAAATTTAGGGGTTTTACCTATGATTATTCTTATCATCAAGGATTTTACAATAGTTTTCTAATCCTAATCACAAAATATACCATTCTCTAATACCAACTATGAAAACCGATGTCTTTAACACAAATTATTTCAGGATTTACTATATAAAGATACAAATTATCCAATACCAAATTATCTATAGTCCTTCTAGATTTGGGAAATTATGTACATTTCACATCAACATGGTATATGTATAATACAAAATTATTAAAAAATTCCCTAAATTATCAAAATATTCAATCTCACTTTAAAAAAATCACAAGATAACATGGGGATATAAAAAAGAAAGGAGTGAGAGATAAATCCATGTAAGGGTATAAAAAAACGTAGCATAATGTAATGTAGTACATGTGATCCTATAGAAATATAAATGTATCATAAGAGTGGTTAGAATCATAATCCTGAATAATACATTATTATATAACATGATTCCAAAACAATACATAGGAATGTGGTGACAACATTAAACATGACATTATAAACATTGTTAAAGGATAACTACCAAGATATAATAACATTGTATAAAAAGTCCCAAAATGAATTATTTTCTATCCCTAATCATATATATATCATCTTATGAGACTAAAACATTACCTAATGAATTTTATAACTATATGGGCTTTCCCAAAATTTTTATATCTAGGACGTGAAAAAGTATGCCCCATGGATCATATAACATAAAGATGCATTTCATAAATTTTAATCCTGTGATCATGGATTGTTGGTTATGTAAATGGAAGTATTATGTAAATTATTTATAGGTACATCTAGTTTAATACTCTTTAGTTGTAAATAATGAGTGGTATTCACAAAAAAAATGTTTTTCAGGGAAAAATTACAAGATAATTCTAGCAGCGTAACAAAAGTACATAAAGATTCATGGAAGGGTTAAATGAGAGTGAAAGGTTTTCATAATCACTATGAAATCATAATGATGTTAAAAGGTAGGTGGTAAAAATATGAAAACATTAATAATGGAATCAAAATCATAATTTAAGGAGGATATTAAATAACGAGTAGAAGAGAGGATCCCTTACCTTGAGATGGTGTTTACTAAAGCTTGGGAAGAGCATCTTAAGAGAGTGGGAATGCCTTGGGAGGGATATATAGAATTGATGGAAGATTAATTGTGTTATAAAATAGTTTTTAGGGAATATATATTGAATGTTGGGTGGTTTTATATTCCAAAAGGGATGATAGGTCTTTATTTATTTCGAAACATCGGTTTTGGACACTATATGTTAAAATAATAAAAACCACAAACCTCCCAAGGGATTTCCCCTAGTTTTGGATAAAATGAAGAATTTTTTAATATTTTTCAAGTCAAATAACATATCTTATTAAAATAATTTCATTGGTAATGTGTAAGTGGGTCAGGTTTATAATGAATTGATTTTAAAACCTTAAAATATAATATAGTTCTTGAAAATTTCATTAAGGGTTTATAAAATTAATCAAATAACCTTATAAACACCTTATTTCAAAGGGGAAATATATATTTGTTCATGGATACATTTTAGGGAATATATTAAATCACCTTTTGGTTATTATTATGTGTTAATACACACTGTATATATATAATGTATTTAATTCTGACTAAAGAATTTGACTGTCTAATTTTTTTTATAAAATTAGTGTTGGATAATTTCAACATGATGATTTTGAAAATAATTTTTTTTTATTAAAATTAATTTTATATAGATGATAATTTACCCTTAATAATAAAAAAATCCACATCTATTAAAAAATAATAGTATTTTCAGACAACAATAGTTTTTATACCCCTATAACTATTATTTTTCAAATAAAAAAATTATATTATCAATTATAATTAATAAAAATTATTTTATAATAATATTTTTTAAAAGTATCATTAATTTCAAAAAAATCATAAATTAATTAAAATAGAGAATATTTAAGTAAACAGTGTGTTTCATAAGATACAATTTTTGTTTTATCTTATCTGAATATATTTCTTATCAAAAAAATTATTTAATCATTTGGAAAGAAATATTTAAAAGGGGAAAATATAATCCTTTTTATATTAAAATTTCATATAAAAATCTATACTATTTGGGAATAGATACATATCCCTTTATTACACTAGTGAATTCCCAAGGGCTGAGGTCTGTGACAGTGAGATTTTATTGGGGTGGTTTAGCATAGATGTTTTGGGATATGATCTCGATGAGTTTAAACTTATCCCACAAAAGATTCCATTCATGATTTATTTATTTAATCATAGATTGGGATTAGTCAAGATCAAATCTTAGTGATTCTATCTCCCACATAAATATGATAATTATGATTCATAGGGCACAATGAAAATGACCGAGGACATAAGTTATTTCATATATATCAATTAGACTTTATCCCAAACCTTATATGGAATTGTCATACAGTCACTGTTAAATGACTATATTATCATATTTAAGGATTCTTAAAAGAATTTAAAAGTTTAAAAAGTATATAAAATCCCAAAAAATATAAATTAGAGCATGTGTTTCTATAATATAATTACTTGATTTGGTATTTAATCATTAAAAAATAAAATTTCAATTATAAAATTTTGGGTTATTAGAAAATGTGATGAGATCAATACATTTCAAACATTGATTTTTTTACTTTGGATTATACCAAATAAGTTTAAATGTTACATCTTTCCCTAACGCATTATCATGAGAAGTTATAGAGTTCTACTAAAATTAAGTGACATACCGAAGACACAAAAGGCTAAAAATACATGAAAATTTCATAATAGAAAATATTGGTGATGATATTCCATATAGAAATGGAAAGACCTGCCTAAACAAAGAATAATAATCCATGATAATATATATTATCTATGAGTATAAACAATTCAACACATAGGTAAAAACAAATGATTAATAATATCTGAGTGTAAGTGCAAACACGAGACAAAAAATTGAAATTGAAGAAAGAAGATGTAACCCCATGACACCAAAGTTGCATCATGCCAAGCAGTATCAAACTAAATCAAACCTCTAACTGCAAATTTCTTTAATTCCATCAAGATTAAATACTATAAAAGTATGATTCATTTCCCTTTCCCATGTCTCTGTATATAATTCCTACAAACTCGCAAGAGTTCTTGATCATTGGGTGAATATAAACATTGTAGGTATTCTCTAGTTACTTCCTATCAAATTCCACTAGGAAAATAATTATTTTTCACATTTTATAAAATATAATTTTATAAATAAACCTTGGAAACAAGTACAAAAGTTGTGAGTCACAGAATATTTTTTCATAAGAAATAATTTTAAGAAAAATATTTAAACCAAATAAATTAAACATTCATTTCCATATCCTTTGTATACACACCCATGTATCATAAACACAAACACACAAACTTAAAGGTATTCAAACTATATAACTCCCTATACTCATGAGTGGTGGGTCATCCTTTCACCAAGTTATCACTTTTGGACCATTTAACGAGGGTACTTTCACAAAATTATCTTGTACCTAATTTACGGGGGGTACATTTAGGCTATTATTAAATACAAAAAGAAATTGAAAATACAATACCATGTATTACATGATTTTATATTCAAATATAACATTTAAAAAAATTATTTTGAAACTAAAATCTTCCAAGAATTTTATCAAAAAATTTAGGTGTGCCATTTGAAGAAAATAAAATTTTGGTACTAAAACAGAAATATGTACCCAATAAATCATTGTGAAATGAATCTAAACACTAATCATTCAAGTTCTATAATTTCTAGGATGGGAGAGAAGAAACTTACATATTGATGGATGTTGAAAACAATGAATCAAACCAAGATCTTCTAGATCATGCCAGGGTTCTTATTACCTTCATTTGATCCAATAAGATTTCATCAAGATTAAAAACAAAATTCAGTGATTTATCTATTAAAGAATATATATAATGACCTAGGTGATAGGAAATAAGAGGATCTAAGGAGAAACAACTAGAAATAGGTATTTCATAAGATTCCAGATGTCCAACACACATTGATCATCAAAACGATTCATACATGCTTATGCGAATCACTAAGCCAACCTAGAGAGGAAGAGTGTTTTGACAACGTAGAATAATAACTGAAAAAATAGGGTTAAAGGAAGTTAAATTGGATTAAAATATAATTTTCATATCACCAACTACACATCACATGATTAAGTTACACAGTTTAACAAACCATGTGCCAAATTGGTGTATGATACAACCTCCAAAAAAAGAGAACCACATAAATTATGCACATGGTTTAGATACCATGAGACACATGTTCATTGTTACCATCTCATGGAAACACTCTTACTTTGTTAGATTACTAAATTTTTCAACCATGAACCAACTATATTCTCCCCATAATTTCCACTAGCACAGTTTCCCAAGGGCACACACACTATTTGGAAAAACTTTTCACCCAGTGTGAATCTTCCTAGTGACTCCCAAAATATTTTTCATTGTATCTTAATGATAATTAATTTCTTATAGTGACTATTGTCAATCTATGACACTCTAGAAACACATATAAAACACTTAAACCCCCCCTAAATATCCTAAAACAGATCTCAAAAAATATATAATCTAAAAATAAATATTAAAAGTTTAATTTACTTGACATCGATGGATTTAAATTCTCCACTCCATTTGTATTTCAATCCTCAAAAGGTGGGGGTCAACGTTTCTTAGAAGATCCCAAAACATATATCTAGAATCTCTTTATCACATTCCCTTGTACCTTCCTAAATATGACCATGCTTCCAAAGACCCCATAATGAACCAATGATTTTTCCATGAAAGAGAAAATATAGTTAATCAATATTTTTTACCATAACATGAATCAATGTATTATCTAGTTCAAGGCCAACATAGTTCCTTCAAATACCATTTTAGGATCTGGTTGTTACATCTTTATTTGAGATTTATGAAACACATTGTGCATAATTTTGAACCATATTATTAAACAATACTGATAAGCCACATCACCAACTCGTCAAAGTATATTAATTGGGACAATGTACCGAGGAGATATATATTTTTTATTAACAAAATGGTGATAACCTAGACTTGGAGATATTCTCAAGAAAACACGATCTCTATTTTTTTAGAACTCAAAAAATTATAATTCCTCTTAAAATGATTATATAAAATCATCACATAGGATCTAAAAATATCATAAAATATTAGGATCATTTATTTATATTTACCATCCATTTGAGGATAATAAGTTGGTCTCATGGTTAACTGGGTTTAGGGATCTTACTAAAATGATTTAAAAAAATGTGATAAAAATCATGAGTCCCTTTAAAATAAAATAATAACAATAATTCCATGCCTCAATATATATTCTTGTATGTATATTTTGGAAAAGTCTTCCATAATATTTGATTCAAGAATAGGTATGATGTGAGCCAACTATGTCAGCAGTAAGATCCCGGTTTTTCGAAAGTTTTGTTTTCATTATGATTTGGTTGAATCCCTTATTTTAGGCTTAAAGGGATATTTCCTGAAAGTGTGAGAGGCCTTAGGGATGTTCCTGGGGATTGGCACACAGAAGAAAGGATATGTGGGCAAGACAGGATAGGGCGCACGGCTTGAGCATGGTTAGGTAAACCATGCGGCCTGCCTAGGCTAAACCGTGTGACCCTTTCTCCTATGGACAGAATCATGCACACGATTTGCCAAACCGTGCAGATAAATCGTGAGACCCCTCCTCATTCGGGCAGTGTCATGGGCATGGTTTGCGCACGATTTTCCAAACTGTGTGGAAAGATCATGTGTCCATTAAATTTGGGAAAAATTACATGTTTTCCACTCCAGGCTTTTAAACCCTAACATGGGATTTTTGTCATTTCATCCCCTCTCAACCCCAGTGATGAACATGACCTACCCAAGCTTTCCAAGGGTGGTTCTACTTCGACTATAATGCATTTTTGGTGGCATTGGTTGTGGATCAAAGATCTAGGTAAGGTTATTCTCATCCTTGGTTCTCTTTTTGGTTTAGGGTTTGTATCTTATCTCCCTCTTGTTCTGAAGCACTAAAACCCTAACTATTTTGTGAGTTTTAGGTTGAAGCTCCAAAGGTTGGTCTGATCGAGGTATAAAGACTCGATTAAGAGTGCGTTCAACCGCGGTTTTGAGGTAGGTGGTCTACGAGTGATATCCCATAGTTATTTTGGTATTTGTGCATGTTTAGTTGTGTTCGTGATTTCCTTGGGTTATGTTATGGATAACCATGTAATTTTTGGTAATAATGGTTTTTAAAATGGAATATGTGAACCATAAAAATCCCTATGGGATGTGTTGGGATAGACATGACCTAATTGGGGCCATACATGGGTTGTGCTAGCATTTCCCAGATTTAGGGATTGATATTAAACAAGTGACCTTGTTGTAATGAATTGTAGAACCCCTGATAAATGTGTTGGAATGATTGGTTGAACATGGAATAGATGTTAGGTGATGTAGCTAGACTTGGAAATAACCAAGGGGTTATTTGAAATGGGATGAATGGCTGATTCAGGAAAATGATGAATGAGTTAAATGGCTTAATGTGTAAACTGATTTAAGACCGTAACGGGATAGATTATGGGTTTAATGTTCAATGCTTAGTGAGATAGGAATAACACATGGGGATTGGGTAATGGTTAAATGATGTGAAATGGTAATGTGTTAATGGGTTAAGGAATGATGTGGATTCCCATGTGGGTTGTTGTGAATAGTGTTTTCCGAAGGGCAATGGTTTGGATGGTTGATGGTTACTTATATATAAGCATGTTCCCATGGCTTCGTTGAGTGTGGTATGACTTGGGGATCTATGCCCATGGGTCGAGTGAAGACTAAGGTTCTAAACTCCACCCTAAATTCACGAGTTAGGAAATGGGACTGAGGGTTTATTCTCTTAATGGTTGCATCCACCTAGACTGAGACTTCAAGGTGAGATTATGGTTGTTATGAGGGGTCATTCCTACTAAGATAATATAACGATGAGTTTACCCCCAAGCATGTGATTGTTGAACTTAGAACCATGTAAAATAGTGTATGTGATTAACCCATGTAAATGTGATGAAATAGTAAATGGTGATAATGGGTGTGTAATGAATGGTAATAGAAGTGGCAGTGGATTGGATCTAAACATGATAATGAAACCTTAGATAATTACTTGGAAATTATCATTCACATTTCCTTGCATGAACTATCTGTTTAGACTAGATATTTTGTAGACACTATTGGTGGTGGCCTACTGATTTGTAGTCACACCCCACTCAGTCCGTTGTTGGGTACCCGAGAAGACTTCATGGTTACAGGTCAAGAGAAGGGAAATGGTCCTTGCTAGATAGTGAGTGGACATGGGTAGCACATGGTGGAGGATCCGAAAACCTGGATTTGGGACCATTTTGGGGAATTTAGACGTTGTCTTTATTTTGGGTTTTTGTCCACTTTAGCACTTGTAGTATGACATGGAATATTTTTTATTTGGAATTTTTTATTATACAGGTTCCTTGTTTATTGATTACTGTTTCCGGTATTGGTATATTTCTGTTAGGGCATACTCTAATAAAAAGGGGGTATAGTCTCCCCACATGACTACATAGACCCCCACTGCTATTCAGCAGCCTTTGGCGTATGGGGAGGTATGATTAAGGTCATGTAACCACCCGGATCGGAGCACCAGTTTAGAGGCATCTAGGTCGGTGATGTTACAAAGTGGTATCAGAGGTGGTCTTTCTTCTCCTTCTATGAGCTCTTGTTATTTGGGATTGGTAGCCAAGGGTTAAGATGTGTCAGGACTTGGTAATGAGGCCATGATTGGGGGTAGCTAAACCATGTATGAGGGAAAAATAAAGTCACCATGGGTTGGAAATGATGTTTTTGATTGTGTGTTGTTATAGTTGATGATATTTCACCATTGGGTGATGCACATGTGGTTTGATGTGATTGTTTTATGAAGTTTGGCGCGTGGTCTTAACATCATGAGTATTTGCATTCATGCATCATTGTAGGAACCTAGGGAGATTGGTGACATGCATTGTGTTACACACATGGACAGGGTGGGTGAGTGAGGCAGGAATGTAGGGTGCATCATGCATTTCCTGAATCCAAGAAATAATGAGAAGAATAAAGTAAAATAAGTGGGTAAATTATGTTTAATGAAGTAATAGGGTTTGAAAAAAGTTGGAAAATATTGTTGAGTTATCATATGAAATGTGGGTTGTTGTAGCTAGTGGAAATATTTTGGTTGATTAATGAATGTTTATGGTATGCATGCTAAATCTTGTGCTTGGAATTGTAGAGAAATTCCACCACGACAACGGTTACTAGTTGGGAAATGGGAGTGTGTGGCTGAGAACACTCCTCCAATTGAGGAACAAGAAAATGTGGTGATCAATGAAGGTTTAGAAGACCAGTTCCGAGAGAATGTGACTCTCCTTATGCAGATGATGTATCGGGACCTAAGGCGGGTTGCACCGAGTATGTTTGAGCTACCCAGGGAGTTCCAGCTGCGGCACCCTCCAACATTCACCGGAAAGGTTGGGCCAGAGGCAGCGGAGTTCTGGTTAGAGTCTATCCAGATGATTCTGGATCATCTAGAGACCCTCGTTGAAAAGAGAGTAATACTGGCCACTTATATGTTGCGGGGCCAAGTTAGGCATTGATGGGACATTCAGGCTCAAATTGAGCAGGCTGAGGGAATGTCGTGGAAGGATTTTCACGAAACGTTTCTAGATAATTTCTACCCAGAGACTTGGAGTTAGGAGTGGGCTTCATAGTTTATGAGCCTGACTCAGGGATCGCTATCGGTGATGGACTATGCTAGTCGCTTCACTGATTTGAGACGCTTCTTCCCAGTGTTAGTAGGGGATGAGGTAGCAGAAGCAAGGTGTTTCCGGGATGGGATGAGACGTGAGATAAGGTCTCAAGTAAACATCTTCTTCTTGAAGAGTTTCACCAAGGTAGTATATGAGACACTGATCTCGGAAGGAAACCTAATGGGAGCTTCGAGTAGTAGGCTTGTGGTGACAGTGGGGCAGACGATCAATGAAACTATCGAAGGTCGGAAGCGACACCATGAGAGCTCACAACATGGAGGTGTGTGAAAAGTGGCTGGAAGAGAGGGTCATCCTCTCAGAGTGGAAATCAGGTGTTCTGCTATCAGTGTGGTTGGTTGGGGCATATGCGTGGTCAGTGTCTTACACCTCCAATAGAGTGCGATTCATGCAGCTGGATGGGACATGTGCAGACATTCTGTAAGAAACCTTAACAGGTGGGAGAATATGATGGTGGAAGGCAGGTACCAGATACTGGAAGAGTATCAGTTTCCCCGTATCAGGAAGGTAGTTGGAGCTCCACGGGTCGTACTGTAAGAGGCGGTGGATGTGGAACTCTAGGGTAGGATTGCTCATGCCAGCAGGGCAGTGCAACAAAGGGTGTTCAGGCTAGAGCCTAGTATAGAGGGGAAAGTCAGCTTCAGGTAGTTCAGTTTGGGCTTGGTGATGGCAATGTTGGACCGTTGACTGTTTGATGTATGATCCTTGTAGCTTCTACTTTTGATAGTGCATTGTTTGACACAGGTTCCACACACTCTTTTATCTCTGCTCAACTTGTGGTCGCACTGGGTTTACCTATGGAGGGTGTGCGTGGAGTGATGTCAATTACACTCCGCTGGGGGTGCAGGTTGAGGATATCAAGCAGTGCAAGGGATGTTCCTTGGAATTTGTTGGGTATCGTTTCCAGTGGGACATGTACATTATCAATATTTCAGGATTTGAACTAATCCTGGGAATGGATTGGTTGGTGTTGTATCGGGAGCACATAGACTGTTAGCATCTCAGAGTATCGTTCAGGTCTCTTGAGGGTGACTGTTATGCCCACCGTAGAGAATGGGATATTCGAGCAGGGAGTGTGGGGAAATTTTCTCAACAGATGAGTTGAATCGCGGCTTAAGTGGCATGTCTCATGCTTTATGAGGATGAGGAGGGAGAAAAAAATAATTTCCCTCCCGTGGTGGATCTGTTTCAGGATGTATTTCCTGAGGATTTCATGGGGTTACCTCTTGAGAGGGATGTTGATTTCATGATTGAGTTGCTTCCAGAAGTGGAGCCAATTTCTATTCTGCCATATCGAATGGCACTGACAGAACTCCAGAAACTAAAGGTTTAGCTTGAGGATTTGGTGGGTAAGGGGTTTATCCATCCTAGTAGGTCTCCTTGGGGATCTCCCATTCTTTTTGCAAAGAAGGCCGATGGATCGTTAAGGCTGTGTGTTGACTATCGAATGATAAATCAGATGACAGTGAAAAATCAGTACCCTCTTCCAAGAATTGATGACCTGTTTGATCAGTTGAGTGGTGCATCGGTGTTTTCAAAGATTAATTTGAGGTCGAGTTATCAACAGTTGAGGGCGAGGTCTTCTAACATATTGCAGACAACTTTCCAGAGTCGATACGGGTTGTTTGAGTTTGTGGTAATGCCTTTTGGCTTGACCAATGAACCGAAAATGTTTATGGCATTGATGAACCGTATCATTCATCCCTATCTAGATCGGTTTGTGGTCGTATTTGTAGATGATATCTTAGTGTACTCGAAAACCCATGACGATCATTCCCAATATCTTGACATCGTCTTGGGTATGCTAAGTGAGCATTGGCTATAATCCAAGCTATCCAAGTGTCAATTCTGGATAGGTGAGGTACATTTTCTGGGTCACATCATCTCAGAGGTAGGTGTGTCAGTGGATCCAGAGAATGTGCATGCAGTTGTATCTTGGGAGCAGCCCAAGACCATTTCTGATGTTCGGAGTTTTTTTGGGTTTGGTCGGGTATTACTGAAGTTTCATTCAGGATTTCTTTCGCTTGGCAGCACCACATTCGAGCATGACCAATAAGGGAATCTAGTTTTAATGGTCTAAGGATTGTGAGAATTCCTTCCAATAGTTGAGGAAGCAATTGATGACCACACCCATCTTGATCTTACCCGAGTCGAGTAAGAAGTACATCGTGTTTTGTAATGTGTCTGGAATTAGACTTGGTGTTTTGTTAATGCAAGAGGTGCAGTTAGTGGCTTATGGGTCAAGGAAGTTGAGACCCCATGAGTGAAATTACCCTACTCATGAACTTGAGTTGGCTGTAGTAGTGTACTCCTTGAAGTTTTGTAGGCACTATCTGTTGGGAGAACGGTTTACCGTGTTTACCGACCATAAGAGTTTAAAGTACATCTTCTCACAGCGGGATCTAAATATTCAGTAGTGAAGATGGGTTGAATACCTCTAGTCTTTTGACTTTGAGTTTGTGTACACTTCGGGAAAGGGAAATAGTGTTGATGATACTCTGAGCATGAAGGTTCAGAATCAGGTGGTTAAGGAATCCAGTACCGAGAGGAAGGTGATGGCATTGTTTGCAGAGATGCACCTGGAGGTGCAGGAGGAGAATGGTCAGGTCACTCTATCTTCCTTAGTGATAGAGTCGACACGTTTAAGTAGAGTTAAGGAAGGTCAGATTTATGGTCCTGAGTGTTTGATCGTGAAGGAAAATCTTATAGGTGGGGAGTTACCTTCTGGTTGGTCCGTCGGTGGGGAAGGAGTTGTTTGTGTTCATGATCGTGTGGTTGTTCCAGAGTGTCTGTGGGATGAATTGGTGCGTGAGTTCCATGCATCAAAGTGGAAAGTGCATCTTGGTTTGACCAAGATGTACCGTGATCTACGAAGGTAGATTTGGTGGCTTGGGATGAAGAAGGAAGTTGCGGGATTTGTGGCATGGTTCCTTACCTGTCAGCCGGTGAAAGCCGAGCATCAACGCCCATGTGGTTTGTTGAATCCATTTCCCATTCTACAATGTAAGTGGGATGATGTGACAATGGAATTTTTCATGTTTCTTCTGAGGACTCCATGGAAGAATGATTAAATATGGGTGGTTGTGGATCGGTTAACGAAAGTGGATCATTTCTTACTGATTCAAGAGACCCTTATAGTCAACAAGTTGGGTGAGCTGTATGTTCCGGAAATAGTGCAGTTTCTTGGTGTACCGCAGACCATAGTTTCGGACCGAGATCTGCATTTCACATCGCGTTTTTGGAAAGGGTTTTAGAAGGCACTTGGTACGCATGTGATTTTGAGTACAGCTTTCCACCCACAGACGGACAGGCAGTCGAAGTGTACGATTCAAGTGTTGGAAGACATGTTAAGTGCTTGTGTCTTGGACTTTGGTGTTTCTTGGGAGATAAACATATTTTTAGTATATTTTCCTACAAAAAAACTTTTTAGGCTACGATTCAGATGTCATAGTTTTAGGTGCTTTATTGGAGACCATGTAGATCTTCGTTGTGTTTGATAGAGACCGGTGAATCTGAGTTGTTGGGGCCAAGTCTCGTGCAGGAGACTTCCGAGAGAGTTAAGTTGATCAGGAAGCAGATGGCTACGACTAAGAGTAGGTAGAATTCATATTCCTATCAGAGGTGTAGACCTCTTGAGTTTGAGGTGGGGGATAATTTGTTCCTTTGGGTGTCACCAAGGTTTGGTCACCGACAAATTCGGAAATACTATATATTGGTGCCCATGTATTTGGAACCTTTTGAGATTGTGGAGAGGATCGAACCAGTGGAATATGAATTGGCTCTTCCACAGTGGTTTTATGGGATGTATGATTTGTTTCATGTGTTGCAGATTTGAAGGTATCACCCTAACCCATCTAACATGGTTGATATTGAGGATGTGGAGCTTGAGGTTGATGCGTCCTTTGAGGAGCATCTGTTTCATGTGGTGCATCGTAGTGAAATGTCTTGTGAGTTAAGTTTGTTCCATTAGTGTGAGTACAATGGTAGCATGGGAATGTTCAGGAAGAAACTTGGAAGTGGGAATCAGATATATGGGCTCAGTGGCCCGAACACTTCTCTTCGGTGGGTCAATGAATCTTGGAAACTCATCTCGAGGATGAGTCGTTATAAGGTGGGGATAATGTAAGATCCCTGTTTTTGGAATGGTATGTTTTCATTATGTTTTTGATGAATCCAATGTTTCAGGCTTCAAGTGATGTTTCATGAAAGTGTGAGGGGCCTTGGGGATGTTCCGGGGGCTCGGAGGACAGATGAAAGAAAATATAGGGAAGACAGGTTAGGACGCACGGCCTGCACACGGTCAGGTAAACCGTGCGGCCTGCCCAGGCTAAACCATGCGACCCTTCCTCCTCCATAAATAAGTATGCGCACGGTTTGTGCATAGTTTTCCAAATAGTTCATATAAATTTTGCGACCCCTCCTCCTCCGGGAAGTGGCATGTGCATGGTTTGCACACGGTTTTCCAAACCATGCGGAAAAACCGTGCGGCCACTTAAAGTTGGGAAAAATTACATGTTTGCCACTCCGGGCATTTAAACCCCAGCTAAGTATTTTCTTCATTTCATCTCCTCTCAACCCCAGTGACAAATTTCGACAACCCAAGCTTCCCAAGGATGGTTCTAAATCGATTTTAAGGCATTTTTGGAGCCATTGGTTGCAGATCGAAGCTCCAGGTAAGGCTAATATCATATATCACTCTCTTTTGGGTTTAGTGTTTTTATCTTCTCTCCCTCTCATTTCGAGGCTCTAAATCCCTAAATTTTGGGTGAGCATTAGGTTGAATCTCCAAAGGTTGGTCGAATTGAGGTCTAAGGAATCGATTGATAGTGCGTTCAACCGCGGTTTTGAGGTAGTTGGTCTACATGTGATATCCCATTGTTTTTTGGGTAGTTGTGCATGTTTTGTTGAGTTCTTGTTTTCCTTTGGTTATTTTTTGGATAACCATGACATGTTTGGTAATAATGGTATTTAAAATGGGAAATGGGATCCCTCACGATCCCCATGTGATGTGTTGGGATAGACATGACCTAATTGGGGCCACCCATGGGATGTGTCAGCATTTCTCGGAATAATGGATTGATATTAAACAAGTAACCTAGTTTTAATGTATTGTAGATCCCTTGATAAATGTGTTGGCATGATTGGTTGAACATGGAATTGAATTTAGGTGACTCACCTAGACATGGAAATAACCTTGGGGTTATTTTATATGGATTGAATGGTTGGTTCATGAAAATGATAAACGAGTTAAATGAATTAATGTGTAAAATGATTTAAGACCACAACATGATAGGTTATGGGTTTAATGTTCAATACTTAGTGAGATGGGAATAACACATGGGAATTGGGTAATGGTTAAATGATGTTAAATGGTAATGTGTTAATGGGTTAAGGCATGATGTGGATTCCCATGTGGGTTGTTGTGAATAGTGTTTGTCGAAGGGCAATGGTTTGGATGGTTGATGGTTACTTATATATAAAAATGTGCACATGGATTCATATAGTGGGGTATGTCTTGAGGATCTACACCCATGGGTCGAGTGAAGACTAAGGTTCTAAAATCCACCCTTAATGCATGGGTTAAGAAAGGGGACTGAGGGTCTATTCTCATAATGGTTTCATCCACCCGGACTGAGGCTTCGAGGTGAGGTTATGGTTACTATGAGGGATTAGTCCTAGTGAGATAGGATAACGACATGTTTACCCACTTGCATGTGATTTTTTTCATTAGACCCATATAACATAGTGTATGTGATTAACCCATGGAAATGTGATGAAATATTAAATGGTGATAATGGGTGTGTAATGAATGGTAATGGAAGTGGTAGTGGCTTGGATCTAAACTGGATAATGGCACCTTAGATAATTACTTGGGAATTACCATTAACATTCCCTTGCATGCACTATCTCTTTAGACTGGATATTTTGTAGACACCATTGGTGGTAGCCTACTGAGTTGTACTCACACCCTGCTTAGGCCGTCGTTGGGTACCTGAGAAGACTTCATGGTTGCAGGTCAGGAGAAGGGAAAAGGTCCTTTCTAGATAGAGAGTGCACATGGGTAGCACTTGGTGGAGGATCCGAACATGGAGTCAAGACCATTTTAGTGATTTTGGTCGTTGTCTTTATTTTGGGGTTTTTTCCACTTTTGCAATTGTAGTATGACATGGCATATTTGTTATTTGGAATTGGTTTTTATACAGGTTCCTTGTTTATTGATTATTTTTTCCGTTATTGGTATATTTTTTTGAGGCATACTCTGATGAAAATGGTGTATTGTCTCCCTACATGACTATATAGACCCCTGCTACTAGTCGGCTACCTTTGGCATTCAGGGATGCGCGCTTAATGTCATGTAACCACATGACTCGGAGCACCGATTTAGTGGCTTCCGGTTCAGGGATATTACATGAGCTTATCCATGATCACCCATATGGAATCATTTTTCCAAATCATTTTTGGAAGTCCTATAAAAAATACATATATATTTATTCCCAAATAAATATGGGAGTGGGAAAAAATACAACAAACCAGCTGGTCGTTGGTCTTCCATAATGACCTGCTAACAGGTGAGGTATCTTGAGAGAAATAACTCAACGTTACTCCCCATTCCTACCCACTAAAACTATGTCATCAATTCCTTAAACATATTTTGATAAACATGATGAAAAAACCACATCAAATGGTGGTAGAAATTAATTAGTTTTTCTTGATAAGTTTGAGGTAAGACAATATAATCTCTAAAATGAAACATTGAACTTATATCTAGAATCCATCCCTCAATAGTCTTATTATCATTAGGTTTTGAACTTATGTTGAGAAATTTAGGATCAGATGTATGAAAATATTTAACCTTCTTAGCCAAATGTGGAATAAAAAAATTTGAATGAAAATTACAAATTAGCATTTTTCATTACAATCCTTATGTGTATCTGCTATGAGTGAAAGTGTTTATTATTGATATGAATCCACTTTACCTCTAGATTATATGAATTAATACTCAATGAATCATCCATGAGATCCATTTATCTAAGGTATATGTCAAGTAGAATTAAAAAATCTAAATATTTTCCATATATCTTCATTGCCTTATATTTAAATAACACTGTTAGAAGATGTTTCAAGATCTTATAAACCGTAAATGCCATAAATTTCACACAAAATAGAAAATTGCACCAAGTATTCAAATAATGAACATTATGATATATAAGTGACCTGGTGATCCCATACATTAGAAAACAACCCATCCTAGATTGTGATTTATCATAGTAAACCACATTGATTTGTTCTAAATTTGGAAATGTAATAATATGCAATGATGTGGGGTGAGCCTCAAACTTTGGAAATGATTTTTGGAAATCATAACACTAATGGAAAGGAAACTTTTTCTTTTTCAAAGATGTCATTGGTAAGGTCTATCATGAAAATTCCTAGAAAATGTTTTGCTAGAATCCTCCTAAGCTACAGAAACTGGATATCTCAAATACATTATTAATATTTTCCAGGAGATAAAAACATATATATTATAAAGATATATAAAAACACATATTATATAGATGATGGGACCAATTAAATGTACCTATTCAATACAAAAAACAAACATTAAAAATTACCATAAATAGATATACTCGAAAGATTCCTAACATTAAAACTAAGTGCTACTTATGATCGTTCATAGTCATATAATAAGCCATAATATCATCACTGAAAACCACTAAAAAGATTGAAGATACCTATAAAATATCTAATTAATCAATTACATAAAAACTTCATGTGTATTTTTAAGACTATAGGTAACAACCAAGTATTCATAGAGAATATAACTGCTCATGAAGGCTCTCTTAGGAATATCAAACTTCCTCACTCAAAGTAGAAAATGCACTGATTGTAAATAAATAATAGAGAACCATGTGACTTCCCTTGATTGATCAAATAGATATCAATACATGTAATAAGATACTGATTCATTATTATAACCTAGTATATCTTATGATGATCCACACAAATCCTAGGATTTCTATATTCATTATTGACAAAACTGAATGGTTTTTTCCATAGAGGTGTACTAGGATGAATAAAATATTTATGTTATAACTATTTCAGTAGTTCTTTAAATTACATCAATTATTTTAATTACATATTATAAGATGAGATTGAAATGGGATTGGTCCCTAGTGGGTATAAATTTTAAATTCCACTTATCTTTTTGGTGGTAACCAAGATAAAGTTTCAGGGAAGACATATAACAATTTGTAAATGATGGCTAGAAAATATCTATGTTTGATGTCAAAAATATATCCTAAGGTTAATAATTCCATCTAATAATATATAATCCAAACCAAAAATACCAAAGGTCTTGTTTTTTTTCATATTTATCCCAATCTCCATTAATGAGATGGTTAACACCATTTGATTATGTGAAAAGAACCTATTTGGAAAAAATGTTGATGTTGTCCTTGAAGGATGTCAACCAATCCATTCCAAAAACTAATTCATTTATATAACTTTAAATTATAGAAAAATTACAAGTTAATTTATTCTAATTTTTAGATATATATTGTGCTATAAACATAACGTAATAATAATGTTATTGGCTGAGTCATGTTTCATGATTTCAGACATAAGTAATCATCTCAACATGTAAACCCATATGATTAATAACATAAGAAGAAATGAAATATAAACAAGAACCCATATCAAAAAAGGATTTTATAAGGGTATAATTCAATTTAAAAGTAACTCATACTATAAGAAGACCATATTGATTCTCTATGATCACATACTCAGCACCATAAAATTTATAACTCATGCTACAATTATTCTTTCTTCATTGATGTTATTTCATTTCCGGAGGAGTTATAGAATTCCAAGAATAATCATGGATTTCTTTGTTCAAAGGATGAGACTTACTCTTGTGATTTTTTCCCATTAAGGTGTATGATATCTGATAAACATAAGATACATCTCCATCAAAAAAAATTGCTGTACTGTGACAATAAGGATAGATATCCACCATTGTGTAGTAGTTGTGACAATATCTTGGTTGTGTCATATAGTCTCACTTTATATCATTTAAAGAAAACCACTGTAAAATATAGGATTTTAATTGGGTCATGGAAGGCTATTTACAAATTCTAGAGTCTGATTCTATGGTTCTCCTCCTCCTTGAGAATAGGTTTCCCTCTTACTCTTGTTACCTACATTACTGTTCCCATTTGTTCTCATGGTGATGAACATAATTCAACACACAAAATTATTAGAAAGATCCATTTATAAAATATTTTGGGTATTCACCATTTTTATATAATCAATAATACATTGGATAGATATTATTGATTGAATCTCTAGCCATAAACGAATTTCAATTAATCTAGCCATTAATAAATAATTAATATCTGAAGCTATATAAAGACTTAAAAACATCATTAAATTAGTTGTATAATTTGTCACTCCAATGATCAATTGTTTTAGGCTAAAGAAATCAGTCCACCTAGTTATCATGATTGTGGGATGATATTTTTTTTTGTTAAATTTTTCTCCAAGTTCCTCCCACAAAATTCCTTGGTCGAATCTAGCATAAACATTTAAATCCAACCATTTTTACTCTATATACTCAAGAATATAAAACATTAATATGACCATTATCTTGATCATTATACCCTAGAAATTGAATATTCATTTCAATCTATTTATCCACAATTCTTGTTTTTTTATGCTTGGAATCCCCCCAAAGGTTCGGTGAATTATTATTTTAAAATTGATTGGAATTTTCCTACTTTTTATGTTAACTATTTTGATTTCCTTTTTAAATATCCTAAAAATTCTAAAAAATTCTTTGTAAGTGTTTTTTTTCACCTATGTCTTAGGGAAACCACAATTTCTATTGCCTCTTATAGATGATTTCTATTATTCCTACATATGTCTTTTTTTTATAAGTAGAAAAAATAGTATTTGTATATCACTCTCTAGGAACTAAAGGATTATGAAATTGAAAATAACAATAATAAATAATTATTACATCCATCATCTTAAAAAGAAATCATTTTTTATTTTTCATTAAATCAACAAACAAAAATTGGATATTACAGTACTAGTGGGGATTCCCACTGTTAAATAAGGATATGATATTATCATTGGCTAAAACCATGATGATGAGATGATGACACACCTAGAAGAATCATAGAAAATTATGCACCCAAACCAACCTACTTACATAAATTTCATCCTAAATAATTATGTATGTATTTCTAAGATAAAAAGTTTACATTTAGACAAAAAATCACATTTCTACCATCCAAAGAGATGGAATAACAAGACATGACTAATACCAATTGAAATATCCCACCCCACCTCATTTGCATGAGATGAGATAGGGTAAAACTAACATTAGGTGAAATAAATAGAAACTCATAAATCATAACCAAGACATTACATAAGCTCAAAATATATAATAAAAGGGTAAAGTACATAAAAATGGTGGTGTTATAAAAAATTTGACCACATACCCAAGACATCCATATGTATAAAGTATTGAAACTATGTAAATATAGTTCTTACATTTCGAAATAATAATGGCCTCACTATCATCATTGATTTTACAAATAGATTCTTTAGATATTACATCGATCAATTTGTGGTTGTCATTATAGATGATATTATTATATTCTCCAAGTGCATGGAAGATCATGAATATCGCCTGATAATTATTTTGAATACCTTAATGAAGGATAAACAATATATCAACATCAAAAATATTAATTATAGTTAAATAATGATTAATTTTTTGGTCATATGATCTCAAAGGAGATGGTATTTCTATTGATCCTTCTAAGATGAAATTAATTAGACATTGTCCCAGATAGACCACTTCGACTAAAATGCATAGTTTTTCATTTATTTTATAGATATTATCAATTCATTGTGATGAATTTTTCATGAATTTGAAATCCACTCAACATGTTGAAATGAAATGGAATCAATTTCATTTAGACTAAGGAATGTGAAGAAAATTTCAAAGATCTAAAGGAAAGGTTGGTCAGTAAAACTGTACTCACAATATATCATTCCTCTCTTGTCATACATTAACATAATAGAACATTGTCATAATACAAAAAAAATTATTGAAATAGACACCCAAAGACCATACTAGTCTAGTGCCTTTGGAAACCTGGAAACATTAACATTGATATATATGTCAGCTACATTATCTCCCACCAGGTTCTTCTTTTCTAGAACCCTTCTGAGACACATCAAAAATAATACATATCATCATATACTGGGGATGGAAACATAAAATACAGTGATACCAAATTCTCAGTAATGGTAAATAAGGGAGATATATAAGTATAATCTTGAGAATAGGGGTATGAGAACATGATAGTGAAAATAGTATATAATAACCTATATATCAATGATCATATACACAAACCAAGGAATAAAGAATTTCCTTTCACAAGACATAAATCATAAGAAAATAAAAACATAATCAATGAAATTATAACATATGAATAAAACCTATAATTATGAAAAAAACATAAGAATATATAATGATTTCCATAGTGTTCAAGGCCTTGAAGATATGAACATATTAGCGGGAAAAGTCCTTTAATAAATTGGGTTCACACCCCATTCTAGCCCTATATTACTGAACTGAGTTCTCCCCTCATTTCAATGCTATATTATTGAACCAATTTCATTTCAAATTCCAACCCCATAATACTGAACCAATTTAATTTCTCAGTCTATCCATGTATAACTCATGAGATATAAATAATCACCCAATGCATTGGAGGGATATATAGGTTCCACCAATCTCAAAATTAAATCAGACATACATGGTCCATAAGATCATAAATAATCATATCATAACCCATAAAATGATATAAGTATTGTAAACATGTAATAATATCATAACATGTGTAAAGTGAAAGGTTTCATAATCATTTCATCATAAACATAACCCCGGAAAGTAATATTGTTTAAAAATCATATAACTAATGAAATAGAAACTGGTTTTGAAAGAATATAAGATGTTAAAGAGAAATTAGCATCATTAACATCATCCTGTAACAGCATGTTCCCTTATGAGAATGAATATGAGTGGAAACATTGATTAATTTCCCCAAAAAGGCTTTAGTAACACCAATGGTTGTTATCTTATATGGGAAATAATTTTTAAAGACCTTTTAAAAAAATTTCTTGACAAAAATATCGTTTATGCATTGAAAAATATTTTAGAAACCAAAATATTTTTTGAAAACATATTTCTTTTAAAATGTATTTGAAAAAATATAAATGATGAATTGAAAAATATAATATGTCATTAAAATACTTTTTACTTGAAAATATCATCTAAATAAATAATCAAAAATATTTTCAAAACATTTTTAAATCATTTTTGAAATCATTTTTCAAACAATGGTTTTTGAATACAATGTATTTTTGACTAGAGAGAGGGATGGTCATATTTCACATACAACATTATATAAATTACCAAAGAGTGAAAAAATGGTACTAATACATGGATATATCCTGAATAAACATAGTATAAGGAAACTCTTGAGTTTTCTTGGGTGATGGATCATAATATTACATAATAGGAACATAGACATAAACAATCTCAAAAAGCAATGTGATTGTTTCAATAAACTCTAACAAATTTCTATCCTGCGATCAAAATATACATATAAGAAAAGAAAATTACATGAAGCTAATAATATAATTAACAGAAATAAATTCATGATATAACCTATAAAATAGAACAATATACACTTTTAAAAATGTTTTACATTCATTAACAACCTGAGTCCCAATAAAGAAAAATTTAGACAAAGAAATTTTATTAATTTGGTAGATTTTAAATCTTAGACCTCAAGAAATAAAGATAATAAAATGGAGATTTGAGTGAACATAAATTTAAGTATAATTTAAATAGAATAAAATTATTTGTAGAACATAAACCAAATAAATGTAAATAGTATAGAACATAGTATATATCTCATAGAAATAGAAAGTGAGATGAAATCCCTTTACCTTGTGTCCTAACTCATGTTATACTCATTCAAACCACCTGTATAATAAATATATAATTATTATAAAAAATTTACAGAACAATAATCTTATATATATGGTTTGATTATGACTTTATATTAACCTTCTCATAACAATCCAATGATAAAGTTTTACTTTTGGCAATATTGGCTTCATTCTTCGCATGTGTCTTAATTTGTTATATCTTTAGTATTTATAAATTAGATCATGATTTATAGAATGTAAACCATTATATAAATATCATTAATATATAATATACGTGTGTTATAATAATCTATATAATATATAATTATGAAGAAAAACACACTATTCATGGAGACGGTTGGTCGTACGTACGCATTAACAATATTTCCATATAATTGCCGTGTTGAAAGAAGGAAAGTAAAAGACATATATATATATATATATAAATATATGTATATATATAATTAGAAAAATATATTTATGATATCATTTACTTATTATATATTTACTAAAACTTTCTTTAATATAATCCATGTAGTGTATGAGTGAATTATCTCTCTTTGAGGGTGTGGTAGTCCACACTTCCTCGAAATAAATAATCATATTAACAAAAAAAAAGATTTTAAAGAATAAATGTGATGTAAAAGGAATATAAAATCATAAATAAATAATAAATTTATTATATAACATATATAAACATATTTGAATTAATAATTTACACCATGAGAGGTGGTAAGGAAAATTGAACGATCATCATTTTGTGAGGTAGTAGCTCAATGTACACATAAATAGTATGTTCGTTATCCTTTATATAGAAGTGTGTGTAAGTGTAGGTTTATACCATATTATAAAAACATACTGGTTTATTTATGATACTATTATATTTATAAAACCATAGAAAAAAGGAAGTCTAGGGGTGGGGATTGAAAATAAAAGAAAGGACTTGATAGAATACATTACTACTTAATCAGGAAACTCCTTTTGGTTTGTGTCAAAAAGATTCCACGTATTGAATTCTTCACACGGAAAGGATTATTGTAAGATGTAATGATTTATATAGAGTTTATTCGATATATAATGTCTGAAATTATGATGTTTGAGTGTCCTGAGGAAGTTGGAGAGGTTGTGGCCGTTTATAGGTAAGGAAAATGACTCACTTGGAATTTTTGAAAAAAAAGTTATGTGTAAACGTGTTTTTTCATAAAAAAATACATTCCAAACCAAAATAAATAATAAATGGAAGGTTATGGATGAATAATGTCCATAAAAGGAGTTTCGGATAAGAGGATGGGTCATTTAGGCCCCTATGATTAATGTTTAGTCTCTAATTAATAACAATCTCACCATAGTCATTGTGACTAACTTTAATCACTTTTACTATTCATTTGGTCAAAAATATACATGACCTAATTAGACCATAAATAATATTTGATTTATATTTTTGTGTTAGTTTTTTGAAATTCTGCCATAGAAGCCAAAAAATTAAAATTAGTTCTAATCTTATAGATGGGACAAAGTACGGGTTTTAAAAGTTGAAAAATGTTCGAAAGTGTGTTAAGATTTTATATTCAATTTCAAAGTGAAATTGATTAAAATGGCCTAAATTATATTAATAGATTTATAATCAATCTATTTTTTTTTATAAAATAATATATACATTAAAATTAATAATTATTTAAACAAAAAGGAAATTTTTAACCTAAAAGTAGTATTTTTCCATATTCATCAAAAAATGAATTTTCTCTGAAAAATCCAAATATTAATCCTACGCTAATATCGTCATTATAAAATCAAATCGAGGATTATTTTATCAAATTAAATTTCTATAAGTGTCAAAAATTAATTTTATTTTATTTTATAAAAGTACCTTAAAAGTAGTTCATTCGAGAAAATAGTATTTTGAAACATAAAAGGAATTTACCAAATATCAGATATTTCATAATCAATATGTTTTATTTAAAAAAAATTATAAAAAATACTTCAAAATTAATTATTTTTATTCATATTACCCTGTTTAATGTCTAGAATATAAATAAAATATTTAAATAATTATAGCTATAAAATTATGATTAGTAGAAACATTATTATTATGGGTAATATATGACAACTCGGTGTTGCAAGTAACATACAGTGAGTCAATGTCCCATGTAATGTTTGAAAAGTTGGTTAAATGTAGCTTAATCCAATTTAGAGCATTTTTGAAATTACTGTTTGAATAAGTGCATGGAAATAAATAAATTAAAATTTAATTGGTTCGAAATAAAATGTCCATAAATAACTCAGGATATTAAACTCTACCCACCTTAAAATGAATTTCTATCTCAAAATTCATCAATTGGGTATAGAAATGAGGATAATTATGATTCATCGTATCCTCAAGTTCTCATCAAGGTTCCACTAACAAGTGATTTATCCATAAAACATTGACCAGGTGACTGGTCTTGTTTCGTAGAACATTCTCTATACGATCTAGAATTTCATCTATTTTATCCTCATTAAAAAAGTCTACTCTAGAGGTATGACCTCTAAGTTCAGTACATGTAAAGGGTTAGCTATATACTACCTAAGGAGAGATACATGGAACACATCATTTAATTGAGAGATATTTGGAGGTTGTTCAATGTGATAGGCTATCGTTCCAATATGATCAATAAGCTCAAAGGGACTGACATACATAGGGCTTAGTTTTCCTTTCATCCAGAATATCATAACTTTATTCTATGGTTCTATTTCAATAAACACTTTTTCACCAACATTAAATTATAGATCACATTAGTGGTTATTAGAATAAAAAATTTTCCAACCTTGAGATTCTCCGATATACTATTGAATAGTTCTAACCTTCTCGATCATTCCTTCAGAAATCTCAGATCCCAGTAGATTTGATTCTCCTACCACATTCTAAAATGTTGGAGATCTACATTTCTTACCATGTAGGTAATAATATGGTGGCATCTAAATTCTTGAGTGAAATAATTTTTTTTAATAAAAATCCACTAGAGTAAGGTGTTGATCACAACCACCTTTGATATCTAGTGAAATATATCTCAACATATCCTATAGGGTATAAATTTTTCTTTTAGACTAACCATATTTTTTATGATGATAAAAAGCATTGAAACTCAATTATGTGTCATGTTCATGTTGAATACTTTTCCTGATCTTTGAGTTGAACCTCATATTCTTATAGGATATATTGGAATATGGTACTCTATGAAAAATTACCACTTCCTTAATGCCTATCTTGGAATGATGATCCAGATATTAGTATTCTCTAATAGCGATGATGTTTTCAGAATTAGTAAGTAGATTTAATACCACCCATATATCATTAAATAATCTAGTGGTTTTGGGTATTCCAATGACAAAACCCATAGTGATGTTCTCCCATTTCCATTCTGGTATGTGTAACAGATGCAACATCCCCTTTGACTTTTTTTATTCAACCTTAACTTGTTGGCATACCAAGCCCCATTATACCAACCCTGTGACATATCTATTCATCCCATACCACCAAAAGTTTTCTTTCAAGTCCCTATAAATATTTTTTACTTCTAGTATGAATAGATAATAAGGAACTTTAATCTTCCTATAAGAACACCTTCTTCAAATCTGGTACGAGAGGAACACATAAACGGTTCCTAAACATCATCATTAAATCATAACCCTGTTTAATCTATAGAATATTTATGACATTCTTTTACATCATTACATATTCTTTATGCACCTCCTAAATCTTCACTAGGATAATGGGTTTTACATTCATTTGAGAATGATAAGATCTTCCCCTTCCTTCATAATTTCAAGATCCATCCTTTTAAAATACTAAAATATTGAAACTTTTGTGATCCTCATCATAGATAAGGTAGCATGTTCCTTCCAACTCATAGAATCGAATACCATTATCACTTTCCTATGGTGGTAATTTATTGAGTAGTCATAATCATTTATCGACTCTAACCATATTCTCTAGCGCATGTTCAACTCCTTCTATGTGAATATATATTTCAGACATTGTTTTATTAATATATATATATATATATCAAAATTTTATTCATAAATTAAATGCCTCCATATCATTAATGTAAAAATTACCACTACTGACTCCAAATCATGAGTTGGTTATTTTTTCCACTGAATATTAATCATTCACGAGGCATAACTTATAACCATGTTATGCTGCACAATAAAAAACCCAAATCCCTTCTTGGATGATTCTGTATAGATTAAAAACCCTTCTCCATGATAGGTTAATGTATGCATAAGTGTACTGACTGACCTTCTCTTCAGTTCCCTAAAAGTTTATCACATTCATCTATCCATAAGAAATTGAAACCTGTAAGTGTTAAATTGGTTAGAGGATTTGATAGTTATGATAAATTCTCTGAAAACCATTGATAATATCAAAATAAACCAAGAAATTTATTGATCTCAATAACCATGGTTGGTCTAGGATAGAATTTAATAGGCTCCATCTTTCATGGATCTACTACTATACCATCTCTTGATATTATGTGACCCAAAATTGATACATTTTATATCCAAAATTAACATGTTTTAAATGTTTCTTATAGAATCTCCTTCCATAGAGTCTTCAGTAAAATTTTCAAGTGATCTTCATGATATTTCATTCTCTCTAAATAGATAATAATATCATCTCTAAAGTCTACCAAAAACTAATCGAGGTATTCTCTAATGACTCTATTACTTAAATCAAGGAATATTTCAAGCAAATTAGTAAGATGAAATGGAATAACTATATATTCATAGTGTCTATACCTTGTACGGAATATCAACTTGGGTATATCCTCTTTATTGACACTCAATTGATGATTTTAGGAATGAAGGTCAATCTTGGAAAAGTATTGATCTCTACATAGATGATTAAATAAGTCTACTATATGGGGAAGAGTTTACTTTTCCTTGATTATGATATTCTTTAAATCCCGATAATCAATGAAGTGTCTCATTAATTCGTATTTCCTTTTTAATAAATGATTGGGTACACCCCATGGTGACTCACATTGCCGAATGAATCCCTTATAATGGGTTTCGTGGAGTTTTATCTTAATTTCTTGCAACTCAATCGGGGCCATTCTATAAGGAGCCTTTGAAATTGTTGTGGAACCAGGTAATAGTCCTCTTTAGAACTCAACATCATGTTTTATTGAAATACTAGGAATCTATTCCATAAATACATCCATAAATCCCAAAAAATAGGCATATCAACAAATTTAATTTTCTACCCAACAATTTGAGATAATAAACCCTTCTAAATGTGAATTAATACCCATACACTAGATGTAATCTAGACAGGATGTTTTTATTTATCATCACAATGATGGATTATCAAATGTGTTTTCTAAATATCAAATATAACATCCCTTCCTTGATCATTGATGTGAGTGTTATGCAAGGAAATCTAATCCATGACTAAGATGACATTAAATTCAACCAAAGGAAGAATTAAATGATTTGAGAGAATCCGATTTCCACAAACTTCAACCTGAGATGAATAATAGAAATGAGATGCAATAATCATACCCTAAAGAGTTTGAAGAGATAATTCCACATTTAATTGTTTTGTTAGAATAATGGAATACTTATAAAAAATTTTATATATGAATTTTTGGGTATATAGAAAATCAAAAATGTCATTAGCAGTTCTAGAGTGGATGGTATGTGTACCATTCACCATAGTTATCATTCCACTCAATATAAATAGCCAATTCATGAGATTTATCCTTATCCATCAAATTAAAAGGTTGTTTAAATTGATCATCATCTTCATACATTGGGTTTGGTTAGTGGATAGCATAATTCCTATTCTCATTACACTTGTAGCACTGAATCATGGGAGGTTAACTCTATGAGTCTTTTCCTCATTAGAATTTTGTGGTAACATAATCCCATATTGTTTACAATAAATTTTCAAGTGACCTTATTTTCCACCCATAAATAATTCCAAAAACCATTAATAAAAATTCCTCCATGCTTCTTCCCACATTTAATGTAAAAATGAAAAATAATATTCTTTTCCCCATGATTATTAGAGTTTCCTTTGAACTCAATCACACACTTATTATCAAATGAATGAGTTTGATATGTGACTCCAAACTCCATTTCAACCTTTATTGTAGAGTGTAAAATCTCTTCATAGATACTAAATTATCTATGTTTAACACCCTTCAGGAACTTTTCTTTATGACACTAAAGAACATATTAACATTACATTTGAGTTGGATGATACTTCCTAAAGCGTACCTTAGAAGTCTTGTGAAATTAGCCTCATAGGTACTGATAGATTCAACATACCTTTTCTTCAAATTGAGGAACTCTTTCTCCATCTTGGTATGAAGAATCCTGGGAAAGTACATAATGAAAAACATGTTCTTGAACTTTCTCTAATACATGTATTAAATATCATCTTGTTTTCTCATATTCTTGATTAGAGTCCACAATAGGTCTGCTACGCCTTCTAATCGATAAATAGCTCGAATGACTTTCTCATGCTCTAAATACTGGAGAAGAGAGAATATATTCTTAGTTATAGTTATCCATTCTTCAACAATAAGTGCATCAAAAGACCCTAAAAAATATGGTGGATGTTCCTCATGAAATACTATGCATAATGTTGTTCCCTCATTTTCTCAATTGGAATACCACATTGATTCATAGCTTGAGAACGTTGTGTGAGTATAGAAACAAGGACTTGAATTCCATCTACCATATAATTCAGTAGATTTGGAGTAAAATCGTTTCATTGGAAGTTAAAATCACTCTTAATATAGTTCCATCATGTTCCATCCATTGACTAAATCCAAAAATCATAGTGTAAGAAATATTTATCATAGTGGGTAACCACATAATCATGAATATTCACTTATAGGATGTCTAAATTATGAAACCTTCTCTTAATCAATGACTTCAAAGGATTTTCATAGGTTATTAATTTACCATTTATATTTTAATCCATAAGGATGGTTCATGAAGTGTTTTTGAACATCCAAATCATAACCCCTAGTAGTTTCAAACTAAGTGTGTAGAAAGGCCTATAGTTGCGTACCTAATTAATCTGAGTCATGACCAGAGCATCTTTTTAGATTTTTTACCCCTATGTACATCTATTCATGAGACAAATATACTTATAGTTTCTATAAAAGGAGGAATTTTAAAGAAACCACTCACTCTATCCTTCACCAAAATTTCAGGACATTTTCTTATATTTTTCTGTGCTCTTAAACTTATCCTTAGACATATCTATAGGGTTCTCATTATAGTTTTCTCATCCGATATCCCAAAGGATAAAAAACCAATTTTGTTGATACCAACTATAATGACCCTCACATTTTATACATTAACATTACATAAATTTTGTAGAATACAGAAAACATTATACAAATAGACGCCCAAAGATCATACTCCACTTATGCCATTAGAAACATGGAAACATAAAAACTGATACATAAGTGAGCTAAATTATCTATCACTACTATCTTCTTCACTATAACCATTATTATCCATGAAAAACATAATAAATATATTCATATCCTGACAAATGAAATATAAATATAGTTATACTCAAATACTTTGTAAGGGTAAACAAGGGAGACATGTGATCATAATCATTAGAATAAGGGTATAAGAACATGATCATTAAAATCGAAGATCATAACTTTCATATCAAAGATTATATGTATGAATAAATACATAAAGCATTACAGATCCCAAAACATAAATCATAAGGAAATAAAAAACATAATCTAGGAAATTATAACATAAGAATAAAACAAGGAATTGTGGCAGATACATAAGAATATATAATGGATTCCATTGTAGTAAAGGAATTTATTCTGAGACCATCATAGTAGAAAAAGACCTTTACTGTATCGGGTTCACACCCCATTACAGCCTTGTATTACTGAAAAGATTTCACCCCTCATTCTAGCACTGTATTACAAAACTAATTTCATTTACCATTTCATCCCTATAATAGTGATCCCTTTTCATTTATATTTCCACCCATTTCTATCTTATGAGATATAAATATTTACCCAATATATTGGAGGGATATGTTGGTCGCACCTATCTCATTATGAAATCATACATACAAGTTCCACAAGATCATAAATAATCATATCATAACCCATGAAATGAAATGGGTATTATAAACAAGTAATCATATCATAACCTGTGGAAATACATATGTTTCATTATCATTTCATCATGAAAATATCCCATGAAAATATGTGGGTTTTAAAATAATAAAACCTATGAATGAAAAATGAGTTTCAAAACCATATGACCCATGAAAGATAAAAGGCTTTCATAAACATTATTCCATCGAAACATAATCCATTAATATAATTAGTTTGGATAGAAACATTGAATAATTTTCTTATAAAATAATGAGTAACACTAATTGATGTAACCCTAGATGAGAAATAATTCTTAAAGACCTTATAAAAACATTTCTTGATAAAAAGAGTTTTACGCATTAAAAATTCTTTTAAAAACATAAATCCTTTTTAGAAGAATCTTTCTATGAAAATATATATGGAATCATATAAAAGAATAAATGAAAACATTAAAATGTTTTTATAATTATTCTTCCTTGGAAATTGGCATAAAAAATATTTTGAAAACATTTTTTAAAACATTTTTGAAAACTTATTTGAAAACATGGCTTTTAAATACAATCAATTTATATCTAGAGAGACCCTATCATATTTCACATAAAAATATTATCATAAGTACCATATATTAGAAAAAATTGAACTAATACATGGATATATCTTAAATAAATAGAGGATAATAAAACTCATTAGTGTTCTTGATAGATATGTCATATCATTTCATAATAGTAATAATAAAAATAAACAATCTGAAAAAGTGATGATATTGTTTCAATAAACTGGTATAACTTGGTAACATGGGATCATAATATCCATGAAAAAAAGGAAATTAAATGAAACCTAAAATATCTTAACAATAAGTAAATTCATGATATAACATGAAAAATGGAAGTATATGTAACATGAAAAATTGTTTAGGTGCATAAATAAAAGAGACATAAGAAATGAAAATTGAGACAAAACAATTTTACCGATTTGGTAACTTTTGAAACATATACCTCATGAAAGAATTATTATAAAATGGATATGTGAATTACCATTATTTTTTTATAAGATAAATAAAAAACAATCATGGTCAGTATATACACCAGACAAAAGGAACGAGTATAAAATATAGCATGTATCTCGCAAAAATAGAAAGTGAGATGAGATCCCTTTACCTTGTGTGTTGATTCTCATCATACTCAATAAAACCACCTGTTTATTAAATATAAATTTATTTTAAATATTTAAAATAACCATATTTTTTTATATGGTTTTGTTATGAAGTTATATTACCCACTTTTTAATAATCCAATGTTTTGGTTTCACTTTGAGGAATATTTTCTTTATTCTTCGCATGTATCTTAATTATTTAAAACTTTTTTATTTGTAATTTATATCATGATTTAAAAATTTTAAACCATTATATAAATATTAATTATATAGAATATTTTATTTTATAATAATCTTATATAATATTAATGTATATAACGGAATACACTTTTCATGGAGATGGTAGGTTATACATACACATGATTGTTATTTTGGTTTAATTGTCATGTTGAATGAAATAAATTAAAAGTCATATATGTTAATATAAATATATATATCATTATTATATTAGATTCATTATATAAAATGTGTCTTATATATTCTCTAAAATCATCCTTAATACAATCCATGTAGTGTATGAATGAATCATATCGCTCTAAGGGTGTTGTAGTTTACACAGCCTAAAACGAAATTATCATATTAATAAAAAATATTAAGTAAAAAAATATTAGTTTTAGAAATAATTAATAATATTAAATAAATAATAAATATATCATATAAAATAATAAAATATAGTGTCTATCAGAATTTCTACCATAAGATACAGTCATAAAAATTGAACAATAACCATTTAGTATGGCGGTAGTTCACAAAACACATAAACAGTATTGTCATTATCCACTAAATAGAGATATGTTTATGTGTTGGTTGAATACAAAGAAAATCAATATCCAATTATAATTAGGATCACAGTTTTTTTTAACTCATTGAAAAATGAAATTGGAGGGGTGGAGAATGAAGATAAATGAAATGACTTGAGAGAAGACGTCACATTTTTATAAGGTAACTCCTTTTTGTTAGTTCCAAAAGGAATCCTTGTATTGTCCTCCTACAAAGGGAACTCCTATTAGAGGAAGAGACAATTTATATTAAGTGTATTTGGTAGATCTTGTCTGAAAATAATATGTTTGAGAGGAGTGATGACATGGGAGAATTGGTGGCCTTTTATAGGGAAGGAAAAGGACTCACATAGATTTTTTGAAAACAAGTCAGTTGTAAACAAGTTAATACCTAAAAATATATAGAAAATCAAAATAAATAATTAATATAAGTTTTATGTCCGTATAATGGACAACCAATGGGGTTTTGATAAGGTTATAAGTCATTTTTACCCCTAAGATTAAAGTTTATTCCATATTTAAGCTTAATTTGACCTCAATCGTTGTGATTGATTTTAATTGGTTTTACTAATAATATTTCTCAAAATTAAAAAAGATCAAATTAGACTATAAATATTATATTTATTACAAGTTTTTATGTTATTTTTTTGAAATTATGTTCATAAAAGTGGAAAATTTATGATTAAAGGTAATCCCGTAGACGGGATAAACATAAGGGTCTTTTAAGTAGAAAAATGTTCATATGTCTGTTATGTTTTTATATTCAATTTCAAAGTGAAAGTGATTATAATGATAGGAATTGTATTAATAGATGTATAATTGATAAAATTTTACATTAAATAAAATTAAATTATTCTTTAACATTAATAACATCTTAAATTAAAAGTCCTTTATAATCTAAAAGTAGTATTTTTCAAAATTAAACAAAAAATTAAGTATCTCATAAAAACTCAAAAACTAAAACCTATTTTAATTTAAATATTATAAATTCAAAAATGTAGTTTATTTTATAAAATTAATATTCTAAATTTATATATAATTAATTTTATTACTTTTCAAATATGAACATTAAAAGTCGTTCCTTCGAGAAAACAATATTTTTAAACATAAAATGACTTTACCAAAAATCATATCTTTCATTATAAATATGTTTTATTTATATAAAAAATATTTGTTTTTTAAAAGTATATATTATTTTTCATATTACTATGTTTAACGTCTAGGTTTTAATTATATTATTTGAATAATTATATCTATAAAATGATGTTTTGTAGAAACTTCATTGTTGTGTGTAACGAATGCCAAGTCGGCGTTGCATGCAACATTCCCTAAGTCAAAGTTCACTGTATTGTATGATGAGTAGGTGTCCTAAAATTTATTCTAATTCTATGACATTTTAAAGGAATTTTTTACTTAGTTCTTTACAATAAATAAATAATTAATCAAATTATTTGAAAAAACAATGTCTATAAAAAACACAGTGTGTTACATAAAATACCTTACAGTGAACTAGGGTAATTGATATATATCTATTCAAATAATATGGAATGTTATGTGTTACTATATTGAATTAAATTATGATATAAAATTTCTCTCTTTAATTAAAATATTATATAAAAAATTACCTGACTTCTGATTTGGAGTTACTTGTGGTAATGTTTTATTTAATACATGAAGGAATTATATATATGGTGAAAGGATTGATAAATATACTGATCATAAAATCCTAATGTATATATTCACATAAAAATAGTTTAATATTTACCAAAATATATGGTTATAATTATTTAATTATTATTATTACTTAATAAATTACACACAAGGAAATCGAACATGGTGTTAATTCGTTGATATAAAATGATCATGTGAGCATATCTATGATGCTGATCATAAAATATCCAATATTTATAGATTTTAAAAGGTTAATCCTTGAAATAATGAATAATTAAGAGAACTATTATGTTTCTAAAATTATTTTTCAACCATCAATCCATGTGATCATTAATGAGGCATATAAAAAATATGTAAATTTGAAAAATAAGGTGACAAATGTAACTATGTTCAAACTTGATTTTGATGGAATGATAAGGCTTGTGAATAGGATACATGTCCCAATTATACTATAATTAAAGAATTAGTTTTCATATGTAGCTCATATATCATCATTAAATATTCACAAAAGATGTATGAAGATGTACAATGACCTTATTTAGTATTTCTTACAAGATAACATGAAGAGAGATATTGTGGAGTATGTACCTCAGTGCTTAGTATGAAAAAAATTATGTTTAAGTTGTATAAGACTAAGGGAAATTCATATCCATTACCCACACCTATATATTAATTGAAAAACAACACTATGGATATCATCAATGGACTCCCCATGACATATAGATGAAAGAATTAAATATTGGTTGTAGTCGATCACCTTATTATGTTATGACATTTCATTTAAATACATAAATATTTCCATCATGATTATCATTCCTAGATTTACATCATGGAAGTTTTAAGGGTTAATGAGGTACCGAATTCAATTATTTTTGATCAAGATCTTAGGTTTAACTTTCCGTTCCAGATATTTCTTTAAAATATCTGAATATTGAGTTGTGTTTTAGAAGAAACTATCATCCTAATACAACTAGTCCTTCTGAGAGAACAATTAAAACCATTGAGGATATGTTAAGACCATGTTCTCTAGATTTCAAAGGACATTGGCATCTAAACCAAACTCTTATAATATTTTCTTATAACAATATCTTTAACTAGAGAATCTATGTGGATTTTTATAAATACTGCTATGGAAGTAAGTGCAAAATTTTCAAATTCTAGGAAAAAGATATAGAAATAATGCTATAGGGGCCTAATCTATCTCAAAAAATGGAAGATAATGTTAGATCCATTTAGCAATAAATCCTGTTATCTTATATTCAACATATAAGTTATGATGAAAATAATTATCGAGAGTAGGAATAAATTTTTTTATGAAGGTATTCCAATTAGTTTCTCCATGAAAAAAAGATTATGTGATTAAAAAGAATTAAAAGATGAGATCAAGTCGTATTTTCCCCATGGATATTTCTGACTTAGTAGGGATGGTATCTTATTACTTGTCACATCCACCAACCCTCTGTCATGTTCATGATGTGTTTCACATATCTCTTTTTAGGATGTATATATTCGATCCATTATAAATAATGAGAAAATGTTATACTACTATATCACAATCTTTGAAATGAGATAAAACTGGTAGTGGATATGGATCATAGATATAATCTATTTTGAAACAAAACCACTAACCAGATCATATTTTCATATTGAATCCCTAAATTTATAGAAGGTAAATAGGATTTTGAGGATGTGATGAGGAAGAAGTATCTTATGTCTTCTGAATCAGATAGAATGAATTTTTAGAGTGAAATTCATTTTAAGTAGGGTTCAATGGAACACCTCAAGGTTTTATATTCAATAATTTGAATAAATTTGATGTATTTGATAGCTTTATTTATATTAAATCTTGAGTCAAAATTAACCACGATATATTAGATTCATTATAATCAAGTTGTTAGATTTATGGGTATTAATAGGACTAACCAAATTATGACAAATATATAGAACATTTCTCCTTAATTAAAATTTATTCATTAATGACTAATAAATAAAGATTAAATTTCTAATAAAATCACTTAAAGATCAAAAAGTCATATTTTTGCTATTGAAATGTATTTTTCTAAATGTAATTAATTATTATATAATATATTATATTTACGAATGGTTAAAATATATTTCTTAATGAACTATTTTTTTTAATTTATGAATAATCATTCATATATTACTTACTTAATGGTATGGAATTAAGATAAAATCCATAGAAGGTAAAGAGTGTTATTTTGCACAAAACTATTTTTATGTAAGAAATTTGTTTTACAATAAATATTTTAAATAAACAGTTTTAGATTATTGATTTTAATTATATTTTTAGATAATATATTTAATAAAAAAAATTTACATTCATTTAATTTTTTACAAGTAAGGAAATGATTGTAAACTCTGTTTTATGCTTAATTTGTATTTTTTAATATTATTTTCATTACATTTTTTGCATTTATTTTAAAATCAATTTTGACACATTATAATAATTAAATGTTAAAAAATAGATTATATATTTTTAATCATAAAAAAAAACATAATTATCCAATTATATTTTTTTTCATAACTAATAATAAAAATAGTTAAAGAAATGTTAATCGGATTAGGGTTAAAATGGGTTTGTTTGAGGGTTAAACTAAGAGAAAAGGGTAAAATATACACATAAAATTGTATAAATATTATTTGTTTATGATATTTAACCCATATATTTTATTTTCTTCTACATCTTTTCCATTTTTTACAATCATTATTTTTTCTTTATATTATTAAAATCTTTTACGTATTTCATTATGTGTCCATCAACTCACTTATAAAAGGGAACATCTTCTACTATCTTATTCACACAATTTGAGACTTCTATATCAAAAAATCCAACCCAAAAACCTTCATATATTCCTTCCCTTAATTCTTGAGATTTTTTCTTACCCTAATACAATCTTAATATGATTTAATTTGTACTCAAAATGAGGTCTCTCAAACTAGAGGTAATCATCTAACTTGACTCTTTAAAAGTTTATCTATAATTATAATAAGAAAAAATATATTGTATCAATATTAAAATATTTGGTATAGTATAATAAAAATCATTATATGTTATTATAACTTTGGTACAATAGTTTTCACCCTCCATACCATCAAATAGATAATTAATATATCGCTCATGCGTATGTGTGGACTATTGCCTCCACAAATATTTATGATTCATTTTCCATATAAATAATTCATATTTGGAATTTATGGTGAATTTAATGATTATATATAAGGTATATTAAATAATAATCATTCTATAATTTTATTACATTATATTCATTCGTACCTTCCCAGGTGTTAGAAAATATTAACGTCGCTCGTGCGTATGTTTGGACCACCACCTCTATTAAGAGATGTGATTAATTTTTCACCACTAATTTATATTAATGAAATTAAAATTGTATATAATGATTAAATATTATAATTATTACATTATTTGTATAATATATATTATGCAATCGTGATCAATTTGAAAGTATGATAATTTTCGAATTGAAACATACAAGAAAAATGAGGTAGTCAACACCGGAAATCATAAAGAAAATGAAATAATTTTAACGATCTAGTGATACGATTTTATATGATAAATATGTACGGTATTATAATTAATAATATTGTAATCTTATATAATTATAATAAATATAAATTTATTATGCATTAGGTTAAAATCACATACTGATAATGTCATATTTGAGGTAAGGGTTTCTCATCTGACTTTGGTTTTCGTGAGACATAGGTCATATTCACCACATGTTTCATTTATTTTGTGTATATATTAAACTTTTATATTTTATATTATGAATATTTTTATATTCATGCTATTTGAAGATTCTTTTGATGCCAATTCTTTAATGGGGGTTATGATTCCAAAGATATCAGAGCGGTAAGGGTTTTATGTTACAATCTCAATTTTTACATGGATTGTGTATACATTAATTTTTTGATTATAAAATTATAAGATATATATATATATATATAAAATAATATTTATTATATTATATTTTCAAAATTTGTAGTAATTAATTATTTTTCTATCATTTTTCTCAATCTTAGAACAAAAAAAATAAAAAATAATGTTTTTAAGGAAATCTGACTTTTTTCTTTTATTATGTCAATAATATTTTTCTTCCTTGTTAATAATATCTTTAAAAATAATAAATTATATTTTTAATATTATATAAATATTGATTTAATTTATTTTAAATAGTTTTTTAAATTTAATAAAAGAAATCAATGGAATTTTCTTTTGATTTTCTAAACAAGGTACTTTTTACAAAATTTGTGAATGAAATAATTTTTAATATTTATTGAAAGAATTGATTTTCACACAATTAAGAATCAATTTTCATTAAATATTATTCTATATGATTACATGGTTCTTTTACAATAAATTTAATTTTTATAATATTTTATTAAGTTTTTATTTTAAATATGTGATATGAATATAAAATGGGTATTATCCTCTAATAATTCCCTAGTGATATTTTAATATAATTTTAATCTATAAAAATATCTGTTGATGTTTCTTATTCTTTAATGTGGATATGCTCCAATGATAAAATATTTATTGCTTCACTACATGTTTCTTAATTATGATGATGTAATCTTAACGAAACCTATTTTATTTTCCATAGGTTAATTGTAACAAAATTATAATTATTTTCACGATATTTTGGCATATTAATGAATGAATTATGATTATTGGACGGGTGATTCCATTATATATCTCTAATTAATTTGGTAATGTTTAATGTTTATGAGCTCAAATGGTATATGAGAGGTTATCCCAATTCCAAAATAGTGTACATGAGAAGATATCCCAAGCCCGAAATAAGGTACATGGGAAGTTATCCCATGCCTAAATAGGGTAAAAAGTGGTTATCACAAAACAAGAGATAATACATGGGTGTTTATCCCAAGAATAACATGTGATAAATGTCATTGTATACAGCCTTGATAAATGATTTCATTAATTACGATTATACCAACCTTATTATTCTAAAATCTCTATCACGTTATTATGCTTATTATATTATCTCCGGGACCATAATATTTGAATATTCAATGATTCATGTCTTATTAATTTTCTAATACATTATCTAGGTTTTTGATCTATGATTTATTGGTCATGTGTTTTAAATTTTATTGTCATTTCTCTTACACTTATGCTCATGTTATGATTATATAATATAATTGATTGATATTTTTCATGTTTCCCCTTCTGGAGCATCTAATATCACACTTTATTATGTTTCTTTTTTCATGATTATGAATAATCTTTTAATATAGGTTAAGAATAACAAATTTACTACATGATTTGAACATTATAGGAAATGGTAATGGTCTTTCATGAAATATGATTTTTATGTATCTAGTCTCCAAAAAAACTAATCCTTTATTGTTTTAGGAAATTTATTCGTATAAGATATTTTGAATATGTGCCTAGAATGACATAATATTTATTTAATGTGATGTTTGGGTAACCTTTGGGTAAAATAAGTAAACAATTAAAAGAGCCTGATTGAGAACATTACCTCTCCATTAGTTTTTTCCCTTGGGTGACACCTTGAGGCTCCATAGTTTGGTATTTTAGAGGGGCCAAGAATGATATAACATGGGGAGATAGATCATGTGAGACTAGATTATAGTTTTATTCAATCTATGGATTTAGAATGAGTGTAGAAATATTGTGGTGATGGGTGGTATTTAAATGTGAGAGGAGGGAAATTTTTATAAAAATGACTTCTTAATATAAACAGATTACCTATTTCACTTTTCGTGTTGAGAAAATTTTAATAATAATGAAGCGGAGATGATGAAAGATAGATCATTCCTTACCCAATAATTTTAGCCCTTTTTAAAAAATTTTTTTACGTCTTTTACTCTTTTATTTTTTGCTTTTACAATTTATGGTTTTTACCATGGTAATATATTTTTATCTTTGAAATTTATTCTTAATGATTAAAAAAATTATAATTATAAAATAATATATATATAAAATTTCTAAATATTATATCATTTTTAATTAAAATTTCTATGCATATGAAAAAATAATTTCCACATTAGTGCATGTAACACAAAAAACCCAATTTTTTTAAATAGTGTTTTTAAGTATGAATTCTATTTTTACAAAAAAAAACTTATAAATTTTGTTGATTTTAATGATAGTCAATGGTTTATTATTAACCCCATAGGAGTTATGTATCGTTAAAATAACTCTAAATCAAAATTTCAAATACAAAAAACATAATTATATTATAAATACTAAGGAAAATTTTTATAAAAACAAATATTCCTTAATTTAAAAATTGTTAAACATACATTTTCTAAATTTAAAATATTACATTTATATTCATAATTTCACTTAATAATTTTTTTATCTTGAAAATTTTTCAATTATTTTTCAAGTTATACTACTTGATATAAACATAAATGATATGGTTTTAATAAAAAGATACATGTTTTTACTACTCCCCTAAAAATCAATTATTTATGAAAAAATAAAAAAACTGGTCTTAGGAAAATATTATTATTATAAATTGAAAAATGTAGTTAATTTTTGATAAAAAATATTCCAAAATTTAAAATTTAAATAAAAATATAATCAAAACCATTTTCATAGGAGAATTTTTTTTAAAGTATGAAGTTCTCTTGACCATATTTCCTGTCAATTACTAATTACATTGGTGTTATATTATTCCTATATAAGATATATATATATAATATTTAGATTCTTTAAATAAAAAAATAAAAACAAAAATTTTGAAAAAAATAATTTAAGAAAAAAATGATCTTGTTAATTTTCTTAATGAATTAGTGAATAAATTTTTTTATTTAAAATTAAAAAATGTGAAATTTATAAATTACATGTGATAGATAAGATATTAAATTCATAATTACATGATTCTATCAACCTAATTTTTAGTTAAATAGCCTATCATGATCTCCATGTAATATCTAAACATAAAGAAAAGGCCTAGTGATAGGAACATGTGGTGAATTTACTAACATGGATCTCTGGAAAACTTCCCCAAACTTGAACTTCTCTCTCATATGATTTCTCTCATTCCATCATTTTTAGAGTTCATATTAGGATTTGACTTAGGAAACCCCTAGTGAAGATACTTATTTTTTATGGTCAAATAAATCTTCTTCATAAGGTATACTGCCACTACCCAAAGTAATTTCTTTTATCTTTCTTCATATATTTTATTATATGGTTACTTCCTTTTATAGCTTCTAATTTAATGACTTTGTCATAAAAGATTTATTTAATTTTTTTTAAAGATTCATGGTTTCATTTTAGTTCATTGTTACATGTGATACAAGCTATTTGACACATCTTGTTTTAAAGGACAAAATATAGTAAAATATTAGTTTTTTATATTCAGCTTCACATTTATTGTTCTCAACTCGTATGAATATACTTCCAAAGTAAAATTGTAGTAATAGTTCTCCCCATAATAAAAATTTATTAGAAAATCACAAATCAAATGTTCAAAACTGTGGTATAATTCTACATAAATTCGACTACTCAATCCCAATAATAAAACATATACCCTAAAATCCTTAAAACATAGAACTCCCTATAAATATACTCAATAAACTTTCTAAATACATTCACCAATCACCAAGTCATTCCACATTAATCAATAAAAATCAAGCCAACCTAGTCTAAAAATTCACTGGTTTCCTTTTCCCTACACTAATCCCAAATAGGCCTCTCCTATTAACCTCACATGGGGTTATCCCATGATGTAACATACTAGTTGAATGTAAAAAAAATTAAATTATTTGATCTATCATATATACAAAAACCATAGGAAACCCATGTATCTTTGGGTCTAATTTCCTTTCAAACCATCTCATAAATTCTTCAACACCAAAATTATCATTATTTTTAAACCATTTTAGAATTGTAGGCCATAAAACTATTTCAATTAAATCAATCATGGAAAAAAATATCATGAAGTCCCTACATTTTAAGCTCAGAAAAATCATTTATCCATGATTACATTCTAAAATCACTCAAAATCCTGGGCTAACCCCTCTATTAGGTTACCCTAATTTATCATAACATGACTAGTGAATTATAAGATAAAATATTGTTATTAAATTACAACACACTCCATTACAATAACCTAATTCATGTCACAACGTCACTAGGCTCTCTCACTAATACCCTAGGTCTTATATCACATATTTCATAACCCATGGATTAATATAGGTTCTCTCATTTTAGATTCCATAGGGCATGCACATGACAATGCACATAGTCTAGAGATCTTGTATACATTTTCATCAATCATATCATGCTCAAGTGACTACTCAATATAGGGTACTAATCCACACCCGACATCAGTATGTCAAACCACTACCTCCAGGATCATGATTTCATACATGTTTCAAGACACACACACACACACACACGCAAAAACAACCTATAATGTTTTGAATCGAGTGGACCATATTGGTGGCTTGGTTAAAAATCATCATTCAAGATTTATTGAGTAAAACTAATTGTTATTTTTTGAATTTTACTTTACTAATATTGTGTGATAAAAAAAATATACATTCAATAACAATAATGAAAAATCATTTTCTTATGTTAAGTAGAATTACTCCATAATATAATATGAGAAAAACATTATATTGGTTGTTATTGAAAGAATAAGAAACCAAAACCTTTTTTACCTTTTGTGGAATCCGTACCTCAATCACACATAAGAATTCAAATTTCACATGAAACTACATGCATGATATGGTGAATTATGATACACTCTCTTTCCAACTTATGATAAGAGTATATAAAAAAAAGATAACTCAAAACATTATAACTTAAAACAATCACCCAACTGTAACAAAAAAATCAATAACATCACTCAAGACTCCCCAGTAACATGAATATTAGTACATATAGGTATAATCTAGTCACAAGAAGTAGCATTCATTCCATGTTTCGACAAGTTATATCTTTTTATATAATATCTGTTATATTCAGAAAAATAAAATATTTATTTGACAGTAATTTTTAATGTATCTTCTAAACTCACTCAGTAGTAATTATATCGATGTGCTATGTGGCCTCAGGTTCACCTCCTTTTATGATTAGGGCTTCTAACTAGTCATGAGGGTCTAAGGTGAATCCATGAGGAGAAAATAATCTTATATTAAAGTGATGATAAATAGTATAAATAATATGTAATTACTGAAAACATTATTCAATAGAATAAAGTAATAATATGATCAAGGTCCAAAAATCAATAAAAAATTACACATATTAAAAAACATGGACTATGTTAAATGGACACAATTCATGTAGACATAAATAATATCTCCCATGGGTAGATCATATATAGCTCAGAATAAAATAAATAAAATTAAAAGGTGAGCACCACTTGCACCTAAGCACCAATCTAATCCCATATCACGACTCTACACAAGAGAACTAATTATTCCATCTAAATATGTACTTTTCCCTACATTTTTCTAGACTCAAAAGGGATTACTTGGGTAACAAAATTTCAGGACCACCTAACAAGGGTTTGAGTATAACTTACTAGTTCACCATCAGTGGATCCTTAACCTAACATGGAAGCGAAGTGTACATGAAACTTATTATGAAAAAAATAATAAAATAAAGTTCACAAGCATAAAAAATGACCACTATCTATCATAATGTTTTAAGGATTCATCCAAGATTGATCATGCCTACTTTATCGAATATTATATGTCTCTATGAAATTCACATAACAATCAGAGGGAACCATATACTATATTGGAATTAGTAAGAATATATCATCTTGATGGAATGACACTGCACCTAGGATTTTGTGTGATTAACTCATATAATGGAAAAACATCCCACCTATGAATCATTAAGAATATCTAATTTGGTGATTAATGTGCCCCACTTAGGGAATAATAGGCATATATCACTAGGGTTGAATAGTACCCCACACAAGAAATATTAGGAATATATAATCCAGTGAAATAGTTCCTCTCTTAAGAAATAGTAATCATATATCTTCTTGTAGAATAGATCCCCCCTAAGAAACAATAATCACATATCATTTGGGAGAGATAAAACCCCACCTAGGAAAGAGTAAGCATGAATAATCTAGGGGAATATTACCCACCAAGAAAATAATATGCATATACCTTCTCTATAGTGACACATACTTTTAATTTCAGAATATTACATCGTATTAGAAAAATATTCATTACAAAACATGGAATTTAATTCCCGAACTATATAGTTATATTTCTTTTGGAAACATGGAAGCATAAAAAACTTGTTCACATAAGATCTACATCATCTCCCACTTAATTTATTAAAAAATTCACCCTTGTATACCTATAATATGTAAATCATCATCCATATCCCGATGGAGGTAAACAAAAGAAAGAGTGAGCCTTGATTCTTAGTAAGGGTAAAGAAGGGAGTCATCAATGATCACATATTCAAAACATGAAAATAAGGGTATGAGAAAATGAACTAAACATTTGAAAACCAAACAATTCATATTATTTAAAATAATTATAATTCATGGAATAATTATTGATAAAACAAAATTCTTGAAGCATAATGGAATAAAATAACATGAACTATGAGATAATAACATTTTTATAAGTCATAGATTTTGTGAAATTCATTGACGATGAGCCCGTATGGGGAAAATCACGGTAGTTTTTTTCCTCTTGTTGTCGCCTCCCTCTCCTTGGGATGTCGCGGCAGTCCTCTCTGCTCTCGGTGTGATCTAGCGGTGATTCTTCATGTGGTGGTGATTCGTGGACTCTACTGTCTTGATGTTCTGTTGCTGGCCTCTCCTCGCCTGATGCCTTCTCACAGGATATGGTCTCTAAGGCGGCACAGTTCCTATCCACAATCAAGTTTCTAGATCCAGCATTCAAAGGTCAATGTCTTGTCTCCGGGGTGTGCGGTGGGTGACTTTTAGTGGTCTTCGCGTGCGTTCTGGGTGGTAGCGATGGGATCTAAGCAGCCAGGCTATAGTTTGGCAGTCTGTTTTTTTTTCTTTTGCTTCCATTTTCTTTGCAATAGATTGGTTTGGGGTATACTGGTTCCATTGGCGAGTCCGTGCATTGATTTTGGTTTCTTCTTTGTGGAATCAGTGATCTGCGTTTCTGAGTAATCCGGCTTTCTAGAGTCTAGATGTTCTTATTTGAAGGTTTTCTAAAATCTCACGGGTTAGAAACTTATGTGTTGTTTGGTTTTTGGTTTATTATGCATTGTTCTTTCATTGGATTTCAGATGGAAGGAAGACGATGGCATTATGCGGGTAATGTTGGGATTTCGTCTTGGTAGGTCGTGGTTCTAAGAGATTCTACAATCTAGGTGTTTATGGAGGATGTTTATTTTGATTTGATTTTAAGGTGTTTATTTGATTTATGTTTCTGTGAATTTTGAAGGTTTTATGGTTGCGTTTTGTGTGTTCTACAGTTTTGTCAAATGAGACAGGGAATCTGGAATATTTACAAGTGACTATTCCACAAGATGTTCAGAGTAGGGGGATTTCTCCTCATCATCGCTATCTGGAATTGGAAGTTGATATGTTATGGCACTTTCCATCGATACCGGGCCTATGCATCCTTGCACAAGACAGCTAGACGAGAAACTATGGGAAGGTGGACACTGAGTTTTTGTTGCATGGGTGGATATTTTTCATACTTTTGAATTGGATTGTAATTGTTCTTGATTATCATGGCTGTGGAGACATAGTTATTTATTTTGTATCTGATGTCAATCTAGTTTCCCACTTTTTCCTCATAAGTGTTTTTGAAATAAAAATTTAAGTTTTAGTCATATAGAATTTGAAAATAATTTATATATTAGTCAAGGGTCACTTCCAAGACTATTATAATAGATTCGTTTCACTACCCATTACATTTTATTAGTCAAGGATCACAACCTAAAATATTATAGTAGAAAGAGTCTCTTACTGAACTAGTTTCACACCCCATTCTTGTCCTATATATTTAATTATATATCCATATTTACCCAATACATTGAAGAGATATATAATTTTGGGCCCACCTATCACATAATGAAAATTATACAAATGTGTTCAACAGGATCATAAAATACTCATCCTATCAAAAACCATTAAAAAATAATATCTTTCATAAACTTTTCATCATTGCATGAGCCATTGAATGGAAATGGGTTTCATAAACATTTAATTAACTCATCATATCATAAACCATAAAAAATATCGAGTTTCATAAACATTATTTCATCATAACCCTAAAAAATCTAGATAAATAACAATGATGGTAAAATTGGATCATATCCCCATCAAATATTAGGCCACATCAAAGGATGTCATCTTAAACAAAAATTCCTTTGAAATATCACATAGAACATTTCTTGAGGAAAATACACTTTTCACATTCAAATAAATTATTTAAAATATAAAATTTCCTTAATATTGAAGGAAATTCTTCCCTGAAAAGAATCATAGAAACTTATAAAGGCTTATTTAAATTATTGACTAGTAATGATGGTGATAATTATTTTATTCTATAAAATTTAAAAGAAAACATTTCATTAATAATATTGTAAAAAAATCAGAATTTCCTACTTTGAGTAATGATAAGGGGATTGTTTTAAAACCATTTTGTATGAAATAAATCATTGGTATAAAATAATTTAAAAATAATATAATAATATTTATAAAAATTAAGAACATTTTTAGAATACATATATATGGAAGAAAAGCTATTTTTGACCAAAGATAGAATTAATGTAAATTATCTTAAAAACATTTTGTGGTGTCTTGAGTTCTTTAAGAGAGTAAAATGAAATTAATATATGTACTCTTTTGAAAAAAATATATTATAATAAAATTAATGGGGATATTTACATATATATTATAAAATTCCATCATTGAAAACTTAAACGTATACAATGCTTGTAAAAAATTATATTGTAATATTAAACCCCTACCAATATTGTAAATTTGATTCCTAAGCCCCATGAAATTATAATATCTAATGAAATATTAATTATCATTAAATTAAATATAATCATTATATAATATAGAAAATGGATAGTAAATATATCAAATAAAATAAACTATTGGTGAATATTGTATATGTATCCTAAAAATAAAAGGGAGACTTGAAATCACATAACTCAAGTATCTTATTTCATTACACATGGTCAATAATCATATATAATAAATATATATATTATTCATGTATTAAATAACCATAATCATAATTATCATATGATGTATTATTTTCTTATAACATTTTATCACTCTTCTATTAGTAATCTTGTATTAAAATCATATTTCTGGGTTATAACGGCTTTATTTTTCTTAAATGTTTTGATTTTATTTCCTAGTCATTTATACATTATTAATAGTTATATAATCCCAAGAATTTTAACCCTGATATTAATTTCATACATATTATTAATATATAATTATATTCACTCATAAAAGATGGAGATATAAAAAAATTACACCATTCTTGGAGAGGGTAGGTCGTACGTATGTAAGAAAGATGTTTCTATTTTTTATGGATTTAAAAAAATAATGGAAAATAATAATTAAAAACTTTAGAATCATTATAATATCTTAAATAAAATACCTATTTTTAAATATTTAATTGTAATTTTACATGTAAATCGGTTGAGAAAAATTAATTTCACCACCACAAGGAGATAATATGTTTTATATATGAATGAGGGATGTTTTTTTCTTTCCATAGGAGATAAATATATAGAATTATTTTTGTTAAATAATTATAATAAGATTTCAGAACATTTAAGATAAAAAAATTCATTATTTAATAGTTTATACAATGGATTTATAAGAGTTTGACGAAGAAATAAAATTGAATGATCTTGGTTAAGAGTTATACCTCTTCGATGAGAACCCTCTTGTGGATTAAATCTTATTCCTTAAAGTGATTGTAATTTATAAAGACAAAAATCTCTACGATGTCTTTACAGAATAAAATAGATTATTATGTTGGATAATTTAAATATACAAGGCTCAAAATGATTGATAAAGAGAGGATTAGAGGTGAATTTTTATAAGTGATGGGAGGGGAACTCATCCAATTAAAAAATATTAAAATATAAGGGAGTTAGTATGATGTAAAATTCTACCAAATGGAAAAATATTTGAATAAAAAGGGAATAATGTAATAATATCATCAATAATTCAAATCTTATTTCGGTTTTTTTCTATAATTTGAAAGCATAACTTTTCATTAACCCATTATGTTAAAACTTTTAACCATAACCATGATAACAACATTTTCAATATTAGAGGGTTGTAATTTTAATTATATATTGAAAATTATATCATAAATGGGAAAATAAAGACATGTTAAACTATAAATTATCCATATATTCCTCTTTCAATATTTTTATTATTTTTAAATTATTTAATAAAATATAATTTTCATAAAATATCATTAATATAGATTTTCCCTTTGTTTATTTATTGTGACTTTGAAGACACCATGAAAAATATTGAATACGAATATAATCTGTTATAACATCCCTATTATTTAATATTTTTTAAAAAATTCATCAAACACAATAAATCACATAAATTATAATACTTTTAATTTTTTAAATTTGAAATTTTTTTATTAATTGAATAAATACTATATCTGTACCGCATAGGAATTTAGTTTTATTTTCCATTCACTAAAAATTAGAATTAAATTACTATGATAAAAAATTTATTTTGGTTAAAAAAAATTCATAAATAAAATATCCTCTTTATATACTTGTGTAAAAAAACTGACATATTAATGTCAAGAGAGATATATTTTGTATTTATTCTTCTCTTTAATTAATATAAAGTGAATAATATAATAATTATGAAACAAAGTGGTCATATATTTGAGATATAGATAATGTTTTCTGAAATAAACTCATTAAATCGGATAAATGAAGGGTTTATGGAAATCATAAGGACTAATCCAAATGTTTTAACCATATATTACTCTTTTTACCCCAACTGGGTGACAATCGTTTTTAAGGTTACTATTAATATAAACCTAAAATAAAAAATATGTTTATCAAATTTGACCTCATAACTAAAAATATGTTGTCCATTTTTTAAAGAATAAATTTCTATATGTTTCATAAATAAATATTATTATAAATTTTTTTTACACAATGAAAAATATTTTTATGAAAAATGTATTTATAAGCATAAAAGTTAACTTATATTCAAATCGTGAATATTTTTTATTTAAATAGATTGAATTATATTATTATAAATAGAATTTATCATATATAAATTTATCACCAAATCCAAAATGTAATGTTACTTTTAAATGATATTATTTAATTAAAAAATGATTGTATTTTGGAAATTAGTAGTTTTCTTAATTAACTGAAAAAATAAATCATTTTATAAAATCCCCCAATTTCACCATGAGTTAGTTTTTATATGATTATTTAATAAATGATTTAAATTTTATAAATTAATATGTAAAAAATATATCTGAAATTAGATATAATTTTCACCAACAAACTACAATAAAATCAATTTTCGAAAAAATAAATTTTGAAGAAAAAAATTGCATTAATAAAAATCTTGTTCATCTTTCATGAGAGTAAAAAATCAATTTTTTTTATTAAATAAGACCATTATAATTTAATTTCATAATTATATCAGTTAAATTCATGACCTTTAATAAAATATATATGTTATAGAAATATATCAAAATTTTCTTAAAGATCTATGTTGTATGTTGTATACTCTATCGAACATACTATTCTTATAAAATATCAGTGTCTTATATTCTGCCCTTTGATTAATTACATCCTTAAAATTTGAACTTGTACTCAGTAATAAAGAGTTTGATATTTGATAATTACTTTATAAAAAACCTGAATTATAAAATGTGTCAATAAAACTTCTTTTTAAATAGGGAGAGGGAAATTTGAACATCATACATAACAACTTATAACTAGGTTTCTAAATGAGATAACATTAGTTAGAAGTAAAAAATATCAACATGGAGGGAAAAAATAATTCCAATAGACTAATTTATATTGACACATAACATGGTAAACATAATGTTAGTAAACATGAAACTATAAAATTAGGATGGGTGAAAAGACTATCGATTCATTATAAATAAATGTAAAATTATAATATTTTTTGAAGTTATTTTCTTAAATTTGGGAGATTATTTTACAATAAAGAGTTAGAAAATGATAAAGTATTCCTACTTGATTTATTTATATATAAAAATAAAAATTCATCTTTTGGTTGTGATTTCAGCATTTTCTAGTTTATCCCTTACTTCAATGAATAAATATTCAAGTTCAAATCCCCCCTATAAGCACAAATATTTACTTTAATTTATTATAAGTCCCATAAAATAATTAAAAAACATTACTCCTACCTAAATATATTTACTAAAACCAAATTTATTATCACATGATATCCAATATGAAAAATCATAATTTCACCCCAAATAATAATACCCAAATTTCATCTTAAACTATTCAATAAGTAGTCAACATTAAAACCCATTCAAAATATATTTTATCAAACTCAATATCTAAAAATTTAGAAATATGTTCACTAAATTTCCAAAAATAACTTAACATTAACTCCAAAAATAATATTATATATCTCTAAGTGTCACTGATACTATATGTTAAAACTGTGATTACATATTCTTCTAAAACATGGTAATAACATTAATTACCTAAAAACATCCATAAAACATACGTACTTAATAAAATTAACACTCAGCTCATTTCATAAAAAAATTAACATATTAAATAATATATTCTATAAATCCAAAAATGTTGTGAACTCCATCAAGGATAACATGAAACACTTTTTCATCAAATAAGTAATCAGTTACAAAGTAATAAATAATATCCCATTTAAATTTTAAATAATATCTTCATCTCGAAAAAAAATTATTATTTATATATCGGGAGCATATTAAGGTTTAAATTTCCATCATTCATGTCTTTTTCTATAAAATACCACTTTTGTATTAAAAAATTTATAGTTCATCAATAACTTTCAACATATTCATGAAAATCCTTAAAGAAAAACTACAGTCAAATAATCCCTAAATGTTCCATGATTCTTATAATACGAATACCATTGATAAAAAATACTTATACAACATAATACTTAAATTCCAATACCTAACCATTTCAATCATTCCACATCCTTCTAAAATCATTAACTGGGCTTTGTCATCTTATTTATTAATACCTTATTCCTTTTATATTCCATTCATAGTCTCTTCCTCATCAATAATAAAACCATTACTCATACATCCTTGTTGATTCGGTTTTCAATCTTTACCCTCTCGACATCAATTTTAATAATGCATAGATTTTCTAAATTTAAAACATTCAACTTTTAATAATACCTTATGAAAACCATTGTTTTTATCAATTGTATTAACGAAAATTTTTATTTTACCTTGACAATTATAATATCTTATAATTATATTTTACACCCAAAACATCATATCATTAATTTGAGATGTTTCTATAGGTTTTTATTCAAACATACATAACATGTATGAAACTAAATCCAGTTCCCTCAATTGACTTTATGGAACTCTTTTTTCTATTATTATGTGTGTCTGGAATCTCACACATGTTGGTATTTTTAGTTATATAATGAGATCGTTAATTAAGAATAATCCAAATTTTTCAACACATTGACCATTTCACTTGGTTTCTCATAAGGATATTCATTCCATTAACTGTCATATGCAGTGTTAAAAAAATTACTCCATGTTCCAACCATTGAATAAAACAAAAAAACTATACTATGAGAAATAATAATCATATTAGGAATCCACATCATCATGAATAATAACATATATTATGTCTAAACAATGAATCATTATTTTATCTCTATGACACGTCAGTTTTAACTTATTTCATACATGATGATCATATTTTCAAATCATTAATGATTGGTTTTAAAGAAAATGTAAATTAACCCAATAATATTATCCGAGAGATTCAAAATAGGTGTGTAGTAAGAGTACACTCACTGTATACCTGAATAAGGGATGATATAAAACAAACTAACTCTTTTCAGGGTTAATACCCATATATGACATCGTTTTAAAACCACATCCACTGATAGTATTAAAATAGATATTTCTTTCTACTAAAATCACACTTCAATCTTTACCAAAAGTTATGATATTTTTCTATAAATATGACCATCCTAAGGTTATTCACTATATTTTTCTCTTTGTAATTGATAGAGGTTCTATAAAAAAAATATGATGGAAACATTAGTGACCCATATGTTTTATACATTGATATTAAATCTTATTAGATGAAAACTAATTACATAACATAATGCTCTATGAAAAAAATTTATTGGTCTATTTCCCTTGGAAACAAGAATATATGTATAACATGATCATATAAGATCTATATCATCTTCCATTTAATTCTACAAAATCTACACCCTTATAATAAATATCATTATTAAAAATTCCCTTCATAAACATGGGAAGAGAACATATGAATGGGTGTGCTCACTTGCTTAGTAAGGGTAAACCAGAGAGATATCAATGATATCATTACCACAACATGAGCATAAGAGCATGAGAACATTAGTTTTATATCAGAAGACCATACACAGAATATCATAGATCATAATCTTGATTCATGGAATAAATATTAGTAGTTCGTAATGCATAAATCATAAAGAAATTAAATAAAATTAGTTACTAGAGAATAAAATTTTCATAAGACATAGATTTTTTCATTCATATAATCATCTAAAATAATTTACTTTGTAGTCAAGCCTCACTTAAAAGACAGTCATAGTGTATTGGTTTTACTATTAATTCCATAATATTAGTCAAGGTTCACACTGATGACTATTATTGCGAAAAAACACCCTTTCTGAACTAGATTCAATCCCCATTACGGTCCTCTCCAACTGATGTGTTATCCATATTTACCCAATGCATTGGTAAACTATATAATTTCACACCCACCCATTAAATAATGAAAATCATACTTATGTGTTTCAAAATATCATAACACATTCATCATATCATAACCCATGAATAATAAATGGGTTCTAAAAATATTTCATCATGAAATAACCTGTGGAAATGAAATGGGTTTGATAAACATTTCATCAACTCTTCAAAGCATAACTCATTAAAATTGAAATGTTTTCATAAACATCTCTCCATTGTAATAATATAATGACCATATTGATAATAAATAATGTATAATTGGATTATATATCTTGTAAAAATTATATAAGATAAAAGGACTTAATCTTAGATACACAGTTCCATTCAAAGACCACTCAAAACATTTCTTGGGGAAAATACCCTTTTAACTATGAAATCCATTTTTTAAAATATAAAAAACCCCCAATACTAATGAAATTATTTTTCTTCAAATATAACCATGGAAATTTAAAACGTAAGATTAAAATAGTTATCTAGAAATAGTGGTGTTAGATTCTTTTCATGTCGTATAAGTTAAAAGAAACATTTCTTTCATACATTTTTAATAAAATGTTATAAAGTACCTCATTCAAATAAATACAAGAATATTCCTTTTAAAATTTTTAGAAAATATTAATAATAGGTAAAAATTAAATTAAACACTGATTATATATTATTACAATTAATTTTAATATTTTTATAATGCATATATATGGAAGAAAAAATATTTTTGCCAAAATATAGAAAAAAATGATTTTATTAAACAATTATTTTGGCCTATTGAGTTCTTCATGAAAAGAAAATGAAATGAAAAAATGTAATCTAATAAAAAAAATATGAGAATTAAATTAATCATTTAATTGAGAAATATATCTTCATATTTCGTCACAAAATAATTAATCAGAAACAATCCTGGGAAACTATGAGATTGTAACATAAAACCCTAACATCTTTGGAAACTTTTGAATTAAAACACCCATAAAAGAATAACATATAATGAAACCTTAACTATCATGAAAATTAATATATTAGTTATATAAATTTAAAATGGGAATCATATAAAGCATACAAAATTTTCAAGTGGTTAATGTGTCAAATTTCTCCAAGAAATAAAAGTGATACTAGAAACCTCTTACCCCATGTATCATATTTCTCTATAAGAATTTGAAACTCTTATATAAAAAATATAAAAATCTTATAAATGTATTTTAGAACCATAAACATATATATAATTTGATATATTATTTTATTATAAAATCATATCACCTTTTTATTATCAATACTTTATTAAAATCATTTCTTTGGGTGATAAATGCTTCATTTTTCATGCATGTTTCAGTTTTAAAGTCACAATATTTATAATCTAATCAAGGATAATAATCTCCTGAATATTAAACATGTTATTAATATCATATATATTACTTATATATAATTATTCTCATCCATTAATTATTGAGATAGATAGACTAATTGCAACATTCATTGAGATGGTATGTCGTTCATATGCATGAATGTTCTTTCCATTTTTCAATGGATATAATGAAAAAAATGTAAATAATAAATCACATTTAAATACTCTTAATAATGTAATAAATAATATATATATATATATATATTAAATAAATATTTATAAACATCTAAAAAAATGGGTGGTGAAAAATGGATTACATTACTATGTGGAGACAGTAAGTCGTACATTCCTGTGAGAGATTTTTCCACTTTCAGAAGGATTGAAAAAAGGTAGATAATGGTTGTTATATAATAATAATAATAATTAAATATATTTAATATATTTATATAATAATTTTAGAATCTATATCATGGATTTAAAATAGGTTGAAGAAGAAATAAAATTGAAAATGCACGATTAAGAATTCCGCCCCTTCATTGAGAACCCTCTTTTGGAATACACCTTGAACCTTGAGGGTATAGTCTTTTGTAAATAATAGAATATATATGATGAGGATAATGACTATATAAATGTATTATTTCAAGTATTTTCTATGTTAAATGTTTCAATATGTGTGGGGAGAAGAGTATAATATGATCTATTTTATAAGTGAAGGGAGGGGTGCTCTTGGAATTATTAAAAACATAAATATATAGAGTAAATTTAAAAAAAAATGCTTTAAAATTGAAAAAAAATCTAAAAATAGTAACATGTTTAAATAAAATAAAAAAATTAAATTTATATTGGGTTTCATGTCATTTTAGACATTATATATTTTATAAAACTCCCTACATATCCAATTTTATCCTCAATAATGATAACAACTTTTTCAATATTAAAGGGTTATAATTTTACTTAAAATGTAAAAATTACTTAATAAATGTAAAAGGGATTATCTTTTATACCATATATTATCAAAACATCACCATTTCAATAGTTTTATGAATTTTAAATGATTTAATAAAATACTGTTCTCATAAAATATCATTAATGCTTGTTTTTGACACTATTCATTTTATTTGACTTTAAAGACACCAAGATAAATAGGGAATTAAAATATAATTATTTATAATATACATAATAAGTTATATATGTATAAAAAATTCATTGAACATAATAATTCATTTAATTTTTTTATTTTTAATATTTATCAAATTATTTATTCAACATTTTTATTAATTAAATAAATCATGAATCAATGTCATGTAAGCATTTAAGGTAATTATTCCATCAATAAAAAATAGGAATAAATCACTATGATAAAAATAGTTTAATTTATATTTCAAATATTTATTTAGAACTAAAATTATCCTCTTTTTATCCTAATGTAAAAAATTTATAGTTATTAAATTCAAGAGTGTGACATTTTGTATTTATTTCTTTCCTAAATTAATCTAAATGTCATAATAAAATAAATATGGAACCATGTGACCATATATTGAAATAACAGATATAAATTTAAAAAATACACTCATATAATAGGATAATGTAATGTTTTATTAAAATAATACAGCCTTGTCCCAAATATTTATCCCTATTTTACAAATTTTAACCTCATTAGGTGAAAAAAATATACTATGGTTGCTATTAATATTGACCATAAAAAATGGGAAATATTTACCATATTTGGACCAACTAAATCTAAATAAGGAATATAATTATAAATATTTAATCTATACAAATAGAATATATAAAATTTAATATAAATTCATAAAACATATTGAAAAACAATTTTTAGAAAAATTAATTTTAAAACATAAAATATAACTTATATCAAAATCATGTATATTTATATTAAAATTGAATTAACTAAATTCATATATTTCAAATGAATCAAATGTAATTTTAACCCCAAATCCAAAATATAAGGGTACTTTTATATTTCTTTATTTAATAAAATAAAATGGCAAGTATTTGAGAAATCATTAACTCTCCACATTCACTGAAAAATCAATCATTTTAGAAAAAACCCAAAATTTCTTCTTTAGTTAATTTTGATATTCTATATTAAAAAATTATGTTTATATTATAAAATATTATTTCTAAAATTTTCAATAATTATTTATAATTTCCTCATAAATTTAAATAAAAATATTTTTTTGAAGAAAATTAATTTTGAATCAAAAAATGACATTAATAAAAATTTAGTACTTATTTAATAATAATTAATAAATTCTTAATTTTTGAGTAAAAGATTATAAATTAATTTTATGATGTGTTTAATAATTTTTATTACTTCTAAACAAATAACTAGTTTATAATAATATATCACAATTTTCTTAAAGGTCGGCATTGCATGTTGTAAATACTATCATACAGAGTGTTATTTTAAAATATCAGGGCATTATAATCTCGAAGAAATATCACCCCACCAATGAAATAGTTGAAATGTATTATCTAAGGTAATATAAAACCACCTAAGATATAATATGCATGTATCATATTAGGGTATTATTTTCCCACCTTAGAAATAGTTAACATACATCTGGGGAATAACACCCTACCTAAGAATCATTAAGAATGTATCATTTAAGGGGGTTAGTTCCCACCCAGGGATCATTTTTCTTATATAATCTTGAAGTAATAGAACCCCATTCAGAAAAAATAGGTATATATCATCTAATAAAAATTGTTCCCCAGACATATCTCATATCATCATAGGGAATAGTGACCCACCCTAAAATATCATAATGTATTTCATATCGAGGGGAATTATGCTTTACCCACAATACCATTATATGTCATACATCTTCATCACACAAGTTGTCCACTCATTTAAACCCACAACAAAATTTATAGGCCTATAAAACACAAAACATTTTTTTGACACCACATTCGTACTCCGATACAACCATATTGGCCCCCATATATTAACACTCCTCATTGATAACTGAAAACCTAAAACCCTCCATAGTCCCTTAGTTCTCATTTTAACCCGTACACCCCATATGGTATCCTTTCATTCATTCCACACATTAGGGTAAAAACCATCCCTTAAAATCAAATATCATCCCTTAACAAAGCTATTATCACATTATTTCTTAATCAACCTCTTAGGAAACACATAATGAATCAAACACATGGTAGTGTCATAACATACACCACCCTTCCAAAACCAAACTAGGTTGGTCGTCTCATTAAATATACACGCCATCCACTGCATGGAATCCTTAATATGATAAATGCACATAATGGTGGGGGAGGAATAGTCTCCCCACACCCATTCATCCATTCTAGAGGCTTTGGAGAAATCTATGACTCGATGTTTCCCTTCCCTATAACAATAATTCTACATTCATCACTCAAACATATGTGGAGGGGATTAAGGGAACCGACCCACAGTCCATTATGTTTCACTTATCCCATTTACACTTGTCTAGAGCCTTTATATTATATAAAAATATATATATTTTTACTCTTGTTCATCAATGAACAAGGCATTAAACTATTTTCCATGATTCCCCTAAAGACTAACATATTCCCATTATTTCCATTGGTTTTTAATGAATCATTTTATTATCAATATAATGTTCAATCACATAGAAGTTGAGAGACCATTTATCACATTCACATAACAAATGAATAATATTTTGGGAAATTTTTCATGACCACCTACCCCATTTTGAATTTTCCCTATATTCCAGTCTCATTAATCCCCGCCAAATCTTTTGTCAGCCTAATCATCCATCACCAATCAACATAATCTTGAATATCCATAACTAATAATATAAAATCACTGAGAAATTTATAATCATTGTCAAAATTTATTCCATTATAAAATCATTGGTATAAATAGGGAATCACTATCTGAGTGATCTTTAATGGATAAATCCTCAAGAAAAGGATTTTTCACTACCATCGGTATCAACTTTAATATTTAGTATTAAAAATACACAACCAATAATTTCATTCAATCCACCCATATTACTCATATATTTGAAAAAATATAAATAATTAAATGTATATAAATAGTATAAAAAATAGATAAAAACACAATTCAATCATCCTTTTAGGATACACTTTATCAAAACCAAGGAAATTCACCATCTTACCAATATGGATTCACCATGATCAGGTGGAACTGTCCGAAACACCCTATATCAAGTTACAATAAATCTGTATCAAATAAAATGAAAAAAATGGGGTGGAATCAAGTAGAGTTGTGTATTTACCTTAAGATTTCATCTAGATCAAAAAGTAAAAGAATTTGGAAAATAACTGATAAATATCTTCTTTTTATTTAAAGATAGAATCAAAGGGACGATGGGAATGTTCACTATCTTTTGGGTATCCTAAAGGCCAATTTATATCATTTAATAATATTGTTATCATTTTTTTAAATTAAAAAAATCATCTTCAAATTTTTTAAATGATCTATAATTTTCAAACACCATGTGTATCACCCCTAGATATCATGTGTAATATCTAGAAGAAAACATTACTGATGCTTAGACTTAACCATATTTTTGAAATACCCCTCAATATGTAACAATTTTCATCTATATAATGTTTTCCCATATAAATATCCTCATATGTAATAATTTATCTCTTGTGTAAGCTTTTTCCACTAAGAAATAATATAAATAATAATTTACTTTATTCGTAATTTATGTACCTTAGGAAACATCCATTGTGTTCTATATCATCCTTTTCTAAAAATTGTTGCGTAACATTTTTAATGATAAGTAATATATTTATCTATGAATAATTTTTTTACCAAATGCAAAAAAAACCCATGCCTAATTCTCTTATAAAATAATTAAGGTATTTGTTTTATAATATGTTATATGTAATATTTCTACCATAAGTTATGTTTTATATCCCACATAAGGTCTTTCCCTTATCTGAAAAAAAATGAATAGCATTTTATTCATTATTAAGGATTATCCCATTGTAAAAAAATTTTAAAAAATATATAATCTTACTTACATAATTTTATTAATTATATAAATAATATATTTTAAATTCATATTGAATATATTAAAATTTTCCCATTGAGATACGTCAGTTTATTGGCTAAGGGATGTTTTGTGCGTGATGTTTTTTAATTATATATTTTTCAAAAACATTACCAAAAACTCAAATTTAACAAATTAACATATAACTCTACCTACTAAATTCCAATAATTTTTGGACCTTCCTAAATATACAAACTATTTAAATTTAGTATTGACTTATCCCTTGACCCTTCCAATTCCCAATACTGAATTTCCAACCAATTTACAACTCTCCTAACACAACTATCGTGTCCCAATATACTTGATCGCACTAAGCTTCAACTAAAATCAACATTCTAAAATGTAAATCTTCACATAATAGTCCCAAATCATTTAACATTTATATTTAATCGAATATATAATAATTAAAAAAATTATATGTTTCTTGTTATTAATTAAAATCCAAAAAATCCACACATAAAATGCTCTATGGTATTACATCATTCAATACATAAGATTTATAATTGTGTATTGTTATATTGTATCTTGCATGTTAATTTGTGTGATTAAATACTCGTGGATGTGTAATAAAAATTCTATTTTCATGAAATAAATATTTCTTGGTACTGGTGGAGTTAATCTATATGAATTATTTAGAAGGGTCATTTCATGATTCCACACAAAGGACATTTAAAAATTTTAGATTATTTTCTTTGTTAACATACATGGTGATAACTATATGTCTATTTGGGCTGGTATATGTTGACATAACAAGTGTTTTAACATGTAATGCATGCATGAATTTATGTTTACCTATATGTTTTCCATCATTTTAAATAATTTCATGTCATTATAGGTTTTGGAGGATAAATTTAACTCATTATTATTTATTTTTGAACTTAGTATAAGTAAATAGTCACTAATATATTTGAACATTACTTGGAGAAATGATATCAATCACATATGTCAAACTAGTAAAGGACTAGGTCTGGTTCAGGGGTTTCAAAATAAAATATTTAAGAATTTTTATCTTTAGTTTTATTTTCATAAGTTATAATATTTAAAAATTCAATTTGTGTCTAAGAAATTTTTGAATTCAAAACTATTTCTACATGGTAAATTAGAGATTAAAATTTACTCTCATTTCATAAAATTTCATCATGATGTTATATAATAGAATTATAGTGGTTTAATGGTCAATGTATTCTTATTCTCAGGCATATGAGAAGGGTTATCTCGGAAAACAATATAAATATTGAGACTGAAAGTATCAATAAAGATAAATATGATAAGAAATGGAAAACCCTATCCACTTAATTAATTTAATATGATCTTAAAAGAAATATTAGTGCCTAGAAACTAAATGGAAATGACATTCAAGGATCAAAAGAAGGAATTTATTCCCATAAATAATCCTGTAAATATTTCTCATAAATCTATTTAGGACGTATTTGATAAGATAGAAGAAATTATGATGGAAAGGAATTGGGAGATGAAAAAGAAAGAGGAATGTAAAATTGGATGGAAATGATGTTTAAAATAATCTTTGGTCTGAAGAAAAAAAATAAATCATTGAATTACGAGTTAAAATTATCACAGGTACAAAATTAAACTATATTATAATAGTAATGTAATTATAAATTTAATATTAATTACAATAATATGAATTATTATTATATTATTTATATAATAAATAATAATAATAATATATTAATAAATATAATAATTATACTGATAATGTAAATAATAATTATAATATAAATAATAATAATATAAATATACATAATATTACTATTTCAAATATGAATAATATTATAATAAATATATATTATCAATATTAAAATTAAAATTAAAATTATTACTATTGTAAAAATACAATAATAAAGATACTAATATTATTTATATTATTATTATTATTTTAGTTAATAATAATAACTTAAATTTCATTAACCAGGATTATGGGGAAACAAACTCATGGTAAAATTATTTATGAAAATAAAATGATACAAGATGATTAAAAGAAAATGACAAGTGATATGAACTGTAACCAGTTGAAAAGCTAACAATATTACTATCCATATAACATCCTATTAACTAATAAACTCATATTCAAAACAAAGTCTCTACTCAAGGATTTTTTCTTTGATTTCCACTTTTCCTAGAGTATCTTTCTTAATATATATCATGAAATATATCATTGTTAAATTTTACAATACATAGGTGTTTCTCCAACTCAAAAAAACCTATATAAATCCAGATATATTAATCACCAAAAGGAAAAAACCTGAGGTGATGACCACAAGAAACCCAGAAAACATAGATCATTTTCCAAAAGGCATTTTATTTAGCCTTTCTTATCATGGGACCTAGAACTCTATTATAAAAGATTAATATACCATATGGATATTATCCTCTCCACTATGATATAGATTTGTACACTAGATTTCCCTATTCTTTTTCTGAAACATTAGTATAAGTGGTTGTAATAGTAGAAACAATTTTTTACTTTGTGTATTCATTTGGAGAACATATATCATGGTTTTGTGTGTTCTCCATACCAGAACCTTAATCTGTGGATATTTTTTCCCATTTGAACTCTCACATGATGTACAACATCCTTTCTTATCCTTTTTGGTGTCTTACAATGAATAATTAGAGTCATACTCTTAATCAGTAATAAAAGGATTCTTATATCCTTATCATGGTCCCTTTTCCCTCCACAAGATATAATTCTATTTTATTATTGATAATAAATTATTTTAACATGGAAAAGAAAATATAAAGTTAAATTATCATCATTTTTTATCTATATCCTTAATAACTAATGGTGTCACCTCATTCAAGTAGTCTTCATCCCTACTTCAGTTAGAGTACACTATCATCATAGGAGACTACATAGATATTTGACTAGGTGGAAGGTAATTATCAAAATAAATTGCCTCATGATTATCCCCCTGTGAATACACAATTTTTCATAGGTAAAAATCCCCTATTAATAAATATTGAATCCCTGAATATGAACCAGAAAATGCCTAAACAACATCCATAATTGACTCGGTCTACATAGATGTGTGGGATTCAAATAAGCTATAAAACTGATATTTCCCATCTAGTACTAGTATTAAATATTCACCAAGATTTCTATAGGATTTATCCTTTATATTTTTAGAAACATTTTTGGAAGTAGTGTAATTTGAGGGAGACATTTCTATGCCAAAATATTTTATTGCGCAGATGGATCAACTTGGACCATGCCTTTATATAAAATGTAATGTAAACCCTTATATTTTAAAAGAAAAATTCGTGTTTGATAACATACATGAAACCCAACACCATGATTAAAAAATGAGAATCCTTGAGAATTTATAGTGTATTGATTTTTAAACGAATTTGATTCCTTTAATAGCTTGTGAAGCATGCAACTCTGAGTTTTAATTAACACTAATAATAAACCATTATAACCTAGCCATTAAATTAGTTGGTATGAATAGTGATAAAAAAATTATAAAAAGTAAGTTTTATATGAATGCATAAATAAATTTATTGGTTATATATTTATTATAAATAATATAATAATCATTTAAAAAAAATATATTTTCTAAAAAACTATATTTTTCTAAAAGGCTGTTATGTTAGGATTTGTGTCCATATTTTAAAATTACATTTTACAAATTTTATAAAATTTATTTGAAAAAATAATAATTTCTGATATATATTGGTAAAATAAATCTTTTGATAAATTTTGTTAATTTTTTAAAAATATTATTTTTTCTATGAATTATGAAAAATACTAATTTTTATTGAAAACTACCATTTTGTATGAATAATTAATAGTAATAAATTATATTATAAACTATTTTACAAGTAATATTGGTACAATTATATTAAAATATTTCTAATTTATGTTATTATAATCATTTTTATATTGAATTTGGTTATAAATAATTTTTCATCTTTTGAATGTTTTCTTTGGGAAACCCGTTTTTTCAACGTGTCTATGGGTTTAAAATTAAATTGAATTCTGTCACTTCAATGAATTATAATTATAAATATGGAATAAATATTTTGAATAATATTGATTTTTATTATCTAATAATGTCAAAATAATTTTTGAACATAATAATTAGAATAAATGGTGAAAATTAATTACCGGGGTAAGGTAAAAATGAATTTATCGAGGTTTAAATAAGAAGATAAGGGTAAAAAATTTCTAAAATTTACAAAAATCCCATTTTATATACATATTTAGACCTTATATCCTATAAGGTTGTATAATTACTGATTTTGAAGTATTTCTACATGATAAAAACAAGGGTATCATTTTATCTTTTAAAAAATATCATGTGCATCTTCTCCCCCACTTTTAATTGGCCACCCACTCTACTCACCTCTTTCCAAATCAAAACCATTTTTTTAAAAAATACCATATCAAATAAATTTCATAATTCCCTCCCCATATCCTATTATCCATTGTTTTTTTATGAATCCCTTCCATGAAGGCATTATATATAAACCTAAGTTGGCTCATTGAAGAATAGATAAAGTTAATAAACATGGATATTTATTTTCTTCCTAAAACCCCTTAAAATAATCTTAAAATATTGTTATACAATTACACCATTATACCCAATATAATTAGAAGTTTTTATGTCAATCTAATAATCTATATCCATCTCTAATTCCATCAAATGGGAAACAAAATCATCCATTGTGTGTACAGATTACTACTGCATTGCGAATCGATGTAATTCATTTTCAAACACTAGCTTTCAAGGATAGAAATAATAATTTATTTAAATTATGTATCTGAGATTTATGAAATTATAATACATATTAAACTATTATATCAAATATACCTTTTTAGTTTCCAACCCGTGATGGATATGATAACATCACTCGTGTGTACGATAGACTTCCACCTCGCAAAGAAATGTTATAATTTTCACTTATGATTTACATAGAATATATTAAGTTCATAATTGGGGAAAATATGGTATATTTATGACCTATACATACATATAAAAAATTAATATAGCATCTAAGTTCTTACATTCCAATATGTTGGAAAACAATAACATTGCACATCTGTAAATGTGGACTACCGCCTCTGTGTATCAATGTGATGTTTTCCATTTTATTTTTTCATAGATGGTAATATGGATTTTTTATTTATATATATTATATATATGAAATAATAAATTTATAATATTTAATTTTAAACTTATTTTTCTTTTGTTCTATTCATTGAGAATAAATGGAAACTACACTCATGCATACGTATGACTTTCCATTTCCATAAACAATATAATCCATTTTTTATATATACTTTTTATAGATTACTATAATTATATATATAATTAATATAAATTGTATTTAAATAATATTTAATATTTTTTATCGTATAGAACTATGATCAATGTATAAGGACTCAAATTTTCAAACCAAAATAAAAATTAAAAATGAAGTAACTATCACACAAAATAGTAATTTTTTCATAAAATGATAATAAATATGGGATTATATAAATTATATATTGTATAAAATATACTATTATGGCCCTATAATATAGGTAGAATAATCCTATATTTTTTTATATAGTATTTTTAAAAATTTATGAATGAAATCAAACCTGATTTAATGGTTTTTGGTCTTACTTTTACTTCTATGAGACATATTCTATATTCACCACTTATTTCATTGTTTAGTTTATATAATAACCCTATTTATATGATATATCATAAATCAAATTCTCTTTGTTTTATTTAATTTTTCAATTTATTTAATTCCTTTAATAGGGAATATGATTCAAATGTTACAACAGAGTAAGAGATTTATGTTTCAGTCTCATTTTAGTTGAGATTGTTTATACTTGGAGATAAATTGAATAAAATTATTAGATAATTCTCAAATAAACCCACTTAATTTTCATATACTCTAGTTATTAATTACATTTTAATGTAATATTACAATATTCCTCTCTTCAATAATTAATATTATTGAAAAAAGTTTCAATAAAATCCAACATCATTTCTCTCTTCGGTTGAAAATTATTTTTCTTCCAAAAGCAAGTTTTATAAAAAAGTTTTCCAAATTACTTGTGATATTCTTCGAATGATGTTTTGAAGATATTTTTTCCCATTATTGTTTTTTACCAAAAAAATTAATGAATGTTCATGTAATTTTATAAAAAAGGTTTGTTTGTATTTTACTAAAAATGTGAATGGAATATTTTTTTAATGTGTATGGAATGGGTGTAATTTAGTACTATCATAACCACCCTAAGTTTTAATGCTTTATTTACAATTTTAATAAGTTGTTTTTATAGAAAATTATTTTTCAAAATGTTTTGTATAATTTATGATTTCATAAAATATTTTCAAAGTTGAAAGGTTATTTTCTATAATAATTTTTTTAATGGAAAATTTATGATATTTATATCCATCAATGACCAAAAAAAATTATTATTACTTTTGATATAAAGAGGATATGTTGTATTGATATCTTCTTTATTATTTCTCTAGATTTTTTATAATCATTCCGGCCATGTAAAGTATTGAAATTCTTCTACGTGATTACTTTTTGTAATCATTGAATTTACCATGAGATATTTACTTTCTTATCATCATTGAAAATTACATTTACATAAATAACTATATTATTTTTCATTTATATACTTTTTACATAATCTGAAAATCATTTCTACAAATGGTATTTCACTTCTCACGTTATATGATTGACTGGGGAATTTATTAATAATATATATTCATTAAATGATACAATAATTTTTTGCTAAAGTATATTGTTTATGTATAAAATTGATAATTCAGTACATGATGAATTATTTTCACATGTATTTATGGGTGGTGTTATGTTATATATAGACCATAAATGTATCAGTAGTATCACAAGATGAATCATTTGAATATCCATATTTAAATGGGGTTTCATTTTTTTTTACCAACCTATATTTGTAAACGGTTATATAAAAGGTATTGAAAGTAGAGGTATCATTTTTCGAAGACCATGATGTCCAATATTTAAGCATTTATTTTATTCATAATTGTGTATTTATTATTTTTCATGATATTTTATCACTGATATTATCTCAAAATGCATTTCATTCCTAATTTTATTGATTAAATAGAATGTGTATTTAGTTATTTACATTTCCATATTGATTAACCACTTTTTATTCATTATAGTAAATTTATGAAATGTAATATTTGTTCAATTATTTAGTTTTACATCTTGATTATGATTATTGATTCAAGATATATTTTTTGTACTTTAATCTCTCTGAATATTTTATATCACCCTTATTTTATTTCCTTTTCTAAGAATCCATTAAGTGAAATAATAATGATATGCATGAATATTCTAGAGGGAATAATGATATTGCCAAATGAAATTATGATATAATTTGTGTTTTATAATATAATATGGGAATCATATAGATGTGTGTGTGTGTGTGTCAACTTTACTAATACTACTAAATTATTCGGTTCTCCGTGATGTGATTTCATGTATCTAATGCCAATATAATAAGTTAGATACCAGCTCTGTGCTATTAGACTTGGGGTTGTTATAATTGGTATCAAAGGATGTTTAGTAGAAACCAGAGGAACTATATTTTAGAAAACATGGATTAAGGAAAATAACCCAATTATATATTTGAGGATATGTATAAAAGAACATCCTAATGGTTTGGTATGATATAGATAATGGTATTTTTCATAAAATAAGTCCATATCTCGACACTACAAGTGGATTTGGTTCCAGAACAGTTGTACATAGGGTAAATAAATTAAAAAATGGAACATCAGGGAAGACTCGATAATTACCTAAAACCCAATAATGGGCCTTACTGCACAATTAGTTTGACAATACTTGGGGATATGATTTGGATAATTCTCATTTTCATTACCAACCATCATGAACGATTTGAATAGAACATGAAAACTAATAAACTAGGTTAAACATAAGGTTTATTATATTGAAAAAGGTGTCATGATTTAGACATACAGTAAATGATTCATTATGAGTATGTGGTTTCCCACTCAGATTATTATTTCTCACACTATGTTTTTTAGTCAATATATGGTACCAAAATGTATCATTTAAGTATTGAATATGAAGGAAAATTTAGTGAATATGAACAACCAAATTGGTTGATGAATGGAGTGAAATATATCTTGATTATGTTGAATTATTTATCTCGAAAGATGATTAACAACTAACACCTTAACCAATATAGAACTCGCCAATGAAGAAAATGATGAATTTCACTAATAGAATGAGTAAGGGAGACCATGGAGGAAAGAAGGATACATTTTCATCATGTTAGTAATGTGGAAAATACCCCTAGGAAAGTTTCTCAATGGAAAGAGAAAATATTCTATATGTGACAAATAAGGGAATAATGAAATGAGTTTTCAAGAATAAAATATATGTATGATGTAAGGAAATAAATTTCAGCATAAGGATCCATTTTTAGTTCATTATCTTAAGTGTGGGAATTTTGAACATTATTAAAGTCAATTTTCTCTTTTAACGATTAACCCCATAACCAAGGAAGGAAATAAGTTGAAATAAAATTAATGAAGTATTTATATTCTGGGATTCAATTACTAAACAGTTGATGTATTTTAAATAATGGTATTTTGGTTATAAAAATCATGAAATATTTAAGAACTGTATTAAATTTTAGAAGAATTTATCTCTTCCGTAACTTAAGTGTTACAGATACCTTCATGTGTTTATGAATTTATGATTGATAATAATTTAAATGTTTTAAACACCCCTGTTTTATTTTATATAATTGGAGTCTGTCATGATTAAGTATATTTCTTGATACATTTATGGAAATTTAACCCACTGGTTTAGTATATTTTTAGTTAAAATTTCTTATAAGGGTGAATTTTTTCACATTTAGTGGGAATATGTTTAAAGGTATTGGTAACCTTTAGGGTTTATCTTATTATTAATGATGTTGTAATTACATTTTATTATAATTTGTGAATTTCATAGTCATTATATTAATAAGTTTTTAGTAAAAGGAAAACCTACATGCTTAGGGACAAACTGTCACATCTAGCAAAACCATGGGGCTTGAACCCATAACCAAAGGGATAAAAGTGTGAGACACCTACCAATGGCCTTCATGATATTCTAGTTAATATATCATTTATAACTAAAACTATTTGATGGTTAAATATTTATTTTAATCCAATGGTGTTACTATTTAGTTTTATATATTGGTGTATTATATTGGATAACTTGTGGTGACCATAACTTTTTTGGAAAATATTTAGAGATAAATGGAAGGAGTTCTCATTATTTTATAGATTTTATGATCTATTAAATGTTAGTTTTATTTATTGGCATATAAAAACATCTTTTTTAGATATTAAATTATTGGAAGAACCTAAAAAGTGGTAATCTATCGAAGAATAAACAAAGGATGAAATTGTGCTTATAAAATAGAAATATATCATGTAATAATAGTCCCTTATATTTTTAATTGGTAAATGAATTCATCAACAATTAGAACAAGGATATTGAAAGAAAACTCTTATCTTATTACCTTCATATATGATGAATAAATTTTATTTTGACTCATCACATATTTATTGTTTTATGATTGTTGAATTTATCTTGATCTTTCTCATTATTGTTTTCAATAACCCCTATCACCCTATTTTATTATTTGTGAATTATGATTTTCATCCATGTCTACATCTTCACACCAAACCTATTTTTATGATACTTGGAAACCTTGTTATATTCTAGTCTAGATGAAATTTCATATTTATAAGCCCTATTTTAACTAGAATTTTTAAAACCATTTTATGATGTGGTTTTTTCGAATTGGAATTTTCAAATAGATATCAATTGACTTTTAAACGATAGTTATTATTACGAGGATGCAATTTATTTATGGTAGAAAAATGTAACAAATAATGATTTTAAAAAAATAAAATTTGTTTTTCTTTTTTATATGAAATGTAACACCAAGATTAGATGATAATGTAACAACCACAGACTTTATGATATATTTATTTTTAAAGAAATTTGATCTCTCCAACATCTTAAAGAGCAAAAAACACTGAATATAAATGAAATATAATAGTTTATACCATTATAAACAAGACATTGAATTGGTGGGCTTAAATAGTACCAACTAAATTATTTAATGTATATTTTTTACATGTTTATAAAAATAAGAATTTAGTTTTATATCAGCAGAAAGGTTCCGGAAGAGCCCTTTTTCTTATGGAAAAGAAAAGAGTAAGAAAGATGGATGGGGTCATACAAGAAATAATTCCATGAATCCAATCATAACTAGAGGAAATTCAAATTTCAAAGTCACCTTAAAAATCACCATACCAATTAGAATCGTAATCTAGAGGACCATGAGACCTGGTAATCATAGTTGGAAACAGATATATGTAATCTTTTCTACATCCTTATTTCTTAGAAGGAACAGGTTGAAAATCATCATCTTCTACAATAATGTTTTTTCCTTTGGAAAAAACCTAACTATATGTTGTTTTTTTGGAGATTCATCCCCTAAATTATCCCACCTTCCTTAGATGCCCTGAATCTCATTTAGTTTAATAATTTCCTCTTATGTTTTTGAAATATTTTCACCATCACAATGAGATTGTTTCTCCTCGATCACAAGACCAACAACTTCATTTTTATTCTCCAAAATCACTCTTGATTCCATGTTACCCACATTTCGATCATTCACACCAAGCTTATGCTCCAGTGTCAAGGTAACCCTTGTCTCAGATCTAGTCTCAGGCCTACATTCCTCTATGTGCACCAACAAACCTCGTTCGGTATCCATCACAACTTGAGGACCTTGTTCAAGCTCTTGGGAGGCATCATACACTACTTCAATACTCATGTACTCATTACCTCTATCAGTAGAGGATTTTCTTACACCAAAAGACTTTTGATGCGTTGTTTGCCTCCTCATCTTCCTCCAACAGGAAGTCCCAAAATTCCCTTTTGCAAAACAAAAACACCATAAAACATTTTTACAACACTTCTCTTTATCATGGCTAATAACATGACAGTTACTACAAAAGTCAGGTAATCTCTCATATTCCACCTTTAGGGAGATATCATCATCTAATGTAGACAAAACTATATTAGGAATTAGGAATGAACATTGATAAAATTCTACCAGAACGCTAGCATAATGACAAATTTCACAGATTCAATGGTCCTATACATTTTAATTGGAATACCCACAATAGAAAAAATGTCAAAAAGGATCTTAGGATGTCATAGGATCCAGTGAAACCAAAAATTTGGACCCGGACCTAATCCCGAGTTTTTTTATAGAGAATGTATTGAAACATAAATCTCATTCCTAAAAGGAAATCATACATGGCCTTAGACCAATTGATCTGATCCCCTAAGCTCTTCACTTCAGTTCCTCCAATGGAAAAATAATGTGAAAAAATCATCATCCCATAGGTATAAATCTCCATTCAGACAACCCCTATATAAAATTTTACATTCTAATCAAATCAGATATCTTCAAAAATATTCCTCTAATTGGAAGAACATGTATCACAATAATTGAATGCTCAAAAATCTTAAATCTGAAAATAATAGCCTACCTTCTTGAAATAACACGGGAAGTGTCACCCTTTCTCACGATTCTCTTAGTAGCACCATCATGCAAAGTATTGAAATGTCGTATATTGGAAACCCCAATCCTTTCAATTCTTCCAAGGCCTTTACTAGAGTTCCCCGCATCTGTCGAATTACCATATGGAGGTCTCATCTCCACCTTATCCAAATGGAGATTCCCCCCCAACTATAGGTCGAGGAATATCCGACTCGTCCAAAGAGAAAACTGGGGTCATCTTGCCCATAGATTGGTCATCCTATTGTAAATCAGCCATCACCGCTACAACACCCTTCATCTCAACTGAAGTTTTCCGTCGATTGAGTGCAGTGGTCACCAACTAGATCTGAAGAGCATCTGCTTCCTCCAGTCCCACCATATTTGCATAAAATCCAACATATCTAAGGGATATATCATTATCAGCATTCACTGCCACATTCTAGTGAAGATAATTTAGATTGGCATTCCTGGAGGGTCGATGATCATCAACAGCTTTTGTCACTGCTGTATTCAACTCTCGTGAAGATCTACAGGATAAATCTCTCTCAGTGGCAACAGAATAACTAACAGAGTACCACAGACTGGTATGGGCATTAGAAGCCACACGAGGATCCCTTGCCAGTAGCTCGCCTCTAGTGAGAAGGAACAATACTGATTTTTCGGGTTTTTATAAGAATATTAAATATTTTTGGAATAATGAACAATACTGATTATTATTAAAAATTGAATTTTCATTTTTAAAATTTTCAATTGTAAAAATTATTTTAAAATTGTTTTAAATTAAACTACATTAAATTATATTAAAATTTTATTTGATTTAGTACCATTTAATCAATATCATATTGAATTATAATATGAAATTTTTATAATCTTTTCAATGTCTTTGTTGAAAAAACTATTTTTTTAACGTGTGTGTGGGATGAATTTTAAATTGAATTATTCCAATTTTATGAACTGAATATTGAAAAATGGATTCCTTATTTAGAATAACAATAAATTATATTATATAATTAGTTAAACATTATTTTTATTATAATTTATAGTGAAAATAACATAAATTAATTACAATGATTAATGAAAAAAATGAGTTTATCTAGGGTAAACTAAAAGGATAAGGTTTAAAATGACTTGAAATTTTTCTGAAAACCATTTTAATGTAATATTTAGACCTTATAACCTATAATTATAGATAATTATTCACATTACAGTATTTTTTGATGATTTAAATGTTGGTATACCATGATTATTTCAAAACATCCATGGTTTTCCTCTCTCTCGCTTATATAAGGTCACCCACTCTCCTCCCTATTCACACATTAAAAAAAAATTGGTTCAAAAAATACATATAAAAGTATATTTATTGGCTAATTACACACATCAAGGATTCCTAAGTATGGTTAGTAAAGCCTAATAATATGGATTTATCAAAAAACCTAAAGAGGCTCTCTGAAGAATAGGAAAAATTCTTAAACGTGCATATTTGTTTTATTTTCTATTCCACCTCCTTAAATTCATATTAAACTATTATAGTATAATACAATTATTATAAACTATATATTAAGATGTTATTATGATTATTTAATAATCCATATCCATCACCACTTGCATAAAATGGGAAATAAGATTGCCGATCGTGTGTACGAATGTCTCCCGCCATGAAAATCGATTTAATTCATTTTCCATCACAACATTCCAATGATGGATATAATGATTAATTAAACTTATTTATATGATATTTATGATATTATTATACTTTTTAAACTATAATATCACATATAACTTATTACTTTACATTCCTTGGTTGATATGATAACGTCACTCAGGTGTATGGTAGACTATTTCCTTGTGAATCGATGTGACTCATTTTTTATTTATGATGTCTATGGAAGGTATTAAAGATAAAATTAATATGTATAAATATATTTCTATGTGTGTGTGTTTGATATTTATGACCAAAAATACTTATAGAAATATATGTTTATGTCAACTTCTTACCATCAAACCCTTTCAAAATTTAAAACATCACTCCTGCATGCTTGTAGACTACCGCCTATAGGTTTTTTTAAAAGATGGGGGCAATTAAATTTTATTGAATCATAAAAATTAAATGGAACAACAAAGATAGAAATGTCATATCAAACAGAAGATCAATACTTCTATCATGAGGTCCTAATATTTTTTCATGTCATTTGGGTGATCAATTTTTATTTCTCCCACAAGGCCCCCCAAATCAATTCTTTTAAACACCACTACTTCCCCGGCCTCTATAGTGAAGTGCCTCTAAATATTCTTCTTGTAAGAGAACAGTTTCAATGTCTATGTCAGAGGTTGAGACATTCAAAGGACCATCATTCCTTGAAACTATTTTGGCCCTTCCACATCCCCTCTCACGATTTCTAGCATGTCCTCTACACTTCCACGTGGTAGCTTAATGCCAAGAGTCATCCAATTCATCACATACAGTAAAATTGTGATGAGATTTTACATAAGTAGCGCACTGTTCATCCTACTACTTAATAGGTTGTTGCATTGGAGAGTTTTTTTACCTGGTGCACCTATGTATATAGGTTTGGGGTGTCTTCAATACCAATTTATTCTTGTGTATGTATAACCATATTCCCTTTTTACATGGCAACTCCTAACAATGAAGGTGGGTTTCCACTTGCATCATCATCCACACTCGGTGTGGGTTCAACATTATGTTGTTCTGCATGATAGAAAACAATATCCATAAGTAATATGTATGGATATGATTAATATAAATGATATATATACAATAATAATTATAGAATAGTGAATTAACATTTATTTTGTTTTCTTTCTATCATAGGGTAAAACTGGATACAACATTCATTGACACATACAACTTACCATCTCTATACAGAGTGTAATTCAGTTTCTATCTCTAACTTTTATAGATAAATATAATTACATATATAATAAATATAATTGATATCTAAATCATGGTTAAAATAATGGTGATTATTTAACCAGGATAAAATAAAAGGGATGAAATTACGTAACCCAAACATGTATGAAAAATAAATTAATTACCACTAAAACATTGATTATTAGAAAAAAACATCAATAAACGTGTGGAAAAAGACCAAAAGTAAATCAAATATGTTATAGAATATATTATTATGGTTCTATAATATATTTTTTAAAAACCTATCATAATTTTACAAATGTTTATAACACTTATAATGGAAATTATACTTTACGTAATGATTTCATGTCTCACTTTTACTTACGTGAGACATATTCTATATTCAAAACTTATTCCACTCTATGGTATACATACATCTCATTTTCATATGTTATAAAATGAATTTATTTTTCCAAATTTTGTTTTATGTCTTAATTGATTTTATTACTTTTATGGGGATTATTATTAAACTTTTACCAAATGGGTATGAGATCTACATTTCAATCACATATTAATCGATATTTTTAATAGTTGATTTTTATTCGAAGGAAATTATTTAATAATTTTACGATAAAAAATATTTTATTTTATTATTATCTAGTTATTTATCAACTTCTAATGTAATAGTACTATATTCCTCTCTTTTATACTTAAAATGATTGATATAATATTTTGAACAAAATTCAGCATCATTTCTCTCATTATTCAAAAATACTTTTTCTTCCAAAAACATGTTAAAAAAAATATTTTTATCATTCTCCAATTGATTTATTAATTTCTATTATTACCCATGTTTTACTTTAATAAAATTTTTTGAAATTAATATTCTTGTTGTTTTACAAACACGGCCCATTAGAATTTCACTAAAAATGTGTAATGAAATTTATTTTAACATGTTTAGACTATATAAAAATTATTTCCATAATGATAACTCATTTTTTTAAATAATACTTTATAAGTTTCATATTATATTTTCAAATAAAATTATTTTAAAAATATTTGTGAATTTAGTTTTAAAATATATATTTTTAGAGTGAAATTATCATTTTCTTTAAAGATGTTTTAATGATATTTTTATGGTATTTATATTCATCACTGATATCCAAATTTTTTTATAATTTTGATCCACTAGGAATATGTTGTATTTATCATCCTTATTATATATATATATATTATATATAATCAGATTTTAGAAAGGAATCTATTGATGTTTTCTTTTTTGAATAAATTTGGTACACATTAACATTCCATTAAAATATTCACATTCTTGTCATAATTAAAAATTAAATTTACCAAAAATATAAATTATATTTATCATTGATAAAGTTATTACTTGAATAGTATAAAAATTCTACATATGGTATTTAACATTGAATGTTATACGAATGAATGGGAAAATTATTGTTAATATGTATTCTTTATATGATACAGACAATTTTTATAATGAATATTGTAAATGAATTAAATCAATTATATTATATATTAAGAATAATTTGGATATACAATTATGGGTGGGGAACGATTATAAATATCCCCTCGATGCATCGATAGTCCCATGTGATAAATCTATTGTCTATCCTAATATTAAACTTCCTTGTGAAATGTCTAGATATTATAGGTATCATGATTCCTGATACCATAATGTCAAAAAATTAATCATTTACTTCATTTAATATTTAGTTATTATTATTATCTGTGGGATTTTATCATTTATATTATCTCTTGATGAATTTCATTCGTAGAATGTTTATTAAATGTATTGTGTATTCAGTTACTTACATTTCAATATTGATTAATCCTTATTGATTTATAATATTTATATTATTTACATAGATGGTATGTTCAGTTATTTACCTTTATATTTTATTATTATTATTTATTCAAGATAGCTCCCACTATAATTAACCTTACTGATCATTTGAGATTACCCTTCATTTTTTTCCTTTGCCTGGAATCCTGAAAGTGTACTAAAAATGATATTTACATATATTCTCGAGGGAATAATTATATTATTGAAAGAACATTGTATATATATATAGATAAAGAGATCCGTAATAGTTAATGAATGAAAAAAACTATGTAAAAGTTAATAAATAAAAATTTAATAAAAATAATATTTTAATTTTCATAGTGGAAAAAATATTTAGGATAATAATCCATTACTATTTGGGAATCCTTCCAAATACAGGATAAAAAATAATATTAAATAAATATAATAATAATAATAATAATAATAATTTTTTTTATTTCACATTGAATTTTGATTATAAAGGAGGACTCCCTCCTTGATTATCTCACCCAACATATCTCTACTACGATTCATCAGGAAATATTTATGATTTTAAGTTATAGAGAGGTAAATTTCAAGAAATAAATCAATTATAAAGGTTTATCATTCATGACTAAGATCTGTAATATGATTTTCTTGAAATTTATGTAAATGGTCTTTTGAAATAATCAATGCTAGTTTTTTCATTAAAACTATCATTTTATGTGAAATTGGTTTAAAACAATTCACAATTTTTAATACCCACATCATAAGTTGAAAATGATTTTGGCTTCTAATTTTTAAAAGTACTTTATATTTGGAAAATATTTTAATTATTATTTTAATTTTTAAAACCCTCTTACATTTTTTAAATATATTCTAATAATTAATTTTATTTCAATACCCCTTTTTTAAAGAGTATCATATTTGAATTTATCAATTCATGTGAAAAAATTTCAATATAAATAAAATTCCCTCTTAGAAGGTTATTTTTTTAAAGTGTTCATGTTTTAAAACATAGTTTTAAATGATAATATTTTGTGTAAATGAAAAATATTTTTATGAAATTTTCAATTTTAAACATTTATTTTGAATACTGTTTTAATTATTTAAAATTTATTGCACTTCGTTTCTAGTAATATTTTTATGTGATAATATTTTAAAAAATTAATTGAGTAGTTAAAAATTATTAATCACGTGATATCCATTTTATTTTTATATCAGGGAATTTTTTCAAGTCTAAATTATTGTATGTTCATACATTAATCATTCTATTTCAGCGTCCATGTTTGATTTATATTATCTCATTCCACTATTTCATTTTCTTTGGTTGATTCTTAAGGTAATATGTACATATATATATACACTTGTATATATGTATGTATGTATACATATTCATCCATTGTTACACTGGATTAAAAACATATGATTAAAAATTCCACGTGAAAATGATAAGATCTGAAATATTTGTTGGAAATTTTGCCATATGTTTTTGTTAATAAGATGAGGAATGAGGAGATAACTTGAAGCTCATGAGATATTTTCAACTAAGAAGAGTAGGCACTATATAGGATTCAATGTTGTAAATTTCCCCAAGGTTTTTTTTCAAGATTATAATTTGTGTTTTCCAAATAAATAAAACTATTTTTCAGAATTTGTTTTATTATTCCTAGGGGTTTATTTGTATTTTTTTCCCTTATTTTTATTTTAAAGGAATAATTTTTGAGAAAAAAAGTAATTCTTTAGTTATTTTAATTATCATTAAAAAATTTATTTATATTATTTTATTTTTGTAAAAACATTCAGAAATTTTAAAGGGAAAAATAAATTATTTTCAAAAAATGTATTATTTACTTTTTTTTAATTTTTAGTAATAAATTTTTTTCAAATACACATTTTTTTGTGATTTTATAAAATATTTATAAAATAGATTTTAAAACCCCTTACTAATATATTTTCTCACCCCCCCAGTTTTAAAATAATTTTTATTGGGAATCTAGTTGAGTAAGTGTTTTTAAGGAGACGAGAATCAACTATGCAGAGTAAGTAGAGCATATCTAGTTTTTTCTTTTGAGAGTTTAGTTTCCTAAAAATCTATATCATTGAGTAAGATTGTCATTTTTAGTTTTATCATTATCCACCAATACTATGATGATAAATGATCCTCATACTACATATTTTTAAATTGATACAGAATATTTTAATTTTAATGAAAAAATATACAATGTTTTTAGCAGCAAATCTGCGGGCTTGGGTTGTGGGAATATCAGTATATATCAAAAAAATTATTATAAAACATTAAATCTTAGAATTTTGTGGATAAATTAATAATGAAAAAATTGTAATAATATTTTGGTTAAAAATTTATTGTGTTACGCTTTATATTAGATACCATGAATGATAAGGGAACCTCTAATGGGATTTCAAGGGTTTCACTATTATTATTTTTAGATTCAGTAGAGCAGTAATTTAGAAAAATAAATAATGGATTAATTAAAGAAGTTTTTGATAAAAATTAACTTAAAGTATACTTATATAGAGAAATATATATATAAATTTGTTTGTGTTCTTCACCTAATTATTAAGTAAACTCATCATAGATAATTATAGATTATGAAGACACAATTTATTTAATAAGGAGAGAATGTGACTACCTATGTTTTATAACATATTATTTATTTTTATACAATTATTAAAATTATATAATTATACATAAAACATCATTTTATAATGTTGTATAAAAAATAAATATATTATTAATCATGATATTTTATTTCGAAATATTAATGTTCGTGTGTGTGTTTGTGTTTTAAATATAATTTTAGAAATAAATGTATTTTATTATGGAATATAAAATTTGGTTTCTGAAATTGAAATTATATTATTTAGTTTATAAATGTGATATACATAGTTTTCCATAAGAAAATAATTATTTTAGATAAGATATATAGAAAAAACCAATGATTTAAGAGGAAAGAAATCATATTCGATAGAGTATATGACATGAAAGATCAATCATAAAAGAAAATGTAACACCCTCAGACATTATGAAAAATTTATTTTTAAGGAAATTGAATCTCTTTGGTATCTTTTACTTCCCATTACACTGGGATTTAATAGAACAGAATACTCAATTAAAATATTATTATTTAAACATTATCATTATAGCTTATCCATTAAATTGGAGGGTATTATTATTAATATTAAAATTATAAAAATTATATGGTTTAAACATTTATAATATAAATTAAATTGATATCAATTGATTAGAAATAAAATAATAATAATTTGAAGGAATTAAATTTTCTCTTAAAAAATGTCTTTTTTATAAGTGGTAGTTTAGTTGCACTTTATGCACATAATTTTAATGTTTTTTTACCCATTTTCAAAAAATTATTTCAAAAATATACACTTAATTTTTAAAATTGACATGTCCAAATTATATTTGGGTGATATTATTATAATATTCTGAAAAGAATAATTTTTTGATGAATTTTTAAAAAAAATTGATTTTTATTATAATAATCCTTTTTTTCAAATTTTTTTAAAAGATAGGTTATATTTTAATTTGTTTTAAAGAAAATTTATTTTAATTATATAATAATTAAACTAATATAGGAAGTTTTATTCTATTTTAAATTGAAATTTGAAATTAAAACCTTATATATTTATTGGATTTTTCTCTTTTGAAAACTGATATTTCGTCGCACCTACTGTTTAATTTTTAATTGAATTCTCCAAATTATGTGAATTGAATTTAGGAAAAATGATTAAACATTTGGAATAATAATAAGTAATTTTATGTAATAAGGAAAATATAATTTTGGACTATAATGAATAGTGAAAACAATAAAAATTAATTGCTACAATTAAGGTAAAAATGGGTTTACCAGATGTTAAGCATAGAAGATAAGGGTTATAAGTGACCTAAAACATGTCCAACACCCATTTAATGACCATAAAATGACATTATAATCTATTAGTTTCTATAATGACACGTTTTTAGGCTTTTGGAATGATAAAAGCATGGGTATCACTTTATCTTTTCAAAAACACTATGGGTGACTTCTCCCATAAATATTAAAGGCCACCCCTTTCCTCCCACCTACACACTTAAAAACCAATTTCTTTTGAATATAAAAACATAAATAAATTCATTATATAAATCACAACATCCTAGAGGTATTATTGTGATTTTAATTCCCTCGAATTAATTCTTTAGTAATACACCTAAACAGGCTCTCTGAAGAATAGGTAAAATTCATAAACGTGCATATTTGTTTTATTTATTATTGCACATACCTAAAAAATTATTAAACTATGATAATATAAAAACATAATTATTTAATATATAATGAGATTTTATTATTCAATTTATTGACCCATACCCACCTTTTCTTTCATAAAATGGGAAATGAAACCATTGATTATGTATATGGTGGACTACCACCTTACGAACCGATAGATTTTCCAACATCACATTTTAAGGATAGTAATAATGATGGGTTTAATATATTTATATTTTATTTATTAAATTAATATAATTATAAATTTTTATATCACATATAACTTCATACCTTCCATTATGTGGGGGATGCAATAGCATCACTCATGTGTATGGAAGACTACCGCCTAACGAAACGATGTGATTCATTTTTCACTAATTCATTACAAGAAATGTAGTAATATTAAAGTTAATGAAGAAATGTTATATATATGATATAAAAATAATTATATAAATGTAATATCACATACTAATTCTTGCCTTCAATTCTATTAGAAAAAAATAACATCGCTCATGTAGACATGTGGACTACCACTAACATGTAGCGTTGTGAAATATTTTTCATTTTTTTTAAATGGATGGTAATAATGATTTATTATAATAATATAAATTTTATATATTACATATTAATGATTTTATAATTTTTTATTACTTTTTCTTTTTTTTTCTTCCATCCATCGTTAAAATGCAAACAATGTTGCTTTGTACGTACGACCTACCGTCTCTATAAATGATGTAATCTATTTTTTATTCTACATTTAATAGATTTAAGTAAATAAATATTTAATGAATATATATAAATATATGATATTTATATCATATTATAAATTCTATATATTACATAGTGATGATAAACATAAAGGGGCTAAAATTTCCAAACTAAAATATACAAGAAAAAAGATATAATTATCACCCAAATATGTGATTTTAACAAAGAATTTATAATAAAAAGGTGACAAAAACTATAATTAACTAAAATATTTTATAATATATATGATTATAATTCTTTAATATATGTATATTAGTCCTAAATATATTATATACAATGTTTGGTCAAATGTAAAGCAAGTCGAACATAATGTAAGTGTTTTTTGTCACACTATTACTTCAATGAGACACATGATATATTAAACACTTATTTATTTTTTAAATTTATATACTGACCCATTTATATTTTATATTATTACTATTTTTATCTTCATGTTATTTATTGTTTTGTTTTATATAATTTAATTTATATGGCTAATGATTCAGAATTTACCAAAGTGGTCAGGGTTTATTTCACCATATTATCACTATTCTAGATTTTTTTTTCTTAAGAATACCTTAGGATAATTATTTGATATTTAAATCTTATAATAAATATTTTTTATTCTACTATTTTTATTGATTATCTTTTTCCAGTAATAGTGCCATTTCTCCTGTCTTTTTTAATTAAAATTATTTATAATTTGCTTAATAAAAATCAATTATATTTCTCTCATCGATTGAAAATCATTTTACATCAAAATAAATATTTTCTAAAACATATATGAAAAATGTTTTTAAACATTAAAAATTGATTTATTGAAGTAATTTATTCTAATTTTTTTCCTTTTAATGTATTTTTTTGAAAGTAATGTTCATGTTTTTTAAAATAATTCATGTTCGGATTTTATAATGAATGTTAAATGAATCACTATTTTATCATTTATAGAATGAACTGAATTTTATGTTCTCATGTACAATAAATTTATTAAATATTATTTTATAATTTGTATATGGTTATTATTAAATATATTTATTTTCAAAATTATTTATGAATTTTTTTAAAAGTTTATTTTCAAAGGTAAAATGTTATTTTTCTCAACAATTATTTTAATGACATTTTTATAGTATTTCATTTAATAAATGACATAATATATTTTTTTTAATTATGATACACTTGGGGCATTAGATATTTGAATCATCTTAATAAATATTTGGATTTTTTATTATCACATTGACATAGGTTCTATAATGTTTTTTACCATTCACATATTTTTCCAGAACATTTATGATTATGTTTATTTGATTAGAGTTAGTATAAAAATATAATATATTGGTTTTTCAATATAAATGTTCATATTGATTATTTTTAACCCCTATTATATGATTAATAAATTGGAATTGGTATTTTATTGATGGGGATCGATTATAGATATCTCCTTGTTGCCTTAAAAGGCTTCACGAGACAAATTAATTGGCCAAATTAGACAGGTTTCTACCCACATTTTTAAGTTATTTTTTTGAAATGTTTTGATAATATATATCATATGTTTTTAATTAATAATTACCTCATTATGGTTCCATTTATTAATGTACATGTGAATATTTTATTAGTTATATTATTTAAAGAAATGTTTTAAGCTTGTACGGTTATTTATATAAATTTATTTTATTATCATTTATTTTGGCAATATTATGCTCAGTTCATTGATAAAATGAAATGTGTTTCTTTTATTTACCTTTTAATATATATTGTGATTATTATTTAATGATATATTTCATTTTATCATTTCCCTTAATAAGACACAAAGATCATCACTTTATGATGATTAATTTACCACAGGATATCATGAAGTGTTTTATGTTTGATATATTGTGATATATAATGTGGAATAATGGAATTCTCAAATAAAAAAACTTTTTTTATTTTATGTTTTCAATTGTAATGTTAATTTCATGTATATATCTAGTTACCAAGACTAATAAAATATTAGTTCATTCAATATGTGATTCCTTCTATATTATACCAATTTATTAATGTAACCACTGAATCTGGGAAACTGTGGTAGGATTCATTATATATGGTATAAGAGGAAGTTTAAAAGGCCACATAGGAACTAAATTTAGGAAAATATATATTATATAATAGAGGCCAAATAAAAACATTGAGGATTATCTTATAAGTACATCCTAATGTTTTAGGATGGAATATATTATATGTTTTTTTAGTGATACATCTCTATCAGAATATTATAAGTGGATGTGGTTCTAGAACAGATGTACCTCGGGGAAATAACATATAAAAAGACACAACAATATTGAGATAAGAATTAACTATTACATGACAACAGGTCATACTATGAACCTAGTTTGATACACTCAGGAGATATAGTTGGGTTAATTCATATTTTCTTTATGAACCATCATAATGGATTTTAATAGATTATAACCATGATTCACATATTTTAAAAGTAATGTTTCATAGATTGAATATAAGGTTTCATTATTTTTATATCCTATAATTCATTCTTTATTACTATGTTATTTTACTCTATGATTAGTCTTTTTCAAACAGTGTATTTTGGTTTTAGCCAATGGGTGGAACCGAATAAATTGGTTTTAGTAGAATGATATTGAAAATGGGTTGCTGAGAAACCAAATTGGATGATGGCTACGTTCAAGGATATTGTGACTATCCCAAATCAGTTATCATTATATATGATTAAAAACATTCACCTTAATGAACTCTTAAACTCAACAAAGAAGATATGATAAAGTCAATAACTATTTGAATAGTTGATACCACGGATGAATGAACATTATATTTCATTCATGTTATAAATGTGGAAAGAAAAACATATGATATTGTCTCAAAGGAACATAAAAATGTTTTATGTGTGAAAAATAAGGAGATAATGAAAGTAAATTTTTAGGAAAAATGTAAATTTCGGTTAATGTAAATATGAGAATAATGGTCTCCCTAAGGTATTATCAAAGATATAATATTATAAATTTTGAAATTATGGTCATTGTCAAAATAGATGACCTTGATGGAAAGTGCTTGGGGTGAATCAGCAATGAAATATGAGTAATGGATATATTTCTTATTATAAAGGCACTACAAATAACATATAAATAGAATTATTAAAGAATAATATGATTAAACATAGTTAATATTTTGAGAATATATTGGAATTTTTAGTGATCATGATTTTGGATTTATGAATTGTGTTGTAAAATAATTTTATCAAATAAATTTTGGAAATAAGATTTATAAAAGGTAAAATTATTTTACCATGCTAATTTTTCATTTAGGATTTGAGAGAATTTGATGAATCATACAAATGAATATGAAACATTATTAAATGGAATGTTTTTTTTAACAAGAATTATTGAAGATAACCCTAAACTTGTCATCAATATTTAAATTAGAATGATAAATTTATTTTAATGGGATAATTTTGGTGATTGTAAAATTAGTTAGTGATGTGATGGTTTATTTTATCATTTCTAGAGTTTATTGCATGTTTTGATTTATGGGAAATATTTATAAACATTAGATTTTTTTTTGAAATCATGAATGTTTATATTATGTATTTATAGTGATCATGGTATTCCCATATTTATAATGTGACAATAAAATTCACTTCATATTTTCTAGGGAATATAATATAGATGTAAAGGCCTTCCTTCTAAATTTTATTAGATATATTATGGATGATCCTTAAGGTTACTATATATAAAATATATTATGTTGAACTATTGGTGTTATTACATAAATTTGTACAACTATTTTGGTTTTATTAAAGACATGACAAAAAACATTTTACTCTTTTATGGATATTATGATTGATTAAAAGATAGAATTAGTGCATCAAGAGTAAAAAATCATTTTTTTATATTCATTTCATGATGTAAGATATTATGTGGAAAATGATATATTAAAAATAAGTATTAAATTATTATTTTAATCTATAATGATCTCAAGTATGTATATTTCATCATAGTCTTATGCAAATAAATAATTCAACAAATCTAGAAAAGGATCTTGAAACAAGAATGGTTTCCTGATACATTCAATTCTGATGAACCATAGGCCTTTTTACCCTTTACATATTTATGTATTTTTGGTTTTTGAACTTCTATATTCAACAAATTTCTTGTGATTAATGATCTCTATCGATCTCTATAACTATTTATGTTTTTCTTCTACGTACACATCTTCAATTCCCACCAACGTACCCCAACATAAAAACATATTTAGGTGATTATTTTAGATGAATTTCATACTTATTGTTATCTATTATCAAGATGATATTTTATTAAACCTTCTAATGATGTGTTTTTTTTTCAAGTAAGTTAATTTCAAATTTCTAATCGTTGTTTACCAGGATCAAGAATAATTTCATTGGAGGCAATTTATTTAAGAGGGAAAAAATTATGTAACATCCCAGATAAATAAAAAATAATACACTTTTCATAATTATTAATATTTGAGAATTAAATATTAATTTTACATTAAAGGGGAAGATATGATCTATGGCGTACCTGATACGTAACAATGGGTTTCTTTAAAATCTTACATGGCACACTAATAATATAATATTATTATTTTAAATGTTACTTAACTCCTAACCATTGTATTTTTGGGAATGAAAAAAACTAACTACAATATGATAACACATCTTTATTAGATGTATTTACATTTATCTAATGAAAGATTCGAGGCTTAAAATTTGAATGAATCTAATTGTAAACATAATTTACATTAAAAAGTCGATTTATCATATTTTAATGGTGAACCCTCTTTAAATATATTATTGGTCACTTTAATTCATTCAAATTGACCTAATAAAATCCTTTTTTATAATGGGGACATCAAAATTTTCCTTGTGTGATTTTTTGAAATTTTTCCGATAATGTTCATTTTTTGAATAGTGAAAATATTGTATTTTAATTCGATATTGTATTTTAATAAAATTTAGTTATATGGTTATATTATCTTTTTAATTAGTTTTAAAATTTAATTAGAATATATTTTTACCATTTAATCCAATTTTGGTCATTATAATTAATTTCATTTTGAAAATGGACATAATGAAGTGTCAATCTTTAGATAGTTATTGTTTCTTAATAACACGCTATTTATTTTAGCAAAAAGAATTAATTTTAAATTAATTAATTTTACGTCTATTTTTTTAATTTATCAAACTATATATCATTTTTGAATTCGAAATATCTAATATATCTTAGGCACAATTATTGGAATTTTTCTGAAAAACATCAATTTTTGATAAATAGTGAAACCACTTAGTAGTAATTAAAAAAACTAACATTTTCATTTAAATAAAAATTTTCCACTTCATTGAATTGAATTTCAAAAATCCTACATACATGGTTGTTATTAGTAAGTAAAATGTGGTTCAATGATATGGAAATAATTTTTGGTGAATGGTAACTTTTGACTATTATTTACCTTGGTTATGAGAATATAGGGTAATTCAAGGAAAAAATAATATTATAGTATTTAAAAATTACCTTAACACTGGTCCAACCCTTATTTGTTGAGTCATTTACCACAATGGGAATCCTTGGGCCGATTTTGGGACCCCATTTAGCCACTTGGGAGAGATAATGACAATTTAGATTAATTAACATAAAGTAATGGAAAAAATGAAAAAAATTAATATCTTTTAGTAAATTAATTTGTATATGTTGTTATATAAGTATTCATTTTGATTATATATATTTATTGGGAAGGTAAAAATATTTCATAAATCATGGTATTTTTTATAATTTTTATAAATCAAATAATTTAAATAATATTTGACACAATAATGATGTAGTGTTTAACCTCATATATAAAACATTTAAATAAATAAGATTATAAATATTAGAATAACATCGAAACTTGTCCAATTGTGGCTGGATGATTTTATTACGACCATGAGTCATTTTATCTTCAATTATAATTATTTTTGGACCTTTAAAATACCAAATATCATTATATAATAAAATAATATTATCACACCTTCTTAAAGTGCCCCTCCTCCACATTATAAAAGGAGAAAACTTCTATCCAATTCCTCACACCTCTCATGCCTTTAGAATCATTATAACTCTGATCAATTAAGATCCCTACATCTCTCTCCTCCTCCTAGAAGCCTTAAAATATACATAAGGGACATTAAAAAGTCCTTTTGGTTCAATCCAAGGGAAGTTACCCAAATTAAAGGTAACAATTTCTCTTAACTTCTTTTCATTTATTTTACTTTTCCAACCCCTATACTATTTTTTATTCCTTTATTTTATAAAAAAACAAATATTATCAATATAATAGGATTTTTTTATGAGATTTATTATAACTACACTTACACACACCTCCATCTAATGGTTGAAGAACATAATGTTTCAGTGGATGGAAAATTAACTCCTCACGAAACTATGATTGTTCAATTATCTTTTAACTCCTCCAATGGTGGCCATTATGATGGAACTATATTTATGTATGCTATATATAATGTTTATGATTTCTTTAAGCTTTTTTATTTTCCTTTTATATCATACCTTTATGGTTTCTATTATGGGTTAGTGCGATAATTTCATTTGAGGAAGTGAGGACTACCGCCCCCTAAAGGTGATATGACTCGTTAATTCCATATATGGGACGTATAAATGATGGAGTTAATGATATTAAATATGATATTATAATTTTATTATAATATACTTAAGTATCATTGATTTTCTATTCTATTACAGTACGAAATATAAATGAAATTAGCGTTCATGCGTACGTACGGCTTACCATCTCAATGAACGGTGCATTTCATTTATTATCTCCAAATGTTATGTACTTTTATAAATAAATATATATACTGTATGAATATGATATATATGATATCTAAATAATTAATATCATTCTGGAGATAATGGTCTTGTTAAAATGTGGACAACTTGTAAATATAGGGTGTTCATTTTTTTAATCAAGTACCAAATATCGACCAAATGACCATTATTAACTTAAATGATTGAAAGATGTTTATAACATGATATTAAGTGATATAAAAAGGATAATAAACATGAAAAATGTTATTAAGCAAGTATAAATTTACTTTAGATTATTATTCAGGAAGAACAATGAACAAACAAGTCAAGTCTTACACGAGGTAAGTGATTTTATTATCTTACTTTTAATTCTGTAAGATTTCCAGTGTTCACCACTTATTCATTGCTTGTGGTGTATTGTGTACTTCCATTTGATTTATATTATCATGATTCTCATTATATTCACGGTATTATGTGATTCATTTGGTGGTTATTAACTCTTGGTCATACGAATTAGTTGATTACAACGTGGTAAAGGGTTTCATCTCAACTTTTTTATTCCCATGAGATTCATGCAATACTTGACACTATTTCCATTTAGGTGGTATGTGTATTTCCCATGATTGTAATTTTTGTCTAATATAATTTCATATATTATTTTTTACATCTTAATTTTATGATCCTTCTTTCAGGTGGCATTTGTTTTGTAAGTTACCAAATCGGTAAAGGAACCTTTCACCCTCCCCTTTTTAGAAGACTTGTTTTTGTTATCTCATTTAATTTAAATATAATTATGTTGGGATTTGTTCATATATATCCTTATTGATTTAAAAATTATGTCCATGTGATTATATACCCTTTTTATCTCATCAACTTAATTTTTTAATTTTTAAGTGACGCTGTTAGGCTTTCGAATTTTTACAAGGGAACTTTTTAAACCAATTTCATTTATTTGGGTTCAACGTGTACTTATTGAATATGTCGTCTTATAAATATTTATCAATGACCTATGATTGTTTTACACGTAATATCCACCTATATTGGGTGTATTTATATTTTTCACACATAATTATATGATTTATTTACCCTTACATTAAGGATACTTTCTTTATAATGGATATCATCTCAATTTACATTTCCACTTAGACTTCATAGTTGTTATGCTCCAATTCGTTATTATATTGTGTATATAATGTCCTTTGACATATTATATCATGAATCCCTTTATTCTCAGGATATTATAATGTTCTGATTAAATTTTGTTCCTCAATTATTTGTATCAAGCGTCTCTCGTTTTGTTAAAAAACTCTTTAACTAACATATCATTTTTAATGTTTTAATGATTTATTCTTCTAAATATTTCTCATTAATGTCCATGTCCTCAAAATGGGGTTTAGGACATATTTAAATGGATATTAATGTTTTCAAATGAAAATTAATTTAAAATCATCAACGTGGTATGGGACACTTTGATTCAAAAATAAGTTTTTAAATGGTTTTGAAAATGATTTGATAAGGCATTGTTTATTTCATTATATTGATTTAATATATTAGAATGTGGAAATGTTATATTTACTTTATACTTGTGTTATAAGTTCTGATTATGTTATGGATATTGGGCATTGTTTACGTATACGGGTGGTTTCGTGATAAACCTTGGGCGGCTGAGCCCGAGATAGCTCTTTAATGCATTGGGTAATGCGAGCGGGGTAAACATGACGTTTCTCCTAAGAGATTTATGGAATATACTATGTGCGGAATTATAAGTGTAACTCCCTATGTAGCTGTGATACCTACAATTTATATTTTATATGGATTCTATAAGTATCCTTTATGATTTTATGATTAGTGTGTGTTATTCATAAAGCTTATGATTTCATAAGGAATGTTTTGATGAAAAATTATGGTTTCGTTGATTTTTATTTAAGGATGGGATAATGTTATCCTTACTTGTTTTATAACCCATAATCTTCTTTCCATGCTCATCTCATGTTTTTGAAATGTTTTCCATAGGACTTAAATATAAATAGGGTCAAGGACGGGTCAAGGAAAAGTCATGCCATCTAAAACATGGAACTAGACATGTTTCTTTTTAAGAGATTTTATTTTATGAAATAATGGATATTGAGTAGTAGTGTCTACATGTAATATTAATGTTTTAATGTAATTTATATTTCTAATTCTATAAAACTCTAAACCTGAAAAGATCCTCAATATGAATTATTCATTTAATTGAAGATTATGTAATGTTTAAGGTCGGGTCCTTATAGTTGGTATTAGAGGTCGGTTTAGAAAACTTTAGGGATTATATGTTTTTGTTTGACACATGGCTAGTCACTATATATATTATTTCAGTTAAATCCTTGTTTTATAACTTTTTTAGATCAAGGAAAGTCAGTTACAAATGGAAGGATAAGGATCTGAAATGACATTCTTATCTCTTCCTGATGACATGATTGCAATAATTATTGCAAAGTCATGTTCGAATGATTGTGAGATGTTTTCTAGCATATAACTCACTTGTAATCAGTTGTTTGATATAACAAACACCTCCACTATACCTCATTATCATCGTGGATAATGCTTTGTATTTATAAAAAATCCTATTTTCACAATATTCTCATATTTTCAAAAAAGGTAAATATTATCCAAGCATTTTAAAATATTTTACCTTATAACAAGATTTTGAAGCATATAATGATTTTAAAAATGGTGTTGAAGAAGGATACCCTTGCGCAACCTATTTATATTTTCTTTTACAATATAGTCTCTCAGCACATACCTATGGTATTTTAATATGACCATTAATGGAATGTTTCAACTTGGATTTGGTGCGACTATTTTATAGAAATCATGTTTTATCAGATGTTTTGAAATTATATGTCATACATGATTATTTTCCAAAATTGTTATTCTATGAACACCCATATGACCCATGTTGTACAAGGTGTATTTGGATGGAGGAAGAAAATGATTTTAAGGACTTCTAAATCATTTTTTCAATTCATCGACCTTCTAACTACATGAAAAAGATTATGATGAAACCGAATGGACACCATGATCAAGGTATGATGTTCTTCATTTTGGGGATCATTTTTTTTATCATATGTTGGTGAAATAAGACATCATGTTTTAAGATGTTGATATCATAAGGAATTTGGAAGAAAATGATAGGTATAAGGAAACAATTGATGTTAAATCATGTTAGGGTTATTTTTGAGTTTTATAAAAAGGGCAACCCGTAGGATGGTTGACAACCCATTGCATCTAGTAAGGCCGCTATAATCTAACCCACAACCAGAGAGAGACAAGGGCACATCCCCTACCCCTAAACTACTTGAATTCCTTGGTTATTATGACTTATTATATTAGTAAAATGTTTATTTGGAATAAGATTATGTTTATTTTTGGAACTTAGGTTTTTTTAAATGGATATACATAGTATAGAAAAATGATTTACTGATTAAGTGATAATGCTGGTTGTAGAAGACATTCTCTCTTTTGAGGAAACACTATATACCTAAGGAAGATAGACTAATATGGGATTTCAATTGTGGAATAATTGTTTAAATTTTAGTTTGGAAGAATCTATGTTTTTATTGTGGATATATTATGATTTGGTTTATTTATGAAACTGAATAAACAATCATGGAGAATATGTGATTAGGTTAATTACTTTTCAATATGAGATTTTATGAGTAACTTATGTTATTTGGTGATAATGATAAGATTTATCTTGGAAGTATATATAATTAAATCATTATGAGATTTGGGTTTCATTATTAGTTTGGATAAATTTTGAAGAATTTTAGGTACATTTTTTTATTGGATGATCTTTTTTGATATTTGGGTTTTGTTTGAAAAATTTTAGAGATTAAGAGTAGCTATTCTTCTTGTAAAATATTGTCCTTTTGGGTATTATCTGATCTCTCACTAATCATTTTGGTTTTCATTGATGTCTAAAGACAAGGGAAATATATAGTTCATCATTTTTGGATTACGTGATTCTCTATAATATGATTAAAGTGCTTTTAATATGAACATGTCATCCTGAATACTCACCATTTGGATAAAATACGAATTTTTGTTAGAAATATAGTAAATGATTAAAGTTTACATGACAAGTATGTATGATTCCATATGTTTTTAGTTAATCCCATAAATAAATTTCCTTTAAGAAAAGTAACATTAAACAAAAACATTGTTTGTTAAATTTTCATACTAGGGAATTAAAGAGCATTTAACCCATTAAATGTTTGTAATTTTTTGATGGTTAACTTTCTCCTAATCTTGTTTTATATCACTCTCTATCAGAACGTGAATGTTTGTTCTTTCTTCCATATCAATGTTTCCATAAAAGGAATCCAATTATGGGTTATCTCGGGTGACCTTTTTACTTCTCATTCTTTCTTTTAAAGTGATAGTTTTACTGACTCATTTTCAATGTGGGACTTTTAAAAAAGTTTCCAAGCCCAGTTTTAAAATTGAGAGGACGCAATTCACAAATAGGGGGAAGGATGTAACATCCCATATATATAATTAATAAGAAACTTTTCATATTTATTAATATTTTTGAATTAAATATTAATTTTACATTAAAGGGGACGTTATGTTCGATGGCGTAGCTGATATGCAACAATGGGGTTTTTTTGAAATCATACATTGTACACTAATTATATAATATTATTATTTCAAATTCTAGTTAAATCATATCCATTTTATTGGTAGGAATGAAAAAAAATATTTACAATATGATTATATGTGGTTTTTAAATATATTTACTTTTATCCAATAAAAAGTTAGATGCTTAAAATATGAATGCATCTAATTTTAAGCATAATTTTCATAAAAAGGTCGATTTACCACCTTTTAATAGATAAACCTCTTTAAATATAGTTGTTGTCACATTAATACATTAAAATTGACCAAATAAAACCCTTCTTTAGAATGGGGACATCAAAAATCACTTTGTGTAAATTTATGGAATTTTTCTGATAAAGTTCATTTTATTGAATAGTGAAAATATTGTATTTTAATTCAAAACCGAATTTTAATCATATTTATTTATATGGTTATATTATCAATTTAATTGGTTTTAAAGTGTAATTAGAATATATTTTTACCATTAAATTCAAAGTTAGTCATTAGAATAAATTTCAATTTGAAAGTGGACATAAAGAAGTTTCAATCTTTTGATAGATATAGTTTCTTAAAAACGGGATTTTTGTTTTAATAATGGGAATTAATTTTAAATTAATTAATTCCACTTCTATGAGTTTAATTTAGAAAAATAAAAATCATTTTTTAATTCGGAATATCACATATAGCATAGTCTGAATTTTGGGTGATTTTTCAGAAAACATCAATTTTTGATTAATAGTTAAACTGCTTGGTAGTAGTTAAAAAACTGGATTTCATTTAAATGAAATTTTACCGCTTATGTGAATTGAATTTAAAATATCCAACATAAATGGTTGTTATTATTAAATAAAATGTGGTTCAATAAGATGAAAATAATTTTTGGTGAATAGTAACATTTGACTTTTATTTACCGCGGTTAAAGGTAAATATGGTAATTGAATGTAAAAACAATATTATAATAAATCAAAATTACCTTAACAATTGTAAAAAACTTATTTTTTTTGAGTCATTTACGACCTTGGGCATATTTGGGTCTATTTTGGGACCCCATTGATCCACTTGGGAGTGATAATAACAATTTAGATTAAATAACATAAAGTAAAGGAAAAAATGACAAAAACAAATATCTTTTTGTAAATTAATTTTTATACTGTGTTATATAAGTAATATTTTTAACTATAAATATTAATTAATAATATAAAATTATTTCCTAAATCATGGTATGTTTTTGTAATTTTTAGACATTAAATAATTTAAATTATATATGACACAATAATGATGCAGTGTTTAAATCATTAATAAATCATTTAAATAAATAAGATTATAAATATTTAAATAACATCCAAAACATGTCCAATTCTTATTGTATGATTTTATTTCGACCATGAGTTATATTATATTCAACAATAATTATTTTATTACTTTTAGAAACTAAATATCATTTTATAATAAAATAATATTATCACACTTTCCTAAAGAGCCCCTCTTCTCCATTATAAAAGGAGACCACTTATAAACAATTCTTCACACCTATCAAGCATTTAGGCTCATCCAAACTCTTCCAATTACGCTCCCTACATTCCTTTCCCCATCCTAGAAGCCTTTCCTTAGGAATAAGGCACTTTAAGTAGTCCTTTTGGTTCAAACCAAAGGAAGTTACCCAAATTAAAGGTAACAGTTTCTCTTAACTTCTTTTCTTTCATTTTACTTCTCTAAACCCTATAATCTTCTTATTGATTTATTTTATAAAAAAATCAGAATCCTAAATATAATAGTATGTTGTTATGATAATTACTCTAACAACACTTACACACACCTCCTTCTAATGGGTGAAGAACGTAATTTTTCTATGGATGGAAAACAAACACCTCGCGAAATGATGATTGTTAAATTACCTCCTAACACCTCACAAGGTGGCCATTATGATGGAACTATATTGAAATAAGATATATATTATGTTTATATTTTTTTATGATTCTGTATTTTTCTTTTATATCATACCTTAATGGTTTCCATTACGGGTAAACGCGATAATTTAATATGAGGAAGTGCGGACTACCGCCCCCTCAAATTGATAGGGCTCGTTAATGCCATGTGTGGGTAATATAAAATAGATAGTTAAAGATATTATATATGATATTATACTAGAATTATAATATTATTATGTCTCATTATGTTTCCATTCTATTACAATATGAAATAGAAATGAATGTATCATTCATGCGTACGTACAACGTACCGTCTTCATGAACGGTGCATTTCATTTATTATCTTCAAATGTTATGTACTTTTATAAATACATATATATACTGGATATATATTATATATACAATATATAAATAATTAATATCTTTCTTGAGATAGTGGTCTCTTGACCATATGGAAAACTTTTAAATATAAGGTGTTCATTTTTTACTCAACTACTAAATATCGACTAAACGACCATTATTAACTTTAAGGATTGCATAATTTTTATAACATGATAATAAGTAATATAAAAAGGAGAATAAACTTTAAAAAAGTACTTCAAAAAAATATATTAACTTTAGTTTATTGTTCATAAAGAAGAAGGAACAAACTTGTCAAGTCGGACACGAGGTAACGGATTTTATTAGCTCACTTCTAATTCTGAGAGATTTCCATTGTTTGCCACTTATTCATTGAATGTGGTGTATTGTGTACTGAAATTTGATATATATTATCATTATTATCATTATATTCATGGTATTTTGTGATTCATTTGGTGTTTATTAACTTTTGGTCATGCGAAACAGTTGATTACAATGTGGTAAAGGGTTTCCTCTCACTTTTTATTCCCGTGAGATTCGTGCAATATTTGGAACTATTTCCTTTTATGTGGTGTATACACTTCCCATGATTGTACTATTTGTGTAATATAATTCCATTTATGATTATTTAAATATTCATTTTATTATCCATCTTTTATGGGGCGTATGTTTTGTATGTTACCAAATCGGTAAGGTAACCTTTCACCCTCCCCTTTTTAAAAGACTTCTTTTTGTTATGTCTTTTAATTTACATCTTATTGTGTTGGGATATTTTATTATATATCCTTATTGATGTAAAATTTATGTCCAAGTGATGAGATACCCTTTTTATCATACCAAATAATTTTTTGAATTTTAAAGTAATGCCTCTAGGCTGTCAAATTTTTACAATTGAATTTCTTAACCCAATTTCAATTCTTTGGGTTCAAGTTGTACTTCTTGAATATGTCATCCTATGAAAATTTTTGAATGTCCTATCATTTTTTTACACTTTATATCCACTTATATTGTGTGTATTTATATTTTTCACACATAATTATGTGATTGATTTATCCTTAATTTAAGGATACCATCTTTATAAGGGATTTTATCTCAATTTACATTTTCGCGGAGACTTCATTGTTGTTATGCACCAATTCCCTCTTATATGATGTATATACTGTCTTTTGACATATTATAACATGAATACCATTATTCTAATGATATTATATAGTTTTTATTAGATGTTATTCCTCAATTATGTGTATTCAAGCATCTCTCTTTTTTTATAAAAAAACTCTTTAACTATCATATCGTTTTATGTGTTTTAAACATTTATTCTTCTAAATATTTCTCATTAATTTCCATGGTTTCAAAATGGGATTTTTGACATATTTATATAGAAATTAATTTTTTAAAATGATAATTCATTTAAATGTTTCAAAGTGGTATAGGACTCTTTGATTGAAAAATCTTTTTTTAAATGGTTTTCAAAATGATTTGATACAACATTGGTTACTTCAATATCTTGATTTGATATATTAGAATGTGGAAATGTTATTTTTTCTTTATAATTTTGTTATGTGTTATTATTATTTTATAGGTATTGGTCATTGTTTATGTATACGGGTAGTTCCATGATAATCCTAGGGTGGGTAAGCCCAAGATAGGTCTCTAATGCATTGGGTAACGTGACGATGGTAAACGTGATGTTTCTCCTATGAGATTTAGGGAATACACGGTGATGGGTATTCCAAGTGTAACTACCTATGTAGTTGTGATAGCTACAATGTAAGTTTGATATGGATGTCATAAGTAACCTTTCTGATTTCAAGATTTGTGTGTGTTGTTCATAATTCTTATGATTTCAAAAGGTATGTTCTGATTAAAAAGTATGGTTTCATTGATTTTTATTTATTGATGGGATAATGTTTTCCTTCCTTATTTTATAACCCTTACTGAGCTTTTTATGCTCATACAATATTTTTGAAATGTTTTCCAGAGTACTTAAGGATGAATATGGTCAAGGATTGGATCAAGGAAAAGTCATGCTATCTAAAACATGGAACTAGACAAGTTTCTTTTTAAGAGTTTTCATTTTATGAAAAAATGAATACTGAGTAGTAGTTTCTACATTTCATATTCAAGTTGTAATGTAATTGTTATGCCTAATTCTCTAAAACTGTAAACCTAAAAAATCCTTAATTTTATTTATTCATTTAATTCAAGATTATGTAATGTTTAAGGATTTGTCCTTATAATTTAACACCCTAAGATTTTAATAGAGGAAGATCACATTCGATAGTATACATTACATGAAATATAAATACTGGAAACAAGTTTAACACCTTGAGACTTTATGATAATTTTTTTAATTTATCCAATCACTTTGATATCATTCGATGTACACAACATTGGGTTAGAACAGAACAAGATACTCTATTAAAATATTAGTATTTATTCATTACCATTATAACCATGCCATTAAATTGATAGCTATGGATATAAGTAACTCAATTATGATAATAATAAAGTTTAAAAATGTATAAAATAAATTAAATGGATAAAAGATGATTATAAATAAAATAATAATAATTTTAAGAAAAACACTTGTTTTATGAAAATTTTATTTTTCTAAAAGATGGATTAGTTTTACTTTTCATATATAATTTAAAAGTAATTTTCACAAAATTTAGAAACTGTATTTGAAACAATATACATTATTTTTAAAAATATAAATGTAAATATTATCTTTGTATTGATTTTTTTGATAATTTTATAAAAATATTATTTTTTTGATAAATCATGAAATATATTTATTTTTATTGAAACAATAAACCGTTGAATGGAAATAATATTACCTTAACACCGCTATGTATTATTAAATACTCTTTTAGGTTGTTTGTAATAAGAGGAATGTGGGTATCACTTTATCTTATATAAAATTCATTATGTGTCCTGTCCCTCACTTATAAAAGGTAACCCCCTCTCCTCTAATATTCAAACTACCAAAACACATTGGTTTTTCCAATACCTGAAAAAAAAATATTAATTAATTTCCTTTACAAATACTAGAGGAATTATTTTTATTATTAATCCATTCTAAGATTGTTTCAGTTATAAACCCATTGAAGCTCTTCGAATAATAGGTAAACTTCTTAAATGTGCGTATTTAATCAATTTCATATTCATACTACTTAAAACCTAATCAATCTAAGATAATTTAATAACCCAAATATATCCTATATAATTATATGTTATTATTGTTATTTCATAACTCATATCCATCTTCACTTCCATAATATGGGGAATGAAACCGTCAATCAAGTGTACGATGGACTACTTCCTCATAAAACAAATTCTTTTTCGATCACAACCTTTCAAGGATGGATATAAAAATGTATTAATATGTGTATATTATATTTATGAAATTATTATACTTCTATAATTTATGTATCACATATAACATCTTATTTTCCATTTAGTATTAGATATAATAATGTAGTTTGTATGTACAGAGGACTACTGCCTCACGAAGAAATGTGATTCATTCTTGACTTACACATTCCATGAATGTTTTTAAGTTTATTGTTAATGAATATTTATTAAATTTAATATATATCCATAAATTAATAAATATAATATCACATTTAATTTTTTAGCTACAAATATATTGGAAAATAATAATGTTTCTTGTGTATTCATGTGTATTACCGCCTCAATGCAGTGATGTAAAATGTTTTCATTTCATTTCTAGATGGATTGTACTAAGGATATATTATATTAGTATACATGATATATATGAAATAATAATTATTATATAATAAATAATAAATATTTCATTTCATTTAATTCTATCTTGTTAGAAAAATGAAAACAACGTTCATGCATTTGTACGACCTACTATCTCCATGAATTGTCTAATGCATTCTATATCTCTAAATTTATTAGATTAATAAAAATACCTATATAATTAATATATATGATATTCATATAATATTAATAATTATTGATATTATTTAAAAATGATCAAATTAAAATGATCAATATTTCTAAACTAAAATTAACATGAATAACGAATCAATTATCAACCGAAATACAGATTTTAACAAGGAATTTTTGACAAATAGGTGATAAAATACTATAAGTAAATAATATATGGTATGAGACATATTATTATGATTGTTTAATATATTTATAATAAACTTATATTTATTATATTGAATTATTGTACACATATTAATAAAGACGGGCTTGAGGTAAGGGTTTATCGTCTCACTCTTACTTCCATAAGACATATTCCATATTCACCACTTATTTCTTTTTTTGTGGTGTATATAATAATTATTTTATATGTTATATAATTAATCTATTTATATTCATGGTATTTGAGTATAATTTGATGTTATTTATTTAATGGGTCTTATGATTCAAAATTTACCACAACGGTAAGGGTTTATATCATAATCTCATCATTATTGGGGATTATTTTTGTTTAAGACTCTTATAGAATAATTATTTCATATTTATAACATAAAATAATTCCATTTTTTATTATATGAATATTAATGAACTTGATCATATAATAGTTGCATTTTCCATCATTTGGTATTTAAAATGATTGGGAGACTATTTTTTATAAAATTTATCTTTCTTTCTCTCTTTGGTCGAAAATCATTTTTCCGAAAAATCCATGTTTTCTAAAATTGTTTTCAAAATTGATTTTAGTCATTTAAAAATGATTTATTAAAGAATTTTTTTACCAATTGTAACATTTGAATTATTTTAAAAGTAATATTAACATCTTTTTTCAAAAAAAGTCATATTTGGATTTTTCAAAAAATGGTAAAGGAATATTTAATTTAATGATTACAGTAGGAAAAAAAATATTCATTGCTATAAACTATAATTGTCATGAATATTATTTTACAATTTTACAAATGTTATTTTCAATGAAAAATATTTTCAACATTTTATCTTAAATTTTAGTTTTAAAATTTAATTTTAAATGTGATAATTTTATTTTCATCAAGAATGTTATTATGGATATTTTTATGGTATTTATATTCATAAATGATATCAACCCTCTATTGAACATATGATCCACTAGGGTTATGTTGTATTAATATAATAATTATTTTCTGTTTGTATGGTTGATGAATATTTTGATTAAGTATGTACAATTTTATTATCATTCACAATAATATTATCGATAGTTTATGATTAGGTTTGTTTTATTGGGTTATATATTAACATTTATTATTTTGGTTTTTCAGTATGGATTTTTATGTTGATTATGTTTTAACCTATTTTATAGGACTAATTCATTGGAAATAGTAAGTGAAGGTTGGGACCCAAATATAGATTTCCACTCTATACATCGATAGGTATCATTAGAGAAATTTGGTGTCCATGTTATATGGGTTTCTAGCCACATATTTAAACAATGATGTGAATATTCTTCAAATAATGATTCAAACATCTAAAGTTTTTTATTATTTTATTATTAGATCAGTATTGGATTTCCATTTGACTATTTGATTATATAGAATAATAATGGATATTTTTCATACTCAGGTGATTATTTTTATGGATTTATTTCATAATCATTTTTTCTTCCATATTATACTCTGTTTATTTATTGAATGGAATGTGTTTTAGTTTTTTACATTCCCATATTGATTATGAAAATTCATTAATGATTCCATCTTTTATACTCTTACCCCTAATGGGCATCTTATCTCATCCCTTTCTTATTTTTTATTTTCCCCAGTATACTAGGAAGTGTTTGTGATTCAAATACAATTTTATTCTATAGGGAATAATGGGGTTCTAAAAGAAAACATGCTTTTTATTTTTTTATAAATTGTAATATGAATTTCAAGAATGTATCTCTTTTACCAAGAATACTAAATTATTCGGTCCATAGAGATGATATTACTTATATATTTTTTCTATATAATAATGTCACGACTGACTCTGAGCTAATATGTTCACGGTCCATACATATAAAAAATTAAAAAATGATTCGACAAACACACTTATATATATATGTATGAAATAGAATAATATTTTTATTTTCATGTATATATATATATAAAAACATGTTCATATATGTATAAGATACAAATAATATGTTATGAATATATATATAAAACTGGAAATAAACCATATCTATATATATACATATATATACATATATTTATGTGTGTATATGTGTGTATTTATATATAATTGATAATTAAATCGAATATTATGATTATAAAAAGGTGTTATACAATGATATCCATTATATATATATATATGTAGTGTAAATATATATTTAAGAAATATATTTTATAGAACAAAAATTTTCAAAATGTCTGTGTGTATATACCCACACACGTATGAACATTTACGTTAAAACATATAATACATATATATATATATACATAAATGGCACATAATATATAATATATATATATATATTTGTCTGTGTGTGTTATATATTTAAATATATGAAAATATATATGTTATATTTATTATTAGGTAAAGAAAATAATAAAATAAAAATATATATATAGGTGTGTGGCATGTAAATGATGTAAAAAAGGAAAAAACTATAGTATATATATCTATATATATTCACCTGAAGTGACTAAGAAGAGATGGAAAAAGGAAATAAATAAATAAATAAACATATATATATATATAATGTAAATATATATATAGTGTCACAAAGAATATAATAAAAAAAATAGAGATATATATTAATATACTTAATAGTAAGGAATAAAAAAACTAAGAAAAAAATAATAACTAATAAATGAATGAAAATAAGAAGATAGATTTCTTGGTGGCCATGTTTAATAAGTAGACCAATTCATTACTATTTGAGGTAATTCTAAAATATTTCAAAAAATAATAATATTATAATTGTTAAAAAATAAATTATTATCATTATCATTTTAATTTTTTATATATAATTTATTATATAAAGGACACCCCATCATTTGGTGATTCGCCCAACAAATCTCTTAAAATATTCATTAGATAATATATGCTTTTGTAACTAAAGAGAGGTAGAATGAATGAAGTAAATCATATCCTTGGGATTTGGCTTCAAGAATAATAAAAAATAGGTTTCTTTTACACTTTAGGTAAGGGGAACTTTTTTTTAAAAATCAGTTATAGATTTATTTTAAAATTATCATATTTTGTAGAACTTATTATATTAATTCAATGTTTTAAAGGACCTCATTTTAAGGGAAATAAATTTTAATTTCTATTTCAATATTTTTTTTCAGAACCCCTCTTTATAAAAAAGAAAATATTATAATTTTTCTTTGACTAATATTTTACAAACCATATTATGTTTCTAATATAATGTTTAATTGTTATTTGTATTTTAAAAACCACTAATATAAAATAAATACATTTTTAAATTTATCATTTAATGTGTAAATTTATTTTTAGTTATATAACTTTCTCTTATCGGGTTATTATTTTAAAATATTCTAGTTTATAAAGTTTGTTTTCATAGATCATATTATGTGTAAGGATAACTATTTGAACAAAATGGTTTTTTTAAAAAGTATTTTTAATAAGGGGTTAACTATTTAAAATTTATTTCATTATGTTTTGATTCATAATTTTATGTGTGAGTGCTTTCAAAAATTATTCTAGTATTTTAAAAATTATCATGTCCTTTGATAATAATTATTCTTTAATTAAAATTGATATTTCTGATCTCTAAATTATTGTATGATCATGCACTAATCATTCTTATTTGGTACCCTTGAATGTGTTACATTATCTCAGTCTAGAGTAATATTATCTTTGGTTTATTCCTAATTAAATCTAAATATATATATAAAAAACATATGTACTTTATGTATTTATAACTCAATATATTTAGTCCTCTATTATTATAGTTTCTAAAAATAATATAATGAAAAACCCTAATAGAAAATTGAAGGTAGTAAAATGTTTTATGAAAATATGGTCCTTGCATTGTCTAAACATGATAAGGAATGAGGACTGAACCCAAATATTATGGGACATTTTCCAATAATATTGGTATGACCTATACAAACTTCAATGTTCCATGTTACCTTTAGATTTTTTTCTAGACATACGAAAAAATTTTCTAAACAAACACTGGAATTATTTTTATGAAATTATGTGATGTGTTCGGATGGTTTTAATTGTATGTGATTTCATTAGTTTTATTTAAAATATAGGTTTTTGAGAAAATAAGAAATTTTTTTAAATGTTATTTAAAAAATGGTTCTCTTTAAAATATTTTATTTTTAAAAACTCTTTGAAGATTTTTAAAGATCAAATGAATTTATATTCATTCAATGTTTTATCTAAAACAAAATTTTAATTTTTTCTGTAGGAATTATTTTCAAATAATTTTAATTTATTATTTTAAAAAAAATGAAAAATTGACTCTAAAACACTTTATTGGTCCACTTTATCACCCCTTGTGTTAGAATATTTTTCAAAGGACATTTAGTTGACAATGAGTTACTCAGGAGACTAGTATCGAGTATGCATATTATTTAGAGTATATTTGTTACTATAATAGGAGAGTTTAGTTTCAAATAAAATGAATATTTGAGTTAGCTTGTTTTGTTTAGTTTTCTCTTAATACTCTTAAATTCTAGATCCAAACAATCCTCAAAGAGAATAGATTTAAAATGGTGTTCAATATTTTTTTAGAGCAAAAATATATTGTGTTTTTACACTAGATCTGAGAGTATGGTTTCATGTGTATCAAGACACCCCATCCTTAGTGTTTATGAAAATCAATTTCTTTGTAAATAGATAGATCTAGCAAACTCAACTAGGCTTACCGTTTTACAAGAATTTATGTTTATAAAATTATTCCTATAAATAGCTAATTCATTCTATATTTCATAGTTTATGGAAACTTACCCCTCCTTCTCAAGTGCCTTATCATTAAGATTACGAGTCCTAGAAACCACCCCTTTAATAATAGAATCCATAATTGAAAGGATTTTCTACATTTACAAGCATCCATGGCTTATTCAACATGGCAGTTTCATGTAACAACATTAAAAACCCCAATTATAACAAAACATTATTTAAATAACCCATAATTATGAATTTAATAGAATGTATTGAATATTCATACATTCCTATGATATTTTAGGTTTATAATTTTATACAATTGGTAAAATCATTACATAAATACGTGGAAAATTCCACATGATGTATATTTTTTTGGATAAAAAAGGTTTTTATTTTTAAACTCAAGTTTCATTCATGACACTTGCTTCATCTAATATAATTCTTCAATACTAAACCTCTTATAATTATATACTTCCTAGACATACTTATCCCCTATGAAAAACATTTTTGCACATGGGATGAGAAAAAAATTCTGTAATGGATATATAAATAAAGAAAAATCATTAGTCCACTAAAATACATGAAAATTCACAAGGACGTTTATTCTTCTAACAAAATAAACATTGAGCTCAAATAATAATTTATTTACTCTTGAAATCAACTCTAATGCTCAATATTTTTAAGAAAAAATTTTTTAAACCGAAATAATGGAAAAAACATAACCATAATTTTTACTTGGGAAAAACATGATAACACAAAAAAAACATTCATATAGTAATTATATTTTCCTTATTAAAATTCCTTTATTTATCCTTAAATCATAAGATTGTATTCTAACCACATGAAATCAAAAGACATTCAATAAAACCCATAGAAATCATAGGAAATCCATCTATACATATTAGGTATATATTCACATATATCCCTTATGATGACCCTTACAAGAACTCTTACAATAGGAAAAACTACCCAATTAATTCAAAAATTTCGCCTCTATAGAATATATCATAATGTAACCTATTTGAGGGTGATATTAGACCCACATGTCATTATATATAATTTCTACGAACAATAAAAAACACATAATAGATTTCACATTCATCATAAAACTCATAAAACATTCATTTGAAACCATAAGCATACACAAATATAGTCATCCCATAAAAATAAATGTAAATATCATTTTTTCATTAAATTGTATAAAATGAAAAAATCACTAAACAATGGGAATTGAACTTACATTGGAAGGAAATGAAACTTTGAAGAGGATGTTTCATAATGAATAACAACCACGATAGTGGGAAAATACAATCATATGCTAAAAATTAAAAAACCATTATTTTTACACCTTTATAAGGAAATTATAATATGACCTATATGTAAAACAATACAATGATTCTATCATAAACCATTATGAAAAATACAAATATAAAATAAAATTAATTTAATTAAACATTCAATTATAATGAATAAAATTCATAAAATAATATGGTCCGGGAAGAGAAAATTTTAATAGTAATTTTAAGGCATTCAAAAAATGATTTAAAGGAAAACGATTATAGACTATTGACTATCTATATTCATATTTTAAATTTCAAAATAATTAAATTATATTTAATATTTACATACTTCATGTAAGGTACTATATTTTTGAAACCCCTTTCTTTGTATTTTCTAGGGGATTAGATCCATAAATAGGGTGAATAAAACCATTTTCATTTCCAATTTATAGGTTTAATTATTGAAATTTATGTTTTTTAATGTTTTATATACCCTTATTTAACCCCCTTCCCCCTAGGTCAGATGTTGGTAACCTTTTTCTTAATGTTTCATAAAAGTAAGTGTGAAATTCCTTGACATAGGGAATGGTAAATTGATATTTGAAAATAACTATGGAATGGTATATTATGTTTAAATAGACTGGGTATAGGTAGAATAAGTTTTTTATACTCTACATAAAGGTAGCCTTAATTTTTGTATAGTAAAGTATAGGTCAACCAAGGTTTTTGATAGTGGTGTAAAGGTAAGATATAATTTTCATATATCAAAAATGGGTTGGTTTGGGTTTCTTTCAATGCATAATGGTAAACAATTTTCTATGCTATGAGACCAACTTCATGCATAAGGGTTGTATATTTCACTTAAAACTTCAGAAATCTTCAAATTTTGGAACATCCCGATCAAGGTTACACAAACTGGTCCCCTAATCTGGTTGGTCACACAACATTAAGTCTCCCTCACCTTATTCCATCGGAATCCATCTAGCAGCGATGGACTAATATTAGTCATATGGAGACTATACTCTCTTTATTAGAGTAAAACCATAGTAGAAATAAATAAAAAATATACAAATAATATTTTTATAACTTTAATGATACTAACATAACATTATGACCAAAGAAGAAAAATACAATACCAAACTATAGTTGTTAATATTCTATGCCAAATTATGTTGCATGTGTCAATATGAAAAGTTCCCAAAGTTAATAAAGACACCAAAACTACCAAATGGGTCTCGAACCATGTCTGATTCCCTCACACATTCTCTATCCCAACTCAACCATATAATTTAATGCATTTACCCTTATCATATAATACAAGAATGAATTCAATTTGGATACCGATCAGAGAACCTGAGTATAGTGTGAGTACAACTTAGTAGGCCACAACCAATGACTAATAATGAAATATCTCCTTAAAATAAGGAATGAAGTTTTATAGAGATAAAAGAAACAATTTAAATAGTTTACATTTATTGAATTACTATTAATTTAACCACATAACCCTTGGGTTGCTGAGGACATCTGAACTCTCAATACTAACATTATCCCATGCCAGATTCTAAACCATCTCCAAGAGATATCAGAAATCTAAATTCCATTATTACAATTCATCATCTCAATTTGTATCTTAATTCCATTGTTACCATTCATCATTTAAATTCATATCCAAAATCCATTTTTACCATTCATTATCTCAATTCGTATATCATAATGCCATTGTATCCATTCATTAACATAAATCATATCTCATAATTCCATTGTTTCTAATCTTTAACTCAAATCATATCCCATAATTCCATTGTTTCTATTCATGCACTTTAATCATATCCCATAATTACATTGATACCCTTCCTCAAATAAATTTGTATATCATAATTATTTTTTTATCATTATTCAACTCAATTCGAACTGAAAATTAATTTTTTTTATTATAAATGGTGGGCTACACCATGTGATATGCACAAATAAATAGCATTAGGGATGCATAAACTGCTGCAGATCAAGGGAATCCCATTGAATAATATTCTATCATTCTGATAGAAGAGAACCCAAGATGGTGTAAATAATAAGATCTTTGCCTGCCCATCCCATGCATGCTAACACATCCTCTGTAAAGTTCGCTTCTCACCAAATAATGTATGTGATGAACCATTTATTGGTCTCCAATTAAAAACATATAAAGAGATAAATTAGATAAAATGGAAGGTAAAATTTACCTTTAAGGTTTCTCACTAATAACTCCAATTATGATTCATCCTCTATTACATGAAGACCGTATCTTCTGTATAGCATGATGCCAATGTAAAGTGATCTCACCTCTACTCCCATGTAATTATCCAAACCATAAAAACAACTATAGGGTATGATGAACAATCCTATTTTATCTCTAATCATCCCACCCTCTCTCATATTCCCATTCATATAGAGGCCATCCACATTGATTTTCAAACTGATAATGGGAGAAATCCATCTAACCCAATGACCATGTGACCGCACAGCCACATAGGGCATGTTATGGAAAATGAAATGTATGTGACACATATTCCCAAAATTAATTACTTGTCCAAGAATAAAAAATAGAGAAAATTTACTCATCTATCGGTAAATAAGCGTGTGATGGTTACCCAACCTTTCTTGGTTCCATTCATCCCACAGTGTCCAATATATGGATGAGAAAAAAACACTATGAATTTTAATTTCTATGTCTTTATTCTCTAAGCCAAAAAACTAGTTGAAAATAAAAACTATCATGGGAACTCTTTATTGTTGTTACTCAAAATAATCCCCATGTAATTACATAGATATGCTACCCATTCACAACACTGATTCATTTTGTGGTCCATCACAACAAAAGCGTCAAGAGGCCCTAGAAATTTCCCTCCTATGTACATTATTTTTTTTGAAGAAAGAAGGATTATATTAATGGGGAATATCAGTAGTCGTATATAAGTAGATCCAAGAAGGGAAATTGTCCAGCCATAGTTGGTTGACATCAATGGGGCCTGAGGCCGCCAGTTGATGGGCCGCATAGTTTTCTTCCCTTTTGGTAAAGGATAAGGTGCAGCAAAAGAATCCACGGCGTAGCGAGCAGATTCTTCTGACAATAAATCCAAAGTCTTGGAGTCTGGCGTCACCGTGGTTAATAGCGTTGATGGCTGAAAGGAAGTCAGAATCGATGATGATATCATCCTATACACGTTCCATAACAAGCATCATCCTTGCCAGTATGGAATACGCCTCAGCAACTGCAGGTTCCCAGAAGGCATGATGTGGTTCATATTTTGCTGCAATGATCTTCCCCAGATGATTGCGAGCGAAGAGGCTGAGAGCAAGAGGCCCATCCTTGGGGAGAGAAGCATCCACATTAATCTTAAGACTCCCTTATTTTTGGGGGGGGGGGTCCAGTGGTGGGAACATGAGGGGGAAATTCCTGGGAAAACGTTTCCTTTACAGTCCTTCCAGCCCTCAATCAATGAAGTGGCTCGTTCAATCCAGAACTCAGGAGGCTGATGAACATGGTGGAAACCTGAATCATTACGCCGAACTCAAATGATCTTGGCCATGGTAAATTCCCTACACCATAATTTATTATTCTACTCATCATGTACAGACTCTACATGGAGCATTGTTCTAAAATCAAGATTTTTAAACTTACCCAAACTCGATCTCCTGAAGAAGCATCTATCTACGTCGTCATTCATGATAATACTCCTAAACACATCCTTTAGATCCTATTTCAAAATATCATCCATCAGCTTTGTATGGTTGGTATCTTTATTTAAGGGCATATTATGTACAAGACACCCAATAAAGTATATCCTATCATTAGACAAGTTGCCTTTCCATTGGGTAATATCGCATCTCCCAACTATATATCGGGTTGCATCCTAGATATCCCCCAAGTGATTGAGAATACATGTTGACAAGGTCAATTTTCTAGTTCTATAGTTATCCCATTCCTCAAAATGAATGTTATTTATGTTTCTACGAAAATAGTCCCATAACGAATACCCTTCAATAATATCCCATGCAAGTAGTGCTTTCATACATCGCATGGTTCTAGTCATGCCTCATATATCAACACTAACCTCCTCAACGGGTTTGACCATATGTTTCTAGGAATCCCATGGGACATCATCCAATTTTATTTTTATCCCATATAAAATCTATATTGATATTCTCCCTCCTTATAATCATCCATTAAGGTGGATTAATTATTGATATGATGTACATCGGGATAGAAATGAAGACACTCTTGATCGGGGGGAATCTACCTCAAAACAATAAAACATTGTTTTAAAATTATATATTTTCTCCAATATTTAATTAAGGATATTTTCAATCAATTATTTCATAATTTTTCACATAGAAATATGCATCCTATGTAAAATAATTGTAAGATGCTTCGATTGAATACTGAGGTTGTTTTGAATAAGTCTACTTCATCTTCTTAAACACTTATTATAAAAAAATGATGTTTTTTCAGGAGTTGATGTTTTTTCCACATAAATAAACATAAAAATACATAGCCTTAATGAAGTTATATAGTGGCTTCCTCCTACTAACAATGAAAATAAATACATCATCAGCAAACATGATATGAGAAATGAAACATTTTCCTTGTTTTTTTGGAATACGGTAACATCCTTCTTTCTACCATGATTCTCTAAAAGATTATTCATATAGAATGTTGAGCTAATATGAAGAGGTTGAAAGACAAAGAGACTACATATCATAATCCAGGAACACTTTTTATGAATCTAAATCCAATCCCCATTAGAGAAATTGCGATATAAGGGGAAGAATAACACCTAAAAAATGTCAAAATACCATTCCTAGAGGATGAATTTCCTCATAACCCAGATAATGAAACTCCATTCAATTTTATTTTTAGCCGTGTCCATGTCAAATTGAATTATAACATTAGATCCAATTCTTATTTTATTGATATCATCCACCAAATATTTGGTAATTCCAACTGACCCATGGATATTTCGGCCTTTCCCAAAACCATGCTACTCTTTTCAGACAAGTCTTGGGATAAATCCATTAAATCACTTGGAAATGAGACTTATAAGAATTTTATAAGATTAATTACACAAAAAATAGTCCTATAGTGGTTGAGGATCATGGGATTGTTAATATTTTGGATCAGAACCACACATGAAACACACAACGCCACCTCAAAAGAAGTCATATATGGCTTCAACATCATGGAAACTCTCAAAGCCCCATGACACCATATAAAAGGACCTAAAAAATCTATACTTCCCTGGAGCGTGGTATTGAGACATACTATGAATAGTATCTCGAATCTCCTCCTTGTTTAGGATTTCTATCAATGTTTCATTATCTAACCACTTCACTAATCTCAATAAACACCCAATAAATTCTTTTTCTTCATCTATCAATATAGGCCCACCAATTCGACTAGGGATAGAACCCCCTTAAAATCAATTCATTAATTAATTTAACAATTAACAAATCATGTAAATAAAACTAATTAATTCAATAACCAATTAAACATCTTAATTCCATTAATTAACTCAATAATTTATTATTCGTCTCGTTTAGATTAATTAACTCAAAAATCAATTAATAATCTCACATACATTAATTAATTCAAAAATTAATTAATCATCACATTCAATTTCCTAATCACAACAATATTTTAAACTAATTTATTAATTAATTAAATCCAAAAAAACAATTTCAATATCAAAATAACTGATTCAACAACTAGTCATTCTAGTTCAATAATCCCAATATCACTATAATTAATTCAAAAATTAATTATTCAAAAATAAAAAATTTCAAAATCCAAACCATTCCCATTAGTTAATTCAATATTTAATTAATCAAGATGAACAATCTCAATATCACCAATTTCACAATCACATTATTAATTTATTAATGAAATTAATTAATTTAATTTAACAAAATAAATTTATAATATTCCAATGGAAATTCAACAATTAAAAAGACATAATTAAAATTAAGACTTTGGGATTTTAATAATATACCACCTAAATAAATTCATTAAAAAACTCATGAATGGAATAATCCCCAATTTGTGCAGAACAATGACATTGAACATGATCCAAATCAGAGAACCTAATTCAACATAAAAAAACCAAAATCCACACAATTATAAATCTATATTCTAAAATCATAGATGTAGATCCAATAATATAGGGGATACCTTCCCTATTAAATATGAGGGAGATATGGAATAGAATAATGAAACATTATGAGATTAGATCCTCTTACCAAGAGGGGTGTAGATCTTTGAGTCTGTCTTTGAATCAAAAAGAATAAATGTCATGATCCTAATAAAATTGTTCAAGAGCCTCCAAATTTGAGTGGAATCCATTATGACTATGTTATGGTTGATTTTGGGTTAATATTGGGGTTTGATTATTTTTCAAACTAATTTTTAGGTTAATTAAATACTGCATACGATTTCCTGGGCAGGGGAGCATAGTTTGAAAAATTGTGACCCACAATTGTGCCTTCCTCTATAGAGGGGCACAATTTCTCCAAATAGGGTGCATGGCTTCAAAAATAATGGTTCTACTTTGTGAGTCACCTTAGAATGGGTTTTCACGTTTTGTTGTGAGGGGGCACACAGTTTGGGAAAACTAGGTTCCAATTATACACTTGGCCACATCTTTCTAAATATTCCAATTTTCACCCAAACATTCCCCAAGTTAAAACCCAAAAAATCCCAAACAAATAAAAATGAGTACCGAAAACCAAACCAATACATCTCCATAAAGGGTCATGATATTAAAATCTCCCCACATATAATATCATTTCCTCGATCTGTACTCCCAATTTTCTCTAAGATTCTGATTCAAATAATATTGGTCCATTGATCCCACATATCTATTTAAATCTGCAATGTTTTCTCCTGAACACGTCCATGTTTCCACAATACATGAATTATCGGTACGACCATTCCCTACAACTCATTATCACTGTAATCCATCACGTGTATCAAATTCCCCTCAATGGACACATTTATCTCAATCTCAACATCAATCACATTAATCACATGGGGAGGGATGGGGTGATAGTTCCAATGTTTTGACACACAAAACACATCATTCATAGCACTTTACCTCTATAGAAGAGCTAATAAGTATGTCATTGGATTGATTATCTCTATAATATCAAATGGTCCAAAAACCATGGGAACCAACTTTCCTAGTTTATGAATCCTACAAGGAACCTTTCTAGGAGACATGAAAAGCAATACACGTTCACCCCATGTAAACTCTAGGGTTCATCAAATTATATCAGTATACAACTTTTGTATACTCTAAGTTATAACCATATGAATCTAAATCACATAAACATGCTCTAATGTCTTCTACATGGGTCTCTGTCCTAACAACTCTGATTCAACAGCCTACATCCTGTATAGAGGTGATTTATATGGACTACCATAAAGTTCCTCATATGGGAAAATCTATATAGTATCCTGATAAATTTTTTTATAGTAAAACTCCACCACAACTCTAGGATTCTCCCAAGAACCAAAAAATACTAGGAAACACGTCTGAAGAATATCATCAATAACTTGTATAGTACACTCCTACTTCCTATCTTTATGTTGGTGGAATGCCATAATCAACAAAACCTATGTAACAGGTACATTTTGTAACCCCATTCCTGAAGCATCAAGTAAAGTGTGAATCAATGTTTCAAATGATATTTCATCACACCCAGTTGAAATGAATGATCTCTCAAACATATTAGTCTCCCAACTGATTCACTAAGAATGTTTATTCTACTGGTATGAATATTGCTACCTTCTTCAACATGCCCACAATCACCAAAATAGAATCATTCATCTAAGGAATCCTTTGTATAACCACCACAGATTCCAAATTCATTTCACCATACATACATTTTGGAATGTGAACATGATGCAATAACCCACTAGGTTGTTTATGTTTAGCCTTCACCTTTTAACAGATGTGGCATCATTTCATGAACCCTCCTATATAATTTATTATGCGCAGCCACCAAAACAGATGATGTTGACCGTGGTACATTTTGGTCCCACCTAGATGTACCTCCCACTTAGATGCATGAAACACATGTGTCATCTCTTCAAGAAGACTCGTCGGAACAATATCCTGATTCTGGACACACAGGATCATATCCTCATCTATTTTCCCAATTGGATCGTGACACCCCACATTCAAGGCTTCCCCTCAAGTTCAAATATTCCCTGAAATCATAATACTTGTCCTGGAATGGTATATAATGTGTACACTCAACATAAACTAATACAATATTCATCTTCTCTGGATTCACCTAAAATACCACATTCATCTCATCCAACAAATTCATCATCTTCCACTTAGTACTAGGAATCTGAACTACCTATGTTTTAGTTTTTATACTCAAAGGGTCAACATAACTATTGACATTACATGGATTATATGCTAATTCAAAATTAAATGAATTCATATACTCTACCCTTCTCTGGTACAAGAGATTTGAATCTCACAAAAAAAATATATACTTTAATCTATTGTGATCAGTATACATAGTAAACTTAACTCCTAACAAATAATTTCTCCTACACTTAAAAGCATAAACCACAACATCCATCATGAGTTCGTGCATCTATTAATTCTATTCATGTGTCCTCAACTACCGATACCCATAATACACAACTCGATCACCCATCATCAACACTACTCTAATCCCTATCCCAAAAGAATCACAATAAATAGTACACTCATCACCTGACTAAAGTAACATTAATATTGGTATTGATGTCATGTGATTATTTACATATTATAATAAATTATCTCATTATTTTAACCATTAAAATATTACCTCCTTTTTGTTCGTGACCAAAAGTGGTTTTACTAAATGGGAAAACTCTTAGATGATCCTCTTGTAATATCCCACGAAACAAAAAAATCTATGGTTCCAAAAAACCATAGGCTTATTCCAAAACAAAACTATCTAAAAATTTTCTAGGTCCCCTGACACACCTTCCTTTGAGATATTGTGACCTAATAAGTGCACCTTGTCAATCCATAAATGGCTCTTAGATAGCATAGATTATATCTAATGCTTTCTCAGTTTACTAGGAATGATATCAAGATGTTAGGAATGATCATCATGAGTCTTGGACTAAACCATTATATCATTCACAAAAACAATAAAAAACACATCTAGGTATAGATGAAATATTTTTTTATCAAGTCCATACACATTACTAGTGTGTTATTTAACCCAAATTACATTAAAAAAACCCATAAAGTCTACAACTTCTTCTAAATGTAGTACTAAATATTTCATAAGATCTAACTCCAGAATAAGGATACCCTAATCTGAATTCATTTTCTAAGAAAACACAATCGAACCAAAACAGGTCAAATAGATCTTTTATATGTGGAAGAGGACACCTATTCATAACAGTCATCCAGCTAAACATTCAGAAATTAGCCCTCAAGCAAGGATTTCAATCATCCTTCTTTGAAAACACAAGTATAGAACCCCGAGGTAACATACTCAGTCGGATAAACCCTTTATCCTCCAAATACTCTAGGGGATTCTTGTGATCTTGAATATTTGTTGGTTCTTTTTTATAAGGTGGAATTGAAATTGGATCAGCCCCTAGGATGAGCTAAACAATAAATTACACACCTCTATTAGGTGGAAAACCAAAGAAGTATTTAGGAAAAAATCCTAAAACCTATCCAATATATTGGAAAAGACATCATTTTTCACCCCCATCATCCAGTAAAAAACATGCAACATACGTGGTAAGCTCCCCTAGTTGCTGATGAATTGGCCCTCCAAAGTCGGCATGGATATCCCATTCTCCTCGGTGAATATATTTGTCATCATTATGAGACTTAAAAGTCACTATCCTTTGATAATAATATATGTGGTTTCGGTATGCTACTAAACGATCCATACCCATAATTAGGTCGAATCATGACATATCTATAATGAAGAGATCCTAAAAAAATAGTACTCTCAAACCTCAAAAGAACACATCTTACATAAATATTTGTCTATATACCATACTCCAAATGTTTTATCTATCATCAAAACCCCAATAACAAACTCTATCTCCATGATAAAAACATCCACATGTTATGTTGAAATAAAATAATGATTGGCAGTTGTATCAAATAAGGAACTATAAAATGTAGAAGCTAAAAGAATATTACCTCTCATTATTGATGCTCCAACCTCACTATGCACAAGTGTGGGATAAACATCATGATGCTTTTCATTGCCTCTTCCATGTGATGTAGTCTGACTCCAAAGAGATGTACCACTCCTCAGATATGGGAACTCTTTCCCATAAATAGCTAATTCACTACCTCTACTACCTCATCCATTATAATTCCAGTCGTAATACTAATAAGGTGTAGAAGATATCCTTTACACATTTTGATTATGCCAATCTACATCATAATTACTCATCCATCATGAGCTCCTATAGAACCTAAATAGATGGAAAATATTTCCTCAATATAACCACTCCAACGATGTTCAGAGACAATGTGTATGAAATTTTCCCAACCTATAGCACTAGTGGAAAAGCACCCTGGATTGATCATGAATAACTAATTATTCCCTCTGGCCACTTTACATTCCACTGATCTAGATAACACTACCATAGCGATTCTTCCAGCCCTCATTAGACGTACCTCCTACTAATGCAGAAAAAAAACCACTTCTATACTATTAAAATCCACTTTATGTTCACCTAATATATGAGAGCCTGATTTACCACTTCAAAAAATATCTTCATCCAGAAGATATTCACAAGGTACTTAACATCACATTAAATCCCATCCTAAAAAACTTTTCTAATATAGCCTCATCTCCTTCCAGTGATGGGAAAAAACAATCCAAATCTTTAATGAACCCAGTAAGTTCATATCGGACAAGATCACTTAAGTCATTCTAATAAACATATCTGATTTCTCCTATCTTAGTATCTCAAGATAAAAGTTTTCCAATAATATCTCGTGAGTTTCCCTCAAGTCCATAATCTACATCTGTCCATCCAATATCTCGATGTACCACCAATGAATTTATTGACCACATAACACGTATGCAACCAATTTGACCCTCTTCTCAGTATGAGTCTCCTTGTGGTCATGTATAGTTGGGATATAAACAATTTAGAACTCATATCCCTTAGGTCCACCCTTTTGAGTAAATTCTGGATGGTTCTACAAATAAAACTACTATGAAGGGCATACATGTTTTTCACAACCCGCTCGGTTTCTTCATACATAAAACACATGAAGTGAGAAAATTTCTCACAGAACTGCTCTCCATCTTCCTCACCTGACACTATCAGTGCCTCAGGTTCCACTACTAGTAGACCATCTCCATCCATATAATCATTTTATCCTCTCACTAAGTGTCATCACGAAGGCATAAATATACAATAAAAAACATACACCTTTTGATACTTTTCATATTAATAACACATCTATGGGAAACCCAATTTCTACATCCAGTAATTTCCCAAATCCTCATTAGACGATCAAAACCAAGGATCTATCACTACCCCTAATCATTAAAAAACTGTGTCATAATTAACAAAGGTAAACTGAATAAAAAATTAAACATTCACTAGAAACCCATTATTTCTCATATTTTATCATTTTAAACTTTTAGAATTCCTAATAAGGCACCATTTCATTTAAATTTGACAAGAACAAAAAAAAAATTTCATGTTTAATAAATTACCCAAAAAAGGTTTTTCTATATGTGTTTATAAATGATTCATGTCACGATAATCCCGAGTTCCTAGAATGATTTATGTATCCTGAACTCTCTTTCCTCATAGGGACATCTGTAAAACCTAATCAAATCATTGAAACAATAATCAAATCACACAACAAGTTAATCACCCAATATGAAATATCATCAAACATTAATATAACATACCAGTAACAGAAATCTCACCCTGGGTACTTGGGTTCTCCCCCATACATGGGTAAGATAATCCCATATATGAGCTCAATAACAAAGCCCAAATATTTCAAGTCAACTGTCTACCTTTTCAAAATTGTAAGACAAAAAGAAAAAAAAGAAAAAAGGGCTCTCATACCACTTTTTAACATCTGGAACCAGGTTCCACACACCGATCCCCCATATTGGTTGGTCACAGGACCTCAGGTTTGCCTCCCAACATACCAGAGGCTACTAACTTTCAGTGAGGGTCTAATATTGGTTATATGTAAGCTATACAAACATTATCATAGTAATACCATAGGGGAAATAAATAAACAATAACCAAATACTATTTATATCACCAAAATGATACAAATATCACTTGTCGACCAAAGACGAGATATATAATGCCATACTAAACTGGTAGATATTACATGCCAATATACCTATCATGTGTTAATATAAAAAAGACCCAAAATAAATAGGGATAAGAAAACTCCAAAATTGGTCACAAACCATATATATTTCCCTTATTTGTGCTCCGTACTGGCTCATATATCTAACACATGGAATTTTCCCTTATCCTTTAGTGGAAACAAAAAGCCTATTCGAGTACTGATTAGGATACCTGAGCAGGGTGTGATTACAACTCATTAGGCCACCACCAACAGTGTCTAAAACAATATCAGGAAATATAATGTATGTAGTTATATAAAAACAAATCAGAGAAAAAAAAGTAAACATTTTACATTTATTCAATTACTCTTTATTTACCAAATAACACCTAAGTTCCTAAGGACACTGAACTATCAATACATACTTCAGCTCATGCCAGAGTCTAAACTATCCATAAGGGATTTCATATATCTGAATTCCATTATTTTCATTCATAATCTTTATTTTAATATGAATGACATTGTTACCATTCATAATCTCGATTCATATCTAAAATCAATTGTTATCATTAAATATCTCAATTCATATATCATAACATCATTATTGATATTCAACAACTCAAATCATATCCCATGATTCCATATTTACCTTTATTCATCTCAAAAAATATTTTTTAATTTCTTTGTTTCCATTCTTCAACTCAAATCATATCTCATAATCCCATTATTTCCATTCTTCCACTGAAATCATATCTCATAATTCTGTTGATACTATTCTCCAACTCAAATAATATCTCATAATTATATTTTTACCATTATTCAAATAAATTCATATGTCATAATTCCATTTTTACCATTCATAAATTATATTCATTAATTAATTCAACAATTAATTAATCATATCAATACCACTAATTAATTAATTAATAAATTATTCATCTTTATTTGATTAATTAACTAAATAATTACTTAATCATCTTATTTCCATTAATTAACTCAAAAATTGAAAAATCATATCAATTCCATTAATTAATTGAAAAATTAATTACTCATCTCTATCAATTTCATAATCAAAATATTCTATTTTAATTAATTCAACAATAAATTATATACAAATAAAAAATTTTCAATATAACAATAATTAATTCAATAATAAATTATATCAATTCAATAATCCTATTATCATTTAATTTATTTAGTAATTAATTATTCTAAATCATTCAATTTCATAATCACAACCATTTCCATTAATTTATCCAAAAAATAATTAATCAGGTTCAATAATCTCAATGTCCCCAATTTCAAAATCCTTTAATTAATTAATTGATGGAATTAATTAATTCAATTCAATAAAATAAATTTCTAATATTCAAATATATATTCATTAATTACATACACATAATTGAAATCATGAATTTTTTATTTGAATAATAGACCAACTACCAAAAATTTATTGACAAACGCTCGCTAATGGGAGAATCCCAAATTTCAAAGCAACAACGCTATAGAATGAGATCTAGATCTAAAATAAAAATTCAACATCAAAAAACCAGGATCCCACAATTCTATAATTACATCCAATAATCTTACATTTTAATCAATAAATAAACCTTATAACTTTCCTATAAAAGAATAGGGAGTGATGGGTGGGAAGAATGAAACCAGACGAGATTTGATCCTCATAATAGAAAGGGAGAAGACCATCAATCTGAGCATCAAATAGAAAATAATTAAGGTTGGGAGCCCAATATAATCATATGAGAGACTCCAAAATTGAGAGGAATCCAATATGACCATCTTAGGGTCGAGCTTGGGTAAAAATGGAGGTTTGGTTATTTTTAAAACTATTTTTTAGTTAATTTAAATTCACTACATGGTTCCCTAGTAAAGGTTGCATGGTTTTACAAACTATTGACCTATTCTAGTAGGTTCAAAATTTTCCTTAATTGGGTGAATGGTTTGACAAGCCATGTTCTATATGTGTGAATACCATTTGTATGGATTCATGGGGTTTTTTGGGATGGGGCACACGGTTGGGGAAAATTAGTCACTAATCGTGCACTTTCCCACTTCCTTCTAATAATTCAAATATTCATGCAAACTCAACCCAAGGAAAAACCAAAAAAAGTATACTAAAATAATGAAAAAACTATTATATAAAAATATTTCAAAAAATCTCCAAAAAAATTTGGTATCTTACACGTTCCTTACCAAACTCACCTATAAACATTAATATTACGAGCAATGTAAGCTTTTTAGATAAAAAACCATGTGATTTATTTATTTGAATTCATGGAATAATATTGGTATAATTAAAAATTTAAAAATTTGTGAAATAATTTATTTTTAAAAAATAAATATTTCTAGATCATAAAATTTTTATATAAACACTTCTAGAAAAAATATATAGCCATCCTTGTATATTTAATCACCCATGTTGGTAGGTGTAATAACTACTATTTAATTATACATCATAATGGAGCTTCAAAATCAATGAATCCGTTCATTATTTGTATCAATTTACCAGGAGTTAGTGAGACTATTTGATATTTTCATATTATATGTGCAATGTATTTGTCTCTCTATTTTGTTTTTTTCTCCCTCTATTTTTCTTAAATTTTTTCTTGACAAGAGCTGCATTTTTTGACTTAGATGGAATATTTTTTTTGTTCAACTTTCTCAGCATCAATAGATCATCAACTATGAAACCTTAGAAAGTTTGGATCTCTTATTACTCATTAAATGATAAAACCTCTCTCTTCTCCATCTTTATATGTCTAGTGAGAGATCATACTCATTTTAGGTAGATGGCCAATATAACTCTCCATTATTTTATATGAGATTTATGAAATCACTATGCCTAAATTTCATTTTATTTACTAGATATAGTTATCCTTAATTAGATAATAATATGGGAAATGAATCTAATGATGTATATTGTAAAATATTCTGGAAAAAAGTGAAATATGATGAGATTTAAATTGCATGCTGTGAATATATAAGTATTTTATAATATCTTGAATTGAATATGAGATTATATTTCATCCTGTAGTTGGTATATTTAAATGTATATTTATTGTATGTTTTAGAAAATTATATTTTTCTTAATAATTTATAAATTGAATAGAAAAATACATCAATGTTATTGTCGAAAAGAACTTCAACAATGTGATTTAAAGATAATGCATGTTATTGAATAACAATAATTATACTAGAAATTCTCCAATTGAGGGAAACAAAAATAATCACATTTTAGAGGATTTATAAATCTAAATAATTTATTATGGTAATTAATTATATAGTTTGTTAAGGATTGTAATTTAAATAGTGATTTTCACTTGAAAATTATATATGATATTCCTTACTGTGGGTATTAAAAAATGGTTGTGTTTGGTCATATATTGTTCGTGTTTCTTGATGGTTTCACTTTTTGTTTAATATATAGTGTGATATATGTTTAGAAATAATTTTGTTTGATTGTTTATCATGTAAATATGCATAAAAATTACTATAAACATAAATAAATGTGATGTTATAATTGAATGGAAGTGGAAAAACAAAATTAACAACCATTCATTTTGAATTGATTAAAATTGTGAATTATTCCATTAAAACAATTTATAATTATTTCTATATATTACAAGGGATTTAAATATCTTTACTTGTTCTATAAAACTTGTTCATAATAAATAGACTAATTTAAGAAGGAACTAAAATCGATATTTGTTAAAGAATAAAATTTTATGGATGAACGAGACCATTTTTTATTATAGGAAGCTTAAATTGAGACAAATTGAAACCCATAATCCTAAATTCAGTTATAGAAACAAATTATTTACAATTATATATTTTATTACAATAGAACTAGTTTAATTTTACATATACATAATTACAACATCAAATGGAAATATTGAGTCCCTTATTTAAATAATAACATTTACGTTTAGAGTTTTAGAGAATTATTAAAACCTATTTATGTAACTACACCCATATCATTCCATCCAAAAGATCAATTTTATAATTATACCCATATTTTATTATTCCATGATAAGACTTAAAAATATCCTCTAAAAGAATCCATACCTAATACCATTCTAGACATAAATACATAATATCATTCTTCATAAACTGGGGAAATGGAAAAAAGAATGAACATGAATTAGCAGTAAGGTTAAACATAGAAGATACAAATAAATGATCATAGTTATGTTTAAGATAATTATAAGGGTATTAGATATTAATAAAATTGTCTAAGAATAATATAAGTTGATTCATAAAAATCAAAAACCAGATAAAAAACATGAGTCGTGGAATAAATATTTACCATAAAGAATAATAAATCATGTGAAATTAATCTTATTAAAATGGCATTTTATGCTCCTAGGAATCATATAAAAATTATATTGGTATATTTTTATATCATTATTTCATAATAGAATCAGCTAAATTGGATAATTATGACATTCTATTAATAGTAACATCTTTTTAGTTACCTCTGTCATATTTTTGGGGATAATTATGTTTAGTAAAATATGTTTTCTCTTATTAGTAACTTTCAACCAATAAGCTCCATAAAATTTCCCAATTCATTGGAGAGTTATTTCAATCGTACCCATGATCATGATCCATATAGGTCTCAACTGTCATAATCAACAATATCCAAGAACCATAACATGAATAAAGTACATAGATCTTGTACAATATTATAGAAATCATATAAGAAACCATTATTCCATTTATAATTTTATATAACCATGGGAATGAAATAGGTTTCACGATAACTTCCTTAAAAAATCATAAATCTAATATCTCTTAATTAATCCATAAAAAGAAATGGATTTCATGAAAACTCTTTTAAGACACAATCATCATAGAACATATGGAGAATGAACAAGTATGGTATTATTAATACATATCCCAAGTAGAGCTTTGAAAATATTTAAGGATACTAACATATATGAAAAATATCATTAAAAGAGTATTTGAACTTTTATTTAAAAATATATGAAAATATCCTTCTCTATCTATATTCTTTAAAACAAAAAAATAATAAAATTAAAAAAATCATTTCTTTTAAAATAACCATGTAAAATTTTAAAGGAATATTCAAATAAATGAAACATAAAGTTGATTAGAAAACCTGTTTGTGTGGTAAATCATAAAAAATATTCCTTTAACACTTTCTGTAAAAATTCATTAAGTAACTTGTTTGAAAAATATTATAAAATTATTTTTTTTAAACATGGAATGAAAATAAAATTTTGTCGAAAACAGATTAAAATAACCATGAATCATGAAAAAGGAAATTTTAGAATTTATTTTACAGAACATGGATATGGTAGTAAAAGTTCATCGACCAATGAGGTAATAAGGTCATTTTTCCAAAAAAAACATTTTCCCTATCAATTCATGTAAGAAAAGTGTAAATGGTAATCATACATGAAAACATTCGTAGTAAAAAAAGAATAATAAAATTTATTATATTTAAATAATAATTATATTTTATTTTACCATAACAATAATTTTTCATAGACAACATTGAAAATAAATGAGATTATAACATAAACATTTACCACTTTTTTAAATATTGAATCCTAACCCCTTGAAAGAAATAACATTAAATGAATCATTAAATACCATGAATACAAATATATTCATGATATAAAATATAAAATGGGAAGTATATACACTATATAGACACAAATAGGTTCAAAATAAAAAACATATATGAATAAAACAATATTGAAATGAATGACCCTTACGGTTTTGGTAAACTTTAAAAAAAGCTCAAAAAAGAGATAAAATTAAATGAAATTTAAAATCTTTTTAATTTCTATGAAAAGAAACATTAAATACATTCATCATTATAGTATACAATACATAAAAAATATGTAGTGAATATAGAATATTCTCCATAGAAAACAAGTAACATGACAAACCCTTACTGTAAGTCCTGACAAGCATTATTTGTTCTTTTATCATCCTTTATAATAAATTTATATTTTTTATAAATATATATCACAACCATATTCTTAATTATTATATTATATATTACTATATTACAATTTGTTAGCACCCATTTATCAATATCCTTTTATTAAAATCATTTTGTCTTGGGTTAAATTTATTATATTTCATGTATGTTTTGTTAAGGTTCTAGTCATTTCACATTTTTCATTATTTCCATAATTAACCAACCTGATACATCCACAAATAAAATTCCACATTCATTCCACCAAACACACGAGGAGTGTCTTTGATCCCCGTTGGATGACCACAAGCAACAAGGGTATTAAACAAAATCATTGGGTATGTTTTCACCATAAAAACCCAAACAAAAACATCCAAACATTGAATATTAATAAAGAGACAATATACATTAAAAGATAAATCAAAAAAAAATAAAAAATATTATAATATTATAAAAATACATTGGAAGGTAGAAGAAACAAAATGGAAATCCAAAGAGCACAAAAAAACATAGGCCAACCGGTTGTACACTGGAAAATCAGTCGCCATCTTCTCGGGACACTATAGTCACCACCATGACCACAAAACAAATATTCTTCTATAGAATATAGAATTGGATCCAACCTTAAATAAAAAACCTTTAATGAAATTTACAATAAATGAAGACTACATACTTACCAACATGATTATTTAGGGTGTGAGATAAATCTAATAGGATACCACTATGAGTCAATTTCACTTCTTTATTTAAAAATCCAATTATTCTAGATTTAAATCCAGGGCATAAAAAATTGGGATTTCGGTTTTAATATAAAATCATTAAATCAAAAAAAAATTAACAAACACTTCCCCATGAATCACCCTTTTCCAAACCAATTTGAAAAGTAGGATCTATTTTAAAACAAATACAATTACTAAGGAAAAAACATCATCTCAAACACTGCACTTCTGAAAATAAACTGACATATTGATTCAAATATTTTAAAATAATCATTTTAAACATGGAATTTTATTTGAAAATATATTCCCCTATTACTTTTAAAATCTTATTTATACTAAAATTAAATGAAATAATGAAATAAAGGAAATTATGATATCAATATAACCAAATGTATCATAAATAATTCAATTAAACCTATGGAATACAACTAGTAAAAAATTACTATTCCATATAGGATCACATATAAAAAAGTCTATCTGAGAAATAACCAACACACATTCCAACATATAAATGAATGATGAATCAAATAGACACATAACATGAGGCGACACCATGAGGACTAATGGGATGACAATAGACATTGAAAAGTGGACTTAACTATCGGTTGTGTAATGATCAGACATATATCCACAAAATCTGTCAATGAAGTCTCATCATTGAATAACAACAAATCCATTATTTATTTAAAACTAAGGGGGTCTGTACAGTGAAATACCTCAACTAGAAAATAAAATTCACACTACTTAAAACATAGATACCTTGGTTTACTCATGGAATAATAAAGAAATTGGTCCATGAAAAATAATTTTATCACATGAATATACAAATCCCTTTGGATAACACCTCAGTCATGTCTTTACCACCTACAACACTACCCTCAAAGTGATCCCCAACACAGTAGAAAAATATGATATTTATAACCAAGCATCAATCACATGGATAAGAACAACGTCATCAAAAGAATGGGAGGCACAATAAAGAATAATTGATAATAAACACATCACAATGTGTCAGCTATGAATTAAATTTTATACATATAGCATATGCATTTGAAAATCCCATTTTTGAAACTATTTGAAATTCAAATAAAATTTGAAAATAAATAATAATCCATAATAATCACAATTAAACAATCTAAGGGAAACTCTATTTCAGTTCTGAAACAAAACTACCAATTTAAAATAAAAATACTACTTTAAACACAAAGGTTAACCCAATTTTGAAACCTATTTTTTCTTAGAATTTTGAAAACATGTGCACTTATTTAAGAGAAAAACAACCAAACCATTTTATCTAACCAAGGGAGTGCATAAAATACTATTTCACATCAAAAAAACAATATTAAGAATGATTCCCACCATTTTCCCCATGAAAATCGATCAAAATAAGTGGAATATTCAGAAAAAAACCATAGATTTTCCAAAAAATGATTATATATGTTAAAAATGATTCAGGAAACACAATCCACAATATAAATATTAAATAAAATTAATGGATAATGAAACACCTACCTTGAGTGACATATCCATGTCCGTTCAATGAAATTCACCTTAAAGTGACTTCTAATATGGATAGAAACTCATTAAAAAAAATTCAACAATTAAAATTAACCAAAACCCATAAAATAATCCAACAATGTCCACATGGATTAACAGATTCTGTAGAAAAATAGAAAAAATAGTATGAAGAGAGAAGAGGTAATAGTTCCTCTATATCTGGATGAATAAACTCCAAGGAAACACTCTAAATCACCATGTATAATCTTAGATAAGCTTTTAGAATCCATTTTGATGTTTTTGGGTTAGATGGGTCAAGTGGGGGAGTCCTTTAGTGGATTACTCAAAAAAGAAAGAAGAGGAAAAGACAAAAATACCCAAACCTATGAAGGTTGTATGGTTGTCTCGCATGGTTTACCCACCCTTGTACAGACTGTGAATATATCACTAGCTCAAACCTACAAACTACCTAATGTTTCTTTTATGGTTTTCTTAACTTTTTTTCCACCACTACCACACCTTCCCATGGTGCAATGTTTCACCTAGGGATCTTGCATGGTTTTCAAAGCATGCACTATAACTTTTCACCCAGTAAAATATTGAAAAAATCATAATTTTGACCTATAAAACCAATGAACCAAATTTTAAACAATAAAATAGGATAAAAAATATAATTACTTATAGGGGTGTAATAAACACCCCACCATTCCACTTGATTCCCCCAGAAAGTACCCAAAAACTTCAGAAAAGTATAAATATCAAGAGAATCTCAAACCTGTTGAAAATTTGATTACCATTATCCTCCCAAACTGCAAAACCACTGACACAAAGTAGAACCCAAAAATTCAAGATTCACCAAACATAAAATTCACTAGGATACCTAAGTGGGAGATTCCTCACCAACTGAAACAAATAGAAAGATACATGGCATGGGTCTCCCCACTAATGAGTATTTGTCATGCATTAGTGAAATTTTGTGTAGTCAGACCTATGGGAATGATAATCTCCCAAGAAACATTATTCAATTATCCATTATAACTATCTCTAAAACCCATAATAGAGTGGAAAAATAAATAATAACCATTAGGTCAATAGACCCAACCAAAAATCCAAAATAGAAAAATATAAAAAGGACTGTAGACTAAACATTAGTCTCCGAACCATTTCGATTTAATCTAAAATGATTGATAAAATATCAGCCCTTCCCTTTAGAACATAAGAGGGATACTGATAAACCACATTTCAAAAATCTCTAAATGGAACGATGAAGCTCCACAGACTATGGCTAACCTACCTAAGTCCATTATAAGAACAAAACCACTTAACATCCCGAAGGATTACAATCTAGATCACCAAATCACAAGGCATCCCAAAAAACTAATAATCACATGAAGAAAGGTCATGCCTCTGAAAGAAATGATCGGGTTCAATCCAAAACCAACAAATCGACATAAAGGGTTGTCCATACTCAACTCTCCAAAAAATTTCCATATTGATTCATATAGACACACACACTACATTCGAATTAATATCCCAAAAAATTGAAACCACACCCCCATGAATCCAATAATACTCCCTAGGTCCCTCCTACATCTAAACTGATGAATTAAAAATAGCCCATGGTTTAAACAATATAAGAGTAACATGAAAAACAATGATACATGAACATCTCATAATATAAGAAAAAATGATAAATACCCTTTTCATTTATTGATCAAAATGGAAACTAATTGTATAAAATATTGAAAAAACCTCCCATGTCCAAAGAAATATTACAAAAGAGGAAGATACCAAAATAATTAACTGATTCAAACTCTACAATGGATGTGACAAAATAAAAAACACCAATTGAATTTTTTCTAGTATGAGGCTTTTATTATGATGCTCGACCTTTCGCAAAAAAATGGAAATGTGACCAAGGTATCAAAAAAGATGATAGATCTTTGGAGTTGACCGATAGGAAGTTAAAATATGCTCGAACATCCCACACTAGAAGGAGAAAACTAGATTCCTCTTAACTGAGATAGGAATAGTAGTTTGAGATGAAACCTTCCCTCTATTATCACATTTCTTCTTCCCTTACATTCTAGCAATATCTTATTTATGTTCTCTAGTAGAAAATAAAGCATTGCCTACAATAGGATTCCCTTCCATGATTAGTTCAAAACTGAAAACCATGAAAATTGATTCCTCAAAGTTATCTTCACCCAATCCCATAACTGATGAATGAAACTCTAGGAAAAGAATTTTTTTAAAATAATCATTCCTTATTTTAATTGTTAGATGATAATTACATAAAAAAATGTTCCGAACCAGTATAATGATCAACATATTCTTTCACTAATTAATCATTGTGAAAGATAACCAAAAAATTTATTTCCCTCTTAACTACATCCTCTTTAGGATAAATCCAATGAATGAAGCAATCCATGAAATATCCCCATTATAGTGCCTCAAATGGATGGGTATAAAAAAAATTATTCCATTATGTTAGGAATAAATATTTGAACTAGGGAATGGTTCATCTCATACTATAGGATTTAAGAGTCTGTAGCGAGACAAAAATATCATCAACTTTAGATAACCACTCATTCACCTCATGGGGATTTTTTTTCCATAGAAAAATGGACGGTATCTTTTCATGAATTCATTAATCATGATCCATGTAATTGGAAAATCATGGTTCTACCACTCCATCATGAGTCTTGGTAGGTCTGAAAACTTGAAGGACAACTCTCGGATAACTAGGAAACCTACCCAAGGCAGTACCTTCACAAATTTAGGATTCATTTCTTAAAGACTCGTTTTAAGACATCAAATAAAATTCACGCTATCTATTCACTTTAAAATATTTCAACATTAATATGATCAAGAATAATAAATCCAATCCAAATAATATCTCAAATCTCAAAAAAGCTATTATACAATGGAATCAACAACTCAAAGAAACCCAATCAAGGTCAAAAGCCCTATTTCAAAACATTTGGGAACATTTCACACCACAAACAAAAATATTTTTTAGAATAACACAAACTCGAAAAAAATGAGGTTTTAAAGATTTTTTTAAGAAAATATAAAATTACCCATACATTTCAAGTATCCCATAATCTAATAACTTATGTTTCTTTTTGAAAACTCACACAACCCCATAATCATTTTTCAGTTTTTAAAATCATTTACCACATAAACTAATTTAAAATAATATGTTTTTCAAAAGAACATAGAGAACAATTAAAAAATACTTCTTCACAAAACCATTAAAAAACCACCAAACTTTACATAAACACAAATAAAAACTCCCAAAAAATTCAAAGATGGGCCAAACTAAAAAAAAGGGAAAAGAAAATTTTTCCACCTTTTTCTTATGATCCCCAGCCTTAAACCTTACTTAATCTTGAGTTATTACAAGATTACACATTGAGGATCTTTTCAGGTTTAGAGTTTTAGAGAATTAGATCATAATACTTGCATCACATTCCACATTTAAACACAGTGGTTACATAAAAGATATTATTAATTTTTCCCATCCACGAAAACATATTTAAAATAAAACATGGATTCTATCTTGACACTTCCTTGACACTATCATCATATCATGTACCACTACCCTGACCTGTGAAAAACATTTCAGAAACATGGGATGAGCATAAAAAGCTCAGTAAGGGTTATAAATATATGGAATGGAAACATGAGTACAAGTATACATAATAATCAATGAAATCATACATTACTCATAAAACATAAGAACTTTAACATACCTCATCAAATCATGAATAAATCATAAAAATCATAAGACATAAAGGTAACTTGAGGCATTCATAACATTCTTACGTAGGGAGTAAACCTCTTGGTTACGTTTGGAAAAGCCATCATAGTATATTCCCTAAATATCTTCGTAAAAACCTTAACGTTTAACTCCTTAACATTACCCAATGAATTAGAGATCTATATCAGGCTCACCTGCCCTTACTTTATCACGGAACCACCCGTCTTCATAATAATTCCCAAGATCCATAACATAATCGTATCACATAAAACATGCATAAAGGAAACATAACATTTCCACTTTTCAATCACAAGATATCAATACAACACATTAATATAAAAACATTATTCAAACCATTTTCAATACCAAAATAAAAGAAAAGTAAAACATGGTATTTTTTTTAAAGGTATGGCTTGTAGAGGAATCCGAAACTCAAATAATGGTCATGGCGGCGGAGAAGTCGTTGTCACTGCATACATACGACAAAAACGTTCCTTTTTTTCAATTAGTAAAATTATTCATATAAAAAATAATCCTTTTGGATAAACGTAAAAGTCAAAGGGGTTTATACACCATATAAAAAAAGGCTGTGTATAAAACAAAATAAGCCTCAATGAAAGGAGAATGAGATGAAATCCCATACCTCGGGTCCGACTTGAATCGATCGTTATTTAAAATCCTGAATAATAAACATGAGTTAATTTCTAATTTCTTATGAACCTTTTTCAAGTTCATTATTCCTTTTATATCACTTATTACCATGTCATTAACACTATGTAATTATTTATGTTAATAACGTTCGTTTTAACGATCATTGGTACTTGAGTCAAAAATAAACTCTTTTATAATTAAATGTTGTCCATGTGTCCATTATATATAGATTTATACACATGATGTAGATATATATATTATATATATCTAGTATATACATGCATTTATAATATTACATAACATTTAGAGGTAAGAACTGAAATGCACCGTTCATGGAGACGATAAGCCGTACGTACGCATGAACGCCACTTTCATTTCTATTTCATATTTTATGGAATTGAATCATAATGATATAAAGTTATATTATAATTCCAGTATAATATCATATATAATATCATTAATTACATCCTTTATACGTCCCACATATGGTATTAACGAATAAAATCACTTTGAGGGGGCGGTAGTCTGCACTTCCTAAAATGAAGATATCGCGTTTACCCATAATGGAAACCATAAAGGTATGCCATGAATGAAAAATAAAGAATCTTAAGTAAAACATAAACATATTATATACCATATATAAATATAGTGACATCTTAATGGACACCTTTGAAAGTGTTAAAAGAATATTGAACAATCATCGTTTCGTGAGGCAGAAATTCGCCATCCACGGAAACAATATGTTCTTTAACCATTGGATGTAGGTGTGTGTAAGTGTCTCTACAAACATTATTATTAAAAAATCCTAGTATATTTAAGATACTTATGTTGTTACAAAATAAAGGAATAAAAAGAGTTTTGAGGGTAGGAGAAGCAAAATAAAACATAAGATCACAAGAGAAATCACAACCTTTAAAAGGGGTAACTCTTTTTGATTTGAGCTCAAAGGATTCCCTGGGAAGACTTCTACCCAATGTGAGGCTTAAAGGAGTAATATAGGGATGTGGAGGGACAAAATGGACAGGGTTTGGCTGAGCCAATGACTTGAGAGGTGTGGGTAAGGTGGTAGACGTGGGGGCCTTTTATAAGAGGAGAGGAGGGGCACTCTTGGAATGTTATAAAAGGATACTTTATTATAAAATTATTTTCGTATTTAAAAGGTCCCAAAATTATATATTTCGAGGATAAGGTGATTATAGTTCGAAATACACCCATCCAATAGGTTTTTGACATGTTTAGGTCTTATATTTTACATTATCATTTCATTTTTTTTAAATCGTTAAATAATGAGGTAATAGCTACATCATCATGATGTCATAAATAATTTAATTTATTTAATGTATAAAAATTATAAAAAAATATCCAAATGTAGGAAATATTATTATATTTCTAATGAATATTTATAGTCATAAATATGACTTGTATAACCCCATTTACAAATTGTTTTAGTAAAACAACTCATGTTTGTGACATTTTTATTTTAACATTAAATAAAAAGATATTAATGTCATTTTCCTACCAATGTGGCTCCATGGGGTCCCCAAGTTGACCCATGGATTTTCATGGTCGGCCATGAAACATAAAATAAGGGTAGGACATGGGTCAATCTCATTTCATATTATTAAAACATTATTCTTACCTTAAATTACACTAATTACCTCTAATCGCGATTAAAAACTTAAAAGTTACTATTCAACAAAAAATTATTTTAATCCCATTGAACCAAATTTTACTTCTTAGTGAAAACCATGTATATTGGATTTTTTAAATTCAAAACACAGAGGTGGTAAAATTTCATTTAAATGAAAAATTAGTTTTTTAAGTACCACTTAGTGGTTTCACTATTCATCAAAAATTGAAGTTTTTCAGAAAAATACAAAAAATTCACCTGAAGATATATTTGATATTCCAAATTTAAAAATTATGTCTATTTTACCAAATTAAAAAAAATATAAGTTGAATTAAATAATTTAATAATTAATTTCCGCTGTCAAAACGACTATCGTGTTTTTATGAAACAAAATGTATCAAAAGATTGACACTAGTTTAAGTCCTATTTCAATGTGAAATTAATTCCACGACCAATATTTTATTAAATGGTAAAAATTTATTCTAATTTTACTTTAAAACCAATTGAAAAGAAAATATAATCATATAAATAAATTAGATTAAAAATAGTTTTTGAATTAAAATACAACATTTTTCACTATTCATTAAAAAATGAACTTTATGGAAAAAATACCAAAAATTTACCCAAAGTAAATTTCAATGTCCCAATAATAATGAATATGTTTATTGTGAAAAATAGAGATTATAAAATTGTCAAATTTTTTATTTAAAAATGGTTTTGCATCAAAAGGCAGTAAAACAATCTTTTAAAAATATTAGTGTATTCTATGCTTAAGATTGGATTTATTCTCATTTTAAGCCTCTAAATCACTATCTAATTCATTAATAGACATAGATAAAAATATCTATTATTCATTACTTACTTGGGATGTTACATCCTTCCCCCATTTAGAAAATCGCGTCCCCGCAATTAATTTACTTATCGAATAAGTGGGGGTATTTATCCCTCATTGCATTTTCAGATTCACATGTTGCCTCTTCAACCATGTGGTTTTTTCAAAAAATCATTACCTGAGGAATCACCTTATTCCGTAACAATTGCTCCCTGTGGTAAAGAATTTGGACTGGTTGTTCCTCATAAGATAGGTTCTCTTCCAGCTGAACTACCTCTGGACTCAAAACATGAGATGGATCTGGCATGTACTTCTTTAACATTAAAACATGAAAAACATTGTGTATCTTAGATAAAATCAGAGGTAAATCCACTCGTTAAGCAACTTATCCAACTCTCTTCATAATTTCAAATATGGTCCAATGAACCATGGACCCATCTTTCCATTCTTACCAAATCGCATCACACTTTTCCACGGTGAAACATTGAGAAAAACATGATCACATACCTCAAAAGATAGATCCTTCCTCCAATTGTCTGCATAACTTTTCTGTCTGCTCTGAGCTGTTATCATGTGTTTCTGAATCAACTAAAATTTTTCTGCCATCTCTTCTACCAATTCCAGTCCCATCAATTTCCATTCACCCACTTCATCCCAGAAAGTTGGAGTTCGACACTGCTTCCCATATAATCCTTCAAATGGTGCCATCTGTATACTAGAATGAAAACTGTTATTATAAGAAAACTAAACCAATGAAATATGTTGGTCCCAGCTTCCCTGATAATCCATCCAACAAGAACGTAGCATATCCACAAAAGTCTGGATTGTTCATTCTGATTGCCCATCTGATTGAGGATGAAAAGCTATACTAAAATTTAATTCAGTACCCAACGACTTCTGAAGGCCTTTCCAAAAGTTATAAGTGAACCGGGGATCACAGTCAGATACAATAGAGAGAGAAAGTCCATGTAACCTGACTATCTCTTTAAGATACAAACGGTAAAGTTGATCTAGGGAAAAAGTATCTCGTATAGCAAGGAAATGAGCAAATTTAGTCAAGCGATCAACAATAACCCAGATTACATTATTACCTCAAGATGTCTTCGGTAATCCCACAACAAAGTCCATCGATATATTTTCACCTTTCCAATCCGGCACTGGTAAAGGCTGAAGCATCCCTTTCGGTAACTGCTGCTCTACTTTAACCTGCTGAAAAGTCAAACACTTCACAATGAAATCAATAATATCTCTTTTCATTTCATCTCACCAGTAATACTCCCGCAGATCTCTATACATCGTAGTACTACCAGGACGAAATGAAAACGGAGAACTATGAGCTTCACATAACAAATCTATCTTCAACTGTGAATCACACGACACACACAATCTCTTCCCAAATCTCAAAACACAATCATTATCAATGTTGAATTCATGAAACATACCCTTCTGAACCAGCTCTACCTTTTTCTGCAACTCACTGTCTTGCTTCTGTGCTTGCTTGATTCTATCTGATAGAAAAGATTTCACTGATACCTGAAACAAAACAGAAGGACATCCTACACCAACAAATTCTATGCTAATGTTCATCAAATACTTAACCTAAGGATCACATTCCAAACACAACATTGTTAAGGAAGCATTACTTTTTCAACTCAAAGCATCATCCATTTTATTTGCTTTTCCCTGATAGTAATGAATTTCACAATCATAATCCATGATTAATTATAGCCATCTCTTCTGTCTCATGTTCAATTATTTCTGAGTGAAAATATACTTTAAACTTTTGTGATTGGTATATATTTCACACTTTACTCCATAGAAATTTTGCCTCCAAATTTATCGAGCAAAAACAACAGCAGCTAATTCTGAGTCATGTGTAGGGTAATTTACCTCATGCGTTTTCAACTGACGTGAAGCATATACAATTATATGATCATTCTGCATAAGGACACAACCATGTCCCTTCAACGAAGTGTCACTATATATAACAAACTCACCATTCCTGGAAGGAAGTGCCAAAACTGGAGCATTCACCAATCTTCTTTTCAACTTTTGAAAACAATCATCACATTCTTTTCTCCAGATAAACTTAACACCCTTCCGAGTTAGCTTATTCATTAGACTAGATAACCGTGAAAATTTTTAAACAAAACTTCGGTAGTATCCTACCAAAACAAGAAAACTACAGATCTCGGTTACATTTGTGGGTCTTGGCCATTCTTCAACAACTTTTGTTTTAGCAGGATCAACTGTTATGCCATTTTTGAAACAATGTGACCAAGGAAAGAAATTTGTTGTAACCAAAACTCACAGTTGATGAATTTTCCATAAATTTTATTTTCTTTTAAGGTTTTCATGACAACCCTTTAATGAATTTCATGATCCTCTATACTTTTTTAATAATAAAATATGTCATCAACAAAAACAACCAACTTTTTTCAACTGATTCAGCTGATCCATCACTGCGAAAAACTATTTAGTTCTGATTCTCACCATCTCGGGATACTAATTTGAAAGGTCATTTCCCTCTATATTCCTTCCTAGAAAATCTGTTATGTTTCCTCTATGAAAAACCATTCTTAACACAGAAATATATTAGGAGAAGCAACATGGTAATCATCAAATGCTATATCATTTCAATCATATCATAAATTAATTTATAACTTAACAATTTTCTAACTCCTAAAGTTGTCTAAACCGACCTATGATACCAACTATAAGGCCCCATCCTTAAAACATACTTAATGTTGAGTTATTAAAATATTACACATTGCGAGTCTTTTCAGGTTTATAGTTTTAGAGAATTAGATCATAATACATGCATTACATTCCACATTTAAACACAGTGGTTACATAAAAGATAGTATTCCTTTTTTCCATCCATGGAAACATATTTAAAATAAAACATGGATTCTTTCTTGACACTTCCTTAACACTATCATCATATCATGTTCCATTCCCTTGACCTGTGAAAAACATTTAAAAAAATTGGGATGAGCATAAAAAGATCAGTAAGGGTTATAAAAATATGGAAAGGAAACATGAGTACATGTATACATAAGAATCAATGAAATCATAATTTACTCATAAAACATAAGTGCTTTAACATACCTCATCAAATCATGAATAAATCATAAAAATAATTAGATAGAAAGGTAACTTGAGACATTTATAACATTCTTACGTAGGGAGTAACCCTCTTGGTTATGTTTGGAATACCCATCACATTATATTCCTTAAATCTCTTCGGAGAAACCTTAATATTTAACTCCTTCGCGTTACCCAATGAATTGGATAGCTATATCGGGCTCACCCGCCCTTAGTTTATCACGGAACCACCCATCTTCATAATAATTCCCAAGAACCATAACATAATCGTATCACATAAAACATGCATAAAGGAAACATAACATTTCCACTTTTCAATCACAAGATATCAATACAACACATTGATATAAAAAATTTATGAAAACAATTTTGAATACCAAAATAAAATAAAAGTAAAACATGGTATTTATTTTTTCTTTTAAAAAAGGTATGGCTCGTAGAGGAAGCTAAATCTGAAATAATGGTCACGGCGGCGAAGAAGTCGTTTTCGCCGCATACGTACAAAAAAACATTCCTTTTTGTCATTTAGTGAAATGCTTCGTATAAAAAAAGATTCCTTTTGGATAAACATAAAATTAAAAGGGGTTTATACACCGTATAAAATAAGGTTGTGTATAAAACAAAATATGCCTCAATGAAAGGAGATTGAGATGAAGTCCCATACCTCGGGTCCGACATGACTCGATCATTATTTAACCTCTTGAATAATAAAATTGAGTTAATTTATACTTGCTTATGAACCTTTTTCAAGTTCATTATTCCTTTTATATCACTTATTACCATTTCATTAACACTATGTAATTATTTAATTTAATAACGGTCATTTTAACGATCATTGGTACTTGAGTAAAAAATAAACTCATTTATAATTACAAGTTGTTCAAGTATCCAATATATCCAGAGTAATACTCGTGATGTAGATATATATATCATATATATACAGTATATACATGCATTTATAATATTACATAACGTTTAGAGGTAAGAAATGAAATGCACCGTTCATGGAGACGGTAAGTCGTACGTACGCATAAACACTACTTTTATTTCTATTTCGTATTTTATGGAACTGAATCATAACGATATAAAGGTATATTGTAATTCCAGTTTAATATCATATATAATATCATTAATTATATCCTTTATACTTCCCATATATGGTATTAACGAATCAAATCACTTTGAGGGGGCGGTAGTCTGCACTTCCTAAAATGAAGATATCGCGTTTACCTATAATGGAAACCATAAAGGTATTCCATGAATGAAAAATAAAGAAGCTTAAGTAAAACATAAAAATATAATATATCATATATAAAGATAGTGACATATTAATGGACACCTTTTAAGGTGTTAAAAGAAAATTGAACAATCATTATTTTGTGAGGCAGAAATTCGCCATCCACGGAAATTGTATGTTCTTTAACCATTAGATGTAGTTGAGTGTAACTGTTTCTCGAATCCATATTATAACAACATCCTAGTATATTTAAGATACTGGTGTTGTTACAAAAGAAATGAATAAAAAGAGTTTAGAGGGTTGGAGAAGCAAAATAAAACATAAGAACACAAGAGAAAACACTACCTTTAAAACGGGTAACTCTTTTTGATTTTAGCTCAATGGATTCCTTGGGAAGACTTCTGCCCATGTTGAGGCTTCCAAGGAGTAATAGAGGGATTTGGAGAGACAAAATGGACAGGGTTTTTCCAATCCAAAGTCTTGAGATGTGTGGGTAAGGTGGTAGAGGTGGGGGCCTTTTATAATAGGAGAGGAGGGGCAGTCTTGGAAAGATATAAAAGGATACATTATTATAAAATGCTTTTCGGATTTAAAAGGTCCCAAAATTATATATATAGAGTATAAGGTGATAATAGTTCGAAATCCACTCATCCAATAGGTTTTCTACATGTGTATGTCTTAGATTTAACAATATCTTTTCATTTTTTTAAATCGTTAAATAATGAGGTAATCGCTGCATCATCATGATGTCATAAATAATTTAAATTATCTAATGTCTAAAAATTATAAAAAAATTTCATGATGTAGAAAATCTTTTTATCTATATAATTAATATTTATAGTCATAAATATGACTTGTATAACTCCATTTAAAAATTGTTTCAGTAAAACAACTCATGTATGTGACAATTTTATTTTAACATTAAATAAAAAGATATTAATGTCATTTTCCTACCAAAGTGTCTCCATGGGGTCCCCATTTTGACCCATGCATTGTATTGGTCGGACATGAAAAATCTAATAAGGTTAGGACATGTTTCACGTTCATTTCATATTATTAAAACATTATTCTTACCTTAAATTACACTAATTACCTCTAATCGTGATTAAAAACTTAAAAGTTACCATTCACAAAAAATTATTTTAATCCCATTGAACCACGTTTTACTTTTTAATTACAACCATGTATGTTGGATTTTTTAAATTCAAAACACAGAGGTGGTAAAATTTCATTTAAACGAAAAATCAGTTTTTTATGTACCACTTAGTGGTTTCACTATTCATCAAAAATTGAAGTTTTTTTCAAAAAAATACCAAGAATTCACCCTAACCTATATTTGGTATTCTGAATTCAAAAATGATGTCTATTTTAAAAAATTAAAAACATATAAGTTTCATTAATTAATTTAATAATTAATTTCCACTATCTAAACAAATAGTGTGTTTTTATGAAACAAAATGTATCAAAAGATTGACACTAGTTTATGTCCGATTTCAAAGTGAAATTAATTCCACAACCACTATTGGATTAAATGGTAAAAATATATTCTAATTTAACTTTAATACCAATTCAAAAGATAATATAATCATATAAATACATTAGATTAAAAAGTGGTTTTGAATTAAAAGACAACATTTTTCACTATTCATTAAAAAAATGAACTTTATTGGAAAATACCAAAAATTTACCCAAAGTAAATTTAAATGACCCAATCATAAATAATAAGTTTATTTTGACAAATATAGCTTATAAAATTGTCAATAGTTTAATTTAAAAATGGTTTTCCATCAAAAGGTAGTAAAACAATCTTTTAAAAATATTAGTGTATTCCATGCTGAAGATTGGATTTATTCTCATTTCATGCCTCTAAAAAACTACCTAATTCATTAATAGAAATAGATAAAAATATCTATTATTCATTACTTACTTGGAATGTAACATTTCTAATGCATAATGATTTAGACCGTGTGTCAAATTTCTGAGAGCTACTGAATTTTTATCGAAAATGCCCTATAAGGCCTCTGAATGATTTGATAGACCATGTGGATTAACATTTCTACCTCCTAAAATCCATTAAAATTTCAATATGAAATGAGGAATTTCATTGTATGTATCCTAGAAACTACACACAACTAAAATTATTAACACTTAACACCATAACATCTCAATAAAATACACAATAACCTCAACCAATAAGAAAAGTCACAAACATCTAGGGAAAATTAAGATCTGATGCATGAATGAACTATTCATGTAATTTCCTAGAGTTATCACCTAACTCTCAATTGTATTATCTCCATTCAACCACTAACCAAAAAATATAAGGAAGATGAATTTCAATAAACTAGTGAAATTTTGAAAACCTGTATTTTTTGATAATTTTTTAATGAACCATTCCAAGAAATCTATCCATCAGATTCTATATCTAGTTTTACACATACCCGAGGAGAATCTTCAATACTTTGGGTTGATGAAAATTTTCAATGGTATCAATCATAACCGTTGGGGATGGTTTTACCTTTTTTGACTTAAGAAACCAATTATGATTTTTTAAACTAAAGGAGTGAAAAAGTATGATTTGATTTTTACATAAAAATAATTTAAGACAAGAAAGTTAAAACATAATCATCTAAAAAAACCCCCCTTTATAAATCCATTTTATGATAATGGTACTATTTTAGAAGAAATCTAATTCCATGTTAAATAACATTATCTCAAAAACATAAAATTGGAAAATAAACCAACATATGGATTCAAACAATTAAAAATACTATTTTGAAACCAATAATTCCATTTACAAACATTTTCACGTTTAATAATTGAAATATTTTATATACTCAACATAAATCGCACATGGAAATAAACACAACAATTATCTCAGAAACTACCAAAAGGGTCTTAAGGAATATTTTTGAATTGATTGAATTTAATGAGTCAAAAACATGGCTAAGCCATAATTAAACACACATAAAGCAATTACATCCACGAAATAATCTATATTCAAGCCAACATATAACTAAAAGAGGCATAAAAGATATAAACTACGAGTAAGAACCATGATGACTGACAAGACCTCACAAGGTAATCAAATGTGTACCTAATAGACAGCAGTGTAATGGTTACACATCTATCCACCAAGTCTCACTAATTTTTATCCTCAGTGAAAACCCAAAAATCATTGGGTTATGTAAAAATAAGGGGCACCTATCCAGTTAAATACCTCAACTATCCAAGAAATTTCCTACTATATCCCACATAGAAACCTAGGTTTTCTCATGGAAAAATAATGGGGATGGTCCATGGACAATAACATCACCATATGACCATGACAAGCCCATAAGGCTAACTCAATAATCATTTCCTTAACAACTCCACCACTATCATAAAACTGATCCCAAAACAATAAAAAAAACATGAGTCCTATAACAATGAATAAATCACATGGATAATAATAACATCAATAAATGTTTTGGGATCAATAATATCCCAATTAACAAACAAAATATCCCAAGGATCCAACTGTACATTTACATTTATACATATAACATATGCATTTAGAAATTAGTTTTTTAAAATAATTAAAATAAAATTCCAAAATAAATAATATTTATATATTTTCAAAATTAAATAGCCCAAGGGAAATTCCAACTCACATATCAAACAACACCACCCCTTTAAAACAATAAATCCCACTTTTAAAATAAAATGTAACCCACTTTGGAATCCTTTTTTCAAATGACATGGAAAAATGTTTTAATCATTATTTAAATCCAAACATGGATATTTATCAAGCATTTAATGTTTATGAAATAAAATTTCACTTCAAAACACCATCTGATTCATGTAATCCCATCATGTTTCCACATGAAAATCAAATGAACTCATTGGGGACTTTAGAAGAATGACCACAGATAGTCCACACCACTATTGTCTAGGAAAAAATTAAATTTATAAAAACAGAAAAATAAAGGATATCTTAGAAAGAATAAATTGAAAATGAAACACCACCTAATGTGGTTGAATCATGTTTCCTTTGGGGAAATCCACTTGAAAGAGACTCCTACTATGACTCACAACCGTTACAAATAAGAATACCATATTCCAATCAAAACTAAACATTAAATTTTCAATGAATGGCCACTAGGGTAAGTGGAAAATTGAGAAAAATTTAAAAAATAGAAGTAATAGATAAAAAGGAATCATACCTCCTGATCTGGATGAAGAAAGACAAAGGAAAAACACTAAATAAATTTATAGAAGCTTGGATTATCCCTTGAGAGGTATTTAGGTTGGCTGGTTTTTGTGGCGAAGTTTGGGGGTTAAATCCTCAAATAAAAATAATATGAAAAGTGAAAATTACACTAACTTAGGTATGTTTCATGATTTTCTTGCATGGTTTACCAAATCATGAATAGACTCTATATATTCCATTGTTTCATACCCCTAGGATTCATGTCTTGTAATGAACTAAACTTTTATAAAAAAAATTTACCTTATGATTTATTTCAATGTCTTATTGTGTAATATGGTAATAGAATACACATGTAATACTTTTTTTATTATATCCTCTCTGATTTAATTTTCTATTAGGATAAATTATAGATGATAATATATTAATTGAATAGTTATCACATGATTAGTATAAATATAGGGTTTTAACAAATATGATTTACACATATAAAAGAATTGACTACCTCAACTAGTTGGTTTGTACCATATGAAGCCCTTTTATCTAAGCTTTAATAGGAGATAGTATCTATGATCTTTTCCCTTAATCCATCACAATAGTATAACCAACATCTAATGTATGAGTGAAACTATTTATGGGAGAAGTTAAATCCAACCAAGATCACAGCCCAAAACCATGTTCGTCAAACCGGGCCATGAAAGTCCCACCATCGCACACCTTATCCTTATGAAATTTACTGGTGTATTAGTGGGATATGTATCCAGACCCTAGAAATATGGAAATGTATATAATTTTTTATATAATAATTAATATATTTTCATTCAATTATTGTTACTTTATAAATGACACTTATTTTATTAAATAAAATAAAAAGTATATTTTTGGTTATTTTTCAAAAAAAATTAAGGATTTTATTGTCATGAATTAATTTATTTTTGAAATATATATTATTTTTTAGAAATATTATTACTAAATAATATTTATTTAATATAAATGATCATTTTATTTTAAATAATACTAATGTAATTTTCATAAGGGTTTAGAAACATTTATTGTAAAAAAGAATCCAATATTTCATAATAAATGTCAATTTTAATTTAAAATGGAAAATTATCATATTAATAAATTTATGTATAAAAATTAATATAATATTCAGTATAATAACATCATAATTATCCAATGATGAATTTATCATCAATTTCTAAGACAACCGAATTTTCAGGTAAAGATTAAATACCGTATAAATATAATTTGTGCATTATGACATCATAAATAACCAAAAGTAAAGTAATTAAAACTATAAATTGGATCCACAAACAAATATATGTTTTTATTTTAAATTAATTTCATTTTAAGTTTATTTTATTTATTTTATAAATCCATTATAAATCCTCCAAAATATGTAATATATTTTATTGTTTTAAAATCCTTTCTTTAAGAGCATGACTCACCTCCACATAAGAAAAGGTATTGTTTTATTAATTAAGGACCCTGGATTTATAATATAATTAAAATCATTCCCATTTGGATTAAATGATGTGTAAAAACAATGGTATGGTTTGTGGTTTTGGTTATTTTATTACTCATAGTCAAAAACATAAATAATAATGAAATCCTCCCCCATTTCCTATATTAATGAACCATAGATATAATTCATCTTCACAAAAACACCATGATGAATGCCCATACTCTACCCCCCCCCCCACTCTCTATATTACTCTAAAGGTTCCCCCAATATCTCAAGAAGCCCCTCCCAAGCATTTGGAGTCAGACACTCAAGTGATTTCTCCCTTCTCATTTCAATTCAAACAATTATTTTTTTTATTTCAATTAAATTACATTTTTTTATTGGTATATGTTCTTAAATATTCCCCTTATAGTCAATTAAATGTAAAAAATGATGATATCCCCATTTCAATTTCAATAATATTCCAATGATCATTTATTTTCACCTATGACTATGCCGAAATATAGTTAGGATTCATTTCATTATTCTAGTTTCTTAATTACCTTATTCCTTATATTTAAAGATTTATAATGTTGTGATATGTTTTTACATGTCCAAAACACATTAAATTTTATTTCTATGTGTTGAGACAGACCCATTTCCCTCTCATCAACCCATTTTTAGGAATCATTAAGGGACATCGTTATGGTTCTAAAATTTCACCACAAAATTTTTTATCCCAAAACAATTGTGTAGTGAATACAATACCCATTTCCTATCAAATGTATTCACCTATAACAATGTATAGTTTTTATTGGGGACATACATGTACATATTCCTCACTCATTGGTCATATATTAAATTATGATAATGAATTAATCCTTGTTGAATGATCTATGTGGCACGCATAAGAAATAGAATAAATGAAATGGGATGCAAGTCCCTGTAATTTTACAAATTTAATGAATTAATAAATATTTAGTATCATGATATTTCATGTTAGTATAGAGAGTTTACTTGGTCACTTTATGGAATTTTTTCTTTTGTGATTTCTTAAAATTCATCCTTGACCTATGTTTATGATGTAGTGTTTTAATTTTTTTCCACATTTTCCATGTTATGATTTTCAATCAATATAATGTCTCATTGTTAATGTTTATGATTAATACCCTTTATATGACCCATTTATGTTCCTATTATTGATCATTTAACACCATATTCCATGTTATTCCATTACTGGGCTTTATAGGTCACCAATTTTTTATTTTTTTCCCAAGTTATCATGTGTAGTTTTAAAAGACGTGGAATTTTAAAATCATGTTAAGGAAATTATCAATAATGTTGTTGTACCCCTTGTACAAGATGTTATGTTATTTACCTAATTTCCTAAGACACTAGACATATTGATATTTTGACTGAAAATTATATTTTTGTTTAATTTTTCAAATACTATATTATGATTTAAAAGTAACCTACACACCAGGTACTTCTCAATCATTTGGTTTGTATTATGTGTAATTTTATGTAACAAAAATGGAATTAATGTGTAATGAAGAGAAGGATTTTTATAGTTGGAATCAGAGAAAGAGTTTATTTATTTTGGATATTAGTTTTATAAAACTCAATATAATGATTTAGGGATAAGACTAAGTATAAGAAAACATCCCAAAAGTTTGGTAAGTATAGAGTATGTGGTTTATCAAAAAAATAAATTCATGTGTGGATGCTACAAGTGGACCTCATTTTGGAAAAAATGTACCTAGGGGTAACAAATATACCAAGGTGTGTTGTTACAGACTCTTTTTAACCTCATGCATGTAAAGAATTTTTACTACACACGTGGTTTGACACTCCCAAGGGATATGCTTCGGTAAATTCACAAGATAACTAGAAACCATTATTAATGAAACAGAAAAATACTCATAAAAGTATATATTGTGAAATAAATCATGGATAACATAGAATGAATCAGTTAAATTTATAAGTTATGAAAATAAAATTCATTTACATGTTTCCCCTTTAATTTCATTGAATTCTCCCCTTATGGGTTTAATAGTTTAAAAAAACAATTCCTAATTTTTTTTATATAAAATGGCTGGAAATTGGTTGAATTAGGTAACCAATCCATGTGATTATAAATGTGATGACTTCCCCAATGATATTCCAAACCCTATGGGGGTAGGAATCATGACCATTATAATGATACTCTCTTATATGACTCATTTTATGAATAGAAACCTAGATTATGAGAAGCATCCTAATCCCCCTAAGAGATAACAAGAACCAATTGAGACCACTATGATACCAATTCCTCCAACATTCAAGGGATCATTTAATTCAATTATAATTTAATAATGGATCAAATCCAAGAATAATATATTCTGCACCCATCAATGTTGGTAACTAGATAAGGTTCTAATATCTATTTATCATATAGAGGGAGAACCTCATAAGTGGTCAACATTGATTTGGAATTCGAAGCCTGAGGAAAATATCGAATAGATGGATTGGAAGGAATTATATATAATGTTTTTTGATAATTATATTCCTTATATTATCCATCATAAAATGGAAGGTGATTTACATTCCCTCAAGAAAAAAGATTATGAATCTATCACGTAATATGATGAAAACATTACAATGCTTTTGTGATACTCCTCCAGCTTTCTCTTTACCACTAAATTCAAGGTTTCCCGCTTATTTGGTGGGATAAAACCTATTCTAAAAAATCCCTGGCAATCTACGAATTGGATAGATATGAAAAAATTTTATGATGTGCCCCCAAAGATGAAATATTGATCATTGAATCTCATGGATATCATAGGGATAAGAAGAGAAAAGTGGGATATAATTTGGGAAAGATAATGAAGAAATATAATAGTGCTAAGAAATTTCAACATCCCACCTATCAATGGTGTGTCAAAAAGGCCCTTAGAAATTTCATAATCGGAATGGGGAAATTTATTTTGGGAAGTAAGGGAACCTAGCTAAATATTTTATACAGAAAAAACCTTCAAGTTTGGTAGAGGAAAGGAATTCTCCAGACAATCCTCAGTGCATTTTTCATTGATTAAACTATAAGTAACCATGTAAATTTTCAAATAAATTCCATATTCCAAGGGTTTTTGTAGATTACCAATAGACTCAAAGGCATTAACTGAGATATTTTTCCATCACAACTTCTGAGGAGGATCTTTGTAATGAAGTGGTGAAAGGTACACTAGTTATTTATTCAAGGATATTGAAAATACTTTTTTTATGGTTATATGAATTCCTTCATCTCATGAAGGATTTTTAGAACTATTTAATAATAACCACAAAGCATGGAAGTATATCTTTTGGTGGAAATGAAAAAATGGGAAATTATTTCATCCTGGATATATAAAACCTCCCCTATCATAATTAGTGGGAAGAACTTCCCAATGAACCTTTTCATACTCCTTTTGGTGGAATTTGATGTAATTTTGGGCGTGTAATTACTTTCCATATAGAGAACGTACATAAATTTTCATGATAAGTAAATCACTCTTCATATTGTAAATCGACCCCTGATTGTCACGAACAAACTTAGGTCGACCTTGAATTGGTCACATGATCTGGTCCACAGCATGGCCCGAAGGGCGTTCCCATTACCCACAGACTGGAAACTAGATTCGTGAATAAATATTTTCCATAAAGATAAATAAATTATCAAGAATAAAATTAACAATAAAAATAATATCTATAAGTGGAAAATAAATTAATAGAACAACTCTACATACCTCCATGTGACCCTACAGGTCACCACCCAACCAAAGGTCGACCTTTCTCCAATATTGATAAACTCAACTGAGGGAACTAGATTAAATGAAACATGAATCTAAAATGATAAAAAATGTGTGAGTATTAAAAATTCTACATAGGGTTTCCAAGTTAATCCACAGATTCCACAAATCTCACTTCCCAAAACAATCTAATGAAAAAAGTTTGAAATACAATTGTAAAAGTAATATTTTCATATTTTAAAATAAGCAACATGATTTTCATATTTAAAAGTCCAACACACATGGAATACCATTTCCAAAATCATTTGTCATTTTATAAACAAATCCCAAAACAATGTATACCAAAGCTGGGCATAAAGAGAACAGCTGAACAATGCAAGCTGGAAATAAATTTGTATAATGAAGAGTAAACAAGAAATAAAAATAATCCAACAACCATGGGTGATCCTATACATCCCTTGAATAACCTTGTATGGAATCGGTTTAGGAACCACCTATCGGAATATGTTGAATCCCATATGTCTATAACCATGTGGCCGCTCTAAAATGATGAATCCAGTGGTGAAGCCTGCCTAGACTAACAACAAATATAGGGGTACAAAACTGTCTAATGAGGGTTGGTCAGCAATTGTCACTCAATCATCTAAATGATGCCTCGGAACCCCTGGTGGTTATAGTAATTCTATGTACGTAGGAGGACCTCGCATGATTGACTCATCTCACCGCACTTTCCTACCCTAAACACAGACACTCCATATGATAACCCATAAGGGATATCCCCCCTATAGAGGTTCCCCAAAAATATATATACAACATATCATGAAAGGTGTCAATCAGGACATCATTCCATAAAATCATTAAAACCATTAGATACCTTTTTCAAAATATTAAGTTGTTAAATGGGAATATAGTAATCAAAACATCGCCATATTAAAGAATTAACACCAACATTACACTAATGATGAATGTTCTAAATGGTCCATCACGTCACATCCATGTAGAAATCATTTTTCTTAAAACATTTAAAACTATGACCAGGCACACACAACATCCAAACAAAAACTATTCTAAAATTTATCACTACTCCACCCATGATTTGGAAGAGCCAAATGGCCCTTTATATCCAATGTCTTCAAAATCATTACCCAAACATCACCTTCAAATTGGAAGTTCCAAATGGGCCTTTAAGTCAACTTGTTTAAATTCGTTTACCCAATGCATCTTACCTATACAACTTTTAAATTTATAAATCCAAATATGCATGGTTCTTTCAAAACTCACACCAAATCATGATTTAAGGCCAAATATCCAAACCTTAAGGAATATATTTAAAACCATTTTATGAACCAAAAATTGGAACCACCTTCATTTGGAAGGCATGAACCATTTAGAAAACCCAACCATTAATGAAATTTTAATTTAAAACACCACCTTCATTTGATGACACATCCATGTGTTCACCCAATGCACCCATGGATGTGACACCATCAAGTGGCTCCACAAACAACAAAAGAAACGCCCAAATGATATTTCCACAAAACGTCAATTTCCTTAAACCATAATTGACCAAAATATTTGTAAATAATTTCATAATAAAAAAATATATTATAAATGATTTTATAAACGAAAAAATTAGTTTATAAAAAATAATACGATCAATTCAACCAATTTATAAACATTTTTATTAACAAACCAATATATTTTATAAATAGACTAAAAAATTTATAAACAACTTTATAAATGGACCAAAAAATTTAGTGGAAACCCCCAATCCCACTTTGAAAGACAAAAACATTTAAAATATACACCCTAGGTATCTTAACATAGGAAATTTACACAATCCCCTAGAAAAACTCATTTTTTTAGTAAATTATAACAAGACAAAAACATTAATCACATCAAAATATAGATATATTATAGGTGGAATTAACCCTTAAGAATAAATTGAAAACATGAAAAATAAATTTCATCATTTAGGAAAGGGATGATTGGTAACGCCTACCTCAATGGAAATTGATTGCGACACAACTCCAATGGAAGGAAGAATTACCCCCTATAGACTATACACACACCTTAATTAATTAAAAAACACATGAAGATCAATTCAATCTAATAGGGTGAGGCTATGGAAAAAATCCTTAAAAATTGATAGAAAAACACACCGGCGAGGGGGTTCGCAACCAGAGATGGGTCGGTTGGGGTAGTCGTGAGTTATTTGTAGGTCACGCAAGGGGAGAAGTGGACATTGGAGGGTGTGTTGGAGTAGGAGGTGAAACTGGTTGGGGGGTTGTGATTTCGTAGAATGGATTTCGTGAGGGGGTTGGAGCATGGCATGGCCAGAGGTATGGCGGGGCGAGGCAGATGGCCGGAGATTCGGGACGAGGCCGGCTGGGGGGGGGGGGGGGTTGTGTGCACTACGTTTTTGTGCAAGGTGGATTCAAACTAAAAGAGTAAAAAGGGATGGTCGAGATTAGAGGATGAGCATGGAAGGGGGAAATGTGAGAGGCTGGAGGTCCGAGCACGACATAGCGAGGGGGGTCGGCAGGCGGAGGTGAAGCCGGGTGGCGGCTCACGTAGGGAGGGGATACACCTCATGATTGAAGGATAATGGGGTAGGTTTAGGGTTACTTATTATTATTATTTTTTAATTTTATAACATTAATGTTAAAAATAACAATAATTATAATAAAACCTAAATGCATAATAAAAAATATAAATAATAAATATAACAATAAAAAAATATATAATAATAAAAATAATAAAAATAATAAAAATGAAGATAATAACAATAATAAGAGATAATTAATAATATTATTAATAATTACATAATAACATTGTTATTATTATAGTTTAAACAATCAACTCAATTTATCTACATAATTCCTTATTGATTATAATCATCGGATATTTGCATGGGCATCCGAGATAATGCAGCGGCTACTTCCCACAGTTAGGTGAGAGTGCACGGATCTAAAACCCACTAAAAATGTTAAATGTCACAAATTTAAAACCATGAAGTAGCCCAAACCATAGAGCGAGGGCCTAGATAAAACATATAAAAAATCATAAAGTCATGTGTGTGACAATTCTCCCCACCACAGACACTTGCTGGCCCTAGAAAGTCACCCAGTTGGATAATAGACAAAACATGAATCCATACCCGATTAAAAAAAATGAAATCACAACATAAGAGATTGAGAGAACATGATACGACCCTCTCCACCATAAAAATATCAACTAGTGCATAAAATTAACACCCAAACATATCTCCCTATGAAGGGGGGAATGATGTGTGAACTCTGAGCAGATCCAAACTAATTTATACATCACGAGTGAATGACACCTTCACTGAAACCTAGAACCCTAAACCAGAAAACAAATCCCCAACAATACACTTCTAAGTAGAACATACCCTATGCATTGAACCCAAGAAGAAAAAAAACCGAGTCTTCCATAAACACTTACATCTTGAATCAAACATATCTAAACTAAAATCAGTCCATATAAAGGCCAAACACACTTTTAAGAAAATGCACCACCTATAAAATAGAATTCACACAAATAGGACTTATTGGATTATAATAGAATGATCCCATCATATCATCATGATAAAAAAATTAACTTACCATGTAAAAACATTAACAACAGAAAAAACAAGAATGGAGAGACTTTAAATGTTCCAGTACTGACACAGAACAGAAAACCCAAATCTAGGATTCACAGCCCCAAAAACTCATGAATATGCATGATATTCACCCCATGACCTATGGCTATGGCTCTGATGGCTGAAGAATCTCTTGCCTCGTAGATAGGCACTAGAATCCTCTGGCCACAACGTCTTATTTAGGCAATTCTCCCCACATGACTTCTCTAGATGACCAAAACACGTGCAATGATGACACGTCTTCATAGGGGTGCCATATGATGCTTCGTGTGCCCTAAACATCCAAACTAATGGCACACCACTGAATGGAATAAATAATTATACGCTAGAACAACTATAAATGACTCTTTAAAAACAATTCCCCCTAGTACACTCTGGTCTCTAGATGGGGAACCTTCGCAAGAAACTGGATACGCTGGATTTCCAACCATATGTTCTCTGGAGACCAACATAGCTAAGAACGATTCATCAACAAGCTTCTCAAAATGATGGTCCATACAAGGGAGGACTCACTGCTTGATCATTGGACAAAGATCCCGAGGAAGAGATAAGTATTCATAAAGTCATGCGATACTACCTCTGAAGAAAAGGATAGATGTTCCTTGAAATGATCAACATATGCTTTCACTATCTATTGGCCTTGTGGGAGATGCATGAGTTATTCCTTTTTATTATTCTTCAACTCTTCAGGTATAAACCCTCAGAAAAAGAAGGAATTAAATACATCAAATTTCATCAAAACTTGCATTGACAATGGGGAAAACAACTCACATCCGTCTGATGATGGACCTTCAAAAAACCCCAAATGGAACACACTCTAATAGCTTCAGGGGTTCCCAGAATCTTGAAGACGCGGTTGACTTATTCATGCCACACTACTACCTCTAACGGAAACTAATCACCATGATGGATGGGAAACGTCTGAGAAGGAAAAAAATTGGGCATTTCTTATTAGAAACCACAAGGACCATTCTGGGAGGAATTTTTCAAAAAACATATAAAACACCGATCTGAAACTGGTATCAAATAAAAGTATAATTGAAATTAACATCTTGAGCCAAAATGATCAGCTCAAAAACCAAACAAACATAAACACAAAAATAAATCCATTTTAATTTTAGATTTCCAAAACACTTTCTTTCAACACCACTTTCTATATACTAATCCCACTTTTCAAACCAAACTCAATTTTAAAAATCATTTCCCCCTTTTAAGAAAAACTTTAGGAAAACAATGTCAAGCCTTTAATTCCAAGTACACGCCCCAGTAATCCCCTGAACTATTGCACATGTATTTATCTGCATTCATCCACACACACTAAAATACACTTTCCATGCATTCCCTCATATGTTCGAATGTTCATAAAGAGTACCTGAGGTTTCACCCAAACCATTTTTCTTATAATTCAAAGAAATCACCAAACTTTTAGACCAAGGTCATTCAATTTCTAAACCCATTTCACAAATTTAATGAAATATAAAATCAATCATTCTCATTTCAAAACAGCGTACTCATTTTCAAAAGCGTACTCACACCAACCAGAACCAAGAAGACACTTAGCATGCATCAAACTACCAGAGTGAGGGACTAATAGTCATGATTAACCTAGCAACACCATTGTGGGCCATTCCTCAAGGAAGCCTCAACAACTAGGAGGAACTTAAACTGTGTAATCAGATTCCACATGGGTCACTACTCCATGGGAAGTCACAATTTAACATTGGATTACCTCCATTGTCATCCCTCAATCAATAACAAACCCGAACAAGACAAAGACTAAATTCCCCTACTACCCTTGGTGACTCGAGGTTTTGAATGAGTGAGGGTTCATGATTTCCTTCCCATACCTACTTCTCGAGTCCAGACAGTCCTAATATCCATCTACCAGACACCCCAATTAATAAGAACATCCCTCTGATACCATTTTTGTATTGAACCAACCTAGGTCGACCCTAAACCAGTAACACAAGTCGGTTTGTTGCATGGCCCGAAGGCCATTCCTAATACCCACTGGATGAAACTTGTGTTGATCATCAAGATTTAATCGTTGGGAATGATTTGGCCTATAAATATAAATAAATAAAAAAACTAAACAGAAAACTAATACTGAACACTATATGTGGAAATGAATTAATCCAAACAACTCAACATAACTTTATGTAACACTCTAGGTCACCACCCAACCAAAGGCTGACCTTGATCCCATAATGAGTAACTCAGCTGAGTGAACTAGAGCAACGGAAACCTGAAGCTGAAATGATAAAATAGGCATGAGAATTAAAAATTCTCAGTAGGGTTTCCATGATAAGACATAGAATCCAAGAACTCACTTACCAAATCAATGCTATAACACAACATTGATATACATGTGTAAAACACATTTTTTTCACATTTTAATATTAGAAACATGATTTTCACATTTGAAAATCCAACACAAAAGAAATAAAATTTCCAAAATCATTTGAAATTTTATAAACAAAACCAAAAACAAAATATACCTAATATGTGCTATAGTAGAAAAATTAAACAATGAAAGCTGAAAATAAACTGGTATAATGAAGAGTAAACAAGAAATAAAAATAATCAAGTAACCATGGGTGATCCTAAATATCCCTAGAAGACCCCTGGACATACTGGATTTTGGAACCACTTATCAGCGTAGGTTGAAGATCCTACTTCTATAATCAACTGGTCGTCCTAAACTATCTAATATTGTTGCAAAGCATGCCTAGACTAACAAAAAATCCAAGGGGTACCAATCCATCTAATCGAGGTTGGTCACCAACGGTCAGTCGATCATCTAAAAGATGCCCAGGAACCCATGGTGGTTATAATAATATTATATATGTATGAGTCCCTCGTACGCGTGACTCATCTCACCGCACTAGCGTACCCTAAACACGGACTCTCCATACAATGAACCATAAAGGATATACCCCCTATATAGATTCCCCAAATATATATACATCATATCATCAATAGTCCCAACTACACCGACATTCCATAATATCATTAAAACTATTTGATACCCTTTTCAAAATATTAAATGGTCATAGAGTAATTAAAATATAGTCATTTAAAATAATATACACCAACATTAAACTAAATATGAATGACCCAAGAGATCTATCATGTCACATCCATGATAAAATAATTTTTCTGAAAACATAAACTCCAACCAGGAATAAAAAACATGAAAACACAATCCAATCTAAAAGTTAACATAACTCCACCCATGAGTTGGAAGTGAAAAACATGAATTTAAGTTCAAAGCCTCCAAACGCATTACCCAAACATCACTCTCAAATTGAATGTTCCCAAATATCCTTTAAGGTTACATGTGTAAATTTATTTACCAAAAAAATCTTACCAATACTACATTTAAATTTATAAAGCCAAACATGCCTGGTTCTTTCCATACTCACACCAAATCATGTTTCAATGCCAAACGGCCAAACCTTTAGGAATACATTTAAACCCATTTTAAGAACCACACAAAAGACCCAACCTCATCTAGAAGGAATGAACCATTTCTAAAACCAAACATTCAAGGAAATATCAATTTAAAACACAACCTTCATTTGATGTCACACCCATGGGTGCACCTAGTGCACCGATGGATTTGACAACATCTAGTGGCACCCCATACATCCAAAGAGACACTTAGATGTTAATCCCCCTAATTTCAATTGACATTAAACCATAACAAACCAAAAAATTTGTAAATAATTTCATAAACAAACCGAAAAGTTTATTAAGGATTATATAAAAAAGCCAACTAGTTTTTAAAAAATATATTTGAACAATCCAAAGAATTTATAAAAACCTCTATAAATAAACAATGAAATTTTATTAAAAATAATTTATAAAAAATTATAATTGGACCAAAAAATTTAGTGGAAACCCAAAATCCCACTTTGAACAACAACAACATTTCAAATAAACATCGTAGGTGTCATAACATGGGAAATTTACAAAATCCCCTATAAGAACCCATTTTTAGTAAATTAAAACATAAAAATAACACAAATCACAGAAAACTATAGATATAATAGAAGTTAAATTAACCCTTAAGAAGCAATCGAATCCATTAAAGTGTCAATGAATCATTTTGGAAAGGAAAGATTAGAAACGCCTACCACAGTGGTGAGCGACTGCAACACTGCTTTAACGAAAAGAAGAATAACACCCTATGTACCAACCAAAAACCATAAACAATGAAAAGAAACCATTGAATTAAAATTTGTGCCATTATGGATCGTCTATGGAATAAAATTCCAAAAAATGACAGGAAAACGCACCTGCGAGGGGGTTTACAATCAAAGATGGGACGCTTGGGGTGGTCGTGCGCGAATAGGAGGCTACACAAAGGAAGAGGCGGCCACTGGAGGGTGCTCCAATGTAGGAGGTGTCAATTTCTATGGGGGAGGGGATAGAGCTACCATATATGGTATGTGAAAATGGGTTCAGAGCATGGCTGGGCTAGAGGTGCGGCGGGGTGAGACGGTTGGACAAAGATGTGGGTTGAGGCTGGCTGGGAGGGGGGTTCAGCTGCCCTACTAGATGGACCAAGTTAGAGGTGAACCGAGGGAGGGGTGAGGGTGGGATGGGAGCGGAGGGTGAGAGGGGAAGGGGGATATATCATTGGTGTGTGGCTGGAGCATAGCAGGGCAACGGGGGTCGACATGCGAAGGTGAGGCCGAGTGACGGCTCACGTAGGGAGGAGATGTGCCTCGTGCTGGATGAAGAAGGGGGTGTAGGTTGGTTTAGGGTTACATATTATTATTTTCTCATTTCATTATAATAATAATAACTATAATATAAATAATAATAATAATTAATAAATCATAAATAATAATAATAATAAACAACAACAATAAAAATTATAATAATAAAAGCTATAATAATAAAATAATATAATAAAAATAATAAAAATAACAATAATAATAGTAATAACACATCATTAATAATAATATTATTAATTACATAATAAAATTATTATTATTACAATTTAAACATTCAACTCACTTTATCTACATAAATCTTTATTTATTTTATTCATTAGACATTTATCTGGGCACCAGGGATAACGACGTGGCTACCACCCACTGTGAGGTGACCACACATTGGTCTGAAACCCACTAAAAATGTTAAATGGAAAAAATTTAAAATTGGGACCCAAACCAGACCTTTCCATGAGGACCTGGAGATATGAAATAATAAAGTAAAAATAAATCAAAAAGTCATGGTTTGACACTAATTGTGTTCAAGGAGGGGGATGAATCTTTTTTCTCTAACATATCAAGAATGAAAATTATTACCCTATGAGAATGAGTATAATCCTCAAATTCATGAGTCTAAGGAAATAAAAATCCTCAAATACAAGAATATTTTTAGGGTACATAATGATGTGTTTCTCGAGTAATTTTTAGGTCTTCCTTGTAGATATGAGGCGGAATTTTCAAAAGTGATTATACCTTGGGTAATTCTACAATCCAAGACTCCATATAGAATGGATGTTTTGGAACATGTGGATATAAAGAAACAACTATTAGAGAATCTAGATAAATGGTTCATATTCCCATGTGCCTCACCATAGGGTGCACAGGTCCTCTTCATCCGGAATATGGATTGGTTAATGAACCTTTGTATTTATTACCGTGATCTCAAAAAGATCACAGTGAAGAATAGGTATTCTCTAAATTAGATTGATGAATTGTTTGATAAACTACATGGATAATAATACTTCTCCAAGGTGTATCTATTGTCGGGATATTACAATTTTATGGTGAACAAGGATGATATCCTTAACACCACTTTTCATACAAGGTAAAGGCACTATGAGTTCATAGTAATGCCATTAAAACTCACTAATGCTCCCAGAATATTCATGGACATGATGAATTGAATCTTTATAGATTACCTTGACAAATTTGTGGTAGTATTTAGAATGAATATTCTAATATAATACAATACCAATGAGGAGCATATGTAGAATCTGATCACTATGCAAAAGACAATGAAAAAGGAGAAGCATTATGAAAAGTATAACAAATGTGAGTTATGGATGAAGGAAGTCTCGTTCATGGGGAATATCACCACAATAAATGGTATATATGTGGACCATAAAAAATTTAATGATGGATGATACCAAAAACTATGATCAATATTCATATTTTCTATGCATTAGTGGGGTACTATCATCGATTTGGGAGAAATGTATCACAATTATCAAACACTCTATTTAAGATAACTTGGAAGGGAGTGTAGTTTTATTGGAATAATGAATTTGAAGGGATATTAAAGTAACTAAAAATGAGTCTTACCCATAAATATGTTCCCACACTACCCACAAGAAGAGATATTGTTATGGTATTTTGTGTTTCTTGAAAGAAGGGCTTAGGTTGTGTGCTAATACAGAATGAAAAAGTCGTATCCAATGCATCAATTCAGTTGAATGTTTACAAATTGAACTACCCAAAATAATATTGGGAGGTGGATATAGTGATATTTTCTTTGAAAATATAGTGGCGTTGTCTCTTTTAGGAGAAGTGTTAAATATATATGTATCACGAAATCCTCAAGTATATATTCACATAGAAAAAGATGAATATGGACCAATGAAGATTGTTAGATTCTATCAAGGAATATGAATACTCAATCCACTACCATCATTCAAAAGTGAATAATGTGGTAGATTATTAAATTAGAAACAATATATCAATTATATCTCTAATTAAAATTTATAGTGATCCAATCTTCGTATATTTAGAATGAATGGGCATGAGAATAATAAACGATGTAACATCATTTATACTATCACACTTGATTTCTCAACTATACCTTAAAGAGAGGTTAAAAGATTCTCAAATGAATGATGTGGGAATTCAAAAAAATTTGAAACTATAAGAAAAATAAAATCCTAGGAGATCAATGTTAATGATGGAGTTCTGATATTTGGTTCAAGACGACATCTAAAATGAAATCCAAATTTAAAGAATGGGTTATTGGATGATGCACATAGCCCAAAATACTCCATCCACTGAGGAAGAAAAAAGATATATCAAGATCTAAAAGAACACTATTTGTGGGAAAATATGAAGAAAGTGATTGTGGAGTGTATATTAAGAAGTCTTGTATACCAGAAAGTGAAAGAGGGAAGGAAAAAATACATGGGGATTACAAAACCATTACCCATAACTACATGGAAATGAAAAAACATCACCATGGGATTTATCACTCTTCTACCAAAAACATCAAGAGGAAATAATGCTATACGGATTTTGGTGGATCATCTTAAAAATAATGTGCACTTCATTGAGATTTTAGAGGATTTATCGATGAATCAACTTACACAGATAAACATCATAGAAGTGGTAAGGCTGCATGGAGTACCACTATCAATTGTATCTGATCGAGATCCATGATTCACCATTGTGTATGGGAAGAGTCTCCAAGAAGCACTGAATATAGAGTTGAATTTTATTGTGGCTATCACCCTCAAAACAATGGAAAATCTGACTGAACTATCCAAGCACTTGAGGAAACATAATGATCATTCTCAATTGACTTCAAAGTTGGATGGGACAAACATCTTCCTTTCGTCGAGATCTCTTAGAAAAATAATTTACACTCAATCATCTAAATTGATCCCTATAATGATCTTTATTGGATGATGTGAAAAACACATGCATGAGGGGACGACATTTGGACACATAAACTGCTATGTCTTGAAAGGGTTGAGAAAATGGAGGAAAATGTTAAGACCATTAAATAACACATCAAGTATTCTCATAGATGATAAAAGTACTGTGCTAACAATCAATAATAAGGCCTATAGTTTTTTGTTGGAGACATTATATTCCTCTACATATCTTCATGGAATAAATTGATGTGATTTGGTAATGAGGTAAATCTTATTCGAAGATGAATCAGACACTTTGAGATCTATGATCTCATTTAATTGGTGGCTTATTCACTAGCACTCCCACTGAACCTATCTCAAGTACAAGATGTTTTCCATGTATCCTTCATAAGAATGTACACACCAAAACCTTCATTTATACTCAATACAGAGGTGGTACCATTAGAGAATTATCTCTCCTATGAAGAGAATCTAGTGAAGTTCATAGATCACAGAGAAAAATTTCTACAAAATAAGACAATTAACCTTTTCAATGTTTTATGGAGAAACCAAAACATTAATGAATCAAAATGGGAACTATGGGAGGAGATCCAAATGATTTACCCTCATCTGTTTTAGAATGGGATGAAATCATGGGACAAATTTATTATAGGGGGTAGATTTCAACGACTCAAACAATTTTAAATATAATTCCAACTAAAATTTATTTAAATGTATTATTATGTAATATGATTAGATAAATACATGAAATTATATAATTTATTTTATCCAGATAGATTTATTTGACTATTAAGAATCATTTACACTGATAATATAGTCATTGAACAATGATCACATGGTTAATATAAATATAGGGTTTTAACAAATCCAATTAACTCAAATGAAATATGTTATGGCCACAACCCATAATATCAAACCCTATAGAGCCCATTTATCCATGATTTACCGGGAAGTAAAATCTCTGGTCATTCCCCTTGAGAAATACCAACCTGATGACCAACAACATTAGCATGATAGAAATAGTTCATATAGAAGTTCAATATCATCGAGATCACAACCCAAATCATGTTCACCGAAAAGCCCAATGAATGACCTATTATCGCACACCATACCCTTAGAGTGTTTTCTAGTGTATCAAAGGGATACGTATAAAGACCCTAGAATCATAAGTATGTATATTATCATGTGTTGAATAATGAATTAATTTTTTCCTTATTATTTTTACTTTATAAATTATTTTTTTTGGATTTAATAAAACACAAATAATATTTTTTTATTAATATTCATATTCAATTAAGGGATTAATTTTGATGAATTAATGGATTTTTTAAATAAATAATATTTTAATAAGATATTATTATTAAATTATTTCAATTAAAATTAAATGATCATATAATTATTAATATTTCAAATGTAAATTTTATAAGGGTTCAAAAAACTGTTATTGTCAAAAAAAACCCATGATATATTAATAAATGTTTATTTTATTTTTAAATTAAAAATTAACATATGCATAAAATTATTTAGATAAAATTAATATTATTATTGCAATTAGAATATAATAATTATCCAATGATAAATTTTTAATAATTTTCTAAGATAGTAAAATTATTTGGTAAATATTAAAAACCATATAAATATACTTTCTGTGTTATGACATCATAATGACTGAAAAGTGGAGTAATAAATATTATAAAAGGGATCTATGAAAAAATATATTTTTTCACTTTAAAATAATTTTATATTATTTATTTTATAAATCAATTATTATTCCTCCTAAACATGTAATATATTTTAATGCTTTAAAATCATTTATTTTAGAGTATGAATCACCTACTCATGAGAAAGGGTGTTATTTTATTAAATTCATCCCTTGGCCCAATAATATAATGAATACCTTGCCCATTTTTTGGAATCCATGGGAAGAAATGATGGTATGGTCTGTGGTTTTGTTTATTTTATTATGAAGTTTCCAAAACATAAAAATAATTAAATCCCCATCTTTTTTTATATAAACCCACCCAAGCTCACATTTCTCTTCATCAAAATCCTTGGAACACATACATACTTTACCCACCCACCCCCCCCCCCCCATGAATCCCTAGAGTCCTCCCAATGCACCACCAAGATCTAAAGAATCCCCTCCAAGTAATTTGGAGTCACACACACAAGTAAGTGATTTATTTATTCTCATTTCCATTCAAGCACATCATTTTTCCTATGTCTCTTAAATTGCATTTTTTCAATAGGGATATGTTTTTCAATATCCCCATTACATTCAATTTAATATATAAATAATAAGATCCCCCTTTCAATATCCTTAAGCCTCCCATGATCCATTATGTTCACCCATTACTACTCCAATATATAGTTAATATTGTTTTTGTTTTTCAAGTTTCATCTTTACCTTATTCCTTATATTTCAAAATTTATAATATTGGAATATGTTTTCGATGTCCCTATTACTACACATATTATTTCAATGTTATGATATACCAATTTATCTCTCATTAAACCAATTGATGAATCTTCATGTGACGTTGTTATGCTGTTGAAATTTCACCATAATTTTCCATGCCAAAACAATTATATAGTTAGTACCATACCCATTTCCAATCAAGGGTGTTCACCTTTATACAAATATACTTTTTGATTGGTAAATTCCATGTATTTATTCCAAACACCTTTATCATGAAAAAGTAATGACGATGAATGAATCATTTTCGAATGATCTCTATGGAACACTTAAGCATGAGAATGATAGAAATGTGATTGGTGCTCCTACAATTATATAACGCCCTATTGAATTGTGTAATGTTTAGTATCATGATATATCATATTGGTATAGTGAGTGAACCTGATTCCTTTATGGGACTTTTTACATCATTCTTTAATAGCATTTATCCAAGAAATATGTTTATGATGTATTGTTTTATGTGGTTGCCACATTTTTTGTGTTATTATTATCAGGATATATCAGTTCTCATTGTACAAGTTTTATGATTTCTACTCTTTTGATTCCCTACCAATGGTTCTATTTTATAACATGTATCACCTTATTCAATTTTTATTCCCTGACATTACTTTATATTTCATCCCTTTCTAATGTTTTTTCCCTAGGTTATCCCGTGCAGTTTTAAAATTCATGAAATTTTAGTAGAAATTTACAGACATTTTCACTAATTTTTTTATCCCCTGTTAAAGATATTATTCTATATTCCTACTTCATAATGAAATTATACTTCTCTATGTTTTGGGTTTTATTATGTGTATTTTTATGTAATAAATCTTGAATTAATGTGTAATAAAGTACAGGGATAGTATATGGCATGTCTCGCATGATTTTCTTAATTGTGCATCCACCACTGCCTCACATGAACAAGGTGTACAGTTTCTATTAGGGAGCCCTATTTGTTTCAAAATTGTGCATTTTGATCGTGCACCCCCATAACATTCTCTAAAACACCAAATTTCAACATGAAACGCCCCAGAACCCAAGGGAAAACACCACCATCAGATTAAAACATGAAAATAAAACCACTGGGTTTCATAATATCATTATCTGTAGAATACTTATCATTCCATTATTATCATATTTATATATATTTTATACTCACTTTTATAATCTCCCATAAGAAGGTGTTTATTATAACTATATTTCATCACATAATGGAGAGGGTAGTCCAAATGAATTGACGTGTGATGTTTTCACTTTTTAATGGATGGGACAAAAGAAATGAAAATATTAAATCAATGTTCAAGAATCTTAATTATATCTTATTTATTTATTAACTATATCGTTATTAAAATCCAAATAAAGTGGATATTTAAAATGAATCTCATCACTTCATGGATGGGGTATTCCACACGTATACATGAGCAGAATTGTCATCATATAATAAATGGTATGGTTATATGGTAGATAATATTGAATCTTTAAAAATTCATAACTATTTTATAAACGTCATATATAGAAATTAAATACATCTATATATCCAACCAGGATTAAGAATAAAGGAAAATTAAATACATCAGTCGTGGAGATAGTAGCATGTTCGTATGGATGATAAAGTTTTCATTTTCCAATGGAGTGGATAATAAATAGATCATGGTTATTAAATTTAAAAAATAAAATTTTAGTAATATTCTTTTACTGATTTTACTATGTTAATATTGTTAAATTAGATTTTTAGGAGGTGTAAGATGAAATAAACATAAAAGGTATCACTATTGATGATAACCTCCTTTTTGAAAAACATCATTTTGATCTCTTATTAGGGACACTAGGGTTGGTATTTTAATATTAAAAGTGCCTCCATAATATTTATAGGGATGTTTTGAAGGGTTATTATAGGTATATATCATGATAAGTGGCTTAATAATATGTTAAGAAGAGATGTGATGTGGTGTATTTATTTATGTGAGTTAGACAAAAAACATGTAAATATTTGAAAACATAATATATAATATATGTATTATTCTTATAAAATGGATGAAACCATCTTTGTATTATTATATAAGAAGAATAAGGTCAGAATATATTTAACCTATCAAATTTATTCAGGTTTAGGTTTCATTTTAAATCATATATTTTGGTTTAATTCCCTCATTGACCTTGTTTATCCTTTACCATAGTAACAATATTTTTCAATATTCATGGGTAATGAAAGAAATTTAAAAATTTTCATGTGGCACACATATAAACCTTACATTTTTTGGTTGAAAATGTCCCATACAAATGAGAAAATGTTGCAATTATATTATTTCATAATGATTTAAAAAATATTTTCAAATATTAAATAGAATTAAAGTTATTTTCTAGATTATTCACATATTTTTTCTTTAAAGGCGTGAAAATAAAAATGGAATTAGAATAAAAATAATTTCTCCATAAATAATAACTTATAATTATCCATGAAATTTTCATAACACCATAATTCATCCAAACATATAAATTTTAATGTTTTTAAATCATTTACTGGATTTTTCTACTGCTTGCACTAGAACTGCATTAGTGTTGTGTGAACATTCAAGGTAATTATACCATCACTAAAAATTAAAAATTAAATGTTATCATAAATTTAGTTCATTATAAATCAATTTTATCATCTATATTCATTCATATATCATTTTTATATTTATCCATACCATAATACCAAAATAAGTTAGAGGTTGTGGAATTTAGTAATAACACTCAACTTATAAAAATATAATGGCTCAAATCAATGTAAAATGGAACCAAAATGAAATATTTAAAAATAAAAAATGGTGATGGTATGATTACACAAATACAATAAAATAAAGTTTTTTTTAGAGATTTATAGACCTCATCTCATTATTTGATACACCATTTACCCTTTTAAACCTTTAACACGGTGATAACTAATTACCTAGGTTACTATTCATTTTTACAAAAAATAAAGATATGTATTTAACTAATATGACTATTATATGTCAAAATATAAAATTAATTTTTTATTATTATGTTTTTATAAAAGTTAGTAATTAATTTTTAAACAATTACTCAAACACAAGAAGAAATCGTGTTAAATACTATATTTTAAGCATAAATGGATTTTACACCAAAATAATGTACAATATTGATTACTATTGAATTAATTAGAATATATTTAATAATATTAAACTTATGTGACTTATAAAAAATTATAAAACATAAGGTAGTATTTATATTATGTTTATTTAAAGCAATAGAATTTTTTGGAAAAATTGATTTTTTACTATACACCAAAAAAAACCTTTTCAGAAAAATATCAAAAATTATTATGAAATTTTTTCGAATGATGATTCAAAAATAAATATCATTTCATCAAATTAAAATTCAAAAATTCAAAAAAAAAATTGAATACAAAATATATATAGGACCCACTTTTATAGAAAATGTCCATTTTAAACATTAAATGTCATTGACCTTATATGATTTAATACTAATCATTCAAAATTGTGCTAGTATTTCATACAAACTAATAAATAAATTTGAATATGTAATTATATTTATAATATAAAATATAATATAGTTACTCGTATTCAAACCCATCAAACTAAAGGCTAAGTTATAATAGACATATTTAAGTAATAATATTTTAATAGTGTACCATTGTTCAATTAAGCTCATTGTTGTGTGAGTTTCATCTATAAAAAATAGTATTTTTATCAATAAAACACATTTTAAATTATTAGGGTCTTAAATATACCCCTAAAGGAAATTTCAACCACATAATTTTTTTTCTCAAGTAAAATAAAAATGGTATAAATCATTCTTATAATCAACTCTAAGGGGGTAATGATAAATATACATATGTGTCAAGATATACTTTTTAATCCATTTATATAACATTTTCTTATTAAAAGTATAATAACATATATGTTAAGACTGTGAGAATATTCTTTTCTTAAATAATTCATGAATCAAGAATTTACCATTTTGAGACATGTACTTGTGAATAAGTTTCATAATGTATAACGTGATAAGTGAGAAATATTTTCCTCATAAAAATTGATATATTTATAATAAAATTTCTAGAGTTTAAGGAATTATTTATCCATAGATATAAATAATATGCAAGAATATACATAATTTAGTTCTTTATCCAACAATATCATTTTCATGTATTTCAAGTAGTTTTCCACATATGCTTCATGTGATAAGATAAATATCCATGATGAATATTTTATACCTGGAGAATTAAATATATCTTTTAGTAGATCGTAAGATCTAAAAAAATTAAAAGATTATTTTTCCTATTTATAACCATTAACCCAAAAAAATGGTTATTACATGTTAATATAATATCCAATATGAATAAATCTTTATACATCCATCCCAAAAACCTTACAGTATCACCCAATGTTCAACATAATTCATTTCATAAATAATTAACATTAAATATTTTCAAAAGTATGATTGAATAAATTTTAAAAAAATTAAAAAAATATTTTATCACATGTTCTTCCTAGATCAACATAACATTTACCCATAGATAATATGAATCACTCATAAAGTCGAGTACTGAAAATGTATTTACTATAATAATATATTATATAAAATATAATAATAACATTCCAAAATAACTTGAATCACCATAAATATAATAAAAATACAATATTCTATAATTTTATTCATTATTTACCTATCAAATAAAATCTGATCCTAGAAAGTAGTATATTTTACCTTCATCATATATTGTTCCCAATACAAATAACTTCGTCAAAAATAACTTTAGTCCCCCAGACACCAAATCATTTTTCAATCAAATCATTGTCTACGAATACTTTCCTAAATTATGAAAACCCTTTTCTTCCCATTAACCATAACTACCTCATCCTAAATGAACATGACAGCCTTAATGGTCATGTATTTCATTCAACTAATATCCCCAATAACATTCTTCTATAATAAATTCACACTACATCACATATTAATCCTATGTGTTACATAGTCCTCATGGTTATATTATAATCTAATAAAAATTTCCCAAAATATATTTAGTCACATAAAAATCCTATATGATAAAACCTAAAAAGGATATATGTGCCTTTAAACATATTAACATCCTTAAAATTATCAACACACAATGGTTCACTTAACACTTAAATTATCTTAATATGATAACTTCATTACCAGTTATGTTATACAAACTATATTGTCATACCATCCTAGATAGACATAAACCTGTACACCCAGATATTGTGCTAAAAACATATTCTTTATAATTATGGCATTGAAACCCACAAATGAGACTCAATTTTAATCATCCATATTGAAAACATAAAAAAGAAATTTTAATTCACATGAATACCAAATACCTTTAAGGTTTATAAGTTTATAAAACTAGGGAAAACCCTTTACATAACTGACCCCATATCTATCCAACCAAATGGGAATTTTTCTCATTATATCCAAACATTCTGTTTTCAATGATAAGTCATCCACAACTCCAATAAAATTCTCCATACATGATACCATTATATAAAAATCATGTTAGATAGGAAATAATATATATATATATATATGTTGGTCATAGTGAGTATCTCAAGAGGGGGTGAATTGAGTAACCAAAAAGATTTCTATCTAAATTGGATTATTTTGAAATCCACTAAAGTTATTAAAAATTTCTTGGTTTATCAAAAAAAGTATTATGGTATAGTATTAATATTTATAAAAATTTATTTAAAGACTAATTAGGTCTTGGATTAATAATATATAATAATATTCAATCCATTAATATCAGTGTACTTGATCAAAATACAATATGAACACAAATTAAGATAAACTATTAATGTATATATCTGTTTTATAGTTAAAACAATTTTTAGTTTTAACGAAGAAATAATGTAAAACAAAATTAACCCACATATATGAAATAATAAACACAATAGGTTTAGTCTCAATTCGATACTTAGTACTCTCTACTTGGTTATCACCCTCCACCAAGGAGTTCATACAAAATAAAAAAGTTGATCCACAACCAGGATCAGGTTTTACAAAATTTTAAAACATTCCAGATCACACATGACCTCTTCCATAGTTATTTGCGTGATTAAAAAATAAAAAGGCAACACATGGACCTCTACCACTCTTATCCATGGCTAAAACAAATCTGAAATGATGTTGGGAATATATTGAGTATCTTCTAGTTTCGCACAAGAGACAGAGTGCATGTGATATAATAGAGTATGAACACACACTTATCAAAAATTAGTAAAACAAAATTTAATTGATAAATCTAGATGAGTATAGTTTAGAAATTATTGGTCTAATGCAATGATGCTTGTGACTCTTAAATTTATTTTGTAGTGAATCTTGAGTCAATTTATATTCAAAATTTTTGGAAAATAGAGTATCACATACTCTTGTTCTTCGACTGGAGAAATATGATGGTTTTGATTGTGTTTTTTGGCTTTATAATCAAATTCTTTAAGTAAGTGTATCTCTTTGTGTGATTAACAAGATCTTTCTCTTAGTTACCTATCATTCAAAATCTGCATTATCATGTATGTTCTCCTACTTTTTTATATCCCGTTGTGTTCACATTTATCTTCAAGAGGGACTATCTTTCACCTTTATTAACAATAGCCAGGAGAATACCTGGATTAGATTCTTTATGATACTGTAAGGTCTTATACTCTATTCAATTATATCTATCGAAAATTTAAGATACAATAATTAAAAAAGTAATTGGTAATAAATTTAATAAATATAGTTACTATAATAATCTCATTCTAAATGATAATTTTAGAATATATTGGTGGGGTATATGAATGGTTGGGTATTTCTATGGCGGTATGAAACAAATGCTGTGATATTTTCAGTGTCTTATACATTGCTAGATTTTTACTATTCTGGTGCTATCTCAATTAGAAGGGTCTATTCTAGTGGTGTGTGGTCAGATGGTGTCTCAATCTTAGGAAATATTATTGGAATTATGACATGTGGATAGTATGTCATATGATTCTTTCTCAAACATTATCAATTTCTTATATTTGTAGTATGAAATTTTGGGGGTCTGTTATCATGACTATGTCTTATAATTAGAGATAATTTTATTCTAGTGGTGTTTCATAAATAATGGTCTCTCATACTTTGACTGCTTTTTCACCTGTCGGAAAATACATATAACTTATAGAGAAACATAAAACTCATTGAAAACACTAGAATCATGATTTTTTGATCATTAAATCTAGGAAGTCAAAAATATTCCCCTTCTAGATGATCACATATCATGGAATGAAAATTATTACAAAAGTTTAAACATGATATCCAAGGTAGAATAAATCAGAACAAATTATTCTCAACAAGTGCAGATTGTATCAAAGGAAAATTCGGAAAAGGTAATAATCAAATATAAGTATGATGAATAGAAAAACATGTAGTATAAAAAATAACTGGGTAGATGGTATCAGAATTGAATTGGGAAAAAGTAAGTACCAAAGATAAGTATCATAAATATAAAAACATATAATACCATAGATAACATAGAAACAATAATATAATAAACAATAAACTCCATTAATTTTTTTAATAGTCTATAAAATTATCCACCTTTTGGGATTATCAAATAGATAAAGAGGAGAAGAATAAAGATGTGAAAGGAAAGAAACACCAAAAACAGAATATAAATATCAAATTCATTAAAAATGATTATCAATAATTTATTACAAATAGGTTCCATAAAAAAATGTCTAAGAAAATCAAAAATAGGGTTCAAGATTTAGCTAGGGAATCCAAGGTTCTTTACCTTTATCATTGGATTAATCTTAATCCTTTTTGAAGACAGTAGGACAAGGCTAGGGAAGAAGAGTTGGAACACCATATGAGAGTCCAGCTATAGACTGAGGATGTTCTTCCATAATAACAAATGACCAGATATGTCTTAATTATTGATTAGGAGACACTGGGAATGGATAGAAACGAGCAAGAAAAGGAGATAAAGGGTCCTAAGAAACTCTATATCTAAGAGACACTTATTGAGTAATAAGAACATCTTCAAGAGTAATCACTACTGGTCCATGAACATGAAGAATCATATTCATGAAATTTATGATATCCATTGTGATTATAAAACTCTTTTCCATTGCTCTGAATAAATCATGCATCTCATCCATGAAATGGTTCAACACTAGGTTCATTTTCATCAGTTTTTTGAGTAGTTATTTAGAATATTGAGTCACATGAGTCATTCTTAAATTCTTAGCTAGTAATTTCAAATTGGAATCCATTTCTTGATTTTTATAAATATGAGAGATATAAAACTTGATATAATTGTCTGTAGTTTCTCTCTCAACATTCACATAATTAGAATAGATAGAAACCAACTTGAGAACATGGTAAAAATTATACTGATTTCTACTCAATGTCACTTAGAACTAATCATTGAAAATACTGGATGTACTAGCTCAAGAATCTCTCATCATTTCTATGAAAACTGATCTATACTGATCAAAGTCAAACACTAGAGGTGATAAAATAGCTACAACATATGTATCTGAAGAAGTATCCTGAATGAATTTAAGATTACCTTTCAATGATGAATTAAAATGAGATCTCATTCCTTCAAACATCCTCTAGAAAAATTCAACTCATTTTCAATCCTCTTATTCTCAATCTCCACTTCATTTATGTGTTGCATCATTTTTGGTTGTATGTGCTAGATAACCAACTAAAAAATATAACATGCATCATTTTCACAAATACGTGTCAAAAGTGGGGATTTATCCCTTAATGAATTTTGAAACTCGGATAGAAAATTCTCACTAAAAAATTTTAAATCTCCCCAAGTGACTATATCTATAGGAAAAGCAGGATTACCTGGAGAAATTTTAGGTACAAGAGTTTACGCATAACTGAACGTATCAAACAACCCATCAACATCAAAATGAGCAATAAATGATCCCTTTTTATCACCTTTAACACTATCTTCAAGTATATCAACGTTTGGAGGAATCCTAAAAATATTAGGGAATTTTCCCCACTATTCTATTGAAGGGTCAATATGACTTCTAGAAATAGATTCTGTGGTAGGTGGTACCACACTAGCATAAAAAATTGAAACATCCAAATTTCCTAGACCATAGAAAATTGAGTAGCCATAGTGTGTTCAACACTTATAGGTTTATCTTTCAAATGTTCACCAACACGAGTTGTTTCATTCATATGAACATTATTTTGGGTGTCAATAGAAGAGGACTAAACTTCCACATTTTCATACATATGATACTTATCAACATTTTCATCAAAAAATTGTTAATTCCCAAATTCATCCTCAATAAGACTCTTTTTCTCATGTTCAGCTACACGTTGTTCTATAGAAGAAAGAACTCTCAACTATTCCATCACACCATAATTAGATACCTCCAAATTATTGGAAAAAGAAAATTCCTCAACATCATCAATGGCTGGAACATCTTTAAACTTTTCAACAGATAGGGATTGATCCCTCTCAAAAAATTCATCTCAATGATCTAGAGGCATCATCACTTCCTTTCTATTTATTCTTCCACTAGATCGATATTGGTCATAGTATTCATCATAACCAACTTCACTTAAATTCTCATATTTTTATTCCTTTTATTACTCCTTATTTTCAACATCATCATCTGCTTCAGTTGATTTGGAACATTTATGATTCTCTCCTCCAGAGACCTCAGTCTCATATTCATTTCTTTTAGCCAACTATTTTCTTTTTGGAATCCTCCTAGGTGGTATTGGAGCTACAAATGTAATGATAAAATCTATGAGATACATATTAGTGTCACTCCCTATATTAAATGATGGTTACTTTTCCTCCAAAAAAGAAAATTTTCCTTATCATCAGAGTACTCCAATACTTCCGAAGGCTCCAATCCTAGATCAACTAAAACTATAGGTCTAGATAGATGAGCAACTAGATTTTACTCAGCATAAAACATATGAGAATATCAAAAACATTGACTTCTCCATGGGTTACATTTAATTTTCATTTATAACCATGCATCACATATAATACAATAACCATCACAATCTATACTAGATTCTCCATCACCATGTACTAGGCCCTTGGCTTCTAATATAGTTGAAAATATCTTCGGGTAGATGAAAGGATTAGATCTTTAGAAAATCATGGTTATCTCACGTATTTTCACCATTAGATATCTACAAATATTTATCTTATGACCTTTAGTAACCATATTGTGAAGATACACATCAGGGTATTTTAGTGTAGTGAAGTCACCCTCCATTGGAAAAAGCTTATGCTGCACAAACTTGAAAAGCAGCCTACTTTCTCTATCCAACTCAGAGGTAATAGGACATATAGTTATTCCATATTATGTCATCACATCAATAGCATCCTCATACAAAACAAAAATCCACGACATATATAATGATTCTTTGAAATCCATCATAAACTCCATCATGATGAACACCTAATCATTCATCCCACTTTATTAAATAAAAACCAAAAACATTTCCTTTCACTTAACATTTACTCCAATTAGCACCATAATGATCTAATGAAAACACTACATTTTGAAAAGAAAAATAATTTACCATATTAGTATAGAAATATTTTTTTTTGAGGAAAACAACTCTACCCATCCTTGATTCTTTATCATTTTGACAACTATATACTTATTACATGAAAACCAATTTTATTTAACATCATTCCCTATTAAAACTATCATGTTTACATTCTTAGGATTTACTAGAGCTACTGGAGTAGTTATATAGGGTTCCTTATTCTACTTATTTGTAAATCTTGACTTAGAAGGAGAAATCTAAAAATAATTATTCATCCTTGGCATTCATATCGGCACAAAAATCTTGGTCAGGGTTAAGGAGAAGGTTTAAATTGTGGGAGATGAAAGGGTTTCACTAGGCTCGAGAGAGATATGAGAGTATCTCATGGGGATCAATGTTTTTTTGGAATATATTTTATTCCACATTTATATCATTTGGTATAGTAGGTATTCCAAAATTAATATAATTCTAGAAATTGAAATTGAAATTTTGAATAAAAACATACATCAGGTTTAATGGAAATCACATAAACTGGGATAAATAAACCGGGGGTTCAAAACATTTGGAAATATAATTTTTTTTCAATTTCATCACAATAAATGGTTTAAAAAGAGGGTGGTATTAAAATCCCATGGCATGAAAACCAACGACATGACAAGCCAACAGAAGGACAAACCAATGGCATAAAAATAAAATGGCATGACAAATCAACAGTTTAATAAACTGATGGCATGACAATCCAATAGCATGATAAACCAATGGAATGAAAATAAAATTAAAAGATAAGGAAATGACATGACAATACAACAACATGACAAGAAAATGGAATATAAATCTAATTGAATGTCACAATAGTATGTCATTGAAAATTAAACATAACCAAAACATACCATTCCTAACTCATGTTTTATATTATTCCTTCTCTTAAGATTTAATGTCTTGGTGAAAATGTTAGCTATCTGATGTTGTTTTCCAATAAATTAAATAGTAATATCTCAATTATAAAAAGTATATATGAAAAAATTGATGTTTTATACTAATGTTCCTTGTCCTATAATGGGAAAATGGATTATTATAAATGTTAACAGCACTTGTGTTGTCATTGTTTATGGGGACATCTGGGATTTGATATCCATAGTCTGGTTATGTGTGATTCATCCAAAAAATTGGTTCATAGAAACTGGCTACATCTATGTACATAGACTCAGAAGTAGATCATGCAACAATTTTTTTTACTACACTTTGAAACTAGAGACCTACCTAAAAAGAGACATATTCCTAAGGTTGTTTTTCAATCAAACATTTAGCCACCAAAATCACCTCTAAAATAACTTACTAAATAAAATTATAGTATTATTGGGTAAAATAATACTAAATTGGTAGTATAATTATGGTATTTGGAAATTATTTTGCGATAAACTAGTTTTGAATCTTTCGGGATTGCTTGAAAATGATCACACACACACACAATAAAAATAATATTTGAATAGCTAGATCACAAGTAGAGAATAATTCCAATCATACCTCTATAACTATTTTGATCAACTAGTTTCCCAACTTCACCAATATCCAATTTATTGGTGGTACTCGTAGGTGTATCACTACTCTTAGTGTAATCCAAGTTAAATGTTTTTGAATATCTTCTTTATATGTGTTTTCATTTAAAATAATTCTTTATTTCTTTTGAATAATCTGAAATCCGAAAAAGAATTTTATCCCACCCATTAAACTCATTTCAAACACATTTTGCATCATTTTTGTAAAATAAATACATCCTTTTTTAGAAGATCAAAAACTAATATCATAAAAATATATTTTTATTACAAATACATCTTTTGAATTTAATTTTATGAAAAAGGTAGGATCCTCTATTCCTTTACAAAATGATTCTAAAATTTGAAATTTTTTATCCTATCATACTAAGCTCTAGGAGCTACTTTTAAACTATAAATGTCTTTAGTTAATTTAGAATTTTTATTTGAAAAATGTGTATTTTGAAAACTGAGGTATTATTCTATGAAAACATCCCCAACTATGTTAACATTTAACAATTCACTCTTCGCATCCATTTGAAAAAGCATGAAGTCTAGATGTGCTACATAATCAAGAATGATTATTATGGATTCAAATTTTTCTATAGGTGAAATGTTTTCCTCATGCTCTATTACTACTTCTTGACTATTAGCTTAGGCAATATGTTTATGATTGTTGCTAACTATAGTGCCAAACTCGTAAAATTTATTCCTAAACACCCATTTAGTGCCAATAGTCATGGTTTCCTTGGGTCTATCTACTAGTTCCCACACTTTTTTGTTTCAAATTTATTTAACTAATATTTCATTTCTAATACCCATAATTCATCAATAATAGGTTCATTTTTGTTCTTAGGTTTAATATGAGACAATAAACCTTGATTTTCAACCTGATTTATAACAAAATCTCTATTTTGAGTTCCTCTATATAAATCACTTACAACAACATCTAAATGATGGTACTTAATAGTTAAAACACCACAATATAAAGAGCGGTCTATTTCTTATGGATTTTGATGTTCATGTTCTAGATTGTTTGGAAATTCTTTAGAACATGATGATTTTTCAGGATATATTTTTTTAGAGTTCAAAGGATTGTAATATATATTCAGAGAAGATAGATCTTAATCAATATTTTCAATAAATCTATTTGGATGATGTGGAATAGTTTCAATAGATGTGAAATTGGGTGATTATTCCACAGTCATAGAATTTTATTGAAAAATCTATAGGCCTTTCTAGAGATTGAACAGTCATGGAAAATTCCTTCATCACTTTTGGAAGAAAATGTTTCCAAGTTATAATTAGTGTAAATAATAAAAACATTTAATGAAAAACTATAAATTAATTAACCTTATGGTTCTTATCATTTCATATCTCGTATGGAGTCTTATTGAGGATAGGTCTAATCAAAAATCAATTGATTATATAGCAGGTTTTTTACCTATTATACCCAAAATAGAATGGTAGGTCATACTCATTCCACATAGTTTATTTTATCACTTTTAAAGTTATATTTATTATTTCAAAAATCCATTCAGTTGGGGTGTCCTAGGTGAAATGGAGTTAGGAGTGTAGCCATTTTGTGACAAAAAATGATACAAAATCTTGATTCTCAAACACACAACCATGATCACTAATGATTTTTTAATTTTAATTCCACTAATATTTTCTAAAAACATAACATTATTTCTAATTTAATAGTAGGATTCACTTTTTTGAGCAATAAATTATAACCAAGTATACCTATTGAAATCATCTACAAGAACATAAACATAAAGATTCCCATTGAGGCATGAAATCCCAGATGGTCCAAACAAATCCACATGAACCAACTTGATAGGTTGGAAAGCTAACACTTATTTCGTTAATTTAAAAGAAACTTTTCATTGTTTCCCTTTATGATAGGGGTTATAGAAATTATCAGTTGGGAACTCGAGCATAAGTATATCCCTAACTAATTATTTCATAGTTATATTTCTAAGTGAGTGAACACTGAAATTGACTAGTATCATATGCCAAATCCATGAGTCATTGTGAAAGGCACTTAAGAATAAAAAATATTGAGAAATCAATGAATTTAAATATAGTGTAAACGTTGAAATTTAAAAAGGTAGTAAATATAAAATAATTTTTTTAATAAAAAAATTGAAATAATTATTATTAAATATAACATAAAATCATCACCAAAAAACTGATAAATTCTATGCACATTATACATTAAAACATCAACAAAAAAACATTAGAAATTAAACATAATTTTTTTTACCAATATGGCCTAGGCCTATGTTTTTTCATTTTTCATTGTCTCCAAAGGTGACATGTCAACCATAAAATATTATGAGGAACTTGATCCAAGAGTAATATATTATCATAGGTCTTAAAAATCCACTGTCTATGTACCATAGACTTCAACCAGAGGTCTTTAAGAATTTTTCATACAAAAAAGTTTTAAACAATAAATTATTTTGATACCCAAAACAATTTGGGTCAAGTGATGTTAGTAATAAATGCTTAGAGATCCCAAATTTCTCTTATGATTTTCCTATAAATGGATTGTAATCTTTTTGAAATAAAAACCTTATTAGGTCCTTTTAAATAGTGACTACTAGTAAGGATTTCTGTTATGGACTTAGGAACAAAAGTGCCCTTAGATATTATTATTTTTTCAGGTTTATATCCTTTTCCAGTATCATATTTGGGAGCAACATGTTTTTCCAAAATTTGTGAAGGTGTTTCCCAATAATTTGTGGTCTTTTCAAAATCTTTACTCGATTTTTTATGTGACAGTTTATGTTCAGTTTTTCTTTTGAGCAGTTAATAATTTCTCTCTCTCTCACTATAGATAGTTTAGATTTTGTATTTACTGTTAGAAAATTATAACTTTTAGGACTTTTATATTTAACCAGTAACTCATTAAAGATTTCCTATATCGTATTGAAATAATCAAATAATTCCACATTTGACATATTGTTATCACCATGTTTCTCATTGTCATATTTATCATACACATGCATGTGCAGAATATTATAAATATTTTGTAAAGTATATACCTCACCTGTTTTGTTCATGAAACACATATTTAATTTTCCTGATATATCATAAGTTGATGAATCCAAATCACTCGAGGTATCTTCATATGCAATCAAAGTTTTTTTTCATAGCATGTTTATATCTCTTTTTCATATCGTTATATTTCTTTTTTAACTTGATATTTGGAAAGTTGAATTTTATGTGAACTTTTCTTTAGCACTCAAAATATAAAAATTATTTTGTATCATTATCCTTCTTCCATTATTTCTTCCAATTTCATTTGTTATCATAATTTTCCCTATATTATTATTTTTTAAAAAAATTATTATTTCCGTAAAAGTTTTGAAACCTTTTGGCTTGGTGATCCATCTCCTCATCACTATCAGAAGGTGATTCACTATTACTATAACTGGAAGTTTTAAATTTCCCTTTTCTCCTTTCCCTTTTAATATTTTTTTTTCTAGTTGTATTATTCTTGAAAGATACTGACTTTATTTTAGGTTACTAATATTCTTCATGATTTACCTTTATTTCTTTTAGGTACATCCTTAGATTTCCAATAACCTCTTTCGTATGTTGTATACTTATATCACATGAATCTATGATTTAAACAGATGTGCCTCTCCATCTTTCTAGTACGCATCTTAATAGTCTCATTATCCGGTTCGTGTTACAAACATGTTTTCCCAGTGAGCACATTATGTTGAAAATCAAATTAAACATGATATACATGTTAGAAATGTGCTTATAGAGCTTAATTTTAATGTTATCATATTTAATAGTACAAGTATTTATTCTCATTTATTTACCATTATAAGTTCCCTCATGGGAAAGAGATAAAGTTTAACATATTTCTATGTAATTTTAACAATAAGATATTATATTAAATACCTCATCACCAAGGGAAAATATTTGGAATTCATAGAATTACAATTATTATTGTAAAAAAATATTGAAGCATCCTCAAAAGTGATTGTAGAAGTATCAAGAATAACATATTCATCTTCTATTGCATACCAAATATCAAAAATCATTATTTTTAAATGTATTATAATTTTAGTCTTTCATTGGATATAATTTTTACTATCAAAAGATGGAGTCATGTTGATAGAGAAACCTTCTACATGATCCTCCATTATATAGAAATAAATTTTGAATTAATCAAAATTTGAGGACATTAATGTTTAACTAAATTCATAGTTAAAATTATTTGAAAACATTAATACCAAAGAATAAAAACCTTTGATAATAGATATTTTTTGGAGTGAGTATCTCAGGAGGGGCTGAATTGAGTACCCATTAAAAATTTATGCCTAAAATAGATTATTTTGAAATCCCTTTATTATTTATAAATGTCACAATTTGTCAATATATTTAGTATACTATAGATCTAAATGTTTCTGAATATTTATCTAAATATTAATTATGTCTCTGATGAATAATATAATGTATTATTTAATTTTTTGGAATAATATTACTTGATCAAAATACTATATGAACCCATATTAAAATAAACTATCAAGGTATATATTTTTCTAACAGATAAAATAAATTAGTTTTGAAGTGGAAATAAATTAAAACAAATTTAAATCACATAGAAAAAAAAAGAATAAATACAAGATGTTCACTCTAATGTTGAGACTTTCACCATTTTAATTTTTGACCACCACCAAAAAGAACATAATATAAAATAAAAAAGTTGATCCACAACCTAGATCAAGTTTTACAATGTTTTACAACTGTCTAGGTCACACAGGACCTCTTCCACAGTTTTTTGTGGGAGTAAAATATAAATAGGCCCCACAGGGACATATACCACTCCTAGTAATGAGGAAAAAAATATTAAAATATATTGAAAATATATTTAGTATCTAATAATTTATCATCATAGATATTCTGTATGTGATAAAATAGATTATGCACACACAATGCTCAAAAAGTAGTAAAAATAAGCAGAATCAATCAGCCTAGATATGTATAGTTTATAAATTCTCAGTTTTTTTAATGAAGCTTGTGACACTTGACTGGATTCGACTGGGAATCTTGAGTCGATTTATATTGAAAACATTTAAAAAATAGGGTGTCTTTGACACTAATTATTTGAATAAAATATGAAATTGAATATGATGGAGAATTTCATCTTCCCATGAAATATTTTTAGCAGGTTCATCACTATGTGTGTTTAGGAAGATCGATATCTCAACTAGTTATTATAACAATTCTTCAATATCACATATTTTTATCTATTTTTGAATATTTCTATGTTTCCAAATTTATTTTCAAGAAGGAGTGTGTTTCACCTTTATTATTAGTAGCAAGGAGAATATCTGGATGAACTCTTTCCTCTTAATTCAAGGTTTGATATGCTCTTAAATGATTTCTACTAAAAATTTAAAGGAAAATCATTAATAAATTAAATTGTGTTAACTTCAATAAAAATAGTTCGTATAATATTTCAAATAAAAAATATAATTATATATTATAGTGGTGGTTTCATATATTCTACGTTCCTAACTCTAGCGGTATGACAGTTATGGTATGATACTGGTGGTGTATTCGAGTAATCCAAATTTCTACTATACTAGTGTTATCTAAACTAGTAGTGTATATTCTTGCAGTGTGAGGTATAATGGTGTCTTAGACATTGGTGAAATTTTGAGTTTGTGGTATGAAATTCTAAAGTTATGTCACATAACGGTGTCTCAGACTTTTTCAATTTTGTATATCAGTGGTATGAAATACTCATAGGGTGATATCCTAATGATTTCTTATACATAGAATGATTTTGATGTTGGAAGCGTATCATAGACAACGTTGTCTCGATTTGGTAGTTCTATCCTCAATGGTGGCTCAACCTTAGACAATTTTTTTACCTGGCTCGGGATACATAAAACTAATAGAGAAACATGAAACTCATTAAAAACATCATAATTGTGATTTTGTGATCATTAGAACTAGGTAGACAAAAATAATATATATATATATATAATGTATATTTAATTAAATTTATTTGATTCAAGTAATGCATGTACTAAATACATGAAATAATATGTATATATATATATATATATTTATTTATTTCCCCCAAATGGTTTAATTTTCAGTTAAAATATGTTATGATTGAATTTATTTGTTTGACCACTCATGGAATAGGATTCAATTAATTATCAGAATAAAAGTATAATGATACATTAATATAGAATACATGTTTTCATTTACTGAAATTATTCAGGTATGTCTATATAAATGGGTGTGGACCCTCTTATTCAAAACATGCAATTGTGAGAAAGTCTCTCACTTTCTCTCTTCCTCCGACACAATTTTTTATCATCTATGATGAAGGAACTAACACCCCTTTAACCTTAGGGTATCCTCACATTATTATCATGGATCAATGGGTTTGTGTACCCCAATGGAGGAAGAGTACATTCATTTAATGATTTTTAATCTTCATCAAGAATTCTCCATTGCTGAGGAAGAAGAAAAATGCTTATATTGGTGATTTTCTGGTATGTTTTTTATATAGTTTATTTATGCATTGACTATTAAAGATTGATATGCATGTGTTTTGATTTTGTTCCACTGCATTTGTTCATATTATGATATCACAAAACCCAATAGTGGAATAAATGGGTAAGAATAATTCGATGAATCAACACATTTCTTGATTTATGAAAAATATTATTTAATAGTAAATCGAGATTTTTAAATCCTTGAAATTAATTATGAATGGTTCTTATATATTACTCTTGTTTAGTAAAATAAATAAATAATTTATTTTAATAAATAGAATTTAATTTTATAATTGAATTATATTATTTATAAATTTTTTATAAATAATAATAATAATAATAATAGGGTATTTAGAAAATAGTTATAAAAATTTATTAAAATGTGTCATAAATTAATTAACTATAAAATTTTTATTGATAATTGATAAATATTTTTTTACAAATACATTTTGATAAATTAAAATGAAATGGATTATGATATATAAATAAATGTATTTTTTAGAATTTCAAAATCGATATTTATAAACTTTTTATAAATTCCAACACATATGATATTTAGAATATATAAAAATATAAATATTGAAATATAAAATGTTTAAAATTTGGGAAATAACATATAATTACCATTTAATATAAAATGTGAAATAGTTCGCATAGAAAATAATATAATGTTTTTATATTATTTATAAATTTTAAAATGGTTATAATTAGTTTTTATTAATGAATAGTTTATAATGGTCTCAAAATTTAGAAAATAAATAAATTGTTTTTTATTATGTTTCCTAAATATTTATGTTAAATTCATAATTATTTGATTTAAAATTTTTTAATGAAAGGGGATTTATATGGATATTACTTAATCTACATCAACAAGATTTTTTGATAATTTATATGATAATGGTTTCAATAATAATAATGCATATTATATTTAAAGTATGTTAAAGGTTTATAAAAAAGAAACTGAATTCAAAATATTTTATAATTAATATAATATCATATATTTAAAATGGGATTCTATGTTTTGATAAATATGAAAGTGTTCTTATTGGAATGAATATAATTAAATAGTTTATATTCGATATTTATGGAATGTTCATAATGTTAATGTTGAAATTATAAAAAGGTTAATAATTAGCTTTTATTTATATATTTATTCATAAATATTAATTTAATGTTTAAATATTTCAACAATTCGTTTATTTAAATGTTATTCCTGGTTAAATTTTTCATAACCCGTCCTCGGGGCCCGTGTCGTGACTACCCCAAGCTCGCCTTCCATAGGCCAGGGGCTGGTGACTAGCACCAAAGGCGTAAATCCCGATAATTGGGAAGGCATTGCCTTTATAAAAGTAAACAAAACACCACAAAGTACAAGAGGAAGTAAAACACTATGTACAAAGAGAAGTGCTGAAAGGTAAATGGGCCATAATACAACCCCAAATGAAAGTACAACTACAGCTGAACAAAGTACAACAGAAAAAGACAACAATTGGAAGGACGGAAGAGGCTCATGGGTTCCTCCTCTGATACCAAGTGTGACAACTGTTTTCCGGTGACAGCACAACCACCCCGCCTTAACATGGCCATCGGGTCCTGGCCCACCAGGTACCACCAGTTGCCCCGCAGACACGTGGAGCCCACCCTAGGGTCCACCCACCTACCTGAACGGGTCATCTGACTAATGACAGTCCCCACAGGCCAACACATGTCCTTTCCAGTGTGCTTTGTCCTCACTCACACACCCTGGGAAACTTCCCAAAAGGTCACCCATCCTGATCACTACTCCAGGCCAAGCACACTTAACCGTGGAGTTCTAATCAGACAGGCAATCAAAAAGGAAGGTGCACCTTGTTGACATGAGTCATATCATTTAGTCATTTAACCCTTTATCATTTGGGGATGTTACAAAATTCATAGTTATAAACTATTTATTATTATTATTTTAATTTAAAAGGATAAAATAAAATTTTAAAAGTAAACCATAACACAATATCACCATGTAAATAAAATGCAGTTTTCAAAATAAAACCAGAATTTTTAACTATTCAATAAAAAATTAAATTTTTCATAAAATTATGAAAAATTCATCCTAAGATAATTATGACATTTTTAAACCAAAAATAAATTATTTTTGTCCAATAAAATTTCTAATAAATCCAAAAATTAATTATAATATTGATTCCTAAAAAGCACGAAATCCCATTTTTGATGAAATCATATTTACAAAGATTAAAATATTATTACTTTATAATCATTTAAAAATACATTAATATTGATTTTACCTTTATATATATTTTTTAAATCAGTTATTCTTATTCATACCTTCCAATTAAACGTCTTGGTTATAATTTCCATATTTAAATAATAATATTTAGTTGTCTGTTTAAGTTCGATGTGGCGTATCTTGCAAGATATCAAACATTGTGTGTCCCATTAAATCGGTAGGATGTTTCATAAACTATGTGGATGATTGTCTCAAACATCATGGTAATTTTCCCTTGAAAAGGACAAGGGAGAAAGCGAAGTCCTTAATTATGTGATGGTGGGTACATTTATCATATAATCCAATTTAGATAATGTTTTATTTGATTCTAGATATTCCTACACCTTTATATCTTCCATTTTTTCATTTAAATTATATATTTTCCTAGAACCATATGAAGGGAATTATCAGTCCTGAATACTAGTAGAATTTTTATTGTAATAAGGATGTGTTAGTAAGATCCCATTAGGACTTATAAATATTCCCCATTTATTCACTTCATTTTTATACCAATGGTTGATTGTGATATAAAACATGGTATAGATTGTGTTTAAATTTTTTTTCAAAAAGTTTATCACAATGATAAGGATGTTACAATTCAAAATGAATGTGCGTAATTAATTTACATTAAAGGTGAGACTTCATCATTTGGGTCATGTTAGGATCCAACCCCAATATCTCTTCTTAATGAGATTATTCGAGAAGAAGATAATAAATAATCTAACTATGAAAGAAATAATATTCAAATTGTGTATTTACAAATTTTGAAGGAATAAATTGATATACTTCTTAAAGAATTTCGTGGACATCCACTAGAGTATGATGTTGAATTTTCCATTGATTTAATCCCTAATGCAAGAAAAATATCAGTGTATCCCTATATAATTGCCACTATGGAATTTGTGGAGTTAAATAAACAACTAAATTATGTTTGTGATAAGTGTTTTATATAACCTAGTGTTCCACCTTGTGGAGCCCCAGTTCTTTTCATTAATAAGATTGATTGATATATGAGGTTATTCAATAATTATCAGGAAATAATTGATATTACAATAAAGAACAAGTGTCCCTTACCTTACATTGATGACATATTAAATCAACATTATTAACCTAAATATTTTTCAATTATTTAACATCACAATGGGTATCATGAGTTGTAAGTAAATATGGAATATATTCTAAAGAATTTTTTTTAATATGTTATGAATATTACGAGTTCACAGTAATTTTATTTACATTGAAAAAAGCACACTATGTCATTATGAATATAATGAATAATATATTCAAGTAATATCTTGATTACTTTTTAAAGTATTTATTAATGATATCTTGGTATACCATAAGAGATGTTTGGACCACGATAATCAATTTTGGTTGATTCTTGAGACTCTAAAAAGAAAAGATTTATATGGGAAATTTAGGAAGTGAGAATTATGGCTTAAAAATGTTTATTTTCTTGGCCATATTATCTCTATGAATGTAATCTCAGTTGATCCTATAAATAAAAATAAAGTCTTATAATGATCATTACCAATGAACATAATAATGTTATGTAGTTTCACTGATTTTCTAGTTACCATCTGCGATTTGTTAAAAAAGTTACAGATTGGATAACCCCTTTACCATGTGTACTCATAGAGGGGTTAAGTGTGTATGGAAAAATTAATGTGAAGAATGATATGAAGAAATGAAGAGGATATTGGTGAATTCTCGAATTGTGAATCTACTATCGATTAATGATGGGTTCATAATATATAGTGATGCATCGATTAAAATAAATGGTTGTTTCCTAATGAAAAATGATAAAGTGATCTCCTATGCATCATAGCGATTAACTATTGAAGAAATAATAATCCAACCTATGATCTGAAGATGGATTCCTAATATTTACTTCAAATATAACGAGATAATATCAATTGTCACAACCCATCCTTGGTGCCCGTGTTGTGACTACCCCAAGCCATCCTTCCATAGGCTAGGGGCTGGTGACTAGAACCAATGGCATAAATCAGGAAAAAATGGGAAGGCATTGCCTTTATATAAGAAAACAAACACCACAGAGTATGGAAGATGAAGTAAACACTAAGTAAACTGAGTACAACAGTATGTTCTAGAAAGTAAATGGGCCAGAATACAAACCCAACTGAAAGTACAGTACAACTGAGAAAAGAAAGTACAAAAGCTGAAAAGTAAAGCAGCATCCACCAAGTCGTCCTTCGGAATTCCCACCTGAAGGGTGGGTACAGATAGTTTCATCAGCTCCTCGGGTCTGTCCGTCCTCTCCGTGTATATCCTACCTAATGGTCTGGTCCTCTTGGACCACTACAACATCTATCTACTATCGGCTGTAGAAGACTCTGCTACATGCCGCCCTGCGGTAGGTCTCGTTGCTGGTGTAGGCTCACCAAGAAAGATCTCCACAAGAAGGGATCGCTTCAGTACTCCAGCCTGTGTCAGAATGCTGAGGGAGATCATTGAAGCCCAGATCTCCTGCCTCAGTCCCTACTCGAATGTCCAAGATTGGAAGAATGGGTCTCGTACCATGTTTGTGGTTTAGCACGAGAGGTCTGTAAATCTCACCGAGTACGAGGCTACTTTCATGCTGCCCGGCTGCAGCTATAGTTACTCCTGAATGTGCACCGTATGGAGGGTTGTTGGAAATGAACTCTGAGTGGAAGAGGCTCTCGATGTAAGTCCAAAGAAGATATTCCTCATCATGAACCTAGAGCATCAGGCTCCAACATCTACCTGCTGCCGCTTGCAGGAGAATCGCCGCAAGTATCACCATGAGGTCTGCTGGTGTCCCGACCAATCTGAAGACTCGAACAACAGCCTCCAGCCAATCCTTGGCTGCCTGAGGTTCCATCTCCCCGTGGAACCTTGGTGGCCTCTTCTGCCAAAACTCGTGCAGTGCACTAAGGAGACGTGCACTTTCAGTAGCTGGGGCTGGTGGCATCAGTGGCTCGGCGGGTAGAGGTACCGTTGGTGCCTCCGCTGTAATGGGTCCCTCCACTGAGGCCTCGTCGCTCGGTGGACTGGCATCTCGCACAAAGCTTGGAACACTAGATGGCTGTTGTCGTGGGGCCATCCTGAAAAGAAACAGGTGCGCCACGGTTAACACAGTATACCTGGTGAGCTGACACAATGTAATCACAAAGAAATTTTTTCAAACACACATGCAATCATTATTTTCATGTACTGTGTCGGAAATTAGAAGTCAGGGTCCTAATGTATGGATACGTCGGACATCATACCAACACTGGACTCCCTGGACTGATAACCACACTCAATATTCTAGACATTATTGCTTCACATAGAATAAATTTTCAGAGTCCTGAGTTCTGTGGTAGAACTGACTCCACTGATAACAATTTTCACGACCCGTCCTTGGGGCCCATTCCGTGACTACCCCAAGCCCGCCTTTCATAGGCCAGGGGCTAGAGACTAGCACCAAAGGCATAAATCTCGATAACTGGGAAGGAATTACCTTTATAAAACATAACACATCCAACCAGAGTACAAGAGGAAGTAATACACTAATTACAAAATATAGTGCTGAAAACTACATGGGCCAGAATACAAACCCAAATGAAAAGATACAGCTACTACCTAATGAAAGTACAATAGAAAAAAAAATAGGTGGAAGATAGAAGCAGCCCCTGGGTCGTCCACCTCGGATCCTACCCGATGTGTAGGTACAGATAACCTCCTCAATGCTCGCACCGCAAACCTCCTCTGAGTACCATCTCGGCGTGAAGTCCACCTCTGGGTACTGACTCGTCGTGGGGTCCACCTCTGGGTTCTGACTCGTCGTGAGGTCCACCTATGGGTATCGTCCAGTCCTCATACACTCGGTCTCTGTTAGCACTGTTCATCGTCTGCATCCAACACAATGGGGTGCGGGCATAACCCGTGCAGGGGTGAGTATAACGATACTCAGTAGGGACCCCGAAACCGGCAAGGTCTCACTAAATCAAACATGGATAACCACAAATAAAAGATAAAAACAAGAAGTATCAACCAACTCCACTTAGGTATATGCCCATACATATACCTAATTCATCATTTAGAGTTCATATCAAACTCACGAGACCAAGTACAACCCAGTCCACATAGGAAAGCACAACAAGTCCACATAGAAAATCACAACCTTGTCCACACAGGAAATCACAATCAGTCTCCACAGAAATTCACAACCCAGTCCACACAGGAAATCAAAACCAGTCCAAACAGGAAATCACAACCATTCCACACAGGAAATCACAACCAGTCCACACAAGAAATCATAACCCAATCCACATAGTAAATCACATCAATCACATCGATGATAAAGATTGAAAGTCGAGACTCAGCTCACACAGGTATACTACTCATGAAGAGAGGTAGAGATGATTAGATGTACCCTCTAAATCATCTCCTCTACTGAACCCACGTAGGATCCAATTATAGATGTCACAGCTTCCAAACCCAAATATGATCCAAGTACAACAACCATCACTGCAGAACCCACGTAGGATCCAAGTACAGTCATCATCACTACCAAACCCACAAAGGATCCAAGTATAGTCGACATCGCTGCCGATCCCACGAAGGATTCAAGTACAGTCTCCATCGTTGTCGAACCCACGAAGGATCGAAGTACAGTTGTCATCACTACCGAACCCACTTAGGATCCAAGTACAGTCCTCCTCGTAGCCGAACCCATGGAGGATCCATGTACATTCGTCATCGTCGTCACAGTAGCAGCAAGCTATAGGGTTCCCACACACAGCACACTCGATTCTGGGAGGGTCCACTCCACGAGCCAGGGTTCAATACATCAACTGTTAGGAAGTCCCACATAGAAGTATCTCAAAGGACCTCCTTGTCAAAGGGGTCTCAACGCAACAGACAGCGCATCTATCGGACGCCTGGTCTGTGTGTTATTAGCCTTTTAGTCTCGGGGGCCCGGTTGGTTTCGTGTATGAACCAACCCGAACGTATCTAAAATGTACCCCGAAATATCATGGGGTATACTCAAGGTACCGTTACTCAATGAGATTACCAACGCCGCTGACGGTTCGTCAAACGGACGTCTGGTCTGAGAGTTATAGGCTTTTCCGTTACAGGGGCCCGGTTGGATTTGGGGTACAATCCAACCCGGTCTTACTCCAAATGCATCCAAACCTCAGGTGAAGTATGAAGAAAGATCTGTCTCATCAAGAGGAATCCAACAATGTTTATGCCACTTCATTCGGACTTCGAGAGCTCAGGTTATAAGCGTTTTTTCTCTGAGGGCCCACTTGGTTTCATGTTTGAACCAACATCGCCATATCCAAAGTTCGCGAAAAACTTGAGTGTAAAATACTGAAACGACTGTCTCGATCCAAGGAATCCTACGCAACTGACGGTGTGTCAATCGGAGATCGGTAGCCCAATATATGAGCGTTTAACTGAAGAGGGTCTGAAAATAGGGGGTTTGGGCCCGATCCGACCTAGTCAAATACCCCCTGGGTCGTCTCGAAAGGGGTCTACCCGACCCGGGTCCGGGACCGGCCCGATTGAGCGCAGCCCGGCCCGGCTGCTGCGGCCCGGCCCGACTGACACAGACCAACGGGGGGTCCCGCGGTCACCCAAGGGGCCGACCACTAAGGTCAGCTGTTTCATTCAAACAAGAGGGTGTTACCCCCCCCCCAAATCAGCCGTTAGGGAGGGCCCCTCTGGGCACCGCCACACCACCTGGTCGGGCAGCCACATAGCCAACCGCGTGGGCCGGCCAGGCCGGGACGCCCACGCTGAGCCGGGCCGCACCCAACTGGGCTGGACCTGGACCCGGGTCAGGTCGAAATGGTTCGGGCCGACCCAGGGGGTATTGGGCCGGGTTGGAATGGGCCCAAACCCCCTATTTTTAGATCCTCTTCAGTTAAATGCTCATATCTCGGGCTACAGACTTCCAATCGACATACCGTCAGTTGTGTAGGAATCCTTGGATCGAGACAATCGTTTTGGTATATTACACTCAAGGTTTTGGAAAACTTTAGGTATGGTTGGGTTGGTTTGAACACAAAACCAATCGGGCCCTTGGAGAGGAAACGCTTATAACCTGAGCTCCGGAAATCTGAATGATGTGTCGTCGACTTTATTTGATTCCTCTTGATGAGACGGATATTTTGGCATACTTCACCTAAGGTTTGTACGTAGTTGGAGTAAGGCCGGGTTGGATTGTACCCAAAATTCAACCGGGCCCCTGGAACGGAAAAACTGATAACTATCAGACCGGACGTCCGTTTGATGAACCGTCTGTGGAGTTGGTAATCTCATCGAGTAACGGTCCCTTGAGTGTACTCCATGAGAGTTCGGGGTATAGTTGAGATATGGTCAGGTTGGTTTGTACACGAAACCAACTGGGCCCCCGGGACTAAAAGTCTAATGACACACAAACAGGGCGTCCAATAGATGCGCCGTCTGTTGCGTTGAGACCCCTTTGACGAAGTTTTCTTTTGAGAGACTTCTACATGGGACTTTGTGACATTGGATGCATCAACCCTTGGCTCGTGGTGCGGACCCTCCCGGAATCGATCGTACTGTGTGCAGGAACCCTAGAGCTGTCTACGACTGCGATGACAATGACGATTGTACATGGATCCTCTATGGGTTCGGTAGTGAGAACGACTATACATGGATCCTATGTGGGTTTGGAAACGATCATGACTATAATTGGATCCTTCGTGGGTTCAGCAGCGAGGGAGACTTTACATGGATCATCCGTGGGTTCGACAACGATGGCTACTGTACATGGATCCTCCGTGGGTTCAGCAATGATGATGACTGTACTTGGATCCTACATGGGTTCGGTAGTGATGGTTATTGTACATGGATCCTACGTCAGTTTTAAAGTGATGAAATCTATAATTTTATCTTATGTGGGTTCGGTAGAGGAGTTTATTCAGAGGCTATAACTAATCATCTCCACCTATCTTCATGAGTAGTATACCTGTGTGAGCTGATTCTTGACATTTAATTTTTATCATCGATGTGATTGACGTGATTTTCAATGTGGATTGGGTTGTTATTTTTTTGTGTGGACTGTTTGTGATTTCCTATGTGGACTGGTTGTGATTTCTTATGTGGACTGGTTTTGATTTCCTGTGTGGACTTGTTTGTGAATTCCTATGTGGACTGGTTGTGATTTCTTGTGTGGACTGAGTTGTGATTTCCTGTGTGGACTGGTTGTCCTTTCCTGTGTGGATTGGGTTGTACATGGGCTCGTGAGTTGGAGACGAACTAGAAATGATGACTTAGGTATATGTATGGGCATATACCTAAGTAGAGTTGGTTGATACTTCTTGTTTGTATCTTTTCATTGTGGTTATCATTGTAGGATTTATTGAGATGTTGAGGGTTTTGGGGTCCCTACCGAGTATCGTTATACTCACCCCTACACGAGCTATTCCATCACCTCGTTGTTTTGGATGCAGACGACAAACAATGCTTACAGAGACTGAGTGTACGGGGAATAGACGGTACCTGGAGGTGGACCACACGACGAGTTAGAACCCGGAGGTGGACCTCATGATGAGTCAATACCTAGAGGTGGACTTCACGACGAGACAATACTCAGAGGATTTTTGTGGTGCAAGCGTTGAAGATGTTATCTGTACCTACCCTTCAGGTAGGATCTGAGGTGGATGACCCAGGAGCTGCTTCTATCTTCCAGCTGTTTGTCTTTTCTATTGTATTTTCATTCAGTTATAGCTGTATATTTTCAGTTGGGTTTGTATTCTGGCCCATTTACATTTCAGAACTATCTTTTGTTCTTAGATTTTTACTTCCACTTGTACTCTGGTAGGATGTATTATGTTTAATAAAGGTAATTCCTTCCAAGTTATCGGGATTTATTCTTTTTGTGCTAGTCTCCAGCCCCTGACCTATGGAAAGATGGCTTGGGGTAGTCACGACACGGGCCCTGAGGATGGGTCATGACATCAATAATGGAAATGATGTGAGAGATAAATGAATCACAAGATTTTGTAATATATCTCTTTATAGAAACATCTCAACATAAGGAAAAGGATATGGCATAAGCTACTCAAGCACTCTGATTACTCAATACACTACAACCCAAGGAAGGAAAATAAGTTGGAATATTATTTGATATGGACTGATAATTGGGTCTAGAAAAAATTTGGATTGATAGGGATCATATTTTCATTGATTTGGTAAATATAGACCTAGGAATCATTATATTAGTGGAGATAACACTCCTTTTAAAAAAAATTAATCCACACGTATTAAAAAAGATAAAGTGTTCTCAACCTGGTCATCATAATTTTCTAAAGATAAATAATGTTTTGAATAAGGGAAAACTGATAGACATATTTTGTGAAGATTGAATTATGAAAATTGGATATAAAATATGTGTACCATCTATACATGAGTTGAAAATAAATTTATTTGATCATGCTCATTGCTCAAATTTCCCTATACACCATGGTATCACGAATATGTATATAAATTTTAATGGAGACCTTTTATGGGATAACATGAAGTAGGAAATTTTGATTAAGTGCCAAAATGTATAGTTTGTCCACTAGTGAAGGCTAAGATACAACACCCTAGATGATTATTTCAACCACTACTAATTCTTACAAGGAAATTGGATAGAATTATTTTTGAATTTGTCACTATATTTCCAAAGACACCTAGTATGAGTGATGAAATATGGGTTGTTGTTGATCACCTCACCCAATTTTCACATTTCTTCTCTATAAGAAATGATTTTCTTCATATGTTCTTTTCACGAATCTATATTACAAATTTATATGACATAATGGAACACCTATTTCAATTTTGTATGATCATGATCTATGATTTACATCAAAATTCTTGAATGGCCTTCAATAGATCCATGATACCGAGCTCTGTTGGAGTTCCGCTTATCACCCTCTAACTATTCGAAAGTCCTGAAGAACTATTCAAATTTTACATGACATGTTTAGGTTGTTATCTCGTGACTTTATTGTCACATGGGATCAGTGGTTAACTTCAGTGGTGTTTTCCTATAATAATAGATTACATTAAACTATTCAAATGGAATCGTATGAAGATTTATATGGGAATATTTATCATACATTAAATTGTTGTGTTGAATTTGGTGAAAGGAATCTTTTGGCCCATAAATTTTGGAGGATACAACGGCCAAGTTAAAGGCTATTCAAACCCATATCAAAGAGATAAAAGTATAAAAAAGAGATATACTAACAACTGAATGAAATATTTTGAATTTGAAGTGGGAGATTATGTGTACTTGAAAGTGCCTCCATGGTAGGATGCTATAAGATTCAGTAAAAAGGAAAAATTGATCACCAGTTCATTATTCCATTTGAAATATTGGAAAGGATTTAAGGTATGGATTATATTTTATAGATTTTTTGAAGACATTATAAGGTATATAATGTTATCAATATCTATTTCTTAAGGATGTACATGTAGAACCCAATGCATGTGAACAAATTTGAATAAGAGGAATTAGAAACTGATATACCATAAGTTGATGTTCATATATAGATTCTAGATGCTAGAGAATAATTTTTGGGGAATTATTTGACCCATATAATAAAATTAATTAGAAGAAATCATAAGATAGAAGGGGTGATGTGGGAACCAAAAGAGATTATCATGAAGAACTACCCAAATCTCTTAATGATGTAACATTATCGAAATTTCATGTGAATTTTTTTTTATTGTAGGGAATAATTTAACACCTAGAGACCATATGATATATTTCCATTTAAATAAATCCATTCTCTCTAATAGCCCATGAAAAACGCAACTTAGAGTCTAAATGAACCACGACAAAGTAACTCATTATAAACATGTCATTAAATTGGTGGATATGAATAAAAATAAATAGATTATTAAATTTATCAATTTTACTCCTGTATAAAATAAATTTCATGGTTATTTATTGATTATAAGTAAAATTTAAAATAATTTGAATGAAAAATTTATTTTCTTAAAAACTACATTTTTTTAAGGATCAGTTTTAACACCTTTTTAGCATTTTTTTAAAATTAAAATTTTCCTATTTAATAATTTTTGTTTTAAAAAAATATATTAACTAATTAATTCACATATGAAAATTATCATAGAGTAAATTTCTTGATAATTATCTGAAAAGATTAATTTTTAGACAAATAGTGGAAAATACTCGCTTTTATTGAAAAATATATTTTTATTAAATTTATTTACAAAGTAATTTTATATTTAAAATTTGTAATAATGTATAATTAAATCAAATATATTATTATTTATCAATTTTATGCCATTTAGGTCAATTTTATGTTTTATTTCAATATAGAAACTTTTCATAGTTATGAGAAATTTTCGTTGGAAAACCGCTTTTTTCGTGTCTTTGTGTTTGATTTTATATTAAATTATTCAAATTATGGAGAGTTAATCTGTTAAAATTTATTATATTTTTAGAATTATAATGTTTAATATTATTTAAAAATGTCAACTTAATTTTTGACAACAATGAATAGTGAATACTGCAAAACTTATTTACCACAGTAAAGGTAAAAACTGATTTACTGAGGGTAAATAATAAAAATATAAGGGTGTAAGTAACCTAAATACATTTCCAATTCCTATTATATGGCAATATTTAGACCCTAAAATCTATATGGTTAACTAATTAATTATTTTTATGCCTTTTTTATGTGAAAAATGAGGGTACAAATAATATTTCTTAAATTTTCTAATTGTGTTCTCTCTCACTCTTATAAAAGGTCACCCATTATCCTAACCAATTAACACTCCCAAATTAATTTTTAACCTTCAATACCTACTAAAATTTCTTTCTTAATTACCTCACGTTTTCCTGAAGTATCTATTTTTACTAGTAAACCCTCCAAAGAATAATTCAATATAAAGATAAATAGGTTCTCTGAAGAGGGGTTAAAATTCTTAAACGTGTGTTTTGATTTATATCTTCTTCAACCACCATAAATTATTCTAAAAATATGATAATATAATAAAAATATTATATCCTATATAATATTATTAAATTATTTTAATCTATGATCTTATATCCATCTCTATTTCCTTCAAATTGATAACAAAACTGTTAATTATCGGTATAGTGAACTACCACCTTGCAAACCACTGTAATTTGCGTTCCATAACCACATTTTAAGGTTAAATAAAATTATGGACTTACCATATGTATAATAATAATGAAATAATTAAAAAAATTTAATTATGATATCAAATATACCTTCTTAACTTTCATTCTGTTAAGGAATATGATAATATCGCTCATGTGTATGTTGGGTTACCGCCTCCCAAAGTGATGTGATTCACTTTTCATATATTATTTAGTGTATTTTTGGTAAAGATAAGAAATATATGTGATTTTTAATACATAAATAATATTATAGAAATACAATTACACATCTATCTTCTTACCATAGAATCTATTGTAAAATAATAACGTCATTCATTAGTGCGTATAGACTACCACCTCCATAGAGCGATGTGAAATGTTATTCATTTTATGGGTGGTAATATTGTTTTATTTTATTAATATAATAAATATATATTAATTATTATTCTTAATATTTTAAGTATTATTTATATCCATTTCATTCCATCCATCAAGAAAAATGGATAAAGGGTCTGTACGTACGTACAACCTACCATCTCCAGGAACGATGTAATTAATTTTCCTTCTATATCCTTTATAAATTACTATAAATACATATATAATTAATTTATATGATATTTATATCATATTTTATATTATTGATATGATTTAGTCATGATAAAAGTAAAATGATCAAAATTACTGAACCAAAATTGACATGAAAAAAAGAAATTATCACTAAAAATAGTTATTTAACAAAGAATTGTTAAGAAAAAAGTGATAAATTAATATAATTAAATCATATATTTTATGATATATTTGATAATGGTTCTTTAAATAGATGCATAATAAATCTAAATTTTTTATACAGGATCTTTTACCATGTATGAAGAAATTCAAACCAATGGTAAAGAATTTTTTTCTCAATTTTCCTTCATTGAGACATATGTCATGTTATGTAATTATCTTAATTTATGAGGATTATATACCAAAAAACTGACATGTAATATCATGAATTTATTTATTATAAATATATTTTAATTTTAATTTTATTTTATTCTTTTATGGTGCTTATGATTCATTTTTACCAACTTGATAATCGGTTTATAGTACAATCTCGTTGTTTATCAGAATTAATTATGTTGAGGGTTATAATGATGAAATATTATGAAACATCTCTCAAAAACCTCATTTATTTTCTTCTACTTTGTTTATTTCATGAGAATACATTGTTTTCCTTCTTTGGTTCCTCTCAATGTACTCAATATTTTAAAATCATTTTTCAAGAAAAAAACATGTTTATTTCTCTCTTTATTTAAACACCCATTTTCATTCAAATCTTTTTTCTCCAAAAATATTTTCAAAAAAATTATCATTCCCTAATAGAATAATTAAAGATAATTTGACCCATGATTGAGTTTTTATAAATCCTTTAAGATAAAAGAGTTTTTTATTTTCTGAATGAGGTAATTCTTGACATTTTACTAATGTATGAAAGGAATGGTTTTTTTAACTTGAACATCATGAACGAATTTTTTTTCATAATGATAATTATTTTCATGAATGATTACATTATATGTTTCCAAATATATTTTCAGAGGAATAGATTTTAAGAATATTTTATGAATTTTATTGTTAAAAAAAGGTATTTTCAAAGAATTGTTTTTTCCTCAAAAAATTTTCCAAGTGATATTTTAAAATAATTTTTCATCTAAGAATACATAAATGTAGGATGTAAATATGAATGTAGATGCTAAATTACAAGAGGGGGTGAATTTAAGTTTAAAAACATTCCTTTTTAACTTTAAGGAATATAATTTTTAATAAATTTAATAAACATAAATTAATAAACCCTAAAAATAGTAATATGGGACAAAATTACTTAGGTTCTGAAAATATGGTTAAAGAAATGAAACATAAGGAATGTTTACACGGAAAATATTCTACCTTAATGCTTATAATAAAATTACCAATCAATGTATGAAAAAGTAAAAGAAAGTATAAGGAATTAATACATTCTTTCTTTATCAAAATAAAACTGAAATAAACTTGAAACAAAAAAAGTAACAAGTAGAAAAGCATTTTAACCCAAAGAGTAGGGTATCCAACATCCTTGGATAAAGGTCCCTTGATTTATGTTTTAATTAAATTCTATCTTACCCACACAAGGGTAATCCCTCAATAGTAATATCAGAATCTGCATTGTTATCCTTTCAGGACATCAAAAATTAATTTAATTGGAACATCTGTCTTTCTATCCCCGGAATCCCTCAATTGTACTCAGCAAAAATCGGAGTCTCACGAAGAAAACTGAACAAGTTGTTCAGATTCGAAAAAATCATGAGAGTCTCTCTCTCTAGAAATCACTTCACAATAATTAATCTCTATATTGATGGAATGGTTGTGAGCTCATTAAAATGAGATCCTATTTATTGGATCAACTCCAATGTTCTACTCCCTCCTTCAATGATTATATTGTTTTATGAATCTTGGAGGGAATATTACATGTATCACTTAACCAATAAATTTTTATAAACAGATTACATAACATCATTTCATAACAATATCATGTGTTAGGAAAAATAAAGTTTCTTAACCAAATATATTTTTCTGAGTATGTGGAAAAATGAAATTTAATGTCTAACTAAATAATAATTATGAGTTTTTAGGATATGTACATTCTGATTCTGTTTTACAAAGAATTCAGAACATGAATTATATAGATTCTTGATTATGATTTCTGATGAATTTAGAATCTTAATTCTGTGAAATTCAAAGTCTGAAATCTGAGGAATTCAATGTCTTAATTCCAAGGTATCAGGAGTCTAAATTCTAAGGAATCTGGTGTCAAAATTTTAGAGCATTTGGAATCTAAATATCAGAGAATTTAGTATCTGAATTTTATAGAATTCAGAGTCTGAATTTTGAGGAATTTGGTGTCTGAAAACAGAAAACTCTACTTCCAACAAATTATAATATTATTAGTTTTTACAAAAGAATCCGAATTTTATTAAAATTAATAAAATGAAATTGATTAGAGAGATCATAAAATGAACTAATGAAAACAAATGTAATGATAAAAATTTTCATAGAGAACAGAAATTATCATTTTTAAATATTCCTTTGGGAAAAATAGTTTTCCTTAAGATAAATTGTTTGTGATTTTCAAAATAAATATGAATGGAAAATTCTTAAGGAAAACTTATTTACTCAACAATATCCCCCTTTTTAGAAATCACAAACATCTATATGAAAAATAATATATGGAATAGGGAATTTTCTTTATTAACATAAAAGAAATACTTATCTACAATTTCTTATTAATTGTGGTGAATATGACTAACTCCTCCTTAGGTTTAGAAATCCCCAAGGATTTTATTCTTGAAATTCTTAAATTAGTTTTTATTTTAAAATCATAAAAAAAATATTTTTTGAGAATACTCCCACTTAGATAGACTCCCCCTTAGTGAATTCTCTTCTTTACATAGTATTATATTTATCACTCCTTTCTCCACCCTTTATGATTATTAAAAATGAATAAATATAATAAAACATATATATGGTAATTGAATAATTATAAATATATACAATTTACAAAATTAAGTACAACAATAATTTTTATTAAGATTGGAAATATTGATACAAGTAAAGTACAAAAAAAGACTGGAATTAAGGAAAAATATTTATCACTCTTTTTTCCTTCACCATTAACTTTTTAGTGATTGAATTTAGCTTCTTAATATTCTTATGTACTTCTTCAATGCTCTTTAGGATATATTCTTGATCATCATTTTTCTTCTCCACATCTTTGATCTTTTCATCCTAAAACATTAATATTTATTCCTAAGACTTCAAAATCTCTTCTTGCTTACTAAACTTCTCCTTGAACTCGATTGTAATATCTCTTTCCATCTATATATTCATGGAAACTATATTGTGTTTCCAATTCAGAGATTTTACTTCTTATTTTTAGGATTCTTGATCTAGGTTCATATTTTCTAAAAATATTTTCATATGATCTTTCATCCTCATATCTTCAATATAAAAGGAATCTTTCATAGAGTCTTGAAATTCATCAATATTTCTCATCTCTTCAATCATCTTCATGGACCACGTAGTGATTTTCATACAAGAACTTCTGTGAGAATCATAGTCGATATAAAATTATTGAAATTAACATCAATCTTAATATATTATTCCATAAGCATGCTTGTAGAATCTGATTTCTGATCGAATAAATGCTGAATCATTTGACACCTCGATTTAGTACTAGGAATTAAAGTAATGGTCTTCACTGATTTCTTCAATGATTGAACCACCGTGTCATGAACCAAAGAGGACAATTCCAAATCAGATTCCCATATTATTGAGGAATAATTATCTATCTCAAAAACCATTATTTTTGAAGAACTAACAATAACATTATTAGCTACCACAAATTTTTTAGATGTATCAACTATCACTTTATTTCCTTTATCAACTTTAGAAATGGTCTCCATAGATTTTTGGGATTCATGTTCATTATCTGATACATAAATGTTTTTTCCTTATCAACCTTTTATATCTTAGTATCTAACTTAGTGTCATCTAGTTGAATGAATTCATGATTGTTGATTTCATCATAAGAAGGTTTATTAACCACTTCTTGTTCTTCATCCACTTTTCCTAGTGAAATAATTTTTTTGATTAATCTTTAGAAGTCCTGATTGAAAAAAAATTGAAGGAATTTTTTTCTCATGATATTTTTCAAATTTTATTATCATATAATCAATTTCATCACTTTATATATCTTCTTATTATTTTTCCACTTCCACTTTCTGAACAATTTTCACTTTTTTAGGAACCTGAATTGCCGTCTTCTTTTCTGGAGTCGCTACTGGTACAAGTTCATTGATAAATGATTCTGGAACCTGAATATACTCAAAATATTTCTCATTATCCATGAGAATAGATTGAATAATCTCATATTTAGACATTTTTTTCATTTTCTTCATCTCTTTTTCTTGTTTTTCATACTACATAGTATCCTTAATCTTCAATGATTTTTCCTCAGTATGATCCAGTCCAAATCTATGTTCTCTTTCCTTCTTGTTCATCATCTCTTCCATATACTTTTCAATGAATTTATTAAAATAGGTTTCATTCTTATAATTCTTAGGGGAATCTGACTGAGTTTCCCAAATTAATGGTCTTTTAATGAATACTGGTTCCTTCATCTTTCTCTTCTTCTAAACCTTTTTGTAAGTTTCAGTAACCTTTGTATTTCGGGATAAGGCTTCCATTTCAATTTCTTATAAGTCATAAAATTATTCAGATTTTTCATTGAAAAAAACTTTTATCCTCCTCAATGTATCATCGCTAAGAAACATGGCATTGAATGATATGGGTTCTGAAATACCAGGAATTTTGAATGATTCTAAGAATAAAACAATGATTTTTGATAAGATTTCTGGATACATTATGATTTTTTATTTGAGGGTTCCATTTTAATATTTGAGATTGTTAAGAAGATATAATACACTAAATTAATCTTCCTCAAGTTCCCTAGCAATCATTTGAGTCTAAGACATTCTAATTATTCTCCTTCTCAAAACATCCCAATTCTTCTGGTATTTTGTGGGTACAGAAAATGGATTCTCCTTCACCCGATATTCCAATGATACTAACTGCCTTATTGATAGAAAGAGAATAGTATTTCCCATAACTTTTAAATGATAATTTATATGTCCAAAATTCAATAACATAAAATTACTAACTTATAGAACTCAACAAGAATCTCTAAAAAACTGGATTTTATCCATTCTCCTTGTCTATGTATAGACTCTCTCCGTAATTCAACTTGATATTTTCCATGAGGGAATTATATATTAAAATGAACTTTGGATCTACTAAACATTCCCTGTAGATTTTCCATTATGAAATTGCTTTGACTAAAGACATTTTATTCTGAGGATAATCATCCAAATACATTAGAAGGTAATAAAAAATAGAAATGTGGAATGTCCCTTATGTAGATAGGCATAGCACCGGAACACAATGTCATGAAAATAAATGTGGAAGGAAGAATAAGGGGCCCTTTATATAGGAATTGACGTAATGGTTCATACTCCAGAATTGACCCAACGGTAGAAACAAACACAATATGATATGACAGTTGAGATGAAATTTGAAGAAGTATTTTTTTTGTTTCAGATCTTTTGAGGTTTTTAAAATAAAACATCAGAGTTAAGAAATTGAATCCAAAAAAAATTCCTAAAACAAGATAAAAATATAATAGCGAAATCCTAAGGAAAAATACCTTCTAGATTGGTTGGAAAACTATCAGTATAGAAAAATATTCTTCTTGAATAATTTTAAATTTTGGAAAATTTTCATAAGGAAAATATTTGATTCTATATTTTTGAAAGAAATTGGATTACAGATTTAAATTACGAAATAAAATTCATTACGAAAAATTTTTATGAAGAAAATAAAATTGATTAGAAATGAAAATGTGCTCCCCAAATGAAAAGGAGTTTATTATTATAAGGGGGTTGGTTTAAGCAAAAAGTTAATATGGAATATTAACTTATAGTGATAATTCCAAACTTCTGTTTAATGTATTGAAATCTATTAGAGTGAAATGATTTTGCAAAAATATCATCAATTTGATCTTGTGTTCCGATAAATAGAAGAATGAGATCTCTTTTTTAGTGTGCAATCTATTGGGCGTGTTTCCTAATATCTACGTTTTTTTTCATGAAAGTGATGTTATGGTTTTTTAGTAGCTAAATGGAACTATTATTTTCACACATTATCTATTTTTTGGAAAAAAGTATTCCATAGACTGTGAGTATTTGTTGCATCCACATTACATGAGCACCCCAACATCCTGATGCATCATATTTAGCTTCAACAATGGAGAGTTCTACTGAGTGTTGCTTTTTGCATGGCCACGAAACTAATGAATTCCTTAAGAAATGACATGTTCTAGATTTACTTTTTATATCCATTTTACATCCACCAAAATCAACATCTTAAAATATTTTTAAAACAATGTCATTTCTCATAGTATAAAAAAGTCCTAAATCAATGGTTCGAATTAAATAGAGGAAAATTCATTTCATTGATTTTAAATGAGATTCCATTGGATTATATTGACATCTAGAACATATGAATACTGAAAACATTATGTTTTCATCACTATCATTCAGTTATAGTGAACTTCCTATCATACCTCAAAATGTGGTTTGATCTAATGGTTTACCTGCTTCACCAATTTAAAGGGAATTTGTGGTACCGATTAAAGTTCTTATAATTTTAGTATAGTAAAATGAATATTTTTTTAGAATATCTTTAATAAACATATGTTGAGATATATGTGTTCCTTCTGGTTTTTTAGAAATTTGAAAACCTCATTAAATGTTAAATCACCCATCCTACTCATTTCAAACATAGATTTCCATAAATTTGCAAATGAATCAATTAATGATTTCTATACTGAACCAAACATAATGTCATAAACATAAATTTGAACTATTAAAACATTTTTATTATCATTATTTATAAAAAGGGTTGGATTAGTTTTTCTTTTAACATATTTTTTTTGTAACAAAAATCATATATGTCTATCATACTAGGCTCTAGGGGCTTGTTTAAGTCCATATAATGATTTGGTAAGCTTGAAAACATGTTTATGATGTTTGTGTCTTCAAAACCAGAAGGTTGTTCAACATAAACTTCCTATTGAACATATCTATTAATGAAATCATATTTTACATCCATTTGAAAAACTTTATAATTAAATAATTCTGTAGAGAAAATTAGAATGCGAATAGATTCAAGTCTAGATACTAGAGAATATGTTTCATTATAGTCTATTATTTTTTATTATTATAGACTTTAGCAGATAATCAATATTTATTTCTCACTATGATTCCATTTTCATCAAATTTATTTTTGAAGACCCATTTTAATACAATTACAGAATTTTCCTTGGGACTTTCAACTATGGTCCACACTTTTTTTCTTTTGAATTAATTCAACTTGTCTTACATGGATTTATCTAATCATAATTACCTAAATCTTCTTCAGTGAATTTTGGTTCTAATTGGGAATGGAATTCTAGGTGTTATACTTCATTTCATAAGGAACCTCTAGTCCTTACAGGTTGATTTACACCACCAATTATACTATCACTGGGATGATTCTTATGAAACAACTAATTTGGGATTTGAAAAACCTCTTCATCAAGATGTGGTAGAAAATATTATGGGGTAAATGCTTCAGAAATATTTTATTGAACATTTTCCTTACCCAAATGATCTTCTGTCAAGGGTTGATAATTAGTTTTTGAAAACACATCCAAAGATGTTGGTTGGGGTTTTTTAATAACAAAATTATCAGTTTAACCAAATTTAAGATGCACTATTTCTTCAACAGTATAAGTGTTTTTATTAAAAACACTATAATCCTTAAAAGTAGTGGTGTAACCTATGAAAATTCCTTCATAATATTTTAGTGAATTTTTTTTGTAAATTATCTTTAGTATTCAAGATAAATACTTTGCAACCAAATACTTTGAAGTAAGAAAATTAGTTTTTCTACCATTCCACAATCCATAGGTAGTTTTATTAATAAAATGTCTAATAAAAAAATTATTATATAACAATCAGAACATGTAGATTCAACCCAAAAGTATTTAGCAATAGAATATTCAATAAACATGGTTCTAGTTATTTCTTGACGAATTTTATTTCTTCTATCAATGAAACCATTCTTTTGAGGAGTTATAGGTGCTAAGAGGTAATGTGTAATACATTTCTAAGTACAAAATGAATCCAAAACTAAATTTTGAAATTCTCCTCTATTATCAATATGAATAGTTATCAAAGTAATATTTTTATCATTTTTATCATGGGAACTAAAAATTTGGAATTAAGAAAAAACATCAGATTTCATTGCTAGAAAACAGGCCCACATATATCTAGTGCAATCATCAACTAAGACAAATACATGATATTTTCTCCCTATAATTCTAGTTTTTGTTGTAGTAAAAATATCCCTAAAAACTAATTTTAATGCATCAGAAGTTTAGACTTCACATATTTATTTAAAACATGATTTATGTTGATTTCTCAATTGACAAGGATCGCAAACTTTTGATGCATCAAATCTAAGCTCTGGTAGATCATTAACATGTATTTTCTTCGAGAGTCTACATAGTTTCCTAAGGTTACAGTGTCATGACCTTTTATGTCACAACCAATATTAATATTCCATTTCAAAAAGGAATGTTAGATCATGTATCCAAAGGTCGTCTATGTTTAGTGTGTATAAATTCTCTTTACTATGAGAATAAAAAAGAAACTATTCCTTGAAATAGTGTACTAAGTAGTTAACATTCTGAAAATTCACAAGGTAACCTTCATTACATAATTGATTTATGCTACTGAGGTTTTACTTTAGACCCTTAAAAAATAAATCATTTTAAGTAAATGTTTTTCCAAGAAGAAAACTGTTACATATACCAACAATTTCTCCCTGAGCATTATCTCTGAAAGTTACTTTTCCCTTTTCATTGTGATAATCTTTTCAAAGATATTTTTGTTACCAATCATATACAAAGAACATCGACTATCCATGAACCTTGTATTGTTGTTTGTACTTTGTTTATTTTCTTGAAAATAAAAGGTGTTAGAATTTTGGAATCCAAACATTCTTGGATCTTTAAATTTATAAAATTATGATTCTATGAATACACATTTTCTTAGAAAAATAATATTTACAAAAACATAAATATTTTGTTTCTTTTAAAGAACGATTTTTCTCCCAATATCCTCCATATTTTCATTTACTATAAAATACAGAACTTTGGGGAATAATAGTTATTACTGAAAACTAGTTTTGGAATAGGTAAAACCAAATCTAGAACGATTCCTTAACAGAAGAATTTGGGAATACCTCTTGTCAAAAATTTCCTTACCAAAGGTAATATTTGATAGAAATTTCCTTATGGAAAATATATCTAACTTTAGTACCATAAGAATATTTTTATCCTAAAAATATTTAATTTTATAACTAGAGTTATCCTCTAAAATATTTTTCTTAGAAATTGAATTTTCAAGATCTTTAGAATGTTTACCCTTCCCATAATTAACTTCCTCAAGATTGTTTTTGAAACAATTTCGAAATAAAAGGTTTTCATATGAACATCCTTAGAAAGATATGATAGTTCATTAGTTAAAATAGATATTCTAGAATGTTCTTTCTCTAAATTCTTTTTTTATTTTACAAGTTTTTTCCCTTGAGTTTATAAAATATAGACAATTCATCATAAGAAGGTATGGTATTATCTCTCAATGAGGAAGATTCATCTTCTAAAACTTCATAATATTTATCATCAGTATAATTTTAATTCAAATATGCATTAGTAATAGTGTTGTCATTGTTTACCATGTTCATTAGATAATGATTTATAATGTGTAGTTTTGTTAGTAGACCAAGATTCTTCTGGCTAAAATATTCAAAATATGAATATTAAAGATGAAGAGTCACCACCACTAGCACTCCAAGTATCATGGGACTTTAAGACTTTATGAGCCTTTTTTTGGTAATACTTCTTTATATTTCTATCAAGAATTGTATCCTTCCTTTCTTTTATTTTTAGCATAGAACAATATGGAATTATACGTCTAGATATTTTGCATTCATAGAAAGTGACTTTCAAGTATTTATTTTCCTTTCATTAATTCTTCTTATATCAATATCGAATGTTTATCATCCACACTATCATGTTCATGCTTCACACAATATTAGCTTGCTCATTTTCAGAATGTTCACATTCACATTATTTAGATAGAATCATGATTTTTTTATACTTGGATCTCGTAACCATTTCTAGAGTCTTGGATTTAGTAGTAGTAAAGGCCACTAATCCATTTCCATTATTCTTATTATTCATTTTAGCATCCCTTTTCATTCGTGATTTATGTTTAAGAAAATTTTCAAAAAACCTCCTAAAGAGTAATTTGAGATACATTTTTATTATCATCAATAGTTGTCCTTTTTAATTTCAACTCATTCGACATGATTTCAATTATCTTCTCAACAAGAGTTTCATCATAATGACCTTTTTCTCCCATAGATTTTAAACTATTGATAATGGTCCTAAATAATTGTTTCACATTGAAAACTGGTTCTCTATAAGGAAACATAAATCCATGATATTAATCTCTCAACATGTCTCTTATAGTTTCTATGACATTAGAAGTACCAAAATATGTAACCTCGATTTTCTTCTAGATACAGTTAGCAGCGTCACAAGAAGAAATTTGACTATTTATATTCTTATTCATAAAACACAATAATGTTTTTCTTGCCTTGTAATTTAGTTGATATTCTAACTTTTCAGGGTTGGTAAAGGTTTTTACTTCCTTTTCAAGAATTTTGTAATCTCTAGTAGGCATGAAAAAATTTTCTTTTTCAGTATTAATAACAAAAGTCTTCATTCTGTCTTTCTAGTACTCATAATCATTAGCATAAAAAATAGGTGGTCTAGTAGTATTTATATTTTCAATAGAACCAATATTCATTCTTGTCATTCTAAAGGAAAATATCTTTCCACAAAACATTTTTATAGAAAAATTTTGTAAACCAAGATAAAAAAATATCTAAGGAAAACATAACCAAGAAGTGTTAGCCATGAATATTTAGAACTAGGAACACATTAGCAAGAAAACATATTTGTGAAAATAAATATTTCATAGACCTTCACTGAAACCAATTTTAGGATTGAAATAACAATGTAAAATATCAAGTACTAGAGGGGGTGAATTGTATGTTTAAAAACATTAGTTTTTAACCTTATAGAAGACTATTTTTAATAATGTTATATAAGGTAAATTCAAAAACCCTAAAAATAGTTCTATGAAACAAACTTACTTAGGTTCCGAAAATATGGTTCTGGAAATGGTACTTAAGGAAAGATTGACTAGGAAAGATTCAACCTTAATGTGTATAGAATCATACTTATCAGATTATAAAAAATTAAAATAATTTTTAAAAAATTTATAATTTCTTTATTTATTAAAAGACAGTGGAAATAAACATGAAACAAAACATGTATCAAGTATAAAATATTTTAACCCATTGAGTAGGGTGTCCAACAACTTTAGATAATGGTCTATTGATTTATACATTTATGAAAGAATGTGTTACCCAAAATAGGTTAATCCCTCGATAGAAATATCATAATTTGTCTTTCTATCCATGCAAGCCTTCGATCATTACGGTAGTTGACACCAATGTTTTCCTATCCCTAGAATCCCTCAATTATTCTCAGCAACATTCAGATTCACGTGAAGGAAACTGAACAATATGTTCATATCCACACAAATCATTAGAGTCTCTCTCTATAAAAATCACATCGCAACATGTAATATCTATATTGATGGAATGGTTGTGAGATCATTCAAAAAATCTGTTATTTATTGGCACAAATCCAAAGGTTGGATCCCTCCTCCAACGGTCAAATGTTTCCTTGAATCATAGAGGGAACAATACACGTGTCACTCAACCAACTATTAGTTAAAAACAAATTACCCAAAATCATTTCATAACAATAACATGTGTTTGGAAAAATGAACTTGCGTAACCAAATCTATATTTCTGAGTCCAAGGAATAAATGGAATTCAATGTCTAATAAATAAAAATTCAGAGTTTATAAGACATGGACATTCTGAATCTATTGTAAAAAAAATTCAGAATATGAATTCAATAAATTATGGAGTCATAGTTCCAATGAATTCAGATTCTGAATTCTAAGGAATTTGGTTTCTAAATTCTACGGAATTCAGAGTCTAAATTCTAATGAATTCAGAGTCTCAATTTCAAAGAACTCGGAATCTGAATTCCATAGAATTCAGACTCTCAAATCAAAGGAATTCGGAGTCTGAATTTTGAGGAATTCAGAGTATGAATTCTAAATAATTCAAAGTCGGAATTATAAGGAATTAAGAGTTTGAATTCTAGAGAATTCATAGTCTTAATTTTACAAATTCTTAGTATGAATTCTGAGAAATTCAGTTTCTGAATTAAATGAAATTTAGAGTATGAATTTTGAGGAATTCAGAGTTTAAATTTCAAATAATTCATAATATAAATTTCAAAAAATTGAGAGTCTGAATTCTGAGGAAAATGGAGTCGGAATTTCAAATATTTCAGAGTCTGAATTCTGAATAATTCAAAGTCCAAATTTCCCAAAATTCAGTGTCTAAATTCTAAAGAATTCGGAGTCTAAAAAAGAAAACTTTATTTCCACAGAATTATATGATTCTATGGTTTTACATAAGAATATTAATTTAAAAATTAGTAATAAAATGAGTTTTATTTGGAGAGATAATAAAATTAAACAGTGTAATAATGGTAAGGATAAAAAATTTCTTAGAGAAGAGTAATTTTCCTTATGAAAAAAATCATTTGGGAAAAATAGTTTTCATTAAGTTAAAGTGTTTATGATATTCAAAACATAAAGAAATTGAAATTTCATATGGAAACCTTATTGACTCAACAATAATTGAATGTTAAATAGTATTTACTAGGTATATAATCTAATGATACCATCTGTATTATTTATTCAGACGGTTTAGGATCCGTTTGACTAAGATTTACTTATTTGATTCAATTTTTCATATTACATTGAATTATTTTGGATTATTTATTTTGATTGATGAAATTATTAACATTTTATATTCTCATTTTTATGATATAAATTTTTATGTTGATTATGTTTCACCCCTCCATATAAGGAATTAATTTGACTTAGTTTGTGGTGTGTGGGACCTACTATAGCCCCTCGATGTGTCAGTTGATCTCATGAGACAAACTAGCTTGGGGTTTTGGCTGAGCCTTTACCCATATATGTAATATTTATTATAATGATGACCTATTTTTATGGTTATGATGTTATAAATTATGGATTCCATCATTATAAGGTTATTCATTTATGTCCACGTTATTATTTTATTAGTTATAATATCCATGTAAACATTTCAAGATCATTTGATTATGTATTTGGTATTATTTGATCATTATTTATTCCTTCCATATAATGATTATGTTACTGATTAAATAAAAAAAAATTAGTTAATTATTTTTAATATTGATTGTGATTTATTTATTCATAGATTACCCTCTACTCATACACTTATTGTGCATTTGGACTCACCCATTTCTTATTTTTCTTTCAAAAAGATGCCAAGATGATTCTTATGATTTCTATGATTGGATAATTTAGAGAAAATAATGATGCACTTAATGAAAAACATTTTTTTTCTATTATGATTTAATTTATATAATTTGATAAATTTTTGTATCTAGTTGACTAATGAACTATTCGTTCCATCAGGATGTGCTTACCTCTCTCTCATGCCAATGTAATAAAGTAGCCATCGTCTCGGGGAGACTATGATTGAGGACATTTCATATTGAAGTTTGGTACAAAACCTTTATATTTTACTGAGATCATAAAAGGATTTACAAAATCTATCATTGAAGGTTCTTTTACCACGAACCTTCATCGCTAAGTACAAAAATCTGGCACATCCACAACAATAGAGAATGATAAAAGTTGACAAATAAATCTCACAGTTGTAAGGTGCAACTAAAAATGAGAATAATTATCAATGAGAGAAAATAAGAGTGAATAGTCTCTTGAGGATAGAATTCTAAATAAAACATGATTTCAATGTTTACAATAGATTTGGAACAAGAAATGTTTTCTACATTTTGAAGAAAAGATAAAAATCACAGAAATAATTGAGGGAGAGTTTTTGAGTTTCAGTGAATAAAATATTCTTGGTTATTCTTCAAAAATATTTTTTCTTTAGGTAAAAATGATCACGTAAAACATCTCACATAATTTCCCAGTAATAGATCACATAAAATCATGGCTCTGAATTTACATTTAGAAATTTTTTCTTGAAAATACCTTATCAAATGCACTAATAATAAAATTATTCATTTACTGTTTTCTTATCTTGGTACATTCAAACATTTATATTCATTTTTTAAAATAGGTAGGTAATATGATATTTAATTAATAAATAAAATCATTAAAATAAAATAAAATAAAACCAATGGTAATAAATAAAAGGATATAGATCCACATAGACATTTATAGATCACTATTTAGCCAAATTCTATTGATTCATGTTCACAAAGTCAAATGTATCTTCATATCCATTCTTCAAGTAGTTGATTTCATTATATAGAAAAATCATATATAAATATTTCTCATGTATCCAATTATGGCAAAGATGATTGAATCATAGACCTGTTTGGAACTACATAGAAAAAATTTCAATATATCCAATTCGCATAGCTGTTTACTCCATGTAGATGATTCATGTAGTCATTTCATCAAAATTCTTATTTTCTCAGATAGGTGAATCATTGATGTAACTGATTTTCAAATAGATTATTTTGATATGAAGTCGGTTTATGTAGCCAATTCATTTATTTTTCCATTTTATATAGTTGATTCTTTATATAACCCAACATCCATGTAGCTGATTTCCTCACATAGACAATTTTCCATATATAAAAAAATATCAATAAACTTTTAGAATTTTTAGAATTAACAGAATAATGGATTTAAATATATAAAAACTAAGAACAGTCTTTATAATAATTATTAACTTATAAGGTATTTTTTGAGATGATTAAAACATAAAGCACATGGATTATGTTGGGACACCATTATTAGTGTAACAATCTCCCCCTTTTTAATAATCACAAAATCAATTAATCAATAAAAAAGAAATATTAAATGATTTAATAATTTATTTAGAAAATATAATTAATTCATACCACTTTTAAAATTTTGTGTTTATAATTTCTTCTCCCCCTTTTATGAATCTCTCCCCCTTATGTACCATTAAAAAGGAAGAGTAATGAGAATTAACATGGTTTTAATAATACACTATGAGTGATTAACTAGATAGTTATAGTGATAAAACAAAATTTGAATAATTAGAGGACATGAATTCTATGGAATTATTTCACAGAAACCATTTAATAAGTTGAAGAAATGAGAAGAATAAAATTTTATCACATTAACTGAAAATAATCACTTTGAAACACATTAAATAGATGAATAAGAATTTCATTAATCATTTAATATTATAAAAAATTACAAAGAGAAAAAACATATATATATAAGTCATTATGTTAACCATAATTTATAGATGGGATTGAAATTAAAAGGTTTGGGTGGAGTTTGTTGAGGTAGAAGAGGTTGAAGGAAGGTCAACCACTGGGGGAAAAACCTCTCTCCCAATCTCCACAATTGATCTATTTTTAGTTCCAACACATGGCATGACCTGCATTTTTTCTAGGTATTTTTAAAACCTTTTCTAGATTAATTGAATCTATGATAAAATTATCATAAATATTTGATAAAAATCATAGCATCTTGAAAGGATCAAAAGAAGTAGCTCCCTTCTCAATAGACTCAGCAGAAACTATAGAACAATCCTTAGAATATTCTCTCTATTATATCGGGATTGGGTGAAAATTGTATACACTCTCTACATATAACATCTATATGTTTCTAGTGTTGTTGGGACATGTTTTTTTCTTCCTATTATAGAGAACATGGCAACAACACACATAACAATTCTCTTTAAGATTTCAGGTTTTCATAAATCAAGGATGGTAGTAGATTCTTATCATTGAATCTAGGAAATTTTTTATAGACCATCACTCAGAATTCTATGAAAATGATTTATCTTCATAGAATAAAAAATATAAAGGGAACTGATCATAGTAGTGGGTTCAGAAACATATGGGGGAATAATGAGGCTCTAAAAACAGCTTCTTCAAAATCTTTTCAGCTGGAACTTCAAACCCGATATTATTACCTTCCAATAAAATGAATTTGATATACAGGTAGGAAAATCGTTCAATTAATATCTGAACAACTTATTTTATGGAATTGGGTTGAGCAAGATTCATTGGAACATGAATAGTATCTACCATAGTCGCACTAGAATTGGAAATTGAGGCTTGAAAAACTAGCTTGCATGGTCTACAAACAACATGTTAGTTTCTTTTAGGAGCATGTGCAACATCTAGATTTTCCTCAAACTCTACCGAACTATATTCATCTTCTAAAGAGTCAACTTATAGTCCTTCAACATCCTCATATATCTTAACTTGAATATATATAATGAAATAATGTTTTATGGTTTCTAATCCAATACTATAGGAAATCATACCTTGAACATTCTGAGATACTCGCAAAATTTAATCTAGGTTATCACCAGTAGATTATTTGAGATATAAAACCATGACATTCAAAGATACAATAGAACAAACCCAAAGTCTTTTTATAGATTCTCTTGTTTTTTAAAAAACAACAAAATTATTCTTCGTTAATTCTTACTTGAGAACATTGGTGAACATGTCACATTGAATATACAGATTCTATCAGGATACCGAATTCATGTTTGAAGACGATTTCCTAAACTGATTCTTTAAATAAAAAGCATGTGAAGAATCTGAAATCGGTGTGGTTGACATTTGAAACCACTACATAAAATCAAACAGTATTATAAATACACTTTCAAAATTGTTTAATATCACTCAATGTTGATATGAATGGACTAAATATCATCACAGATATATTGACACCTATCTAATTAGATCATTTGAAGAATCATAATCAAGTCTTATTGAGATTCAACAAGAACTCTAATCATATTGATCTTTGACCTAGTAGAACATATTTTCTTAATTTCACTCACCCGATATCTCAGTTCCATAACTTATTTAGAATTAACACAATGGGAATTATGTTTCACAAAATTACCTAGTGTATAGATTTTTTATCCAAATAGTTTAGGATTCCTTGATACCTACTAGATTTTCAAAATCAACTCTAGAAACTGAATTTTGCTTTATATTTAAAATATTATCCTTTGAGTAGATGAGATCATGGTTCAATTCAACATAATCCCCAATGCGATTATCAAATTCTGAAATTTAATCTCAAGAAAAAGTGTTCATGTTATTTTCAACATCATAACATTTAATAATATTTCTCACTAATGGGGAATCCTCATGAACATGAAGAGGTAATGGAATGGGTGTTAGTGTGTAAGAATGTATAGAGGGTTTTATAATAACATCTATGACTATATCTCTGACATTAGTAGGATATCAAAGAGGGATTTAATAAACCATTGTGTTCTCAACCTAATTCTCTTCTCAGACCACAGTAACAGTAACACTTCGAATATTCTCAACTGGCTTAGCCTCTTCATTTATGACCTTAACAGTCATCTCAATTTCTATATTAATTTATCAAATAGATTTAGTAGCACTAACCACAAAAACATCATGTATGCTATATTTTTCTACCATTAGTTTTACATATAGTATTTGGGGCTCTATTCAGGACACAATTGAATCCTAGACATCCCTAGAAGTCACTCACTCAATAGGTGTTGCGTCAATTTGTGGTGAGCTTGTGGATAGATCCCCCTAAGTTGTTTCTAAATGTGGTGGCACTACATGCACTCCAGCTTCCTATCTACCAATTCATAAGTACCATAAGGATACATCCCATTTAAAACCAAAAGACTTCAAGATGAACAAAATAGGGTTATTAATCTTATATTACATTACAACTTCTCCACCATTAGGATTTACTTATTTATTCTTCAACACTATATATATATGACATTCATAGGGATATTATTTCAACTTCCCATTACCTTAGTAGAAATGATTTATAAACCAAATCTTATATTGAGGATGATTCACATTCAAGTTGTTGATCATGACATATAAGAGATACATTTGTTGAAACAAAAATTTCATTGTACAAGATCTATGGGAAATCCCAATATATATAACTATAAAAAGTACACCCCCTTTAGCTTACAGGTATTTTATATCATTCTTCTACAAATAAAAGGTTCCAATGAGAAAATTTAATACTTTTTTGGGTACCAGTGTACTGGTACCCAGTAGATTCTGGCTAAAACTAAACTCACCCTCCTAAGGATAGTGAAAGACATCATCCATTTCCATAAATTAATCATGGAAGACTTTTCTTATTAATTTTTTTTGATAGCACATCTTAATTTTCTCTAAATGAATCTTTGAATTTCACATAAATTCATTCACTTTAACTTCAATAAACAATATTGATTTCTTCTAATCAAATAAAAACTACCATCCTTGAAACTAAATTAATTCTATCAATAATGTATTTTTACACTTCATATAATCCATATACATGTATTTTAGATTAAGAATGTGACATGGAAGACCACCAGAATTATTTTTATTAAATAGACCATAACATCCATAATCTCATAGCTTGGACTTCACCATCGTAGAATGGATTGTTAGATGTCGTTCAAAGATTTAGAGAAATACAGTGAAGGTTCGGTCTAAAGATGAAGGGAAATAGATGACTGGTGAAGATATTGAGGGTTTATTTGGGTTTTTAGGTCATGTATAATGTTTATAAAAGGTATTTATATCCCTTTTATGTTTATGGATCAATTATAATTAGAAATAAATAAATAAATAATATAAAATAATATAATTAGAAATTAATTTGTTTTATGAAATTTAAATTAACCAAAAATAAAAAAATTCATAAAAAATTAATTTTATCTCTATAACACATTAAAATATAAATACATTAATAATAAATACATAAATTAAATCATAATTAAACAAATAATGAATAAATTAAATTTAAATCAACTAAACTAAAAAAATAAAAAAATTATTTTAATCAATTAAAAATGTTCAAATTAAAGGGGCTTTGTAAATATATTTTCTAATTGATTATCATTAATGAAAAATTAAAGAGACATATCTCCCCTTGTAGAATTTTCTCTCAAGAAATTATTCATTGGATCTATGTGCTTTGTTCTTGAATGATTTCAGGGATTCTTTGAAATGTTGATAGAACTAATGTTATAAAAAATTATTGAAACATTATTATAATTGAATTAAAACCCCATTATGGTGTGGTTTGTCCACTATAATTACACACAAACACTACTAACAATAATGTATTCTTCTTCAATAGTAGATAATACTACCGAGTGTTGTTTTGTACTAGACCAAGATACCTTGGATTTTCATAGAAAGTGGTAGCCTCTTGAGGTGGTCCCCTTATCTACTATATATCTACCAATGTTGGAATCATAAAACAAAATCAAATTAAAGTTATATGTTTCTGGATAATGTAAAGAGGGATAAACTATTTCATTAAAATATTATAAAATTATTTTGGAATCTTTCCATTTATATTCCATGGGGTTAGCTTAGAATCCTGCATATAAGAATACCACAAACAAAACGTTTGGTCGGCTAAAAAATAAATACATTTTACTCCCAATTATTCCTCTATATAATTTATTGTACAATGGTTTCCCTATATAATCCAAGTCCAGTATTTCAATAGAATTCATAGGATTTGTCTATATTTTATGGTTTTCATGTGTAAACCATTTAAGTAAGAAAAATATTTATTTTCATTGATTTAGAACATTCACAAAAGTATTTTGAATAAATATTAAAACTTAAAACTAAATTTAACACACAAATTAAGATAATATCAAAGTATTTTTTCATTAGTTTTGAAGAATCACTTGATAAATTTATATTTATAAAACCTAATATCATAACTTATATACATATTTGAACTATAAAAATATCTAAAGATGGTGTTTTCATTAAAAGAGTATGATCTTCATGTCCTTTTGATAATATATTTAATAAAGGAAAATATCTTAATCACTCATACCATGTTTATGGTGCTAGTTAGTGTATATAAATATCTTTGGTAGGATTGAAAATTGACTTTTAAAATGGGGATTTTCAAAACTATGATGTTTTTTAACATAAAATTATTCCATAATAAAACCATTAGAATTGATATTATAACCTCCATTTGATATAATTTTTTATTCAATTGTGATGCATAGGGTAAAAGAATATTGATGGCTCATAATCTCTAAATAGGTGCAATACAATCTTAATAATTTATATGTTACACTTGGTCATACACTTTAGCTACCATTCTATCCATATTTCCAGTTATCATACCATTATAATCCTATTTATTCTTAAATAATTTTTTTTCCTTATAATAGGATAGTTATAGTGTCTATTAACTAGTTCACATACCTTGTTCCACTTGAACTAGTTTTATTTATCATGCTTTTCTAAAACTCAACTCTTACCAGCTAAGGATTGTTATATGATTTTTTGATCTAGTTTAGATAAATATGTATAAAATTATATAAGGTTTAATATAATTATTATTATTATTATAATACCTTCATCTAGGATCACTGAAATTTTCTCTAAAGGATTATTAATTTGGGTTATAAGCTTCCAAGATATCACAAATTACAGTTCACTAGTATCTATCCTATCAGGATTCAATTTTCTAAAATATATTTCTAAATAAACATATTTTTCATTTCCAAATATGGTTTCATGTATCATGTTTTCATAAGAAAAACTTATCTCATCAAATTGAGTTATTTTATGGTCAAAAGTACCACATTCATCAAAATTTTCAAGAGTTAATTTTTTATCAATATTTGACCATTTTTTGAATACTCTATAATCCTTGGAATAGTAGAATATCCAAGGAATATTCCTTCATCATCCTTTGGATCAAATTTTCAATGATTGTCCATTGTGTTTATAATATACTCATTATATCCAAATACTATAATGAAAATAAATTTTGTATTTTTATTGTTCCATAGTTCATATGGTTTTTTCTTCAAGATATGTCTAATTGGACCTCTATTAATGACATACCAATCTATATTTAAATCTTATGCTAAAAAATGATAGGGAAATTCATATTCACATAACATAGTTATATAAATTTTTTTTAGCTTAATATTCCTCCATTCAAAAACATTGTTCTATTGAGGGGACCCAGGTGATATGAAATTATGTTTGATACCATGTTTTGAAAAAAAGTAATTAAACTCATGGTTTTCAAATTCTATCACATTATCACTTCTTAAAGTAATAGTTTCTGAATATTTGTTTTGAACCAATTTCAAAAATACAAAAAAAAAATAACAAGATTCACCCTCAACACTAAAAAATAAAACCCTTGTAAATATAGAGAAATATTAAACAAACATATATAAAATTATCCTCTTATACATACTATTCTTTATGGCCCAAAAAGTCCACGCGGATAATTGTTAGAGGATAATATATAAAAACCTTTTTAATTGATTTAAAAGATCATGTATGTTGCTTTCCCATTTGTTATGCATCACATTTTTTCTATTTACTTAATTTATGTTGATGTAAATTAGAAATCAAATACCTTTTTTAAAATTTCCTTACAGAATAGACTTTAGAATGTATATGTCCTATATGAAAAATACAAGAATCATTTTTTTCAGAATTTAAATAGTTTATTTAAAAAAAAGAGTTAATATCATATGTATAGACACTATCTATTCTTGGTGGATTAAATTTAAGAATTTTAATTTTGAAAGCAAAAATGAATTACACGAAAAATCAATAGAATTACTTAATAATAATGATGTAAATTACTTATCAGGTTATGTTTCATTTCACCCTTGTAAATAACATTTTTGGCTAGGACTGAGCTTGGATTGCACATAAATCCAGCACCCATATTTTCATTTCAAGATTGGAAATGAATGTGACCTATACTCTATATACATTGTATAATGAGTAAAATTTTGTGAAATACCCTCCCATATTCCTTAATGATCCACTATCAATATAAAATTTATAATTTATTATATAGGATATATTTTTCTACAAATTATATTAAACAATGAACTATTTTGATACCCAAAAAAACTTATGTTTAGTAATGTTAAAAATTAATTATTTTAAAAATAATATATGTATTTTGTTTTTTAGAATATATAGCACAGTGTTTTTATGAATTTTGTGAAATAAAAGAAATTAACACCATAAAATTGGGGGTATCTAAAAATAAAATCACATACATAGTTTACAAATTCAGTATAGTGAAAACCATTAAACATTGATAGGTAATTATTATTTGTAAATGGAACAAAATAATTATTATACATCTATGTTATTTCGACTTTAATTTATAATCCAATTTTATCTTTATCAGAATTATTATTACCTATAATCTATTTAAGAAAATTTTACACATTTTTAAATACAATATAAGAATATTTAACATCAAAAACATATTTTTGTATGCTCAAAATTTCATTTTTCATGTTCAATAAAATATGTAGATGAATTTAATAAATTTAATTTCAAATAAGAAATTTTTCCATTCCAGTTCTCTTTTTCATCAACAATAAAATTATACAAATTCTTAAGGGACTTTTTTATTCTTCCAGATTTCATATTTTTCTTTTAACACATTACTATATTCATTTAATTCTTCATAAGGGATATTTTTTGTTTTAGATTTAGATTCATTAATTGAAGAATAATATTGATATTTCTCATTATAGTGTTCTATAAAAAACATGTTGGCCTTTTGATTAGAAATTTCATCGTTTGATTATAATGTTTTGACATTACTAGAATATTCGAAAACACCCCTTGTGAATTTCATGGAATTCATGGATGTTTTAGTATATAAATTATTATTGAAATAATTTTTCTCATATTTATTATTATCATAAAATTATGGGTAGTTCGAATTGATGTCCCCAAACTTCTTACACAAATTACATATGATCACTTTATAGTTTCCATAATATCTTGTATATATGTTGAATGATTTCGGGAATCTTCATATCTTATTTGAAGAAAATTTGAACTTCCTTGAAAAATGAGTATGCTCAATATCTGAAATAGAACTATTTATGTGTCTTCCTCAGATGACTCAGAAATTTGTTTTCTCTACTCTTAATTTTTACTTTTTAGGTTGATATTTTTTGGGAATCATTAACCTTTTTTTCATTTTATGATCTTTATATTTATATTCCATCACTTCATCATACATAAAAAGTTTTCCAATAAGATCATTTATTTTAAAATATTTGAAAGAAGTGGATTTCTTAATAGTAGAAGAGATTACACTCCACATAGACGGTAACACTCTAATAATTTTATACACTTAATCAAATTTAGGAATTGGAGATCCAATAGAAGAAATTATGTTAATAGACTTTATCAACTTTCCATTTATTTTATTTATAGTTTCACCATGAACCATACTAATCATGTATCTTAGATTTATTATATTACCACAGCACAACAAAAATGGGAAAGGGAAGCACTTCCCTTTTATCAGCACTAAAAAAAGTGTTGATAAAGGGGGCTTTTATCAGCGCTAAAAATAGAGCAGATGAAGAGAGGGGGTGGGCTTTATCAGTGCTTTGTTTTAGCGCTGTTAAAGGAGACCCCTTTTTCAGAGCTCTTTTTAGTAGTGTTGATAAAGAGGGGCTTTATCAGCACTTCTTCCTAGCACTGATAAATTTTATGTTTCAAAAATAATAATTCTTCATGAAAAATAGTATATTTTTATATAAGTATATTTATATTGACATAAATATAATATATATTTTATAAATATGTCATAGAAAAGTATAAATAGACTATTAGATTTTAAAATATAATAAATTTAGTGAAAATGGCTTTAAAATAATTTAAAAAATATAATTAATTAATAATTTTCTAATTATCATCAATTAAAAATCATTTAACAACAATTTTAAGACACAAAAAATCCAAAACAAATGATCTATAATAAGTTGAAAATGTAACTAAAACATAAAACAACTATAACTTTTGATCAGTGTGTCCATTTGCACTCTATAACATATCAAATCGAATCCTGTGATGAGATCCACGTGCTGGAAGCCTAGGAAAAGCCCCTATCATGTTTTTCAAGGCCAACAAAGTCCTAGAAGTCCTCCAAAACTGAGTTTTTAGTCGGGTACACTGATTTTTTTACATTCAAACAGGTATAACTTTTTATTCAGATGTTCGTTAGGCCTGTACCACATATCATATCAAATATTGTTTCATGTTATTCGATTTAACTATTTGTTGAGTTGAAACAGGCATCTGGATTATAAGTAATGATCATTTTAACATACTATTTCTTTTTAAATACACTTATATATTTATTTATATGTAAATATATATATTTTTCTGTGTGTGTGTCTGTGTGTGTCTTTGTGTGTGTTGAATATATGTATGTATGTATGTATTTATTTATTTATATTTTTATAAACACACATAAAAAAATATTTTAGAAATGCATTTAAATCCAATCTTATAAATGTATATTATTATACAAATAAATATTTAGATAAAAATTATAACTAAATATATATATATAAAAATAAATATAAATATAAATTATTATACACATAAATTTATACATACTAATATATGAATAAATATATATGTTTTAATATAACTAAATATATTTATATTAATATAATTCGATATTATTATACGAATAAATATAAATATAAATATATTCTTATATATTAATATTAATATATGAATAAATATATATTAATATTAATATATGAATAAATATATATGTATTAATATAACTAAATATATTTATATTAACATGAATCTATATTAATATACGAATAAATATAACTATATATATATAAATAGATGTATCATTAAACAGAAAAAAACGAATTGGAATAGCGGTAATGGTGCAGGCGCGCAAGGGGGAGGTCGCAGTTTCATGTTCTGGTGGAAGCAATGAGGTGAATGCAGGGGGCATGTGATGGATGCATGGGAAAGGGTAGCGCAATGGAGTGGTCCACCTAGCACTGATAAAGGGGGTCATGCACTATTTAAAGATCCCCCCAAATTATATATTCTTTTTTATTATTTTTTTTTTGACTTTTATCAGCGCTTTTCTCAGCACTGAAAAAAGGGGCCCCCTATCTCCACCTCAATTAACAGCACTTTTTAGCACTGTTAATTCCCTTTCATAGCACTGATAAAAGCTATATTTGTATTAGTGCAATAAATTTTTATTCCATTTATATTTTATTCCACATCTCATGTGTTGTGTTACATTTTGAAACTCTATTGAACTCATCATCACCATGTCCATATATTATAGAATTTATAGCTTTTGATTTCAGATCGTAATTTCCTAAACCAATTACACCCCACTTCTCTATATCTCCTTCAAGAATAGTATAATGATTCATATATTTTAAATAATATTTTAAGCCATGGTTATTCAAATATATTATCGTATATTCCTTCAAAAAAACATAATTTTCTCTATTAAAGTAGGTATATACTACCATTGACATACCTTCACTATTTTCTACAATGACAACCATTTTGATGTTGATCATAAGAATCGAGCCTTTTAAAGATGATAAATCAACATTCACTACGTTTGATATCATTTTTTGGTTGGAGGGAAACTTTTTCAAGAATGAAGATAGGGTTGAATTTATTTCATTAATATTTCTTCACTCTAGAACCACCGTATTAAAAATTATAATGTTTCTTATATTTTCATGACAAATACATGATGTAGAAACAAAATCATAAATAATATATTTAAAATATAAGACTTATTGTGTTTTGGGTAATATAAATTCCCATGTCCACGGAAGCATCTCTCGACTCCTAGAGATTATCGATTTTTTTATAGAAAAAATTCTTTTCCAAGGGAATGCATGAGGAAATGCAAGTTTTCTATATTTGGAATAAACAAAAGAGCTTTTACCAGGTTCTTATAGGTAATTAATAACACCACATTTCATTATTATTTTACTAGGATCCATCACAACATAGTAAAAGAAGATCAAAATTTTAGAACAAGAGGGAATGATAAAAAGTAAACAAATTATGCTCATAGTTTCATGGGGCAACTGATAGAAGATAATAATTCTCTGTGATAGAATACAAGAATAAAAAACTTATCAAGGTAAGTATTCCAAATATAAAAATATAAAACTTTTAATCATATCTATAGAACGTGAATATTATTGTTTTTCATAGAATGGAGAAGAAACACAGAAAACTATGAGAGAGAGTTTTTTAGTTTGGGTGCTAATTGTCTTCTTATTATTTCTTCTTTTTGAATATTTCTTATTCACATTTAAATGTTCATGTAAAACCTCTCACTTAATTAAACTTTTGGAGGACCCATTAAATCATGTCTCTAAATTAACATCCATAGGTCTATTCTTAAAAAAATAGTTCTATCATAGTATTGAGCATTAAATAATTCAGGTAATACTTTATTCTCTAGATACTCGAAAATTTTTATATTAATTTTTAGAATAAATAAGAAATATTATATTTAATTCATTAACATAATAATTAAATCATACTCTATTTACACCAATTTTAATAAATAGAAGGTTGTAGAACCACATACCCTTTTATGGATCCTGACATAGCTGAATTACATGGATTCAAATCCACATAGCAGAATTAATACATGTAGTCGTTCATTATGAAGCCAATTTTCTTAAAAAACCAAATCATATAGCCAACATCTTCAGGTACCCAAATTTGTTATAAATGATTAAATCAAGTAGCCATTTGGAACTATATAGTTGAGTTTAAAATGTATTAATTTTATGTAGTTGATTACTCGAAATAGATAATTAATCGACATACCCATTTTATCACATAGTCGAATCATCAACATAACTAAAATCGACATCGTAGATTTTGTAACATAGATAATTTAAATATTAAATTCATTCATGTATATGATTGATGTGTTTGATTGATCGATGTATCCAAATATCCATGTAGCTAATTGCCTCACGCTGTCAATTTTATATTATTAGGAATGCTTGAACATATATCATAAATTTAAAATATTAATAAAAGAATGAAATTAATAAAGATGAAACCAAATTAAAACAATTGAAATAAAAAATAATTAGTGATATATATGAAGGGTTTTTGAGATCATTAAAATATAAATAACATTGAATATATTAGAACAACATTATTAGTCCAACAATACCGTCATCATGGAATCATCTAAATTGGATAATTAAAACATTCTATTAAGTGTAACTTCTATTTAGTTAAATTTATAATATATTAGGAGTTAATTATATTAAATAAACTATGTCATCTATTAGAATTAACTTTAACCCAATTAACTTTATCACATTACCCAATGAATTGGAGATATATTTCAAGCTCTCCATTCATTATGACCTATATCGGGCTCACCCATCATCATCAACAATGTTCATGAACCATAACATGAATACATTACATGCATTGTGTAATTAATTATAAATATCATTGAAGCTACCATTATTCCCATAATAAATTTCTTATCCCCATGGAAAGAAATATTTTTCATGATAAATTCCTTAAAAATATTAATTTTATATTTATTGACTATCCCATGGAAATAAATGGGTTTTACAAAAACTTCTTTAAAATATAATCATTTAAAGCCATCTAAAGAATGAATAAGGTGTCTATCATTATAAAATCTATATAGTGGAACATACGAAACATTGAAGAATGTTGATAATGATGAATAATATGTTTAAAATAACATTTAACTCTTCTTTGAAAATAATAAAGAATGTCCTTTTTTTATTAATATCGTTAAAAAGTAAAAAATGCCATAATATTAAGAAAATATTTTCCTTGAAAATATCCATGAAACTTGTAAAGGATTATTAAGAGAAAATAATGGACATGTAATATCCCATTACCTTTATTTAGGTACTTATTCACTCTATTGTAAACTCCCTTTTTGTTTTGGTGTGTTTTAGGACCTATAGTGATATATATCATTAATCTGAAAAAATAAACTAAAATATAAGGTTTTTTGTATGTTTGAATTTATGGAATCCATGTATAAATATGTCAATGATTAAGTGGTTTACCCTTGGTTCTACAAATAATCAAATATGGTTTGGTATTTTGCTTTATAATCTGGACTAGGGACAGCTTTCTGGACAAATTCACATCCATAGAGTGTTACATGACATGAATCCATGGAAAAGAATATATTGTGAGTCCCATTCAGAGAATAAAAAATTTAAATATGTTAAATATCGAAATGATATGAATGGATTAATTATGATTCAATAAACATAAGTTGATTCAATATTCATTATATTTGTGAAATCATGGAATTCATGGAATAAAAGTGGATCACGACCTGAATTATCTAGGGTAAGTGGTTTTTATTACACTGCATGCCTGAACTCTTCTCTATTCGATGTGAAAACCTATAGATTGAACCTTAGGGAAATTTGAAACAATTTTTTGTGATACCACTATATCTGGATTGCACCATTTTTTATATTATCCCAAGGTAAGATGCATCACTTCTCCCTAGTAAGTGGTTTCCTATTTCTTCTCTATCTTTATTAACTATAACATATTTTTCTAAGTTTGTTGACTGAGATGTGATTGTTTGGTGTTTTTATTGGCCCTTTTAACTTTTCCCTTAATCCTTGTGTTTTATAGGTTGATCTCCTAGTTAAAAATCTCCATTTTCAAAGGTGACTAATATTCCACTATTCTTGGTGTAGGTGAATCTATAAAAGGGGTTATAATTTAATAATTTCCTTATGTCATTATCAATTCATTTTTTTTATTCATTGAAATTGACTAATATAAAATCATAATGGATTTATTGGAAAATATTCTTGCTTTCAAAAGGGTTTTCTTTAAATGTTATTTTTGTGAACACTATGTATTTGATTATATTCTTTAAAGGGTGGTTTTGGTTTTGAAATGGATTTTTATAGGCATATCATATTGGTTAACCTTGGGTGCATTGAGAATATTATTTTCACTCTTTGTGTGTATAATTCCACAGTAGTTTTATTGTCAATTTATTGTATATAATACCACAAGTGGTTATGTTGGTTGGATCCACATTAGGCCTGGATTGGGGTTTTTATTCTATTTCTAGCATGTATTCCCATAGCATAGTTCCCAAATGGTGTTCTTTGTAATTTATGATCAGTTTATCAAATGATCATATTTTTAGGGTTATGTGATCACATGTGTATCTTATAGGGTATCCATTGTTAGTTTTCTTTTGATTACCTGATTTCTTTTATTGTTGAAATATTCTTAGATTTAGGGAATTTTGTATATTTGAATGAAAACCAACTAATAATTTATAAAAAGGTTTTACTTTATGAAATTTCATTGTAAACAATAACTTTTAAAAATCCAGATATAACACATTCTTAACATTATAACCTTTATATATTATTTGGTGGTGTCCTACTTGAATTTGTGCTCAAATATGATTTTTTTCCTTTGGGTGGTTGTATATGTTGTTTTGAAAGACTCATTTAAAGGGAAAAGTTTTTTGTAACATACATGTTTCCCTTATTAGTTATTAACATCATAGCTGGATAGTTTGGTTCTGATAGATGGAAACATAGGAACACAATTTTTATGGTTTGTTTTATCATTATAGTTTATCATATTAGAATCAAATTTATTGGTCTCATGGATTTTTATTATTCTTTCATGATGATATCTAGTTGTATACCTTGTTTCTGTTACACATGAGACTGATTTTTTATTCCATGGTATCACTTCACTATATAGTGTGCCATCTCAGGTGAGTTTTTTTGTTGACTCGGGATACTTCCTTAAAAATTTGTATCCGATGGAACACCCAATATGAAGTGTGTGGAAACTGACTTGGTGTGGTTCGATTTCACTTGTAGACTGAAGATAATACCAACACAATTCATATAGTTTGTAGGGAAAATGTCCCTAGTTAGCTCACTTCTCTGTCTAACTTTGAGTTACCATGGGTGGTATGGGGTTTTTTCCAACATTATGACATGGTGGTTGAGATTGTTTGAATAAGATTTATACGAGAGTTTATTTAAATTATCCAATTTATTTCTTAAGTTTTTTCTTTAATTTTTGTATTTAAATAATTCTTATATTATTGTTGTTTAAAATAATTAGTATATATTTTTGGAAGTCAGTATTGTTACGTTTTAATATTACATTAAAATAATTAGTTGTCATCATATATTTAATTGACAATGCCTCTGAATAGATCTCTTTAGAATATGAGTGGGGATGATGTAACACACCAATATTTCATTGTTTGTTATCTCTTTAAAATAATTCAATATCATGCGCTACACGCAACAACGAGTTCGAGCACACCACGACCAACAAAACTAGTCGTTCAGAAAACGGTTATGAACATTATTAAGTGAATTTTTAATTTTATATATAACCTATATAATTTTAAGATTCATATTCTTTGTTTTTTAGACATAATATAAACACAAATTCTAGTTTTCAAATAAATGAAGTATTTTTTAAAAAATGTAATTTTACAACCTATTTAATGGAGAATCCTTTTTAAATAATTTATTCAACACTTTTATATATTCAATTTAATCAAATAAAATTATTCTTTAGAATCGGGACATAAACGTTTAGTTTGGATAAATTTTTGGTACTTTTCTAATAACATTCATATTTTGATTAATAGTGAAAAATACTAAATTTTAATTGAAATCAACTTTTTTAATCAAAAAATTTATAGTTTCATATTATGAATTAGAATCCTTTTGATTTATAATTATATTATATTTGTATCATTTAATTCAATTTAGGTCATTATAAGTAATTTCACATTTAAATTGGACATAAACACATGTCAATATTTTGATAGTTTTTACTTTCTAATAACCCGCTTTTTTGTTTTGACAATGGGAACTAATTTTAAACTAATAAATGAAACATGTATGTTTTTAATTTGGTAAAATAGAATTCATTTTTGAATTTTTAATATCAAAATTAACTTAGGGTGATTTTTTGGTATTTTTCTGAAAATATTCAATTTTTTATGAATAGTGAAAAACATTGCGTTATTATTTAAAACTGAATTTTTATTTAAATAATTATTTATTTTATTTTAATTTTTGTTAATTAAAAATAGATATATAATACCTTTATATGTTCAATGTAATTCATTGGAGTCATTTTATAATAAAATTAGATATATAAATTTTTAATGAACTTTTTACGGACTTTTACGCACCCTCAAGGAGCATTTGAAAATTTGCATAAAAATTAGTTTTACTACATCTAGGAGTTGAATTTCAAAAATCCGAGAGACATGATTGACATCAGTAAGTAAATTTTGGTTTAAAAAGATGAAAATAATTTTTTTTTTGAATAATGACTTTTGACTTTTATTTCCCACGGTTAAATGTAAATAGGATAATTAATGGTAAAAATGATATTATTATTGACCTAAAACTTGTCCTAATTATATTGGATAAGTATAATTCATCCATAAAAAACCATATTAATACAATATTATCCTTTTGGTTGAAATGGATTATATTACGACATTTATTATTATTTTATTTAAAGAAGAGTTAAAAATGTTAAATTCAACTTTTATTAACTAAAACATTTTTAATATAAAGTTATACCTAAGATAAATTCAACTATAAATATTCATTATAAAGATAAAACGATTTCGTACATAATTTCATTTTATTTTAGAATTTTTAGAATTTAAATAATTAAATTTATTCGTGACACAATGATGATGCACTAATTACATTCTTAATGAAATATTAAAATAGTTTATATTTTAAATATTTAAATAAATATAATTTAAAAGTTTTGATGCCATCCATGAATTTTCTAGGTTCATTTTACATGATAGTGTTGAATAGATAATTTTATTTTGAAGTGATAAGGTTTTCATGACATTAAAAAAAACCAATTATTAAATATTGTCAAAATTGACATAAAATATTATTTTAAACAAATACTATATTATTGGTTGATATAATATTTAAAAAAATCAATGGTTTTTCCAAAGCACATAAATAATTTTATATATGTCATAAATTAACAAATATAGGATATCTTTTGATGTTTATATTAATTTTATTAACCATATAGTGTAATAATACAAGAAAACATGGTAAAAGTTAAACTATTTGACTAAGAGTCATATCTAAAAGAAAAGGATAAAATGGTAACCAAAAATTTTCTAAAACCTATTGGTTGAGTGTATTTATACCCATAACCGACTACTTATCTAAATAAATTTATTTTGAGAAATTATAAACCAAATATGTTTGTATAATAAATTAATATTTCAATCTTTTCTGAAACTGACCCTCACCCCTCTTATAAAAGGGTACTTCCCTTCTCTCAAAATCACACATCCAAAGCCATTTGAATCTGCGAAACCCTGCCCAAATATCCACAAAATTCCCTCATATCATCCTACAGTCATTATGTTGATCATAAAACCATCCTATAGATCCCTTTTGATCAACTCAAAAGGAAACACCCAATGAAGAGGTAATAATTTCACCACCATCTTTCAAATTCTTTACTTTTACCACTTCCTCATTATTTGTTGTTTCCAAATCAAATTAGTTACTCCAGTACATCCTACATACTGTAATGTTATTATAAATATGGTATAACTATATTCGTTTTTCTGTCCATCCTAAAAATTACAAAGTCACCATACGTGTGTACGTACGGATTACCGTCTCTACATTGTGGTGTAGTTCGCTATTCAAACACTTCATTATTTGGATGGGTATAATAATGAGAAAAAATGATGTATATAATAAATATAGAATGTAAATGATTATTTATATATGATATACCATCAAATTGCGAAAAATTTCACTATCAATATATTGATATTGTTTCTCGTGCGTACGTATGGATTACCGTCTCCACGAACGCGATGAGATTAATTCCCCATCACAATCATTCAAGAATAATTTTCATTTCATGATTAATAATAATATTTAAGAACATAATATCATTATGTATATGAATAAAAAACACCCTCTCCATAATAAACATGGCTTACATAACCAAGCATATAAAGGAAAATGGATCTGTTAACTCCCGAAACGATGATACTAGTAAAATATAAATAACAAAACAATATTAAAAGATCATATATGATTTCATATTTATATATGTTGGATAACTAAATAACAATGAATTAACTATTATCCAGGATTTTAATGTACCCTCGACCAAGGAAAATTACTTGGTAAGGGTTATTTCATGAATCTCATTGTTATCCAATATTCTTTATGTGTAAGTATTTATTAGGACATATTAATCATCGATACCCTTATTTCATAAAAAAAATCAAAAGAAATTTTTTAAGGTTACCTGAGAGGGTCAATTTAACTCTATCATCATTTTACATGTTTTTGTGATTTATCTCTCTAAATCATTTTAATTAATGAACATATTTTCAAATTGATTTTAATGATTTATTTAAATGGACATGAATGTTTTGAAATGACAATTCTTTTGAAATGTTTCAAAGTGGTCTAGGACACTTTGATTAAAAAAATATGTTTATATATAATTCCTTTAAATTTTTGTGACTTTTAAATGATTTTACTGAATGAGATATTTCTCTCAAAATGTTTTACTGATCATTTTCAACTATTTCAGAAAAATTTTATAGATATAATTCTTGATTGAGGTTTATTTGTTTTAATATAATATTACATATTGTATTTAATGAGTGATGATATTTTTTACTATAGATGTTCTATTTTTTACCATTTAGGGTTTATGGATAATGTATTGACATTTCGTATGCTTGTTTTAATATTAATGTTTATGTTATGTCTCTACTTTTTCATATGAGGAATACTGTGGAAATAGTAAGTGACGGGTGGTGCCCGATATAGCTCCTCAATGCATCGGTAGGTCTCATGAGACAATCTAGTTTCTAGGAACAAGGCCTTGAAAAAAAATATATTTGTAGTCTTGGTACAAGGCCATTACTATATGGTAATGATCTATGGCATTACACATTCCCTCATTATGATATTAGTTATTGCATGTGATTATTCGACTATTAGAATATCCATGTGAATATTTTTATGGTGATGTTTGATTTATTTTTTTCCATATTATGTTCAAGAATATGTTTAAAAAGGATTTTTTTATTACACATCGTTCCTAAAATGTTTATAGCTTTTGATAAATTATTTACCCTTAATAAGCATCTGAGCACACCCCTTCCTTATGTTTTATTTTCACAGGATTCCAATAAGTGTATTAGGATTGATATTCATGGTAAATCTAAATGGAATAATGGTGTTCTCAAAGAACTATCAATGCTATATTTTAGGTTTGAAATTGTAATGTAATGTTAATGTTTGTAATCTATTTTCCAAAATTTCTAAACTAATCACTCCGTAGGGACAATATTCCTTGTAATCTAGCCAATTTATTACAATAATGGACCGGCTCTGGGTATTGGGGTCAGGGAATTACAATTGTAATCAGAGGAATTTTAGTACATAACATGGAAACTATATTTAAAAAAACATTGATTAAGAAATATTACCCTAAGATAGACTTTGATTATTAGTATAGAAGAAGTTATTATAATATTGGTAATATATAGATTTTGTGTATTTTCCAAAAAATACATCCCTGTCTATAAAGGAGCAGGTATAAGAGGCTATGGAAAAAATTTACTGAGGAGTGAAAACTATAAAAAAGGAGTATCTGGCTTGACTCGGGGTATCCTAGTACATGACAACAGGCCTTGATGTACTCATGGTTATGACACTCCTGGGGGATATTCTTAGGATAATTCATATTTTCATTTCAACGAATAATGAAGGATTTAAGAGTAAATAATTCCTCAAAGAAAGACATTATATTATTATAGATTATATTCATAATCATTTCAATTTATGTTAGGTATTTTAAAAGTTTGGAATTATGAATTGCGATTAATAAATTAACCTAGAGTATGCCATTGTTTACAAATGGCTCCTAGTAGAAGGATTGAGAATTCCAGCAATACGCATGATCAAAAGATTAAGAAGGATCATATCTATCATGGAATTCAGACAACATTTAAAAAGAAAATATTATCCCACGTATTATCATCATATGAATAAATAGTTTCATGTGTTAATAAGATAAGTAAATAATTATCTAAGTCCTATGGATTTGAAGGGAATCCAGGGAAGAAATTGATGGTAGAGAGAAAGATGTATAAAGGTAATAAGAGAAAGAATAATTTTCTCATATGTGGTAACTGTGGAAAGAATCTCCTTGGTAAATTCTTGAAAGGAATGGGAAGTGTACAGAAAAAGGACAACATGTACGTGATTGCAAGGGTAAGAAAAAGGTTTCAAATGTACAATACCTCATCTGCATGGAGTTGGGAAACTACACAAATCAATGTACCAATCTTTAGAGTATACCACAAATGATGTTGTTGGATAATAATAAAGTTATGATACTACCATAGATGAAGAGTAATGACTAGTTTTATTATGTTGATATTATAGAATTATCTCATTTTAGTGTTGTATCAATGATGTACATGTTTAAAAAATTATATATTATATAAGGATTGTACTGCTATACTATTTAATTAAGGAATTGAGATTGTGTAGAACAAAAAGTGACCCAATAACATGTTAATTTTTTTGGGAAATATATGGTTGAGAGAAAGATAAACTGTAATATGGTACCAATACTGAGGTAGTGATTTTGGTATAAGATATTATTGATTTTTATAAATTATATTTGATATTCTTGACTACCTTGAAACTTATTAATGATTAGTATATTCCATCATTATTGGAGTCTGCAAAATTTTTCGAGATAAGGTGTATATCCAGTATTCTATAAGGATAAGGGAGTATGAATGTAATAAATACGATTTTATGGTAATTCATGGTTTTATCATGTTTTAAATGAATACATGATGAAGGTATTCACATGTTGTTACATGGAAAAAAGGATCTTGATTGTGTTTACCTTCCTTATAAATTTAGGACTGTGTGTTTGGACATAAGTACTTTGGATAAGTATAAAAGTTGGAATGGATTAAGTTAAACATTGGATACTATTTTGTAACATTAAAAATAATTCTTAGTATAATTTTTTGGATTGTTATAAAAAGGAAAACCAAGAGGTCAGGAGAAAGTCGTTGCATCCGGCAAGGTCATGAGACTTGAACCCGCAACCAAAGGGAGACATGGGGGCATCACCTACCACTAGCCTACTTGATTTCCTGATTTGTATAATGTAGATTTTTTTAAATAGCCGAACAAATTAATTATAATGTAATTATTTTTAGACCCCTATGCAATTAAGATAAGTAGAATATTTTTGAATTCTATTATCTATTGAAGCGTATTATGAGTTTGTGGTTGGAATAAGTAAAAGGACAAAACCTTACTCGTCATGCATATTTTTTTCCTTTTATTATATGAATTCACTAATTCTTAAACTTTATGGAAGGGATCTTATAACAAAAAATGTGGTGTCCTAATACCATATGTTTTGTTAAACTGATGATATTTTAAATCATCATATATTTATGGCTTTGAGGCTCTCAATTGTACACTTGTGTATTATTGATGACCTTAGTCACTCCCTATAATTATTTACATTTTCCCTCTAAATATGGGTCTCTAATTTCTAATAATTTTCTCATAATCGAGGTCATAATTTGGTGGTGACTTTTTCAATTATCTTTCCCACTTATTAAAGCTAAATTTTATTAAACCAATTTCTGATGTTGGTTTTCCACCAAAGTATTTTTCTATTTTTAACCATTTATTTTCAAAGAACAATTTTATATTGTGAGGACAGAATTTATTGAGGGATGGGACAAAGTAACACCTAAATATTTCATAGTATGTTATCTCTTTATAGTAATTCAATACCTGGCACTACACACAACAACAAGTTCAAGCGCACCATGACTTACCAAAGTAGCCGTTGAAAAAATGGTTATGAAAAGTATTTACTAAATTTTTAATTATATATATATCCTCTATAATTTTGACATTCATATTTATTATTTCATAGAAATAATATTAGAACAAATTCAATTTTTTCGATAAAATAAGAATTTTTAAAAAATTGCACTTTTACCGTTTATTTACTAATAAATCCTTTTTAAAACAAATATTTGACAATTTTATATATAAAATTTAATGAAATAAAATTCTTATTTAGAATAGGTACATAAAATTCTAGTTTGGATAAATTTTTGGTACTTTTCGGATAACTTTCATATTTTGATAAATAGTAAAAAATACTAAATTTTAATTGAAAGAATCCTTTTTAATAAAAATAATTTATAGTGTTAAATTATGAATTTGAATGGTTTATATCTATAATTATATTATAATTTTATAATTTAATAAAATTTATTTCATTATAAGTAATTTCACATTTAAATTTAACATAAACACATGTCAATCTTTTGATTATTTTTACATTCTAAAAACCCGCCTTTTGGTTTTGACAATGGGAATTTATTTTAAATTAATTAATGAATCTAATATGTTTTAAAAGTGGTAAAATATATTTTTTTTTTAATTTGGAATATCAAAATTACCTTTGGGTGAATTTTTATTAGTTTTCAGAAAACATTCAATTTTTGAGGAATAGTGGAAAACACTACGTTATTGCTTAAAACCGAATTTTTATTTTAATAATTATTTATTTTATATAAATTGATTTTAAGTGAAAATAGATATATAATACCTATATAAGTTCAATATATTTCATTGGAGTTATTTTATAAAAAAATTAGATGTACAAATATTTATTGAACTTTTTACCTTCTTTTACCCATGTTCTTCGAGCATTTGCAAATTTGCATAAAACATAATTTTACCACCTCTGTGAGTGGAATTTCAAAAATACTAGAGACCTAGTTGACATCATTAAGTAAAATTAATTTCAATAAGTTTAAAATAATTTTCGTTGAATAGTAACTTTTGGCTTTTATTGACCACCGTTAAATTTAAATAGAGTACTTAATGGTAAAAATGATATTATAATTACCCTAACACATATCCTAATTCTATTATATATGTGTAATTCAACCAAGAAAAAATTATTAATAATGTATTGTCCCTTTTTTCCACTTTTATTTTATTATGATATTTATTATTATTTTATTTTAAGAATAGTTAAAAGTGTTAAATTCAGTATTTATTAACTAAACCATTTTTAATATTGGGTAATACATAAGATATAATTGACTATAAATATTCATTAGAAATATAAAAATATTTCCTACATAATTGTATTTTATTTATAATTTTTATAGATTATATAATTAAATTTATATATGACACAATGATGATGTTGTAATTACCTTCTTAATGAAATATTAAAATAGTTTATATTATAAATATTAAAATAAAGAGACATTAAATGTTTTGATTCCATACACGAATATTATAGGTTAATATGACATTTTTGGGTTAATTATATAATTTGTTTTGGAGTGATAAGGTTTTTATGTCTTTCACAAAAACTAAATACCAAATAGTGTAAAAATTGACCAAAATATGTTTTTAAACCAAATACTATATATTTGGTTGATATAATATTTCTAAAAATATAAGGTTTGGCCAAAGGGATTAAATAATATTATATATGTCTTTAATTAAACACTTTAGGTTATCTTGGATGTTTAGAGTAATATTATTAATCATAGAGTGTAGTAATACAAGAAGACAAGGTAAAAGAAAAACAATTTAACTAAGAGTAAAATCTAAAATAAAAGGTTACAATGGTAACCAAAACTTATCTAAAACCTATTGGTTGAGAGGAATTAATCCCAAAACAACCTAAGGCCCGAAATAAATTCATTCTGATCCATTTTATCCCGAATATGATTGTATAATGAATTAATATTCTAATCTTTTCCTTAAGTGACCCTATCCCCTCTAATAAATGGGAACTTCCCCTTATCTTTAAATCACACCTCCAAAGCCATTTTTCTCGGACAAAATCTTCCCAAATATCCTCCCAACTTTCCTCTCATAATCCTAGACTCCTTACATTGACCAAAAAGAAAACTTATGGATTCTTTTTTATCAACTCAAAAGGAAACACTTGAAGAAGATGTAATAATTTCACCACCCTCTTCCAAGTTCATTTCTTCTTCCACTTCCTATTTCTTTGTTGTTTTAAAAAAAATAACTCTACTACCTCCTACAAAATATGAAGTTATTATAAATATGGTAAATCCATATTCATTATTCTATCCATCATATAAATGAAAAAGACACTATACGTGCATACGCATGGCTTACCGTCTCCACATCATGGTGTAGTCTGTTATTCAAACACTACATTATTTGGATGTGTATAATAATGAGTATAACGGATGTAAATAATAAATATAACACATTAATGATTTTTTTATATATGATATACCATCCAATTATGTACAATTTCACCCTTAATATAATGGTATTGTTGCTCGTGCGTATGTACAGATTGTCGTCTCCCAGAACGTAATGAGATTCATTCCCCATCGTAATCATTCAAGAATAATTTTATTTTTGTGATTAAGAATAATGTATAAGAACATAATATCATTCTGTAGATGAATCAAATACATCATATCCATAAAGAATATTGCTTACATAACCAAGCATATAATGGAAAACGTATTAGTTAACACTGAAATGATGATACTACTAAAATATTATTAACAAAACAATATTAGAAGATCATATATGATATCATATATATGTATGTGGTTTTTGTATAACTTAATACAAATTATTTAACTATTTTTCAGGAGTTTAATGTACCCTCAAACTAGTAAAAGTACAAGGTAATGATTACTTCCTCAATCTCATTATTATATGAGATTATTTATGAGTAAGTATTTACTGGGACATAATTATCATTGATACCCATATTTCATAAAAATGTTTTCAAAAGGATTATTTTAAGGTTTTATGGGAGGTTCTATTTAACTATATCATCATTTTAATTTTTTTAAAGATTTATCTTTATAAATCCTTCTAATTAATGTCCATTATTTCGAAATGATTTTAAGGATTTATTTATATGGACATGAATGTTTAGAAATGTTAATTTTTCTCAAAAGATTCAAAGTGGTATCAGAAACTTTGATTCTAAAATATATTTTAAAATACATCTTTTATAAATATATGACTTTTCATTGATTTTACAAAAAAAGTTTATTTCTCTCAAAAGGTTGTACTGATTATTTTCAACTATGTCACCCTCTTTTACTAGATATTATTCTTGATTGAGGTTGATTTATTATAATACAATCGTACATATTGTATTGAATGAGTAATTATATGTTTGACTATGGATGTTCTATTTTTATACAATTAATTTTTTATAGTTAATGTGTTGACATTTCGTTTTCTAGTTTTATTATGAATATTTTTGTTATATGTCAGCATTTTCATATGAGGAATGCAACTGACTTGGTAAGTGACAGGTGGAGTCTTCTATAGCTCAGTGATGCATCAGTAGGTCTAATGAGACAAACTAGTGTATTGACACAAGGACATGACTAAAATTTTATTTTTTCTCTTGGAACATGACATTAACTATGTGGTACTAATTTCCACCATTAGGTATTCCTTCATTATGAAATTAGTTATTACATGTGATTATTTAAATAGTAGAATATCCATGTGCATATTTATATGGTGATGTTTGATTTATTTTTTAGATATTATCTTCAAGATTATATTTAAAATGGATTTTGTTTTTATTCCACATTTTCCCTTAAAGTTTATAGATTTCGATAAATTATTTACCCTTACTAAGCAACCGAGGTCACCCCTTTCTTATGTTTTATTTCCCCAGGATTCCAAGAAGTGTATTATGATTGATATTCATGGTTATGATAAATGGAATAATGGAGTTCTAAACAAAATTCTATGCTATATTTTATGATTGAAATTATAATGTAATGTTAATGTCTGTAATTTATTTTTTCAAGGAATACTAAACTGATCAGTCATTTGGAACTTGATTCCTTGTAATCATTCCAATGTGTTAAAATAATGCACCGGCTCTGTGTAACTGGGGTCGGGATTTATATAATTTATGTGATAGGTTCTATAGGCAAGTCCTCCAGTGGATCCTTCTTTAGTGGATTCCATAATCTATAAAATTTAGACTATTCATCAAGTGGGAGTCAGAATCCTAGGATAAGTAGTTGACCATGTTATAGAATTTACTGAGTATGATACACATATCATCTATAGTGAAAAAGAACTATATAAATCTCATAAGTTTATTGAACATATTGATAGAGTAATTGTCTTTCTGAAGACACCATAGAACTCTACAGTGGGTTTTTTCATCTAAATTCTTGAAGGGAGAGAAATGAGATAGTGGTACTCAATTATAAAAGCTATGTTGTATTATAATCTTACCCAGTTATCGTTAAAAAAATATACATCCATTTTTTATCCAAATAAATAATGAGGGGAATATTCCAAGGGGTTCTAGACTATATAGAATGGGGATTGTATCATTATGGAGTATTCAACTCACATTGATGAGTTAGTTAACTTGGTACCAAAACGTTTTACCATGATTACTTGAAATCTTAGAGAATTTAAATGGGGTTGGGTGTAGATATTCTCTCAGTACTAGTTCTCATGTTTCATCAAAATTTTGAGGAGGTTTTCAATAATATAGCATTTTTATAGGTATAAATATATGTAATAATATGTTTGTGTGGACCTTTGGTTGTTGTTGTTTGTTAGGGTGTGTGTTTTGGCTAGAAAAGGATGTGAAGAGGTGTCCATTTTTCTTCATAAATAGTCTCCAGAGATTCACTGAAAATCAGAATTTTGTATGCTATCAATTGGACTGCATATTCATACCAAGACTAAATGAATTAAATCTCCCAATACTTTTCATCATTTTGGGAAATCTGTCCATCTTAGACCTTTTTTTGTGAAAGGATTCCCTAACCTAATAATGTTGAATCCACTCTAACCAACTGTTTTTGGTTTTTTCTAATATTACTGAGTGTAGTTGGTCTTATCAAGAGGCTAAGTGGGATTTTAATGTGAAAATATAACACACAGAGGAGATGATACAGAATGTCTTTATGATTTAGTGTGTGCACTAGAGAAATTTGATGTAAGGATGACTACTTTTAGAGGTATGGTGTTTATTTCATCTTATATGGTGGTATTTTTTTTTTGATACGGTCAATAGTCATTATTTTATACATTCAAATTTATTTTACATGTTGTTCCTACATTCATATCTTATGTTTTTATTTTTGGATATTTATAATCCTTTGAGAAATAGGTCCAAACAAGGATTTCATTGTCTCACATTTTGGGTAATGACAAATTACATCATAGTGCTGTGGTATTTCATGATTCTTGATATTGATATCTTCCACCTGACAATTTTCATGGATTTGACGATTATTGTTAAGGCCCTAGTATAATTTTATCCTCATCAATTTCAATTTTTTTCTCTTTAAGGAGTCACTCATGTCATCGGATGTGAGTGGGATTATAGGTTTGGGAGAGGGGGGAATCTTTTTCTTTATTCTAGGGTGATCTCATATTAGTTTTCGGAGATGTTAATTGAGGTAGTTGACCCTTTATTGAGTATTAACCTTCCATGGGTGGTGTTAGTATACCCTGAGGTCATTCCATATTACTTCTTAGTTAACCTACATAGAGATATGTCATGTGCACCATTGACCTACTACCTGGTACAATGCCCATTCCTATGACATCAGATCGTATGGAACCTACTAAGTTAGTTGAACTTAATTTCCCTATAACAGTTCTTGAGGCTATTTGATTTATTTTTCCTACCATGTCATAGTCGTATTCACCTACCCTCTTTAATAAGAATTTAGATTTATTCTTATACCTTATATGGATTGTCCAAAGTCAAATCATGTGCAATTTAATAAAAACTATCCCTTTCTTGGGATTGATGATATTTTTATCAGCATTGGGGGTAGATTGGATTCCAATGATCTACCTTTTGTCAAGGTACCACATGTTGAAATTTCGATAAGAGGATATAGTTAAGATAATATTTAGGATCCGGTGTTGGAATTTTGAGTTTTTTGTTATACTATTCAGTCTCACTAACATTCCTATAGTGTTTATAGAATATATGAGAAAAATTATAATAAATTCTTGAAATATTTTGTTGTTGTGTTCAAAAATTATAATTTATTATATATTTCAATTTAGTGAAGGGTTACATCATACATTGTATCATTATTATCAAATTTTGGGAACAACATTTTTATGGTAAACATTACAATTGTAAATTTTGGTTTCTCAATTGAAGTGTATGGGCTATGTTATATCTGAGAGTAGTGTCTTGGTGAATCCTTAAAAGATATAGGTTTTTAGTCCATTTAGAATACCATAAATGTGTTTTAGATTTAGATTCTCCTAATGTTGTCGGGTTATTACAAGTGGTTCATTCAGTACATCTTCACGCTTTCATTTATGATAGAAACTTCAACCCATTAGGGTGTAATGTCTTAGTTTAATGATAGTTCTCAATGATATTTTAAGGAACTAAATAAGATATTTCCTTCAACTCACATTTCAATTCTTATAGAACAATTTTCTTGTAATGATGACTTCTTTGATGCTTCACGTATGAGTTTGGGGTCTGTCTTGATGTATGGGAAACTAGTGGTGGATTATGGCTCTCTCTAGTTACACCCTAAGGGTATTAACTACCCTACCCATAATCTTGAGTTGGTAGTGGTTATTCATGCACTCAAAAAATTGTGTTAATACCTCTTTGGGGATATATTTATGGTATAATATGATCATAATAGATAGAAGTATATTTTTACCAAGTGTGATCTAAACTTACAAAAATATTGTTAGATGTGTATCATAAGAATTTTGATTTTGATATATCTTATACTCATATAAAATATAATGGGGTTGTTGATGCATTGAGCATTAAAATATCAACTCAGTAAGTGAAGTAATCCATAGAACATTGTTATCTAATGGGTTTTTTTTGCTCAGACTAACCAAGGAGTAGAAGAAACTGGTGGTTGGGTTTACTTTAACCAAAAAAGGCTGACTTTTAATTTGATGAGTATGTTTGTCTTGATTAGGTATCTAAAACCAATGTTAAAATAAATTTGTAAAATCCAAAATGGTGGGGAGACCTCAAGTGAGTGTTTTCATTCTCTTGGTGGAATGTTTTGTTCCCAAAGAAGGTTGGTTATTTATTTCTATTTGAGGTAGGGGTTGAACGATGTAAGGTTCCATTATTATTGGTTTGTGAACCCCGGGACTATACAGATGTATCATTACATGAGATGTCAGTATAGGTGGTTATGTATTAGATGGTTGATTGTAGTTTGTGTGTCATGGTGTCTGATGTTCTGGAAAATTATGAAAGAGCACTAGAGACATGATGGTTTATTACATCCCTTTCTCGTTCTAGTATAGAAGTGGGATGAGATTTACATGGACATAATTATCGGTTCACCATGTAATCCTTGAATGAAGGATGTTATTTTGGTTACATTGATCAACTCAGATAATTGAAAATTTTCATCCCAATCAAGGAGATGAAGAATGAATATCACATAACGAACTTATATGTATGAGATACTGTCATACATCATGGTTTTTCCTCCCGATTGCTTATGAAAGGTACCATAAATTTACATTTAGGTTTTACAAATTCTTGAAATAGGTGATGGGTTTCTAGTTAAAATTGACCATGGAATATCATAAATATATATATCTACAGATATAGAGATCTATTAAGGTTATTGATGATTTTATTTGGGAATGTGTGCTTGTTTTTTATTGTTCATGGGAAAATAATTTGTCCCTAGTGGATTTTTATTATAATAAAAATATCAAGCCTCTATTAAGACTGCACCCTTTGAAGATTTTTATGGGTGGAAATGTATATCTCCCTTGTTTGAGAATGATTTGGGAGACCAGTCCTTGGTTGGGTCGAGTCTTATTTAGGTTACGATAGAAAAGGTGCAGTTGATCTGGAATAGTTTGCTCATGACACAAAGTCATCATAAATCATATGTGGACCATCTTCTATTATTGATATAGTTCTAGGATAGTGATCTACTTTTTCTCATAGTCTACCCACGCTTAGAAGGTAGTAATTTGGGTAGATAGGCTACATTGTCGTCAAGGATTGTGGGCCCCACTATGTTTATAATGAATCCTGGAAAGGTGTCAAATTTTATTGAATTGTTTTCTCTTTTGACATTTACATAGGAGGCATTTGATGGTTTCTATTTTAAGATGTATCAATCGGATCATTCCCATTTTATAAGTTTATATGATGTTGATATGGATCCTGAAACCACTATAGTTGAGAAACCAATTCATATTATGGATCGTCAAGAAATGTTATTGTGTGGAAAAACAATTCCCTTGGTATATTTACTACTGTAGTAAGGATGGTCTATCCATGAGATTAAGGATTAGGAATTATTGATGATACAGAAAGGGTATTTCCTTTTTTTAATCTATGATCCCAAATACTTTTTTGGGAAATAATGTGTTTATATTGGGGATATTATAAAATTACGTTACCTTTCTTTAGGTACTTTTTGACTCTAGTATTTTCACCATTTTCGTTTTTGTGTGTTTTGGTCCCAACGGGGATAGAGATATTTTTTGAGGGGAAATAAACTAATGTTCAGGGTTGGTTTTTTTGTTTCAATTGATTGATTTTAGGTATAAACATTTCAAATTTATAATGGGTTTCTCCATGGATTATAAAATAATTAGATACAATTCATGATTTTACTATAGAATCTAGACTCTCGGATTCCTATTATGCATATTCACATCATAAAAATGTTATGAAATGTGAATATTGTTTAGGGAATACAATTTTAGTCCCACTCATATCATGAAAAAATATAATCCATGAAATATTTGATGATATAAATAGATAAATATGAATAATATCAACCTGAGGTGAATTATTTTTTGGGGTATTTATAAAATCATGGAATTCACGACATGAAAGGTCTTCAAGAAATGGATTATTTGATTTGGATTGTTTTTATTACATCTCTCTCCTTAAACATTCCTTATTCTGTGTGCAAGTCTCCCTCTAACACCTTAGGGTAATTTTGTGTGACCAATATCTTTCTAGATCACAGCATTTAGTGTTTGATCCCTGTAGAAATTTCACTGCTTCTCCATAGTTATTTTTCATCCTATTTATTCTCTACAATTACTTATGGTAGCATCTTATTCGATTTTTGTGGATTAGGTTGTGAATTTTTGGTATTTTCTATCAATCATGTTACATTTCCCATTGATCCTAATATTTTACCAACTGGTCTTCTATTTACCTATCTCAATCATAGAATGTGACAAGCATCCTCCATTATTGTGGTAGGTGAATCTATGAAAGTGGGTTCAATTCATGAATTACATTGTTTCATTATCAATTAATTTGGGTTCTTGATTAAAATTTATTTTTTTTGACATTGGGATGGATTTTTTGGAAAATATAAACATTTTTTAGGGATTTTCATTAAATATAATTTTGTGCACACCAGATATTTTATTAAATTCAGTAAATGGTGGGTTTGATTTTGACATTTATTCTGACATACATGGCACATTGGGTAACCTTGGGTGTTTGGAGAATATACATTTCACTCTTTATGGGTATAATAAAAGAAGATGTTTATTGTCACATCAGTGGCCATAATTCCACTAGATATTATATTGGTTGGATCCACCGTAGGCCTGTATCTGTGATTTTATTTCATATATAGCACATATAATCATAGGTTAGAGCCCAAATCGTCTGATTTTTCAATTTTGATTTGTTTTTCACATGGTGGTATCTTCATGGTTATTCAATCATATTTTTATATTATGGGATATCTATGGTTGGTTTTATTATTCTTACCTAATTTCTTTTATTCATGACATATTCTTGGATTTAGTGAATTTTGTATGTTTTTATAAAAACTAAAGAATGATTTATAAAATGGTTTTACTTTATAAAAAATATTTATAAGATTTATTTGTTTTAAATCGAGATCTATTTAATTCTTGATATCAGAAAATTTATAGAATCTTTTGTGGTATCCTACTTGGTTTTTTGATCACACACTAGTTTTTCCATTGGGTGGTTGTAGATTTTTTTTGTAAGGCTCGAGTAAAGTTAATAGAATTATGTAGCATGGTGGATTATCTTTCTTGTAATTGAACTTGTAAAAGGATGGTTTGGGGGTGAAGGATGGTCACACATGGACGTGGTTTATCTGGTTTATTTTATCTTTCTAGTTTTTCCTGTAAATATTGACTTATTTTGTCTCCTGAATGTTTATATTTCATCCACATCGTACTGTAGTTGTAAACCTTGTTTTTGTTACACACGAGACTGGTTTTTTGTTCCTTTATTTAAACTCACTATTTTGACGTCCATCTTGGATGAATTTTTTAGTTGATGTGGGTTTATTCATTACATGTTCATGATAATCAGAAAAGGCATTTTTGTAATAATCAGTAAAATAATGATTCTTTTCACACATTTTATAAAAAATCCTAAATTACATATTTGTAAAACATTTTATAAATTAATTTTTAACCCATCTGAAATAAATTCAAATACATTTGAAAATGACTTTAAATAATCATTTGATCATAGAAAATTACACCCATGAGAACATTTAAAAAAACTAGTTCATGGAATAAAATGTTTATCGATAAATTATAAAATAAGGTTAGGATTTCGTAAAAACATTTTCATAACCATTTTATGTACCAAAGAGATGAAAATGTTACTAATATATGAAAAATATATGATAATGTAGATAATAAGAAAAAATATAGGGTTTAATGCATAAATATAATATATATTCTCTTAATATTAATTTATCATTCCCAATTCAAAAATGAAATGAGATTGTAAAATAAAATCTTACCACATTGGTATCTTTTGAATCGTAAAACCCTTTAAATAAGTAAATTCAAATGAAAATATAGATCAAATCAATAAAAATATATTCATCATATAAAATATCAAATGGGAATTATATATAACATATTGAAAATCATAGGTTCATGACATGAAACATATCTCAACAAAACAATATTGAGGTGAAGAGCCCTTGTACTATTGTTAATCTATGAATACAAATCTCATTAAAGTTATTACCAAATAGTTACTTTAAATACCCTATAATTTTCATTTAAATTATCAGAATATTCCTTTATGTTCTGTATATATAACACATAAAAGATACTAGTGGTAAATATGGCATATGTCTCATAGAAATAAAAGTGATATAAGAATCTCTTACCACATGTCCAGAATGGTTTCATACATGATTTTAAAATCCTATAAAATAAAAATATATTTAATATAAATCTATAAATATATATATATAAAGACTTATCATATGGTATATTATTCAATTATAATGTCTTATCACCCATTTATTAATATCTCTTCATTAAAATCATTGTTTCTTCCGTTAACTATTCCATTTTTCATGTGTATTTTAGTATTGTAGTAACAATACGTGAACCTTGTCCATAGATTATTCATATATAGAATCCTAATCATATCATATGATTAATATTTTTCAATCATATACAATTTTACAACCATTCATATAATATGTAAATGAGAAATCAATTACAAAACTTCATGAGATGGTAGTATGCGTGCACACACGATTGATATTTTTACATTTGGATGGATGGAAAAGTAAAATAGTAATTAAACATACTAGAATCATAATTATATCATATATATTTCAAATATATTTATTAATTATATCCTTATATCCATCCATATAATATATATATATATATATAAATAACACCTCTTTATGGTGGTGGTGGTCAACATGTACGCAAGAGTGACGTTATCATCTTACGATGGATGGTAGGGTCAAAATGTATTAAATATTTTATCTTTATATAATAATAATATTATTATAAAAATATATAATAATTAAATCCATATATATTACTTTTCATGATATGTGATGATGAAGAATAAAATACCTCCATCATAGATATGGTAGTTCGAACATGCACACATTGAATTTTTAATTTTCTATTAAGATGGATGATAAATAGATAATGGTTGTTATATTAACATAATATTAAATTTTTAATTTAATGTTAATGATTTCAATATTTTAATAAATTTAAATAAATTTAGAGGATATATAAGAAGAAATAAAATTAAAACTATTCAGTTAATGTATTTATATCTTCATTGAGAAACCACTTCTGGATCTCTTCTTGAGGACCCTTGGGAAATTATTTTAAGAATACCATAACATTTAGAATGTTTCTAGGAATTTTTTTGAAAATTTTTGGAAGGGTATTTTTGAAATATGAGGCTCAAGAATGTGTGAATAAAAGAGGAGAGGTGGAGCCTATTTATAAGTGAGGTGGGTCATAAACATCTAAATATTTGAGACAATAATGTATAATATATGTTTTACTATTCTAAAATTGCTCAAAACATCATAATAATTGAATATAAGTCGTATATTATAAATAAATTATCATTAAATTAAATTTATACATTTTTAAGTGTTTTTTAACTTATATTTTTGTTTGACCCCCTTATTGACCATGTTTATCCTTAACCATTGTATCAAATGTTTAAATATTTAAGTGTCATGAAAGTAATTTTTCTAATGTAAAGTTGGATGTATGTGAAAAACAAGTGGTATTATAGAAACTATTACTTAGAGTTTATTATAATTTGAATTTTTAATATTTTATTATTATTTTGAAAATTAATTTTTTTCATTAAATATCATTTCATGTAATTTCCATGACTATTGACATATTTTGTCTTCAAAGACATCATGCTAACAATAGGATTATAATATAAATAATTTAACTATAAATAAAAAATTATAAGTATCCAATAAAATCATGTAGCTCTTTAATTGATACAAAAAATATTACTTTTTTTTTAATCATTTACTTTTTTCCAACTGCTCTCAGAAGCATTACCATGACATTCCTTAAATGTTAAAGGTAATTATACCATCACTAAAAACATATAATATATTATTATCATAAATATAGTTTAATATTAATAAATTTTATAATCAATATTTATTTAGGTATAATTTTTATCTGTGTATATATCATGACAATATAAAATGTGAGAGAGTGTGACATTTTATAAATAGTCTTTATTTAAAATAATAAAAATGTTGCAATCAAAGGAATGTGAAACAAAATTACATATTTTGTAAGATATATTGGTGATGATGTAATTGAAATATTGTAATAAAATAAATGAAATTTTATAGAGACTTGTAAACCATATCTCAGACTTTCACCCATGATTAAATCATTTTACCCTTTATCGTGGTCATAACAAATTACCACAGTTACTATTCATTACGTTCCAAAATAAAAGGGAATTATTTGCATAATTTTTTATGTATTATTCAAAATATGAAATAAATGTTTCAATATTAAATTTCCAAATGTGTTATATGTTCATTTTAATATAAGTACGCAAATGCAAATAAAAATAGTGTCAAATACTTCTTTTTAAGCATATAGAGGGTTTTCCCCAAAATCAAGTACAATGTTTATTAAAATGGAATTAATTTAATTATGTTTAATAAAATTAAAATTATGTGACTAAAAGAGAAGTACAAAACCAAATATAATACTAAAATTACGTTGATTAAATGAAATTCTAGTTTTTTTACGAAATCTTTATTTTTCACTATTCACAAAAAATCATCAATTTTAGAAAAATCCCAAAAATTTATATATAAATTATATTGCATGATGTGTTTAAAAATTAATTTTATTTTATAATTTTCAAATTCTAATATTAATAAATATATATTTTTAAAATACAAAATATAAGGAAAACTAGCTTTTATATAAAATAATCATTTTTAAACATTAATAATTCTTAACATTATACTATTTAATACTTCTCATTCAAGTTAGATTAATTATTTCCTAATAAGTGATACAAAAATTTAAATTAGGAGATATTTTTTTCATATACTTAATAATGTAGTTACTTCAATTCATACCTACCAAATCATCAGCTAAGTTATAAGATTCATATTTAAATAATAATTTTTCCATAGTTTATCATAGTTTATTTATGCTCAGGGTTGTGTGTGGTACATGTTATAAAACATGAAATTAATTTCAAATAAAATACATTCTATAATATTAAGTAGTTACCTAAATTTATATATGTTGTGAACCTTGTGTCATCACCTATCAATGAAGGATACACATTCTCTATGTATGGGTTTTCTTGGGGGATTGAAACCATGATGTGATATGATGTGTTATTTATAATTTTTTGTTGTTGAGAATTTTTTTTTAAAAAACATTTAACACCCCCAAAATACTATATTTCCCTATAAATTATTTCCATATATTTCATTACTCACAACACTATGTTTAAATGAATCTATATATACTAATAAAATATTATTCTTAAATGTGACCATTATCGCATAGTAGTTGAATTGAAATGTATTAAAATAACTAAATAAGTTATATAAAACTATTTTTTTACATATGTAAAAAATTATTTCATTTATTATAAATTTGATAAATGAAAAATAAAATCATTTGAACGGTAAAAAATAGATATGTTTTTATACAAATCATATTTTATGCACACATTGTGTTCTTATCTTAATAAATTATATTAATATCTATTTATGGATTAATTTAATGAAATGATTTAATAATATATTCAATAACATATTTTAACATTCATCTAATGTTTTTACTATGAGAGGTATGTGAATAAATTCTATGTCAAGCGTAAAAATGTAGTTTTAACAAAATTTTTGTTGTTTCATTTTCCATGGTTTTTTGAAACTAAAATATACCAATTATATAAATGTAATTTTATAAAATGGATTGAATATTTTAAATTACCATTTCAAAAAAATTTAATGATTAAATATCTATTTTTTTCATTGGTAATAGTAACTTGGTCCAAAATAATTCACCTCAGTTAATGATAAAAAAGGATAATATGGGGGTTTAAACTAAAAGAAACAATTTAAAATGTTATATGAAATTTTTTAAATTTGATTAATTAAATATATTAATTACATAAACAATAAATTATTCAAAACTTTTGTAATTTTTTCCCCTTTCACTCAAATATTACATTATTATTTTTTAATGTTTTGAGCATTTACAAGTCTTCCACCCACATCACTTATAAAAGATGTCCTCTCTCCCTAACTACCCAATTTATGATCCATATATCACATCCAATACCTGAAAAAGTACCTTATTAACTTACTTACCCGCATATTAGAGCCTATGGTCTTCACAAAATACCAACCATTGAAGGTTTATTGTGTAATCCAAAAGAGGTTCCATAATGATGTGATTCTCATCTTTACATATCTTTTTAGAGTTTATTTCTTCCTTAAAATACTCAAAATATTCTATAAACATATACATAAGAATAAATTTACTATAATTAAATGTTTTAATTATTATTTCATTGAAATTTTCGACCTCCTTTCCGTCCTTTGAGAAATGATAACGTCGTTTGTGTGTACATGTGGACAACCACTATAATGAAGTGATGCGATTCACTTTCATATCCTCCATAAATAGATACTCATAGATATTATTCTAATAAATATTTATGATACATAAGATATTATTAAGATTATCAATTATATAAAATTATTTTAATTTATTTCTTTTCATTTTTTGGAAAATGAAATCATTATTCATGTGCATGTTCGAACTACCATCTACAAAAAGTGATATTATTAATTTTTAATCATTACCTTATTTGAATTATTATAACAGTTTATATCTTCAATAAATTTTGTACTTATATCCTTAATAATATTTTTAGATGATTAAACTATTACTGAGGTGGAAGTTCATGAACCATCAAACCAAAACATACACAGAAAATAGAATAGTTTTCACTCAAATATTTTTTTTAATGAATAATTATTAATAAATGGGTTGTTGGTAATTATAAATGAAATTTTTATTTTAAAATAATTATGAATATGGTCATTACATATTTTTATGTTAAATAAAAATTTATAATACTTGATCTTAATAGTGCGTATGTAGAAATATAGAACCTAGGGTAAGTTCTTATGTTACAATCCAATTTCTCATTGTGATCATAAATGATATATTTATATTGAAGAAAATTATATGATATTTATCTTTTAAAATCCATATATTTTTCTACCCTTTATATATTTCTATATTTTTCAATTATTAGTTTTATTTTCCTCTCTTTGTTATTATATATGATCAATAATATATTTTTAAGAAAATATGAGATAATTTATACTTTTTAGGTTAAGAATATTTTTTCTTAATGTCCATGTTATTAAAAAAATTATTGATGTTTTACCTATACATAAATTTTTGATAAAGCATATTTTTTCTATATTTTATATTATTTATAAATAATTAAAATTAATATTTAAAAAAATGGTGTGGCTTGTGTTTGGAATTTTACACAAGAGTGAAAAAAATATTTTTATATTTAAATTATATAATGAGAACGGATTTTCCAAATCTCATGGATATTATTTTATTTTAATATTTCATTTAAATTATCCATATTTATTATAACATAATATAGTTTCTCAATATTTTGGAAATTTATTAGTTTCTATATATACGTAAGTAAAAGGATATTTTCTCTTCTTTTCAAATAAATGTTCAAATTCACAATTAAGGGTATTTATCATATATTTAAATGTAATTTGATTTTTATTATGCAACGCTATTGATATGATCTAATGATATAATCCGTGTTTTTTCTATATGTTTCTTATGATTGTGTGATTGTGATATTTTTCTGAAACACATTCCATTTCCAAATCTTATCCAATTATAGAATTACGAATGATTCTATGATCTTATGGAGAACATATGTACGGTTTTAATAATGTTATTGGTGTTTAAATTAAATCCCTCTATTGAATTTGGTAGTTATTTATATCTTGTAATATAATATGAAATGGAATTGGGAGTGAACCCATTTTAGTATAACCATCCTTTCATTGTGACACTCTTGGGAGTGAACCCTGTCTAAGGAAATGGTTTAATGCGGATTGAACCTATTCCATCATAGAATTTAAACTCCAATGATAGTGTTGGATATAAACCTTCAATAATTAAATAATTTTTCATGATTATGATTTTTCCATAATTCATATCAAATATTATTATTCTTATGAAATGATATCATGGTTCAGGATTGATTAATGATGATTCATTAGTGTTTTGACTAGTGTTTATTGAAATTTTAATGATTTATTCATTGAATATTGATTTATGATATATAATTTATTTGGTATTAAGTTCATAATTTATAGTCATGATGTTATACCCTTGTGATTATATTCTTCTTAAAAATGATTATCGATTAATATATCACATGTAAACCCTTATAAAGTATCGAATCTCACCCATTATTTTATTTATATTTTCCATAGGTAATGAATAAATTTGTTAAGTAGGAAATGTATTAGAATGATACTATGAGAGAAGAAAATTGTGAGAGATGTTTAATATGATTCATGAAATAAAATGATTATTTATCTTGTCTCTAAAGACAGAAAACAATTATGATTTTAGGGTGTCTATTATTGGGAAATATATTGATATTAATCTAAAATGGTTGTATATTTATGGAAGTAAATTATTGGGTAGCCTCAAATGAAATGGGATCTTAGGCTATTCTGGTAGTCAATGTCGGTGATGGATGGATAATAAATATTATGCGTAATTATGTGTGAAATTATGGTGGTCTGGACAAGTTTAGAGTGGGGACTTCACTCTAATGTTTGAATTTTTACACGATGATTCATTGATGTATATGTGGTCAAATGTTATTCATATGATTATTTTCCAACTACAAGACATATTTTGATGTTATACACTACTAGTTTATATTTTATGCAGTAGCTTAGGAAAAGTCATAGATCACTCAAATTATTAATGAGATGATAAATGAACTAATAAAAAAATAGGGTTGGTTCATGGAATTCAAAAATAATGATGAAAAACTCAAGAATAAACAATTGAATTAATAGTATCATTTGAACTTTGTTTAAAAGATTAAATTTTTAATATTAAATAATAGAAAAGTAATTAAAATTAATTAATAGTTATTTTAATTAATTAATATGAACGTGAATCTTATTTGTTTTTTATACCTTTTCATTAGAGGTGGAATCCTTGTGATCTATATGATGATATTGGTTGATGATCTTAAGGCTAGTTCATTTCCATTAGGCTGTTTTTGTGAAAAATCATATAAATTGTATAGTTTCATACATTTCTCCCTCAAAATTAGTAGGGAAAGGACACCCAAATGTTGGGGGATTCGATAACATCTAGTATAGAAATGTAACAGATGTGTATCCTCTCCCTCAAACATACTCACTATTTAAATGTACATGAGTAGGCGTATATTGGGATATAAGAGATTATGCTATATGGTATGCTCTTAACAGGTGTATGATTGCTCACTGTTTATTATACATTTTTTGTGAGATGTAATGGCTTGAGATATAACACTAAATTGTATTCGTATGTGGTGTTTTGGGATCCTCATATCTGTACTTTCTTGGGTTTTGATGGCCTGAGGTGTAATGCATTTACCTAGGGTGTAGTGGCTTCTAGGAATACTCTAGGTTTCTATTTGTACATGGTGATGCTGATATATTTTGGGCTTCATTGAATGTAGTAATTGTGGTGATACTATTATATGTGGTGAGGGGAAATTTAGAATATAGTTGAGCATCAGATGTTGTAATTAAGGCATGGGAGAGAAAACCCAATATAGAAGTGGAGGTATGGTGCCTTCATTCATATATATACACTTTCTATATTGAATTTTTTTCTTTATATGTGTTACATGATGAGTGGGTAATAGTAATTATCAAGGAATATAGTTTACTTTTACAGGTGATGAGTTAGTTTTATATTTTTATTCACTAACCTTGAGTATATTTCTATCTAATATTTCATGATATGTTTCTAGGAGGATCTTATTGGGTACATATTTTATACTCACCCTATATATTTATACACTAGTTTCAGGTTTGTAAGAGTAGTTTGGTGCTTGGTCTAAGAGATACTAGCTTGAGGAGTTAATCAGGATCCATTGGTTCCTCATGGTCATGGTTGAGGATATTAATTATAAGGTTTTGTATTTTCCTAATCCATTCCTTTGTTGTTATGGGGTTTTTGGGTGTTCAGAAGTAATTTTTGAAATTTATAGTAATTTGAAAAAATAATTTATAAATTAATAAATTGATGTTAAAAATGTTTTAGTAATTATGGATGTAATTTCAAATATTTACATGTTTGATTGGACTTAATTTGGACGTTTTTAAATTGATTCGATGTTTTTTTGGGATTTTAAGAGTGATAATAATCCATTTTTTATAATTATTAATAAGTTATTTTAATTAAAAATGTAATATTATCAAGAAAATACTTATAATTATGCATGATTTTGGAGTTTTGTGAAGGTATGGAGAGTTTTATATAAGCTTTGTTAGTGTAAGTGGTATTTTATGTCAGTTATGTAAGTGTAATACCATTTTTCTCATTGGTTCAGGAAGGGAAAAAAGAGTATATATAGGTTATATAAAGATAACCTGGATATCTGATGAACATTTTAATGGAAGAAATAAAAATGTGTAAGGGATGGCACTAATTTTAATGGATTTGTGATGGAAGGTTATTCCCCATTTATGGGTAATCCGGTATTACTATTACATATGTAAGGTATTTAGAGGCTTTTTAAATATTGTGTTAGTGTAATTAAGAAGTTTTGAAGGTTATGTATGTGTATCTTGATAATTATCTACCACTATATAAAGACAATACGAGCTTCCTTAGCTCAAAAGAGGGAAATATTTTACCTGTATAATGGTAGGTTTGAGTTTCTAAATCCAATATAAGGTAAAAAAAGTATTATGTAAATTTCAAACCATATTTTTCCTTATTTCATAATGGTAATAAGTTGTTTTTATTGAGGCATACAATGAACATAGAATGGTGTTGTATTTAAAATTTTCATCACCAAATCGACGTAACTTCATAGTCTCTAAAAATATAATCCCCAATAAAGGCTTAAGGATATCACTTCAAATTATTTAAGAAACAAAATTGCAACAAACCAATACCTTTTATATATTGATTGACTATTCATCAACAACTCATCACTGACATCAGTTTCTTGAAGTATCTAAGGTCAAATCCCAATCGATAATTCACACATGCCTCAAGAGTCCATGGGAAAGCAGATTATTAAATTCTCGGTGCTTGCATGGAGGTCTGATGTAGCCATTGAAATACCAATAATCACTATGATCATGTTCCTTGGATCCGCAAAGGTTATTGGATATCTAGTGATTGGAAAGAATATTTCTCACTCTATGATGTTTGAGAGAGGATAGAGGATATATCAATGTCTAGTGGATTAATAGTCCCCAATAAATGATCTCCCTCTTTCTTATATAGTGTAGGTTACAAACCTCGAAACAGCTCCCCGGAACCTATATATATAACACCCACTAAATAATCTATAAATTTCACTTTATGACCAACTAACTGTGTCATTAACATTATTTATATATTTTCACTTCTAATATATAATGAATATATTACATGATAAAATCATACCATTAAATCAACTAATAATTCTCATAAATATTAAATGAACCATATCTATTCATATCATATTCATTTATATAATATTTTTCCATGTATTCACTTAATAGATAGTGAATAACTATAATAATAAATTCAATATAGATTATTCTATACAAAAATATTACTTATTTTCATTATTCATTTGTGATCATTTATTCACATCCATGTGTCAGACTACATGGTAGGGCCCACAATCTCCTAGGCACATATTCATCAGAATAGGGAATACTTTCGAATATTCTAAGTTGGTGACCCTATAGGCCCATATCTTAATAGTAGTGAATATTATTCATATACTAGAAGTGGATTCTAGCAACCCATCAGGTATATTAAATAGAAAATAAAAATTCATAACAACGGAATCCTTTCCTATGAACACAAACTCTGTAATATAATCTCTTTGTCTTGTAATATATCATAAATCAGAATACAAATCATAAGTCATCATCCATTATTTCTTTATAATTCATTTACCAAAATATATATACATACCTTATTATACCATGGACATGGATTTAGTAAAGTTTCTACAATCCTGATCAACTAGGCCCAAGACATAACTTCCATTCAGAAGAGACAAATTTTATCTTGATTATTCAAAAATTGTCATACCACCAATGATGAACCCAACACAATCCAAATCACTATGACACTAATTCCATAGTTTCATGATTCATCAAAGTACTTAATAAAATAATATATATTGATTATATTGTTAATTCCGAAGACCATTACATGTGCTTGTGGATTGGATCTACCAATGACACTGGAAACATGTGGTGTTCCAATTCGAAGGTTATTCCTGAAGATATCATCTATGAAATATCATCAAGAGTGAACTTCAGGAGATGAAGTCTCATTTCATATGATCCTCTAACACCTGATAACCAAACATAATATGTGTAATTTTGATTGTGTTGTCAAGTGTGTCAAATTAGATGTTTATTTTTAACTGGAATTTGTACAGTATAGAAGCATCCCTTGCTAGTCTCTCGATAGAGACCTAGATCGATAATTTAATAAGGGAGGTTTTATTATGAAATTAGAATGGTAATTATGATTGAATATGAAAATATGAAATGAAAGAAATAAAAAAATAGAAATTATCATAATTAATTAAGAGTGATCAACCAGGGCTACTCTCATGATGTTCATCCTTCATCGCTTCCTGATATAGGGTTATGATATTTAAATCTCTATTTTGTAACACTTAGAACCATAATTTTAATTATTTTATACTTGGATACCTCTTAGTCTGTAGTCAAAAACACACAATGATTCACTGGACATCGCTGATGATTGGGTTATTTGTGTTTGACTTCATAACCTAAACTCACTAAGAGAGCAATTAAAGAACTTGATGTGCTATCATGGGTTGTATGTTATTTCATTGTGATTCCATTACATGAAATTAAATTGCCTTTATAATTCTTATGTGATTTCAATTAACAAATATAAACAATACAAACTCTGCAATTGAGTGAGGTAAGAAAGAAGGATGAACGATGTGTGAAACATCAAATGAAAGGGTACCCCCAAACATGATCATTTTATTTTGATTATAACATACCAGTATATAACTAAATTTAATTAAAATATAGGATGAATAAAAAATACAACCTAGAATTAATAATATCATTCAAAACAATACAAACATGAAGCTCGGGATTCCATCATTTCATCCTCAGGTGATCCCAAGGGGTTTAGAAACCCATAGGAGAAGAGGAAGAGAAAGATGTTGAGGTAGAACTTACCATAGATTCCATAACTTAAAATATTGGTGGGAGGAATCCTTTGGGACTCCAAAATTTAAGCACACTTCCTTGGGTTCTAACTTCCAAATGGGGAGCCCAAGTTTCCATTTTATAGGAAAATTGGAAGGTGGTTTTTGGAACACATATTTTTTCAAACCATTTATACCACACTTTTCAACCATAAGACTGTTCAGTATCTCTTTTGAAAAAACTATAAAGTTGTATCCTCACTTCTTAAATTTCTCCACCTAATGTTTGGAATAAATTGGACAAGTGGATCCAGAGATATGGACACATTATATAATGCCACTTTTCTCTTTGCACAAATTTGGTGTTCTAGATAGATTAGGTCGGTTGGGCCCCTTACTGGCATAATTGGGCTCGGGTTTCTTCATAAGAGTTCTAGAAAATTAATTTTGGAACAATAATACAAAATATGATCCCATTTTAATTCACTTAATTTTATGAAGAGGCCAAACAGTAGACTGGTCATCATGGATCCATGCAATTTTGGCTCATTTTTCTTTCACCTCATCATGTGCCCTTTAAATCATCTCCTACTACCTTGAAATCATAAAAAAGTAACATTTGACTTTTTAGTAGTAAGAAAAAATAAATAATGGAATAAAAATGATGTTCTATTTGTTATTATTTTTATAATTTTCAATAATAAAATTTTAGCACTGTGGTGTAAGGGTGAAAATGAAACAGTGAACCATGGTACGATCACACCCCCACACCTAAACATTTGCACTCCTGGAAAATGAATAATATCCTAATCATGTCCCATTTCTAAATCAAAGGTATGAAAAAATACGTGATACTTTTGAAATGAAATTCATCATGTCTCATTTATGGAATAAATTTTCTTATTATTTTTCTTTTCTCACATTCAAATTTGTTCAAATTCATTTTTTCACCCATGAAACATGTCACAACCTACATCACAAAAAAAATTCCCTCTTCACTCATAGAACATATGATTGTGGATTTATTCTCTTTTCCCAGAGTTTCTATGATCTAACCATATTATTTCCAAGATTCTTAGTTCTCTACCGGCTGAAACTAGTGTGCTACTCAAGAGAACTTCCAGCATGTTTTTCTATGGTTCTAGGGTTGGTAGGATTTAATGTTTAAATATATGAGGTAGAAGAGGAGTGTATGGTCTCTAATGTAAAAAACATGTCAAAATTAATCAATCTTTCACAACTAATGTACACGCTCTACCCCTCTCAATGTGTATCACTTCCAAATCACTCTCCCCATAGTCCAACTTTATGGGTCACAACCATGTAGTGAATAATAAGGAATAAACCTCCTCCTTTAACACTTTTATCTTTTGTTATGTTTTTTATTCAATGAATAGAACTATTTTTTTAACGTATATATTTTTTGGATATAAATTCAGAAACATGTGTAAAACAATGTTGTAATATGACTTGTGAAAGAATTTCCCAAGGAAAATGTAGGCACCCTTTATATCCACCCATAAAAATTATTCTCTCCCCAAAACTACCATGGAAACACCCTATCTCCAACACTTAATAAAAATAAAACTAGAATATACACAATATATGAGTAGGTAGGTATATATTATCTTGTAATGTGGCTACCTATTAGACATTTCAGGTCCACTAAGGCTAATATAAGATAAAATGTAAAGGTAGCCGAAAATATAGGATAATTTTACAAAGTTCTTTTTAATGAATGATTGCCTCAGTCATGACTATATCATATTTGAATATTATGGTTTCAAATAGAATCAAGGAAATATTTAGTTTCTCTACATGACTCGAGACTCACAATAAAGTGATTTAAATGAATAATGTGCAATAAAGGTCTTAGAATATCTCTCGGGTAAGGGATTAAAATATTGGTTAGTGATAATGAAGAATGGGTTTGAATAATCTATTAGACACCAAACAATTATTTGAAAATAAAAATTCTAGAAAACGATTCATATCAACATTCATTTGAAAATCCATTTCCAAAAATAATGGAATTTTCCGCATAATATATTCAAGCATGAAAAATGATTTTGGATATTCTATTTAAGATCAATTTTATCTAAAAACACAAAAATGAAAACACATTTTTTTAATATTATTTTTTTAATTCTAACTATGAGATGTCACCATCCACCACACCAAAAAGTGACATTGTACTCAGTTAAAATATTTAAAATAAATAAACAATAAATAAAGGTAGAGAGAAGTGACAACCTGCTAAGTGGTGTCACACGTGGTATCTATCAGTTGGATTTACTCCATGATATGTTATGGAATATCCTCATAGAAGTGTTTGATCCTCTACCCATTGACAGTAATAATATTTCCACTCTTATCTTGAAAAACATGCATAGCACAAAAAGTGTAAACATTAGTAATAATTTAAGGACCGATCTATCGAGAACGAAGCTTAATTAGGTTAACCTTTAGCCTAGAATTATACATGATAACTTTCATACCAATATGAAACTTTCAATGATGGATCATGACATCATGGATAGCATTTGTCTTCTCTTTATAGATCTAGGAGTTCTCATATGCATCACATTGAATTTCTTCAAACTCTCAAATCTGTAGCTTCTTATGCTCACCTTAATCTAAAAGATTCATATTAAATTGTTTAATCTCCCAATATTCACGATTTTCGTCCCCCACTGGGTGGTGATAAGAATTTCCAAACACAATTCTGTATGGTAAAATTTTAATTGGGGTTTTTAAAGATGCATGGTATACCCAAAGTGCATCATCCAAGCACAAACACTATTCATTCTTGTTAGGTTGTACCATTTTTTGGAAGATTCTATAAACTTCTTGATTTGAGATTTTTTCTTTTCCGTTAGTTTGGGGGTGATATGACGTAGAGTCTTTATGTAAAACAACATACATAAGAAGAAATTTGTTCATGTTGCAATTGAAAAATGTGAACCCAGATCAATAATGATGAATATCGGTAAACCAAACCTACTGAAAATTTGGGACCTCACAAAATCAAAAACCACTCGAGAGTCATCAGTCCTGGTGGCCATCAATTCCAACCATTTAGATACATAGTCAACAGCCAATAATAAGTACAAAAGGACTAATGAATTTGGAAAAGTACCTATGAAATCAATTCCCCATGCATCGATGATCTCACAAAATAACATATGTTTTCGGGGTATTTCATTCCTCTTGGAGATATTCCCTATGAATTGAAAATGACTACATGAAATAAAAAATAAATGGTTATCCCAATAATATGTTGGAAAATAAAGTCTTGAGTCAAGGAATTTTGTGTTGTACATTGAGATTCAAGGTGGCCCCCATAGGGCAAAGTGTGAAAGGAGTTCAAAGCATAGGAAAACTCATGGTCTGGGACACACCAATGAACTACCCGGTCACCAAAAATTATCCAAAAATATGGGTCATCACAAATGTACCAATGAGAATCATGCATAATCCTCTCATATTTTGAACTATTGGAATTTTTGGGGACCCTAGACATTGCTAGAAAATTTACAATGTCCGCATACCAGGGGTAAAATCCACAACATCATGAAGGTTCTCATGAGGGAAGAATTCTCCAATGGGAAGTGGTGAGTAAACATTATGGTCCAATGGGGGTGAAATAATAATAATTTGGTCTTCTACCTCATATTATACGCCTCTCTTATTTCTTATCTCAAGGTCAAACTCTTGGAATAGGAGAATCCAATGAATGAGGCACGGCTTGGCTTCAGGTTTCTTTAGGAGGAAACAAAGAGCATCATGATCAGAAAAGACAGTGATTTTTAACCTGATAAGATATGAATGCAATTTTTCCAAGGAAAACCCAATAGAAAGAAGTTCTTTTTCAATGGTTGTGTATTTTTATTAGTTAGGGTCAAGGGTAGGATAGGCATATGAAATGACATGAGGTGATTTCTCCACCCTTTTTGATAAAACATCCCCAATTGTAATGTTAGAGGCATAACACTTAAGATCAAAGGAAAGATCCCAACATGGTGGTTGGATGACTGTAGGTGATTTTAGACCCCTTTTTAGTAAATTTTATGAATCCTCACAATTTTTATCAAACACAAACATAGAATCCTTTTTCAGTAATCGGGACAAGGGATGCACGATCTTACTAAAGTATTTAAAGAATCAGAGGTATAAACCAGTATAATCGAAGAAATATCACACCTTTGGAACATATTTTGGATATGGAAGAGTTTAAAATAATTATATTTTTCATTTATCCACTTGAATTTCCTCGTATGAAATAAAATTCCAAATAACTATCCCTCAGCCAACCATGAAGAGGCATTTCTCGTAATTTAATACATGATCTTTTTCTATGCAACGATGGAGAATAGAAGCCTGGTGGGCCAAATATCCATAAAAGGATTTTCTATAAACAATGGAATCATACATAAAATTTTCCATGAAAGTCTCTAGGTACTCATAAAAAATACTCAACATACATCACTAAAAAGTACCATGATCATTACATAGACCAAAAGGCATCCTTCTGTATGGAAATGTGCCAAATGGACAGGTAAATGTGGTATGGTTTCATAATCAACGTCCATATAGATTTGAAAGTAAATTGAATAGGAATCAAGGAAACAATAATGGGACAAACCAAACAATCTTTCTAGCATTTGTTCAATGAAAGGTAGAGGAAAGTGGGCCTTCTGTGTGGCTTGATTCAGTCGACAGTAGTCAAAACAGACTCGCCAACTGTTTTGCACTTGTGTTGGAACATATTCATTAATTTCATTTGACAAAACTATTATTATTGTTTTAGGCCCAATTTTCCCTAGGCTAACCCATTTAATATCAGATATAGGATAAATTAACCCTACTATAAGTAATTTTCTGACTTCCCATTTTACCACTTCAAGGAGAGTGGGATTCAACCGACATTGAGTTCGTCTCACGGGCTTAACCTCATAATCTAAAAGTATATGGTGCATAAAAATAGATAGGATAATCCTAGGAATATCATCCAATTTCCATCCTATTTCTTTTTTACACTCTCTCAAAAGGATGAATAGTTTCGATTCATTTTATAAAGAGGGGTTATTGGTAATAATGATGGGAAATTGGTCAATACCCTCAAGATAAGAATATTTTAAATTAGATAGAAGTGGTATTAATTATAACTCCTTGGGTTTTTAATCTGAGTAATGGGATTTAGGGGCAGTGATGTCTATTATACTATCTATCTACTCATGTTTATACTCTAAAGATAGAGAATCTATTAAAATGTGATTTTTTGAATCATCAATGGGCATGAGTACCCTAGAATGAACACACTCATCAATTAAAGCATAGAAATTACACTTTTCAGAACCCACAATACACTGAAATCATGAATCAAAACGCAAATCATCCAAAGGTGGAGAAGAGAAAAATGAATCAGAGTATGGGTTGATGAAAGAAGTCTGTGTGTGTGTGTGTGGTGTTTGAGATCACTTCCATCAAATAGATAAGATTATTGGGGTACTCTCCAATTGGGGTGTTTCATAGCCTCATGGATGTTAAAACTTACCTTTTCTCCACTAAACTCTATGGACAACATACCGTTGTGAACATTGATGATTGTCTTTACAGTTTCAAGGAATGAACTCCTATGTATGAGAGGGTCATGTCCTTGGGTCCGGGTGTCTTCCATCTCATTAATGTAGGAATTAGTGGGGAAGATGAGATTCTTCACTCTTACTAGGACATGCTCAATCACTCTGGTTGGATGTGTAGTTCTATAATTGGAAAGTTTCACGATAATGCATGTTAGTTGATGTTCTCCAACCTGTATAGAAGTATACATGGAGTGAGGCATTACCTTAATGAATGCACCTAAATCCAGCATAGCATCAGAAAATAATGTCTCCCCTATGGTAAAAAGTATCATGAATGTTCCCGGATCCTTATACTTAGCTAGAATTTCTTGTTTAATCAAGGCCGAAAAATTTCTTCCTAGGTTAACTCTTTAATTACCCTTCAACCTTTGTCTATGGCTATAGTGTTCTTTGAGAAATTTGGAATAATGATGAATTTTCTTAACTGCAACCAACAACGGAATATTAACATGAACTTTTTTAAATGTATCAATTATTTATATATCATTATCATTATCAAAATTCTTCTTAGATTTAGGGAGTCTTTGGGGGAAAGGAAGAGAAATGGATTGTTTATTTGAAAGATAAATGATAATTTTATTACCCTTTTTATTTTCTTTTTCATCATTAGAATATTTTATGTTTAGAGAAAGACTGTTTTCATTATTAGGACATACCTTTTGGGAAGAATCCTTAGAAGAAGAATCTTATTTACCACTACGAAGTGTAACTGCACATACTTTACCTTTGTCAATCGGATTGGAAATGTGTTGGGATGGTAGTTTTCCAGAACCATACATCTTAAGCTCACCGATGGTGTTCCCCAATTGTCTCACATTAGTTCATAGGCCTTGAATTACAGATTGTGTGTTCTGTTGGAATTGGAGGTTCGGGGTTGCCATTTGTTTCACCATAACCTCGAGGCTTGGTTCTGATTTGGGAGGAGTAAGATGATTGTTTTGAGAAGTTAACCCATAAGAATGTAGCATACCTTGGCCTTTTAAATACAAATTCTACTTGGGGTATCTTGAGTTTACTCCTTGTCGGTATTGGGGTTGTTCTTTCCACCCTGGGTTTGGATTTTTCTTGAATGGTTCTTTCTTGAAGGGTGGTGCTTGTTGGAATGGATGCCCAGGGAACATGGATGCACATAACACAGTTGAATCTTGAATTTTTCGGCACTGGTCAGAAGAATGACTATCTTCCAAAAAAATACACTAATGCAATGGAACATGAGGAGATTGTGAGTTACCATGTGCTTGGGCTAATTGCCTTTGAAGTGTATTCATCTCAACAAGCTTGTTACCTACCTTTTGTTCTAGAGATGTATGACTTGCCTCATGAACTCCTAGGGTTGGTTAAATATATAATTTGCCAAATTTTTGTTCATTTTGAGCCATATTGGCTATTAAAGCATGAGCGGCAGAATAAGTTTTATCAACTAAGGGACCAGCAGCTGCTGCATCAATCAATCCATGATCCATAGGGATATGTCCCTCATAAAAGTATTAGATTAATAGTTGTTCACTAATATAGTGGTGGGTTATTTTGTAGAATATTCATTTGAATCTCTCACAGTATTCATGAAGGGTCTCTCCTTGTGATTGCCTAATGCCACAAATTTATTTCTTAATAGATGTAGTTTGGGAGGAAGGGAAGAACTTCTATAAAATCAGACTTTTCAGGTCATTCTAGCCCAAAATTTTTGTAGGAAAATATTATATCCAATCTTTGTCTACACCATCATGGGAGAAAGGGAAGGCCCTAAACTTAATTAAGTCCTCAGACACATTTTGGGGTTTCATGATGGAGAAAACAATGTTAAACTTCGTAAGGTGTTTATGAGTGTATTCACTAGGAATACCATTCAATTTAGGAAGAAGGTGGATGAGGATTGATCTCAACTCATATTTGGCTGCTTCCTCAGGATATTGGATGTACACAGGTCGGTACTCCACATCTGGGGTGGTCAGTTCTTTTAAGGTTCGATTATTTGCAGCCATTTTTTCTAGGGTTTGAATGGGTATAATTTTTGATTGTTTTATGACCACTTGTAGTTTAAAAAGGGGTTCATTCGTGTTACTTGATTGAACATCTCTATATTCCTTGATTTGTGAATGGTTTAATTTATCAATTTCAGGGTATAATTATAGTAGTGTTTCCTTACCAGATCTTGTCATGCAACAACAATGTCCAATTTGATTGATTGTTTGTTTGTTGTTTGTTTGTTTTTATTATTTTTTATGGATGAATAATGAAATAAAAATACATAATAAATGTAAGGAATAAATAAAAGATAAATTTATATTACGAAATTTGAGATATATGGAGATGAAGAAGGAAAATAGAGAGATACAATGAACACACAAAAACAACCAAAAATAGAAACAAAAACCAAAACAAAAACAATATAATGGGAGTGAGGTATCGAAATTGGTAATAATTAAGATGTAAAATAAATAAAATAAAATAAAATAAAGATAAAATGATATTGGATCCTAGGAAAATAGTGCCAAAATTTGATCACATTGTAGATCGCGTCAAATTAGATGTTTATTTTTAACTAGAATTTCTACAGGACAGCAGCAACCCTAGGTCGTCTCTCGACAGAGCCTTAGATCATTAATTTATAAAGAGGGGTTTGATTATGAATGTAGATGGGGAGTAAGGTTTTTTTAAACTTGGTGGATTTATGATTTAATATGAAAATTGGAAATGAAAGCGATAAAACAAAATAGAAATTAACAGAATTGATTAAGTGTGATCAACCCGGGGTACTCTCATGACGCTCCTCCTTCATCGCTTCATGATATAGGGTTATGATCTTTTAATATCTAGTTTGTAACACCTAGAACCCGAATTGTACTGATTTTATACTATGATACCTCCCAGGGTTCAGTCAAAAACACACAATGATTCACCGAACATCGCCGATTATTGTGTGATCAATGTTCGAATTCATAACTGAAACTCATCAGCGCAACAAAAGAAGAACTAGATGTGTTTTCTAGGTTTGTTTGTTATTTATTTGTGATACCATGACATAAATTTAAATGGCATTGATAGTGATTATATGAGTTCAATTTACCAATATGAACCACACAAACACTACAATTGAATGATGGGAGAAAAAAGGATGAAGGGTGTGTCAAACTTCACATTAAAGGGTACCCCCGAACTTGATCATTTGAGTTTGAGTATAAAATACCTATATATAACTCAATTAAATTAAAAAAGAATGATGAAAAAAACATACAGCTTGGAATTAAAATGATCATTCAAAATAATACAAACATGAAGCTCCAGATTACATCACATTCTTCCCTGGGTGATCATAAGGGGTTTTGAAACCCATGAGAGAGGAGAAAGAGAAAGATGTTGTGGTATAAATTCCCATATAATCCATAATATTAAATATTGGTTGGAGGACTCCTTTGGTACTCCAATAAGGTAGAACCTTGCCTCTGGTTCTAACTCCCAAATTGAAAGCCAAATGATCCATTTTATAGAAATATTGGAAGGTGATTTTGGGCACATAGATTTATTCAAACAACATGTACCATGCGTTTAGGAAACTAGACAATCGAATATCACTTTTTAAAAAACATTAAAGTTGTTTCCCCATTCTAGGATATCTCCATAAAATTTATTTCATCAATTGGACATGTGGATCCGGATATATGGATAGATTATAGAATGAAACTTTTGACTTCACATAAATTTGGTGTTTTGGAAAGATCAGGTCAGTTTGGCCCCTTTGTGGCGGAATTGAGCTTGGTTTTCATCATAAGAGTTGTTGAAAACTAACTTTGGACCAGAATACAAAATATTATCTCATTTGGATGCACGAATGTTTCTAAATAGGCAAAACAGTGGACTAGTCTTCATAGATTCATGCAATTTGGCCCATTTTTCTTCCACGTCATCATCGGCCCTCCAAATCATCTCCTCTTATGTTCAAATCATCAAAACAAGTAACAATTCACATTTTAATAGTAATAAACACAAAATAATGGTATCAACCATGATGTTCTATTTGTTATTATTTTTATAATTTTCAATACAAAACAAGTTTAGCACAATGGTGTAAGGGTGAAATGGAAACAGTGAATCGTGGTAAGATCACACCCCTACACCTAAACATTTGAACTCCTAGGAAATGTATAATATCCTAATCATGTCCCATTCAAAAATAAGAGGTGTGAAAACATATAATATTCTTTTGAAATTAAATTCATCATGTGTCATTTATGTAATCAATTTTCTATCAACTTTCTTTTCTCACATTCAAATTTGTTCAACTTCCTTTGTTCAGCCATGCCACATGTCTAAACCTACCATAAATAAAAATTTTCCCTCTTCACTAAAGGAACATATAAAAGTGGAATTATGATCTATTTCTAGAGTTCATGTGATATAACCTTATGCATTCTAATCTTCTCAGTTAACTACTGGTAGAAACCATTGTGCAACTCAAGAGGAATTTAAACAAGTTGTTCTGTGGTTCCAGGGTTGGTAGGATTTTATGTCTTGTAATATGAGGTAGAAGAGAAGTGTTTGATCTCTTATGTACAAAACTTTTCAAAATTCAGAAAGTTTTCACAATTAATGCACACACTCAACCCCTAACAAATTGTATCACTTCCAACTTACTCTCTCTATTTTCCAACTTTGTGGGTCACAACCATGCAGTGAATAATAATGAGTAAACCTCCTATTTTCTTCATTTTGTTTGTTTTGTTCCATTTTCATTTTCAGTGTACAGAACTATTTTTTTAATGTATGTATTATTTGGAGATAAAGAGGGAAACATGTGTAAAACAATGGATTAATATGGATTGTGAACCCATTTCCTAAGGAAAATTTACGCACCCTTTATATCAACCCAAATCAATGATTCTCTCAACAAAATTACCTTGGAAACACCCTATCTCCCATGCTAGCTGAAAATAAAACAAAAATATAAATAAGATATAGGATCGTAGGTTTATATTAGCATGTAACATGGCTACCTAATAGGTATTTCATGGACTCTAAGGCTTAAGAAGAATAAAATGTAAAGGTGGCCGAAAATAGAGGATAATTGTACAAAGGGATTTATAATGGATGATTTCCTTTATCATGATTGTAGAATACCTGAAGCTTATGGTTTCAAATAGAATCAAGGAAAGTCATAGTTTCCCAACATGACCCGAGACTCTCATTAAAGTCATTAAAAAGAAGAATATGTAATAAAGTTCTTATAATATCTCTCGAGTAAGGGATTAAAATATTGGTCAGTGCTAATGAGACACGGGTTTCAAAAATCCATTAAACACCGAACAATGATTGGAAATAAAAATTCTAGAAAAATATTTCATATAGACCATTATTTGAAAAACATTGTTCCAAAAGCAATGTAATTTTCCACACAATTTATTCAAGGATGAAAAATTATTTTTGATTTTCTTTGTAAGATCAATTTTTAAAAAAAATACAAAATAAAGAAATAAAAAATGAAAACACACTTTCCTTTTTTTTAAAAAATTATTAATTTTTTTAATACTAACTATGTCATGTCACCCTCCCCCACTCTTAAAAGTTACATTGTTCTCAATGAAAGTATTTTAAAATAATATACTATAAATAAAGGTAGGGAGAAGGTAAATCCTAATAAGTGGTGTCGTATGAGGCATCTATAAGTTGGATTTCATCCATGAGATGATTTGGAAAATCCTCATAGAAGTGTTTGCGCCTCTTCCCATTAGCATTATTCCTTTTTCCACTCTTCTCATGCAAAACTGGTATAGCACCAAAAGGGTAAACATCATTAATGGTATAAATAATGAGCCATCGAGAATGAAGCTTACCTTGGTTGAGCTTGATCCTGAATTACACATGAGAACCATCTCACCAATATGAAACTTTTTCTAATTCATAATGATAACATGGATAGCCTTTGTCTTCTCTTTATAGATCCTAGAGTCTTCATATGCATCAAAAAAAATTTCATCTAACTCTTGAATATTTCGCTTCCTATGCTCACCAGCATCTGAAAGATTCATTTTACATTGTTTAATAACCCAATATGCATGGTGCTCTACCTAAAACAAGAGGATAGAAGCCTTTCCAAACACAATTCTATATGGTGACATTCTAATTGTGGTTTTATAAGCTGTACGGTATACCTAATGTTTATTAACCAAGGGAAAACTCCAATCTTTCCTGTGGGGTTGTACCATTTTTTCCAAGATTCTTTTAACTTATCGATTTGAGATTTATGCTTATCTGTTAGTTTGTGGGTGATATGTTGTAGAGACTGTATGAACAAAATCATACTTATGATGTAAAATTTTCATGTTGCAATTGCGAAAATGAGAATCCTAATCACTAATGACGAATCTCGATAAACCAAACCTACTAAAAATTTGGGACCTCACAAAATCAACAACCACTCAAGTGTCATCTGTCCTGGTGGCCTTTTCATCCACCCAATTAGATACATAGTCAATATCCAATGATATGTACAAAAATCCAAATGAATTTTGAAAAGGCCCCAAGATGTCAATGCCTCATGCATCGAAGATCTCAAAAAATAACATGTGTTGTTCAGGCATTTTATTCCTCTTGGAGATATTCCCTATCAATTGAAACTAACTACATTACTTGAAAATTCAATGGGCATCCTTTTAAAAAGTTATCCAAAAATTTCACAAGTCAAGGACCCTTCATACTATACATTGAAAGCCAAAGTGGCCCCCACAGGCCAAAGTGTCGTAGATGTTCAAAATAGAGGTAAACTCATGGTCAGGGACACACCGATGAACTTGTAAAGACCAGAAAATTTCAAGGAAATTTTTTTCTTAATTTTCTTTGGAATTTTACAAGAACACAGTTTTTGACAGCACTTGATTCTGAGGCCCGGAGTTCCCGGAATCAATTTCCGAAATTTGGCTCGGGTACATTCAGTGAACGAATGAGTGGGTTTTCCTATCATTTGAACAGGTGCTCAGAATTGAAATCGGATGGCACCGATGAACTAGCAATGCCAATAATAGCTTAAGGGAACCTTTACCATAGTTGCGTTTGTGCGGGAGAAGAAGTTAATTTTTGGGGATTAATTAAAAAAGTAAATAAAATTGTTGAATCAATTTTATTTCATGTCATGTGGTTAACTTCTCCCATGGGAAGTTGGTGGTGGGCCCATATTCACCCAACATCCCATGTGTGGATATTTGAAATGGGTGGGGCCAACACAAACCCCCCACCTTTTCAAATTCCTTAAACTCCCTAACCCCTCTTAACCCCTCACTTTCCTAACCCCTCTAAACCCCCCATTTAAGTTTTGTTAACTTATCACCTCATTAATTTTATAACATAATATGTTAATAACTTTAGTGGGTTAAATGTGGGTTTTGAATTTTCAAACTCTTGAAATTCAAATTGTTAGGTTGTGTTAATAAAATAAGACTTGGTCTAATTTTATTTTTGTTAGAGTTTTGCAACCTTGAGAGGATTGGGGAAGCGGTCTTCTTCTTCTTCAACCTCGATGAAGAACACGAAGAACACCGTTCTTCAATGAAGAACTTCTCCGCCGAAGAACACGGTTCTTCTGCGATGCCTTATCCGCGACACGACGTTCTTCTTCTGCATCGTCTCTTCCGTGATGGTTTTCCGCGACGAAATCGCCGTCAACGATTTCGAATCCTCGCATCGCGACGTCAACGTTCTTTCCCTGCGACGCCCGACCTCCGCGACGCTCGTCTTTCGCGGGTCGTTGATGAACACAGTTCCTGAACTGAGGTAGGGGATTATTGTTATTTTGTTAAATTATTTCTGTTCTTGATTCTAGCATGTCGAACTTCGTGGTTAATTGACTAAATGTTATCGTTTAACAAGAGGGGGTCAGACCGTACAAACACGGCCTAACCCCCTCCTATGTTCATGATTGTTTCTTGTGAGTGGAACGAGATGGCGTGGTGCCGTCGCACCACGCGAGAATCGGTCGGCAAGTATTACGCGTCGCCGTCGCACCACACCGAGAAATCGAACAAGAACGCAATGCTGTTGCACCGCGTCAAAGGAAGTCGAAGGCACCACGGCCGGAGCGGGGCCGCGGCGGAGGGATGCGGTGCCGTCGCACCGCGCCGTACGACATGGGCCGCGGCCGATTCCGGGCCGCGGCGGAGCAAGTTGACCGGCGGCCGGACCGGGCCGCCGGCGTCGGAGCCGGAAGGGGACTGGCCATTGCCGGTCCCGTTGAGTAGGAACCGGCGAGCCAGGTCGGGCCGTCCGGAAGGGGAGGAACCGGGGGAATTAAATTCCCCCGGCTAGATTCAAGCGGCCCTAATTAAAGGGGCCGCCGTTTTTCCTAAAGTAGGGGAAACACCCCTCCATTGGCTCACGCGCGACACAAAGGCCGCGTTGGCTGGCCGCCACGCTGGCTGGTCGCTTTGCAGGCCGCGCAGGCTGGCCGCCGCCATGGCCGCGCAGCCGCGCCGCCCCGCCGACCGCACCGCCGCGCCTCCGTCCGGGCCGGGTCGCCGCCCGGGCCGGGTCGACCCGGTTCGGCCGACCCAGGGGGGTACTGGGTCGGGCCGGGCCGGGCCCAGACCCCCTATTTTCGGACTGGGTTGGTTCAAACGCCCATATCATGGGCTACGAACATCCTATTGATGTACCGTCAGTTGTGTAGCGATCCTCGGAACGAGACGGTCATTTAGGTATATCGCACTCGAGGTTTCGGAATACTTTGGGTTCAGCCGGGTTGGTTCGGATACGAAACCAATCGGGCCCTCGGAGCGAAAATGCTTATATCTTGAGCTTCGGACGTCCGAATGATGTGACATCGACTTTTTTTTTCCTCTAAGTGAGACAGATCTTTTGGCTTACTCCGCTCGAGGTTTGGATGCCGTCGGAGTATGGTCTGGTTGGTTCGCTCACGAAACCAACCGGGCCCTTGGAACGAAAAAACCAATAATTCATAGAGGGCATCCGATTGACGTTCCGTCTGTCTAGTTGAATTCATCTTGATGCGATGGAACTTTTGGCATACTTTGCTCGAGTTTTGGTTGCTGTTGGATAGTGGCCGGGTTGGATTGTACCCGAAATCCAATCGGGCCCTTGGAACTGAAATGCTGTTATCTTTCAGACCAGACGTCCGTTTGACGAACCTTCAGCAGAGTTGGTGATCACGTGGAGAAACGGTCCCTTTGATTATACCCTATGAGAGTTTGGGGTACAGATGAGATACGGCCGGGTTGGTTCTCTCATGAAACAAACCGGGCCCCTGGGACGAAAAGGCTAATAACTCATAGACCGGGCATCCGATTGACGCGCTGTCTATTGCATTGAGACCCCTGTGATGAGGCGGTCCTTTGAGATACATCTTTGTGGGACTTTGAGATACTTGGTGTATCGACCTGTAGCTTGTGGAGCGGACCCTCCCAGAGACGAGCGTGCGGAGTACGGAGACCGTGTAGCCAACTGAGACATGACGACTGCTTGATCGACTCGACTTGGAGTGAGTCGACTAGCCCAGTGGACGGAGCACTACTTTGTGAGGTGCAGACCCATGGTGGACGGAGCACTACCTGTGTGACAGTGCAGACCCGTGGTACTCGTCCGGAGAGTACCTTAGCAGGCTACTAGGGGGTGTGCACTACTGTGTTTGGGTGACATACCCTGGCGGGAAGCACTACTGTGTTTGGGTGGATGATCCGCGGTACTCTATAGGAGGAGTACTTCAGCAGTCATAGGTTAGTGAGCAGTACCTCAGAGTCATGACAGGACCACTTTACACTCCAGAGATGGAGCTCTTCAGCAGTTACAGTAACGATAATGAAAATCCTGGTTTGATCTGAGACTTTTGACCTTTGTGTATACCTCATGATTGAGATGGGTCACTTGATAACTTAGGTATATGTATGGGAATATACGTGGGTAGTGGTTATCCATTCATTTCATGATCCTTGTGTTTCCTCATGGTTGAGATGGGTTACTTGATAACTTAGGTATATGTATGTGCATATACCTAAGTAGAGGTTATCTGTTGAGATCTTCTTTGTGGTTATCCTTGTTGGTTTTAGAGAGACCTTGAGGGTCTCGGGGTCCCTACTGAGTATCTTTATACTCACCCCTGCACGGGCTATGCCCGCACCTCGTTGTGTTGGTTATAGACGACGGGAATTGCTGACAGAGGCCGAGTGTTTGAGGACTGGACGGTACCCGGAGGTGGACTACATGATGAGTCAGTAACTGGAGGTTTACTACACGACGAGTCAGTACCCGGAGGTGGACTACACGACGAGACGACACAAAGAGGAGGTTGACGGACGAGAGTGTGGAGGAGGCTATCTGTACCTACCCTTCAGGTAGGATCCGTGGTGGACGACCAGGAGCTATGCCATCTGTACCTACCCTTCAGGTAGGATCCAAGGAGGACGACCCAGGAGCTGCTTCCTTCTTCCAGCTGTTGCCTTTTTCTGTTGTACATTCGTTCAGTTGTAGTTGTACTTTCTTTTGGGTTTGTATTCTGGCCCATTTACTTTTCAGCACTTCTCTTGTACATAGTGTTTACTTTTTCTGCTTGCTTATTCTGTGGTGCTTGTTTTCTTTTATAAAGGCAATGCCTTTCCATTTATCGGGATTTACGCCTTTGGTGCTAGTCGCCAGCCCCTGGCCTATGGAAGGCGGGCTTGGGGTAGTCACGGCACAGGCCCCGAGGACGGGTCGTGAAAAATTGGTATCAGAGGAGTCGGTTCTACCGCATAACTTATAAGTCTGATATTTTCTTTCTGTGAAGCAATAGTGTTAAGAGTACCGAGTGTGGTTTTCAGTTCAAGGAGTCCAGTGTTGGTGCGGGCGGCCGACATATCCATACACCCGGACCTTGACAACTGATTTCCTACTTTGTGCACGAAAACACTAATTGCGTTTGTGTTTTCAAAGGTTTTCCCTTAAAATAGCTCTAACCAGGTCAGCTCAGTAGGTATAAACGTTTGACCATGTCACGATGTTTCTTTCAGGATGCCTTTTCACAGACGACCAGCTAGATCCCAGAGGGATGTGCGTACTAACAGCCTGTCGAGCAACGAGGCTTCGGTACAGGGCCCTCTTGTAGTTGAGGCACCAGCGGAGGCACCAGTGATACTACCATACATTGCGCCACTGATGCCACCAGCCCCAGCAGTAGGCAATGCACACCACTTGAGTGCGCTGCACGAGTTCCAGTGCCAGAGGCCACCCAGGTTCCGGGGAGACATGGATCTGCAGGTGGCTGAGGTTTGGCTGGAGGCTGTGGTGAGAGTCTTCAGGCTAGTGGGGACGTCGGCATACTTCATGGTGATCTTTGCTTCCAACCTTCTTCAGGCAGCAGCTGGTAGGTGGTGGAGCCACTTGTTCTAGTTTTGCGATGGAATGGCCTTCACATGGGAAGACTTAGAGACCTTCTTCAGGGTGGAGTTTGTGCCAGTAGCTCTACACCCCGAGCGTGTACAGGAGCATCTGCCTTTGCCGCGTGTTTTTCGATCAGTATCCAAGTCATCTGTGGGCAGTAGACAGATGATGTAGAGGTCCAGGAGGACCAGACCAGCAGTTGGATGATCTCAGGTTTTAGGACTGGTGGTTCGGGGCACCCGGGGTGGGGACAGAGCCAGGCGTGCTAGAAACAGACAGTGTTACTCATGCGGCGAGAAGGGTCACCTGGCATGTGACTGTCTGACTCCTCGTACAGTTGATCCGTAGGCATTGGAGGATCCACCAAGGTAGTAGAGCTCTGGGAGCAGGTGGACAGGAGCGGAACTAGTGGATACGTCCCTTGTACTTTTAGTACCATGTTGCTATTTTATTCGTGTCTTTCCACTATGAGCTGCAATATTAAAAAGACACTTATCTTTGTTTGCTTTCCTGTCCTTTTGTTTGGTTGATACTGAGTGGTCCCGGTTAAAACTATTGACTTGACCCTCACTTTTGAGATTTCTACTTGAGGAGACCTAATGACCTCACACTGATGCTTACAGTGTAAATCGACCCTTGGAGGTGAGAGTGACAGTTGGATCTCTTAGTAGTTACGTCGAGGCCTTACGGCGTCATCCATGGAATGAATGTGTCATTCATGTCAGGATTGACTGTATTAGGCAATGAGCGTTGTTCATCCAGGGGATGAGACCGAGTTTCTCTTTTCAGCAAAATAGAAATTTTAGTACCTCTTCCAGATCGTAGGGAAAGAAGGAGCAGATCATCCAGGAGCGGATGAAGACTGCACAGTGAAGTAAGAAACAGGAGACCGGTGCCAGTCTTAGAGACTCGGGCATGTTAAATGTTTCAAGATGAGGAAGCTTTAAGGAGAGATGAGTCTGCGAAGTAGCAGAAATGGAGGCAGAGCTAGGAGAGCATCATGAGGTGGTGTACATCTTAACATGCTACAACCACCCGCCTTAGTTATCCTCTCCAGGATCAGGGAGCTGGTGGGCGGAGGAAGAGTGTGTGGCTGCTTGGGGTCAAGTAGTGTGATGCAATGGCTCTAGAAATGATTCAAGGGACAGTCTGTGTCCACTACTAGCTACTGTAGTAACAGACGTCGATATGTATCATTCGTTGCTTTCACAAATCTTTTTCCAGGCCTAGAGTTTCCGGTAAGCCGTGGACATGACCCTCACGTCTGGAGGTACCTTGGGAGGAGACTCGATAATCACACTTACGCCGACAGTGTGGTCAAACCCTCAGGGCGAGAGTTTCGGTTGGAATCTCTTGGTAGCAGTGTCGAGGCCTTATGACATTGGTCTCAGTATGGATTGGATCCACAGTTCATACATGGATTGACTGTATTAGGCACAAAGGTTGTGGTTTAACTACAACGTCGGAATGAGTTTTCCTTGGTCGGTGAAAAGGAACTCTGGGCAGCACAAGTAAAACTCATGCACGGGAGGGTGCGACCGATCACTCTTGAGTCGGCCAACCATACCCTCGTGGCAGCAGTCGTTTTTAGTTTCAGTTCTAATAAGAAAAGGGTATACCTATAGAGATTGAGGACGGCGACCACGTTCTTATACGGGTCTCACCTCGACGAGGTTTACGGAGATGTGGCCAAGGAGGAAAGTTATCTCCAAGGTTCAACGAACCTATCTAGGTCCCCAGCAAGGTAGGTGAAGTGGTTTACCACTTCACCATTCCACCTCAGTTGCACCAGGTGGACGACGACTTCCACGTATCTCAACTGAAGAGATACGTGCTCGACCCTTCAAATATCATTGACCATGAGGAGCTGGACGATGGAGATGAGGTGTTTTCCACGGAGGTTCTAGTGGGGATCAAGGATCGATAGGAGCAGATCCTATGAGGACAATCGATTCCTCGGGTGCACTTTCTCTTGCAGTACGGAAACCTCCGGGTGAGCACATGGGAGCAGAGGGATCAGATGCGTGCTCTGTACCGCTTTTGTAACCTTAGTTTGTGTTAAAGCTTTATGAGGACATATAGCCCTGAGGTGGGAGTATTGTAAAGACCCGGAAATTTCAAGGGAAATTTTTTCTTAATTTTCTTTGGAATTTTACAAGAATGCAGTTTCTGACGACACTTGATTCCGAGGCCCGGTGTGCCCAGAATCAATTTCCGAAGTTTGGCTCGGGTACGTTCAGTGAACGAACAAGCGGGTTTTCCTATCTTTTGAACCCGTGCTCGAAATTGAAATCCGATGGAACCGATGAAATCGCAATGCTGGTAATCGCTTAAGGGAACATTTACCGTAGTTGCGTTTGTGCGGGAGAAGAAGTTAATTTTGGGGGATTAATTAAAAAAGTAAATAAAATTGTTGAATCAATTTTATTTCATGTCATGTGGTTAACTTCTCCCATGGGAAGTTGGTGGTGGGCCCACATCCACCCAACTTCCCATGTGTGGATATTTGAAAGGGGTGGGGCCCACATGAACCCCCCACCATTTCAAATTCCTTAAACTCCCTAACCCCTCTTAACCCCTCACTTTCCTAACCCCTCTAAACCCCCCATTTATGTTTTGATAACTTATCACCTCATTAATTTTATAACATCTTATATTAATAACTTAAGTGACTTAAATGTGGGATTTTAATTTTCAAACTCATGAAATTCAAATGGTTATGTTGTGTTAATAATAAAAGGCTTGGTCTTATTTTATTTTTGTTAGAGTTTTGCAACCTTGAGAGGATTGGGGAAGCAGTCTTCTTCTTCTTCAACCTCGACGAAGAACACGAAGAACACCGTTCTTCAACGAAGAACTTCTCCGCCGAAGAAAATGGTTCTTCTGTGATGCCGTATCCGTGACACAACGTTCTTCTTCCACGTAGTCTCTTCCGCGACGGTTTTCCGTGACGAAATCTCCATCAACGACTTCGAATCCTCGCATCGTGACATCGACGTTCTTTCCCTGTGACGCCCGACCTCTGCGACGCTCGTCTTCCGCGGGTCATTGACGAACACCGTTCCTGAACTGAGGTAGGGGATTATTGTTATTTTATTAAATTATTTCCGTTCTTGATTCTAGCATGTCGAACTTCGTGGTTAATTGACTAAATGTTATCGTTTAACGAGAGGGGGCCGGACCGTACAAACACGGCCTAACCCCCTCCTATGTTCATGATTGTTTCTTGTGAGTATAACGGGATGGCGTGGTGCCGTCGCACCATGCGAGATTCGATCAGAAAGTATTATGTGTCGTCGTCACGCCATGCCGAGAAGTCGAACAAGAACGCGACGCCGTCGCGCCGCGTCAAAGGAAATCGAAGGCACCGCTGCCGGAGCGGGGCCGCGGCGGAGGGACGCGGTGTCGTCGCACAGCGCCGAACGACAAGGGTCACTGCCGGTTCCGGGCCGCGGCGGAGCAAGGTGACCGGCGGCCAGACCGGGCCGCCGGCGTCGGAGCTGGAAGGGGACCGGCCATTGCCGGTCCCGTTGACTAGGAACCGGCCGGCCAGGTCGGGCGGCCGGAAGAGGAGGAATCGGGGGAATTAAATTCCCCCGGCTGGATTCAAGTGGCCCCAATTAAAGGGGCCACCGTTTTTCCTAAAGGAGAGGCAACGCCCCTCCCTTGGCTCACGCGCAGCACAAAGGCCGCGCTGGCTGCGCAGGCGAGCCGCCGCGCTGGCCGCGCCGCCGTGCCTCCGGCTGGGCCGGGTTGTCGGGCCGAGTCGCCGCCCTGGCCGGTTCGACCCGGTTCGGCCAACCCAGGGGGGTACTGGGTCAGGCCGGGCCGGGCCCAGACCCCCTATTTTCGGACAGAGTTGGTTCAAACGCCCATATCATGGGCTACTGACCTCCAATCTACGCACCATCAGTTGTGTAGCAATCCTTGGAACAAGACGGTCGTTTCTGTATATCGCACTCGAGGTTTCGGAATAATTTGGGTTCGGCCGGGTTGGTTCGGATACGAAACCAACCGGGCCCTCGGAGCGGAAACGCTTATATCTTGAGGTTCGGACGTCCGAATGACGTGCCATCGATTTTGTTGTTTTCCTCTAAGTGAGACGGACCTTTTGGCTTACTCCGCTCGAGGTTTGGATGTCATCGGAGTACGGTCGGGTTGGTTCGCTCACGAAACCAACCGGGCCCTTGGAACGAAAAAGCCAATAATTCATAGACCGGGCGTCCGATTGACGCGCCGTCTGTCTCATTGAATTCCTCTTGATGAGATGGAACATTTGACATACTTCTCCCGAGTTTTGGTTGCTGTTGGATAGTGGCAGGGTTGGATTGTACCCGAAATCCATCCGGGCCCTTGGAACGGAAAAGCTGTTATCTTTCAGACCAGACGTCCGTTTAACGAACCGTCAGTGGCGTTGTTGATCACGTGGAGAAACAGTCCCTTTGAGTATACCCTATGTGTGTTTGGGGTGAATATGAGATACGTCCGGTTCGTTTCACTCATGAAACCTACCGGGCCCCTAGGACGAAATGACTAATAACTCACAGACCGGGCGTCCGATTGACGCGTCGTCTGTTGCGTTGAGACTCCTGTGATGAGGCGGTCCTTTGAGATACACCTTAGTGGGAAATTGAGATACTTGGAATATCGAACTGTAGCTCGTGGAGCGGACCCTCCCTGAGACGATCGTGCGGAGTACGGAGACCGTGTAACCGACTGAGACCTGACGACTGCTTGACCGACTCGACTTGGAGTGAGTCGGCTAGCCCAGTGGACGAAGCACTACTTTGTGAGGTGCAGACCCATGGAGGACGGAGCACTACCTGGGTGACAGTGCAGACCCGTAGTACTCGTCCGGAGAGTACCTCAGCAGGATACTAGGGGGTGTGCACTACTGTGTTTGGGTGACATACCATGGCGGGAAGCACTACTGTGTTTGGGTGGCTGACCCGCGGTACTCGACAGGAGGAGTACTTCAGCAGTCTTAGGTTAGTGAGAAGTACCTTGGAGTCGTGACCGGACCACTGTACACTTCAGAGACGGAGCTCTTCAGCAGTTACGGTTTCGATAATGAAAATCCTGGTTTGAGCTGATACTTTTGACCTTTGTGTATACCTCATAATTGAGATGGGTCACTTGATAACTTAGGTATATGTATGGGCATATACCTGGGTAGTGGTTATCCGTTGATTTCATGATCCTTGTGTTTTCTTATGGTTGAGATGGGTTACTTGATAACATAGGTATATGTATGGGCATATACCTATGTAGAGGTTATCTATTGGGATCTTCTTTGTGGTTATATGTGTTGGTTTTAGAGAGACGTTGAGGGTCTCGGGGTCCCTACTGTGTATCGTTATACTCAACCCTGCACGGGCTATGCCCGCACCTCATTGTGTTGCTTGCAGACGACGGGCGGTGCTGACAGAGGCCGAGTGTTTGAGGACTGGACAGTACCCGGAGGTGGACTACACGACGAGTCAGTACCCGGAGGTGGACTACACGACGAGACGACACACGGAGGAGGTTGACGGATGAGAGCGTGGAGGAGGCTATCTGTACCTACCCTTCAGGTAGGATCCGTGGTGGACGACCAGGAGCTGCACTATCTGTACCTACCCTTCAGGTAGGATCCGAGGAGGACGACCCATGAGCTGCTTCCTTCTTCCATCTGTTGCCTTTTTCTGTTGTACATTCGTTCAGTTGTAGTTGTACTTTCTTTTGGGTTTTTATTCTGGCCCATTTACTTTTCCGCACTTCTCTTGTACTTGGTGTTTACGTTTCCCGCTTGCTTACTCTATGGTGTTTGTTTTCCTTTATAAAGGAAATGCCTTCCCAGTTATCTGGATTTACTTCTTTGGTGCTAGTCGCCATCCCCTTGCCTATGGAAGGCGGGCTTGGGGTAGTCACGGCATGGGCCCCGAGGACGGGTCGTGACAGAACTACTTGGTCTCAAAAAATTCTCCCCAAATATGGATCATTCCAAATGTACCAAAGAAAATCATGAATAGGTATCTAGTTTTTTAAAATGCTAAATTCAGTGGGGATCCTAGATTTTTCTAGAAAATTTACAGTGTCTGAATACCAGGGGTAAGGACCACAACATCACAATGGTTCTCATGATGGAATAATTCTCCAATGGGGAGGGGTGAGTAAACATTATGGTCCAATGGTGGGTAAATCCTACTAATATGGTTAGCTACCACATTTTCCACTCCTCTCTTATCTCTAATCTCAATGTCAAACACCTGTAGTAGGAGCATCCATTGAAGGAGTAAAGTCTTAGATTGAGGTTTCTCTATTAGGAAACGAAGGGCATCATGATCCGAAAAGGAAAGGATTTTTGACCCTATAAGATATTAATTGAATTTTTCCATGGAAAACAGAAATTAAATAATTTCTTTTTCAGTGGTTGTGTAGGTTTCCTAGGCAAGGTCAAGGGTACGATATGCATACGTAATGACATGAGGAGCTTTCTAAACCCTTTGTGATAAAACTTCCCCAACTGAAAAGTTTGAGGTATCACACATAAGCTCAAAGGGGAGATCCCAATATGGTGGTTGGATTAAGGGAGGTGATAAGAGACTCCATTTTAGTAAATTGAATGAATCATTTCAATTTTAATCCAAAACAAACTCAGAATACATTTGAAATAACCGAAATAGGGGAAGTAAAATCATACTGAAATATTTAATGAATCAGTGGTAAAAACCAACATAACCCAAGAAAGATTGAACCTCGCGAACAAATTTTGGATATGTATGGTTTGAAATTAATTTAATTTTGGATTTTCCCACTTGAATTCCATATTTTGAAATAACATTCCCAAGAACTATCCCCAGCCAACCACGAAATGGCATTTCTCGTAATTTAATACAAGATCTTTTTCTATGAAACGACAGAGGATAGAACCTAGAATGGCCAAACAGTCATCCAAGGAATCTCAAAATCTATAAAATCATCCATAAAAACATCTATGTAATTCTATAGGTACTCCAAAAAAATACTCAACATACATCACTAAAAAGTAATGGGAGAATTACATAGAACAAAAGGCATCCTTTTGTATGAAAATTTGCCAAATGGACATGTAAATGTTGTCATTGTGTGATCCTCAATGGCTATATGGATTTGAAATTAACTCGAATAACCATCAAGGAAACAATAATGGGATTTACCAGCCAATATTTTGAGCATTTGGTCAATGAAAGTTAGGGGAATGTGGTCCTTCTATGTGGATATATTTAGTCGACGTTAGTCAATACTGACTCGCCAACTATTTTCCCATGTGTTGGAATCAATTCATTCCTTTCATTTGACACAACTATTATTCCTATTTTTTAGGGACAATTGGAACCGGGATAACACATTTAATTTCATATATAGGATAAATGATCCACGCATCAAGTAATTTACTGACTTCCAATTTAACCACTTCAAGGATAGTTTTATAAAAACGACATTGATATTGTCTCACAGGCTTAGTCTCATCATCCCAAAGTAAATGGTGTATACAAAGAGATGGGATAATCCCAGGAATATCATCCAATGTTAATCCTTTTTCATGTTTCCACTCTCTCAAATGGTTGAGTAGTTTTGATTTTTGTGGTTGAGAGAGGTTATTGCCAATAATAACAGGTAATTGGTCAATACCCTCAAGATATGCATATTTTAAATTAGATGTAAGTGGTTTTAATTCCAACTCTAGGTGGTTTTTAGACTGAGGGAGAGGATTTAGTGGGAGTTATGTCGATTAAACTGTCTGTCTACACATGTTTATTCTCTATGGATAGAGAATCAATTGAATGGATATTTTCAGAATAATTAAGGGTCTTGGGTACCAAAGAATGAACACACTCATCAATTAAAGCACAAAATTTACACTTTTCAAAACCCACACAACACTCAAAACATGAATAAAACTCATATCAACAAAAAGTGAAGAAGAGAAAAATGAATCAGAGAATGGGTTGAGGAGAAAAGTGGGTGTGTGTTCGTTGTTCGAGGGTACTTCAATTGAATAGACATAAAGAGTGGAGTTATATTCAATGGGGTGTTTCATAGCCTCAATGATGTTAAAAATTACCTTTTCTCCACCAAACTTCATGGACAGTGTAGTGTTGTGTACATTGATGATCGTATTTTCTATTTTAAGGAATAGCCTCCCAAGTATTAGAGGGGCATGTACTTGGGTTTGGGTATCTTCTATCTCAAGAATGCATAAATCAATAGGTAAGATGAGATTATTCACTCTTACAAGGACATCCTCTATCACTCCAATTCGATGCGTAGTACTCTTGTTGGAATGATACATGATAATTTTTGTGGTTTGAAGTTCTCTAACCTGAATATAATTATACAATGAGTGAGGAATTACATTAATAGACGCACCTAAATCTAGCATAGCATCAGAAAAGAAGGTCTCTCATATGGTACAAGGTATCGTGAATGTGCCCAGATCCTTTCACTATGTTGTCATTGCTGTTTAAATCAAGGTTGAAAAATTTCTTACTAGGTTGACTCTTTCATTCCCCTTCATCCATCGTCTACTGGTGCAGAGTTCTTTGAGAAATTTGGAATAACGAGGAATTTCATAACTGCATCCAAAAATGAAATATCAACTTGAAAATTTTTAAATGATACCATTATTTCTTTATTAGTATCATTATCAAAATTCTTCTTATATTTATAGAGTCTTTGGGGGAAAGGATTAAGAATGGATTGTTCATTTGAATCATCAATGATAATTTTATTACCTTTTTTTGTTTTTATTCATTAGAATCTTTTATGTTTGGAGAAAGAGTGTTTTCATTAGGGGGGAATACCTATTGAGAAGAATCCTTAGAAGAAAAAACTTCTTTACTGCTACGAAGTGTATCTTTACATACGTTACCTTTGTCCCTCGGATTGGAAATGTGTTGGGATAGTAGTTGTTCAGAACCTTTCATCTTAAGATCTTCGATGGTGTTTTCCAATTTTCCCACATGAGTTTGTAGGTATTGAAATGCTGATTATCTTGTCTGTTGGAACTGGAGGTTCTAGGTTACCATTTTTTCCACCATATCCTGGGAGCATGGTTCATATTTGGGAGGGGAGGATTATTGTTTTGAGATGTTGAAGGATATGAAGGTTGAATACCTTGGCCTTGTGGATACCAATTCTGATTGGGGTATGTTGAGTTTCCTCCTTCTCGTTACTGGGGTTGTGCTTGCCACCATGTTTTTTGGATTTATGCTGACTGGTTCTTTCTTGACAGAAGTTTCTTATTTGAATGGACGCCCTATGAAAACTGCTACACAAGAATTAGTCGAATCTTGATGTTGTGGGAACTGGTCAAAAATGAGTATTTTTAGAACAGATACCACAATATAATGGAACAGGAGGAGATTTTGAGGTACCTTGTTCTTGAGATAACTGACTTAGAAGGGTATGCATCTCATAATGATTGTTATCTACCTTTTTTCTAGATATGAATGACTTACCTCATGAAATCCTCGGGTTTGTACAATAGCTCGTTTACAAAATTGTTGGGCATTTGAAGATATATTGGATATTAATTAACAAGCAAAAGAAGATGTTTTATCAACTAGCCACCACCAGCTACTGCACCAATCATTCCACGATCCATAGAGATAAGTCCCTTAGAGAATTATTTGATTAATATTTGTTCAATAATATTGTGGTGGGGGAATCTTGGTCAGGGTCATTTGAATCTTTCCCGGTATTCATGAAGGGTCTCTCCTTGTGATTTCCTAATGCCACAAATTTCTTCTTAATTGATGCAGTTCCGGAGGTAGGGAAGAAATTATCTAAAAATAGAATTTTCATGTCATTAAAACCCCCAATTATGGTAGTAAAACATTATATCCAATCTTTGGATACACCATCAAGGGAGAAAGGGAAGTACCTAAACATAATTGTGCCCTTAGACACATTTGGAGTTTCATGGCAGAGAAAACTATGTGAAACTCATTATGGTGTTTATGAGGGTCTTCACCAAGAAGACCATGGAATTTACGAAGAATTTTGATGAGGCCTAATCTCAACTTAATGTTTGCAGTTTCCTCAAGATATTTGATGTACATAGGTTGGTACTCCACATTCGAGGTGGTCAGTTCTTTTAAGGTTCTATTATTTTCAGCCATGTTTTCTTGGGTTTGATTAGGTTCAATTTTTGATTGGTATATTGCCACTTGAGCTTAATGAATGGGTTCATACTTGTTACTCGATTGAACTTCTCTAGATGCCTTGATTTTTGAATGGAGTGATTTTTCAATTTCAGGGTCAAATTCAATAGGGTTTAGTTACCAGATCTTGTCATGAAACAACAATGTCCAATTTGATTGATTGATTATGTTTTTTTTAAATATTTTAAGGAATATGAATGAAATAAATAAATTAATAAATAAAAGGAGTAGAAAAAATGATATTGTTATACTACAAAATTATAGGGAGATGGAGTAGAAGAAGAAAGAGAGTGAGTGAGAGATGTAGAACACACAAAAACAATAAAAAATAGAAAAAAACAAAAAAAACAATCGAATGGGGGAGGGGTAATGAAAGGGGAACTAGTTAAGAGGTAAAATAAATAAATAAATGAAAATAAAGAAAATAATGATCTCGGATCGCTGGAAAATGGCACCAAAATTTGATCGCGTTGTCGAGCATGTCAAATTAGATGTTTATTTTTATCTAGAATTTCTTGTGTATATCAGAAAATCTAGGCCATCTCTCAATTTAGCCTTAGATAATTAGTTTAGAAAAATGAGTTTGATTAAGAAAGTACATGGGGATTTTGGTTTTTTAATAATATGGGGATTGATGACTGATGATTAAAATATGAAATGAAAGTGATAAAACAAAATAAAAATTATCAAAATTTATTAAGTGTGATCAACCAGGGGTACTCTAATGATGTTCATCCTTCATCACATTATGATATAGGGTTATGATCTTTTACTATCTTGTTTTTAACACCTAGAACCATAATTTCAATTATTTTACAGTAGGATACATCCAATGGTTCTGTCGAAAACACACAATGATTCACCGGACACCGCCAATGATTGGGTGATTTGTGTTTGACTTCGTAACTTAAAATTACCAAGGAAACACACGAAGAACTTGAGGTGATATAATGGTATGTATGCTCTTTCTTTGTGACAACATGAAATAAATTTACATGACCTTGAATGTTCCGTCTTAAATTATTCCATATTTTACCTTTTTATTAACTTATAATTTTATGTACCTTAACTTATACTAATAATACTATGATATAAATCTTTATTGATCCTGATTCCGACGATATAGGTTGTTTCAAATATGTATTTATTGAAGAAAAATTTATTTATCCAAGTCATAAATAACTGTAATATGTTAAATTCATTCCACATAATTAATATACCATAAATAATAATAGGAAATTGATTGAATTCCCACTGACTTTATCATAGATAGAATTCCCTATTTTAATCTTGATGAAACCAAATTATCTTATTTCCTAATCAAAATAAAAATTTCTTGATCATGATGCCTACATAAACACATAAATGGATCTACACATAATTCATAATTTATTATCACTCATTGGCTTAATGAACCCATTGGGTTATGTCGTATATACATCTTCAACCAACTTCTCATTTAGAAAAGATGCTTTGGAATCTATTTTCCAAATATCGTAATCATGGATGAAAAGTATTTCATGTAATATTATAATAGATTTTTTCATTTCTACTAATGATAAGGTTCTATCATATACTATACCTTTAAGTTTCATGAATCCTATTTCAACCATGAATGCATTATAGGTATTTAAAATACCATCCATGTCCAATTTTTTCTTTAAAACTCCTATTCACCCAAAGTGTTTTACATTAGCTGGAGGGTCTACCAAAAATCCAAACATGATTTTGGCACATTGAATCCATCATAGAATTCATAAAATCTTTCCATTTAGTAGAATTATTATAATCTATTACTTCCTTAGAAGATAGAGGTTCATAAATATCTTTGCTTAATATTTCACCTGACTTGGTGAAAACAAAAGCATATATCTTCAGTTATCTAACCTATCATGTAGAATTATGCATTACTTGTGCCTCAAAAATAAATTCATCTCCCACTATCTCATATGGATATGGTTCTCGTACTAACTCTCACGAATATATAGTACCAAATCCATCATATTAAATCTTTCCCCCACTCTTTCCATTGGATATGTTTTCCATTTCAACAAATATGTCATGTATTGCAACAATTACTTCCCTATATGAAGTGTTATATATGTCAAATAAAGATTCTATTCATGAGTCAGTATTATAGTTTTCCAATAGGTGTAGTATTGAAAAAAGATTCAAATCCCCAAAAATTTATGTGCAAAAAATTGGGTTTCTTTCCAAACCACAACTCATATGAAATCCCATATGTTACTTTAGTAGATATTCAGTAAAGGATATATGTTATTGTTTTCAATGTGTTTCCCTAGAAGGATAATAAAGGAGTTTCTGAAATAATCATTGATATAATCATGTTTGTAAAGTTCTTATAAATTCTCTAAAAAAACCCTTCCACTAATCTGAGTAAGGATAATTGAGTTGAGATACAATCCCACACTTGATCACACCATGATTCACTGTTTCATTGTGACCCTCACACCACTGTGAAAAATTAGTTTTGTATCGAAAATTCTAAAAATAATAACATATTACAATTCATGTTTGATTCAATTATTATTTTTATCACTAGTATAAAGAAACATTTTACTTGTTTTGATAATTTCATTGAATGTGGAGGTGATTTGGAGGGACCATGACAAAGTTCAAGAAAAATGGGCCTAACTGTGTAGGATCCAAGCATACTAGTGGACTTAACCGCACTTTAATACAAAAACACGTAGCCCAAAGGGATTCAATTTATTTAACTAGTCTAGAAAGTTATGGGGATGAATTTAATCTTAATAAGCGTATGCCTAATTCATACATTAAGAGGCCCAACCATCCTGATCTGTTCTGCACACCGCATCTGCATGAAGTCAAAATTGGTGTGATGTGATTTGTCCATATCTCCAACTGCATATGTCCAAATGGAGCAAAAAACTTGGTGGATATATTAATGAGGTGGGGCAACAACTTCTTAATTTTATTCAAAGAGTGATACGGCTTTATATAGGTCTAAAACACTATTATAATTAGTTTTAAGAAATCGGTGTGCCCAAAACCTCCTTCCATGATGCCTATAAAATGGAACCCCGGGATCCCCATTTAGAAGTTAGACCAGGTGTAAAAACTCTTCTATTTTGGAAACCCAAATACTTCCACTCATAATGTAAGAATTTATTAAGGCCCCTATCCTCATATGGGAATCAAGGATGAAGGTGAAGTTCCACCTGAGCCTCCTCCTTCTATCAATGGTTAGCTAAACGGTGGACGATCATTTTGATGGAGCTACACATACTTGTTAGGGAGTAACGGAACATGTTAATCTACTTATTTCCTATAATTTTTGAGTTAAATATTGTACATATATTTCATATCAACTCCATTCTCATCCTTATTCATTTTTTGGGGTTTATGTATGTTAGTAACTTTTCTTTCAACAATAATAGGGTTGAAATTTCAAGGAGAAATCATGGGTTGTTCTGATGGGGAAACACAATCATCCTCCATCTATCACACATACATGTGATATTATTATGATTTGGTAGACTTATATTTATGCATATGGTTCAATCCTTGACATCATGATTTTTGTGTCAAGGGTTGTTACTTTATGCAACGATTTAAGATGCAAGAGGTGAATCAAGATCTTGACAACCCTCAATGAAAGAATTTATCAAAACCATGTGTATTTTTCAGAACAATGAAATATAAAAGATTTATTGTGATCATTAGACTAACTCCTATAATAATTATTAAAACACCACTATAATCTATCAACTATTAAACTATTTAAATCAATTTATTTTCGTAAAATTATTTTCTAAACCACCCCCCTTTTTCGTATTTTTTTATAAAAAAAAATACTCAAAATCTATCAACTCTACTTGAGAGCTGAAATATGGTTTTCCCTATTACATAAATCACCCTTAAAAAAATAATCAATTTGATGTGTCATTATAATTTAGTAAAATTTTGGCACAATTTTTGGGGTACGATTTTTTTAATGTATATTTTTATTATGATGGTTTGTAAATTTTATCAATATTTAATATTTTATATTATAAATTTACCTATATTTTTGTGTTCTAATATATTTATTCTGTAGGTACACAGAATAATGTGTTTTACTCTAGGATATTTACCAAAATTTTAACCTGAACTGGAGAGGATACTATATTAATGATACTAAGATGCACAAGATATCCCTTTGAAGGAGGACGCACAAATTATCGACACTCTTCAAGATCCTTCATCTTATTCAACTTGAAGCTATATAAAATCAAAATTAAACATCCATAAAATGGATTAAAATAACTAATCATTAAATGAACTAACCTCACATTATGTTTATATCCAACCCACCTATATTAAAATACAAGAAGCCATGCATAATTTTGAAATAAAATCTGGTTTAATTCAGGTATTTCCAAGATTACATGGACTCATTGGAGAAGATACACATATTCCCTTAAAATAATTTCATACTATGTGTTCAGTATTAAAACATGCTAATGTAGATGAAAAATATTTTAATATTACAGAATTCTCAATTTTATTAGAATACACTGCGAAAGATTGGTTGTATTGTGTTAATTCTCTAATTATTGGTTGGACAGACATGAAACACCTTTTTATTGAAAAATATATCCCAGCCTCTCGAACAACAACTATAATTAAGAAAATATGTGGTATAATGAAATCACAATGGGAGACATTACATGAATTTTGGGAATTATTTAAATGTTTATGTTTAATATTTCCACACCACCAAATAAGTGATCAAGTTTTTATTCACTATTTTTACGAATGTTCAATTCTTATTGATTAAAATTTGATTCTGTTCCCATAGGTGGTGAACTAGTTGATAAATCCCAGATTACTAAAACGACCCAAATTGATAAAATGGTTCAAAACACTCAAAAAGTTGGTCATGGTCTTGTGTACCCATTTGAGGTGTCTATGAGGTGAAAATTACTGAATTATAAAAGAATATGAAAACGAAGTCAGAATAGGTAAGTACCCATCTTCGACAACATGCTATTTTCAACGGTAAATCCCACCCCCCTACTTCTATACATTATGGTATATGTTCTTTTGACACCCATTATTATGAAGAATTCCCCAACTATGAGAAACTTATAAGAGTTGTGAGGATGTCATTCCTTGATTCCCCTATAATCAACCCTTTAGGCAAGAACCTTATTATCCTTCTAACCCTTAGTAGATTGAAAACCAGGATTATAGGAAATGGGGATATTCAAACCAATTACAATAATAATGGATCTATCTAGGACAAAGTAGTCATCTCCCAAAACCACCTGAAAATACCCAACCACCAAAAAGTCCTTTCCAAAATCTCCCTCAAAAAAATGAGCCTAGACTAGAAGATATGATATAACAAATGGCTTCCAAAAATATCCAATTCCAACAAACCACACAAATATCCATACAAGACCCAAAAACCAAATAAGGCCCACTTGTTAACTCTGTGGGGGGAAATTCAAAGTTATGGGTCATGTAAAATACCCAATCAACAAGTAGTTAACCCTAAGGGAATGGGAAATTTTAGTGACATCACCCATAAAAGTGGGAAACAACTTAAAACCCAAATAAAAACTATATTATAGTCATTCCATCAGGAGGAAACCACTATCCCAACCGTGAAATTGTTCCAATTTTTTAAAAACCTTGTCCTCGGAGAAGTCCTTCTAATGGAAAGAATTTGTTTATTGACGTGTTTCCTCAAGCAACCCTTCATCTCCCATTTTAAAAAGGGTCCAATAATCCAAAGAAATAAAAAATTGAACATGATAAATAAAGCTCGGAAACTATCAAAAAAGTATAGTTTACCATTCCTTAAATTGATGCCATGAATAAAATTCCACAATACACAAAATCTTTAAAGGAGATGTGTACAAACCAAATGAGACTTATTGGTGATGATAATGTGAAATTGGGGAGAAACATCTTAGCATTGATAGATCCATCACATCCCACTAAATTCAATGATCCACGACCATTCTAAATTCCTTGCAAAATAAGGGAGTATTCCTTTTCCAATGTTATGCTGGATTTGGGTGCTTTTATTATTGTGCTGCTCACTCTATTTACTCTTCATTGCATGTCAGAGAACTGAAGCTCACTGTAATTGTGGTTCAATTAGAAAATCTCATTACAACACACCCTTCTGTTGTGCTAGAGGATGTTCTTGTGAGGGTGAAAAAATTAGTTTATCCTACTGATTTTTAGTGATAAGAATAGAAGATAATAGGATGAATAAACATGACCTAATTTTATTGGGGAGGAACTTCATGAAACCCACAAAAACAATAATTAATGTCCACAATTGTACATTTTCTTATGGAGTTTGTTGGTGACATTATAAACATCAACATCCTTGATGCCATGAAGCACCCCTCAAAATAACCTTCCTCTCTCTCTCTCTCTCATAAATCTATAGATGTAATACCTTCCCCAAAAAACACATCTTTTCATTCAAACAATCCCTTTTATGAGTTTTCTTCATTGAATGAAATTCTGGGTAATGAATCATGCATTTATTGTTATAGTGGTCTAGAAAAATTTCATTCATTTTTATAATTAATTATTTCTTGAACACTGAGGATCACATGACCATCGATGATACTATGAATCTTTTAGAAGCTCATTCCCCATCTAAGGATGATACCATTGAGCAGTTAGATTATATTTGTAACCTCTCACTTTCTCGCACACTCAAATAAATAAAATATTCACCTGCATTGGAACTAAAACAACTTCCTCGAGATTTAACAAATTCATATCTTTATAATGGAAACAAGTTGCCTATTATAATTTCTAGTTTACTCCTTCCTGAGAATCCATTTAATATGTTTGAAATTTTTAGTGAGTATAAAAAATCTTTGGGATGGACACTTGTAGTCTTTACTAATATTTACCCATCAATTTGCACAGATCATATATTGTTAAATTTTGAGGCTCAACCAATGATTCAAGAGCCACTATGACTGAACCCAAATCCCATAGATGCTGTTAAAAAAGATATAATAAAATTATTGACTACGGGAATTATTTTCCCCAACTCTGATAGCCAATGGGTCCGAACGGTAGATGTGGTTCTTAAAAAAACCGGTCTGACAATAATTAAAAATGAAGATAATGAATTGGTTATAAATCATGTGCAAAATTGTTCGTGTGTATGTATAGAATATTTCCAATTAACCCAGCACACTAGGAAGACCATTTCCCACTTCCATTCATGTACCCGATGCTAGAGAGGCTAGCATGGTTGTCCGATTACAATTTTATTGATGGTAATTCTGGATAATTTTAGATCTATATTTCCCCTGATGATCATGAGAAGACAACCATTATATGCCCCATTGTCACATTTTTATAATTTAGTATGCCATTTGGTCTGTACAAATGCTTTAGGTACTTTCTAGCAATGTACAGTTAGAGTTTTTTCAGATTACCTAGATAATTTCATGGAAGTTTTCATAGATGATTTCACTATTTATGGATCATCTCTTAATGAATATTTGAGTAGTCTTGTTTCAGTCCTATATCATTATATTGAAAATAATATCGTATTAAATTATGTGAAATAACATTTCTTGGTGCTTCAAGGTATAGATTTGGGAAATTTAATTTTTTTCTCCTGGTTTCCAAGTAGATAAATCAAAAATGGATGTCATTACTACCCTACACTTCTCCAAAAATTAATGGGATGTGAAGTCTTTCCTAGGTCATGCATGAGTTTACCGTCATTTCATTCGTGACTTTAGTAGTAAAATTTCACTTCTCCTCGGCCAATTTTCAAAAAAGAAAAAAAATTATTTGATAAAGATTGTGAGGAAGCTATTAATATGTTAAAATAGAGAGTCATGTCACCATTGGTAATCTGGCCAAATCAGCGGGATTTACCATTTTATCTCATGTGTGACGCCTCTAACTATACAGTTGGGGTAGTCTTATCATATAGGGTCTATTGAGCTCCACATTTCATTGCCTATACCTCACGTACAATGGACCCTACCCAAGAAAACTAAACCACAACTGAAAAAAAAAATTATTTACATTGTGTTTTCCTTCAATAAACTGTGATCATATATTTTAGGGTCTTAATTCATCATGTTCATATAGCATGAATCCCTTAGGTATCTCCTTATTAAATTGGAATCCAAACAATGTCTATTTTGTAAGATGCTTCTTCTTTAGGAATTAAATTTTTAAATTAGAGATTAAAAAGGTGCTGATAACGTGGTGGCTAACTATATCAGTATGATCCAGCCATCCATAGACATTGAATCATCCCCTTGTATTCTCATTTATTACTTGTTTCCTAATGAGGAACTATATCGAGTGCAAGATTTTATTCCTTGGTATGATGAAATTGTAAATTATTTGGTATCGTCTTTCATTCTTACTGATTTCATCAAAAACCAGACCAATGGTATAAAACATGTGTCACGTTGGTACATTTTGGATAACCAAAACCTTTTGCACACATGTAGTGGTCATGGCATCATGAGTTCTGTTCCGGATATAGGGTTTTAGTCTGTCCTTAGGTTCTGCCACTCTTTCTTACAGGGTCAACTTTGGTCCCCAATGGACATCTCACAAGGTCCTTGATTCTAGTCTCTTTTGGCCGAAACTTTTTTTTGATTCCCATGATGTCTGAAAATCATGTCCTCACTGTCAAAGAATGGGGAATGTATCTAAATGAAATGAAATACATCAATAACCATTTCTCTTATAGTAAATTTTTTATGTTTGGGGTATTGAAGTTATGGTACCCTCACACAAATCATTTGGGAATCTTTACATTCTTCGGGTAGTGGATTATGTTTCAAAATGGGTAGAAGCACGCACCACAAGGATTTATTATTCCATGTATATTATGGAAATTTTCTGAACCCAAATGTTTTTTAGTTTTGGATTACCTAGGTTCATCATCAGTGACCAGGGTTCTCATTTCTACAACCTAACTATGAAATATCATTTTCATCATTATTAGGTTGGGAATTGAGTGTCTACATCTTACCACCCACAGACCAATGGTCATGTGGTGGTGTCAGAAAGAGAGGTAAAAAAAATTCCTAGAATAATAGTTCATCCCAACAAAAAATATTGGAGTCTTATACTTCATGATGCATTATGGGTTACTATACTACCTTTAAAACTCCCATTGGAATTTTACACTATTGTCTTTTGTTTGCAAAATGTTTCCACCTCCTTTTGAGATTGAGCATCGGAACAACTGGGCCATTAAACAATGAAATTCAACACTTGTTTGTGTAGGCATTAAACAGAAGTTGTATATTTAGGAGATGTAGTAAATGATAAAAGATTAATATGAGAACCCCATAATTTATAAGAAGCTAACCAAGGCTTCCCAAGACTATATCAACCTTCATATTTAGTTCCACATTGGGAAGAAGGTCCTCTTATACAATTCAGGGCTGATGGTGAATTCTTGTAAGCTTTATTCATGCTACTTTGGACCATACACTATTACTAATATCTCTCTATTTAGTGCAGTTTAGGTTCAAAATGAAGAAATAAAGAAAACGTTCACTGTTAATGGTTAGCGACTAAAGCACTTTCGTGAACCCTTTTAGGGTCCCTGATGGAGGAGCTCCATATTCCAGAAGAAATATATTAATGAAACAAAACAAGTCTTATCCATCCATCCCACATTATATTTTATTATAGTTTGGATACTAAACCATTTAGGATTGGGGGATGGGTATATTCTTGTGTTAGTTATGAATTTTAATCATCTTTTTATTTTTCTCTTTTTTGCTTCCTGAATATTATAGTTACTTTCCCCCCTTTCCATGCCCCTCCCCTTTTTTTATAGAATATTATATTCTTTTATTCCAACTTTATAATGGAAAATAATTCACATTTAATCATGTATGTTATTGAAAATTCATGTGTAATTTCTATATTTAATGTTTTTTTAAAATTATTTTTTTATGAAATGAGTATTTCAATAGGAATTCAGTACTGTGCTGTGACTTTATTTTGAAATTTAGTTCTTTATCGATGATATAAATGGTTGAATCCTTTTGAATCCTTTGAGAAGATTGGTACCATTTGTGTGAATAGTTTAAGGTAAAATTGTTTCAGATAATCTCTTCACACATATTTACACCCAACCAGGAGGTGTACAAAAATCTTACTTATTAGATGTCAAATACTAGTTAGGTTATTTTTTCTCTACGATCATAAATGATTTTTACATTTGATCATTCCTTATCCAATGTATTTCATTACTATACCAGATTGATGTTTATGTATATAATTTATATCCGATTGTTTTACACAATAAAAATAAAAAATAAAAAATGGTTGTATATCAGGTAGGTAAAACCCCCTTCCTTTACATTTTACCTTTTTATAACTATTATAATTAGTGATGTGAGGTATCAAACAAGGGTTGGGAGAAGAGTGTGCTATTTGTTCCCAGTGCATATTTTGAAAAATAATTGAGTGGAGTGATGAAATGTGAAACATATGGAGATATATAGGTTGGGAGCTTATGTTTTGATTTCTAAGAATTCTTATGTGAGTGGGTTATAGAATTATATTTCAAAGGATATAGGTCTGGTTCGGTGTAAAGGATCATGTAAGTAGACAATTTTTAAAATAACATATATTTACTTAATAAAAAGTTGGAAGAATAGCATGAAATAGTTTCCACAAACTTTTGTGGAGAATTAGTGACATTATAATCTTTTTAATTATGTTCTTTTATTGGTATCATTCATCTCTTTCCATTTCATTCTAATACAATTTTTTATCATCTTTTTTTTATGATCACTAAGAATAAATCCTTGGTGTGATTTCTTCTTTGATCCCATTTATATCATGAATTAAATTTTTATTGAATTTCAAAAATTTATGACTTTGGAAATATCTATATCCATAATTTTTTTAAATATGACTCTTCCTAGGGGTGAAAATGTTTCAGTGTGGGAGTGTGATCACCTGCAATTGACTATTTCATTTTCACCCTTACTCTACAGTGATAAACTAGTTTTGTATTGAAATTTATAAAAAAAATAACAAATTGAACATCATGTTTGATTAAATTATTTTTATTGATAAATATTAAAAGGGGAAATATTTCTTCTTTTTATAATTTAATTGAAGTTTTATGTGATTTGGAGGTCCCATGAAGAAGATAAAGAAAAATGGGCCAAATTGCATAGGCTCATAGGATACTAGTGGACTCAAATGAACCCTAATAGTAAATCGTGCATCCAAATGATCTGAAAGATTTTGAGATTTTTTAAACTTTAATAGGATACATTACATATTAATTAACCTAAGCCCAATTATTCCATTATGTAGCCCAACCAACTTGATCTATCTTGCACACTGAATCTGCACAATGTCAAAAGTGGTGTGTTGTGATCTGTCCATATCTCGAACTCTAGGTTCCTAAATGTATCCAAACATTCGGTGATGATATTATGAAGATGGGGATACAATGTTATAATTATTTCCAAAGCTATATAAGGTGTTCTGGTGGTTTAAAACCATGTATGATGTGGTTTTATGAAATATTTGTTCCCAAAACCACATTCTAATTTTCTTATTAATTTGAACCATGGGATCCTCATTTAGAATTTCTTAGTGGAGGAAAATATATGTTATTTTGTAGAAACAAAGTATTCCACTACACGTACAAGATGTTATTGAGGCCCCTATCCCCATATGGGGGTCAAGGATAAATGTGAAGTTCCCCCTGAACCTCCTCCCCTCTCGATGGAGAGTTAAACTGTGGATAATCATTTCGATAGAGCTACACATACTTGGGAGGGAGTTCCAGCACATGTCTATCTACAGATATTCTATCCTTTTTGTCTTAAATAAATCACATATGTTTTATATCAATACACATCTCCTCTGAATGGTTATTTTTGTTTAACTAAGTGAATCACTTATCATTTTATTGATGATTGGGTTGAGATTTAATGTGGGAATCTTGGGTTGTTCCGATTGGGAAACAATAGAATCCTCTTTCTCTCACACAAACATAAGTTATTATTATTCTTTGATAGCCTTATTTTTATTCCTGAGGTCGAATCCTTGACAACATGATTTTTGTGTTAAAGACCGGTACTTTGTGCAATGATTTAAGAGGCAAGAGGGGAATCAAGATCTTGAAAATCCTTGATGAATGAGTTAAACACAACTATATGTACTATTCAAAACAATGAACTGTCCAAGATATGTGGTGAACATGAAATGACCTCATTCCCTCATAATTCTTAAAATTCCACCATAATTTATCAACTATTAAACTCTTTAAATCATTTTCTTTCCTTAAAACTATTTTCTAACCCACCCCACTTTTTTGTACTTTTTATTAAAAACACATACTCTAAAATTCTCAATGTGCCTTGAGAGACGACCTAGGTTCTACCCTAAAATATAAATCAACTTTAGAAACATAATCAATTGGATGTGTCATGACCATGCGGTCAAAAATCCTTCAAGTGATCAATGAATTATTGGTTTAGATACACTCTACCTCAAAATGAGTAAAGTTCCTTAATCGTATTACCAAAATGGTTTTCTATTTCATGTTGATATTCCTTAACCATCTGAAAGTAATCTGACATATAACTCAATATGTATAAATGTCCATATCCTTTATAGTCATCAATAAATATAATGAGCTATAAAATCCAACCATATCCTCTATTGGAAATATACCACAATCTCTGATATAAATCAATTTTAAAAATTCATTGGATCTTTTTCCTTTCCTAGTGAAAGGCGATTAGTTAAATATTCCATGTAAACAAGTGTGACATACATCTATTGGTTTTAACTTATTTGATTCTAATAAGCATGATGGATGTAATTTTTGTTAAAAATTATCATTTACATGAACAAGTCTGAATTTCCATATGTGGGTGTTCTATAAATCAATTTCTCATTTTTTTTTTGTTTTTTCCATTATTGTATTTTCACGTTAATGTATATAAATTACATTTTTAAGATTCACCCTACCATATCATATGTTAACCTGAAAAAAGGAAACCATTTATTTAAAAAAATTAAATTAAATCCCACAAATTCTAATATCAACATCAAGATTATGTTTCTGGTAACTAATGGAATGTAATAAAAATAGTTAAAAAAAGAACCAATGATCTAGGAAATGATAGATTATTATCATATACTAACAAGGTTGTATTCCGTATACAATTTGAAACTCAGAGAACCACCTCACCCTTTTCAATGTTCCAGAATCTAGTTTATTCTTTTATGTGAATATAAATGTGTGAGTCACATATTGTGTCCAATATCCAATTTATAGATAAAGACATTGCATTCAATGAAAAAAATACCTGATATTGGAGCACCACCTTTCTATGTTATCCCAGCATTTAAATTATTATTTTAGAGGCCTTTCTTTTGAAATGAAAATCATACATCCTTTTTCTTATTTCCCTTCCTCTATATCTTTGGATTTTTTAAAGGATGGTGCATCAGTGTCTTCAGTTTGGGTTTGGCCTTAGACCCCTTAGACTTACTCTTCTTCCCTCTATATCATTATCAGCTTTTATAAGTAAAACTCAATGGTTTGGGAGATAATTTTTCATGTTATTAATGTTTTAGTTAACAATAAAAGATGATAATATTATCGGTAAAGAATAATGAATGAGATCAGTTACCAGTTCAGGGTTTAGATTGAACCCATGAGAATATATTATCTTGATGAACCCAATCATATTGATTTCATGAGGTCCTATTTGATTACATTCTACTATATTTTATCTATAAAGTGAACTTGATATCTAATACCTTTTTTCTCTTTCTCTCTCCATATATAATTCTTGGGTATGAGTTATCGTCGTGTAGGAATCTTCATCCTCATGGATTTTTTGTAGTTGATTGACAATTGATGAAAACATGAAACATTGTAAATCATGTAAATCATCTACATGATTATTTTACTTTGATTAATCATCATTACATTCCCCCTAAGGAGTCTTGGTATAAAGTGATCACTCCAACACATAAATCTTTCTACCTTGGTGTGGTAATTGACACTTGTATATGTACCACTATTGGAAGTTATAACTTTTCATGAGATTTTATAAACCCATAATCGATCATAGTGATAATGTAATGGTGGTGTTGATTTCCATTTTATCTATAAAAAATAAATTTAGTTGTTAATACATTATCTTCTATACCATTTAGACATTACTGATTAATTAATTAATTATATTTCTCTCAATCTATTATCAAAATCTAGTTTCCCTCAATTCTAGATTCATAATACCTAGTTTCGTGAGTATTATTGTAGGAAAGGTCATTTAAAATTATCCTCATAGTCTGAGATATGGCTACACAATAACTCAGAATGTTTTAAGGTGGGTACTAGACTATCCAACAAAATTGAATCCTGAATCCCTGAACTATTTAGTGAAGTACCATCTTCTTGTAATTGTTACCTTGGTTCCCACAACACTTTTCCTCAAAACATTGAACAAGCTAGCTATAGCTACATATTTTCTACCATATTTAGTTAAGTTAGTTTTTCACTCTTTTAAGAACTCCTTGGTAGTAGGAGGCAACCACAACAAGGGTTAAAGGGACCTCGTACACACAATTTTGTTCAAATTTAAATGGATTATGTTGTTACAACTTATTATTAAATTTAGTGTTTTTAATATCTCTTGTTGAATGAATTCATTATTTATTTTATATGTTCATAATACATGTCCATGATCACAAATAAACAAGTATTAAATAGAAACCATTCATTGTTTATTTAATTATATTAATATATAGATTATTTATTTTCAATTTTATGCATTCTCACAAACATGCACATTCAAAAAAATAAATAACGATGCATAAATTAAATAAACTAACCAACAGAAATTGAAAATTTGTTGTGGGTTGGTCCATTAAAACTCAATGGATCAATCATTACCCTAGGGGTATAATATCTGATTCAGGTATTGACTTGTATCATAGCTCGCACATCAGTCCAACGTTTCCATGTCTTATCTCGGATTATGACTTATATTTTCATGGTCAACGTCTTATATCATCATCTTCCTAACACAAATATACATGTGTGAATTTGATAGTGTTTTGGGAAGTACAAAATATATAAACAACTATACTGATTAATTTTTTTGTCCCTTATATACATTAAACGAAAAAATACAATGCATATAACAACAAAAATAAATTTGTTATTATATACATTTATTGAAGTTATAATAATTAATTAATTAAATTTAAATCCAAACAAATAATGGTAGGTAAACTCTCAAGAACAGTTGGTAGATAAAGAAAATATATAGAAAAATTAAATTGTGATAAATTTAAATCATGAGTAATAAAATGAAATAATAAAACTATTTAAATTTTATTTTATTTTATTTTTCTCAGTACCGTAATTAATATTATTTTATTCTAAAATTAAATTAACTTTTTTATATTCATTATTTTTATTATTTTTATATTCTAAAATATAATAAATTAATTATTGAATATTTATAAATTCCACGAGCCCAAGAATTCTCTCAAGACCATTGCAGGTTGGGAATAACTCGTGCCTTCTCATTATGGGTTAGAAATAACCCACATAGGCCCATTGTAGGTTAGACAAAATCAGACTAGGAAAATTCTTGGTTAGGATGAGAAGCTCAATTGGGGTAGGGGTTCCCCAAAACAAATCAGGGTAGGGGAAATCGAAAACGTCACTTAGTTTGGTGAGTGGTCCGCACACGAGATGGGTAGGCCAATGTCAGTGTTCATGGAGGAAGATTCATGGGATGGAGAGTATGACAATTACATCCAAGTTTCTCAATGCATGGGAGGTTAAGGTGGAAAATGGTGTCTGAGTGACTATTGGTGAAATAGAAGGTGACCAACACCTAGGTCAGGAGGAAGAGTGACTTGCAGAGTGCAGATAGTAGGATGTAGTGGGTGGAGGATAAGGTGGTTACGAAGTGGAGCGTATGGTTGGGGAAGTCCACTAGAGGAGTTGGTGGTTATAAGGCCCTAGAATTAAACATTTCATAATATTTAATTAAGTTAGTAATTCACATTGAGGATAATTTCTATTATATATCTCTATATAATTAGGTAATAACTTATACATGACAACTTCAATATTACAAGTAGACACATTTTCTCACTATCATTTTTTTAATAAAACAAAAACTCTTAAAAAAGAAACATGTCTAGTTTAATGTTTTAGAAAACATGTCTTTTCCATAATACCATCCTTTCCCTTATTAATAATTATTTCCAATGAAAAATATTTCAAAAACATGGGATGGGGTTAAAAATCACAGTAAGGATTATAAAATAATGAAAAAAAATTATCTCATCAATATATACATATCAATGAGATCAAAATTTTCAATCATAAAAAATATACTCTTTAAAATACCTCAAAAAATCATAATATTTACGAATAAAAATATATATCATAAATCATATTGGTGTCTTATGGCATCCATATCCTACTTACATTACGGCTTTCACATCTACATAAGGAGTTACGGTTCAAATACACATCAAAGTATATTCCCTATATATATTAAGATAAACATTAACGTTTCCATCTGTCAAGTTACCCAATTCATTAAAGAGCTATCTCAGGCTCACCCACCATAGGATTATCATAAAACAACCCATATTCATTATCAATTCCCATGAACCATAGTATAATCATAACACATAACACAATCATAAATGAAAGACAACATTTCCACATTATAATCACAATATTTAATTTCAATATATTGACATAATAAATCCATTATCAAGACCTTTTTCAACAAAAAAATACATTAAAATAGTATATGGAATTTATTTTACTTTTAAAAACATTATGCCTTATTATGGAAGCCAAAAATCAAATAATACACGTGGCGGCAGAAAGGCCATTGTCACAGCGTATATTAAAAAGAATCATTACTTTTTACATTTAGAAAAATGCTTCATAGAAAAAATATTCCATTTGAAAGAAATTAACATTAAAAGGGGTTTATAAACCATATAAAATATAGTCATGTATAAATCAAAATAATCCTCAACGAAATGAGATTGAGACGATGTCCCTTACGAAAATTCGACAGCCTAACGATGTCACTTAAAAATTTAGAAAATGAGTTGATGGGAGAGAAAAGGTTATCTAATTACATGGAAATAAAATGTAAATCAATAAGGATATATAATAACATATCCCAGAAAAATAAAATAAAAAATAAATTACTTGACATAAAATAATCCATTGACTAAAAGAGGAGGTTGAAATGTTCGCTTACCTTGTGTCGGAATCATCACCTGTGTTCCTTGTTATTCATGGATAATAAACATAAGTTAATTTATACCTCATTCAAAATCTTTTTGAAGTTTAATATTCCTTTTATATCACTTATTATCTTGCTATAAAAATCATATAATTATTAATGTTCATATCGTCCTTTTTGTCGATGTTCAGAACATGAAAAAAAATGAACTTGTTATAATTATAAATTGTCCATGTTGTCAAAAGTCCATTACCTCCATAACTGTATTCAGTATTTAAATATAATATATATATATATAGTTATGTATGTATTTATAAATAGATATATGCATTTTAAAATAGTCCATAACATTTGGATATAAGAGAATGAAATACACCGTTCAAGGAGACGGTATGTTGTGCATACACATGACCATTACTTTTGTTTATTATTAACTTTTAAAGGAATGAAAACTATATGATACATCGGTATATTATAATTCCTATATAATTTATTTTTTTATATAAATTACTTAATTTCCTTAATTCTATCCTTTATATATTCCATGTATGGCATGAACGAGTCATATCACTTTGAGGGGGTGGTAGTCCACACTTCCTCAAATGCAATTATCATATTTAACAATTATGGAAACCATAAATGTATGATATAAATAAAAAATACTGAATAATAGAGATAATATTACTATAATATATACAATATATAAATATAGTTCCATTATAATGGACACCATAAGCGGTGGAAGGGAAAAATCAATCAATCATTGTTTCGTGAGGCAGTAGTTTTTTGTACAAAGAAACAGTATGTCCGTATCCATTAGTTGGGTGTGTGTGAATGTGTAGTTTTATTCCTTCTCATGAAAACATCATATTATAATTAAGATACTGTTTTTTTAATAAAATAACTGGATAAAAAGTGTTTAGGGGGTTGGAGATGAAAAATAAATGGAAGAAGCTTGAGAGAAGACATCACCTTAAATATGGTAACTCCTTTTGATTTAAGATAAAGGTCCATATTTAATTTCATTCATCCAAATTTAATTATTATATATTATATATTAATATTTTGGGACCTTATTTGGTTAGATTTTGGATGAGAAAAGGGGACCTGAGATGTGTGAGTAAGGGTTAGATGTGGTGGCATTTTATAAGAGGGTGGAGGGGCTCTTTAAGAATGTTTGAAAATATTATTTTATAATAAAACTATTTTCAGGTTGAAAAGGTCAAAAACCCATTAAAATATAATATAATATTAATATATGTATAAATAATATCATCCAAAAAGAATTGGATAGCTTTTAGATATTTTCTAATCCTTATCGATTTTATACAACCCATTTTTAATCTTTAGGTTTCATCAAGCATTTAACACTTTGAGAATCAAAATAGTTACCAAATCCTGAAAAATATCCAATTAATGAGCCAATAATATAATTTTAGACTTATTATACCCATTTTTTTCTAAATCGTAATTTTTTTATTTTTCTAATATTTAGTAAAATATTTAATATTTAGAAATATGAATTATGTAAATTTTCACACTATTAATATCATGACATTTTAGAAATACATAACAACTTTATTGATTCTAAAAATCATCATTAATTAAAATATAACATGTAACTATCATCCATAAAATTCTTAGATGACCTCAGAATAACCAAATTACATTTATTTTTACATCAATAATATCATTTATTTGAATCTTTTATTAATGAAGCAATCATTGTATCGTCATTGTGTCATAATTAAAACTATTTATATAATGTATAAAAATTTCAAATAAAATATCATGATGTATAAAATCATATTATATTTCTAATTAGTTTTTATAGTCAAAGAGATGACTTATATAACCCCAAGTAATAGTTATTTTAGTAAAAGATATATGTTTAGGTTATATTTTCCTTCATATTAAATTAATAGTAATTAAATATTATTTTCACTTAAAAGTGGCTCAGTGGGGTCCCAAAATCGACCCAAGTATGCCCATCATCATACATATTTTATCCAATAGGTTTAGTACATGTGTAAGGTTAATTAAATATTATTATAATTCTTTTTACCCTTATTTACAATATTTAACTTTTAACCATGGTTAATAAAATATTTACTAATGTTAATATTCATAATGTCTAAAATTTACAGTTACCTACTAACACACTTTTGACCGCAAGATTCCAAATATGTAATCTATTTTTCCAAATTCAAATCACATAATTGAACAAATTAATATAAAATTAATTCTCATTGATAAAACCAAAAACTGTGTTTTTAAGAAGTAAAAACTACCAAAATATTGACATGGGTTTATGTCCAATTTAAGAGTGAAATTACATTAAATAACCAAAATTGGATTAAATAGTAAAAAAATAATTCAATTTTACTTTAATATAAATAAAAATTACAATTTAACTATATAAATAAATTAGATGAAAAGATAGTGTTGACATAAAATGCATAATTTTCACTATTCATTAAAAAAATGAACTCTGTGAAAAAAAAATCCATTAAATTACCTAGAGTAAATGTTGACTTCAAACTTCTAAATATAAAGTACATTGGGTCAAATGAAACATATATAAGTGGGAAAACTAGATTTAAAAAGGGTTCTCTCCCAAAAGGTGGTAAAACGACCATTTAGAGTATTTCTAGCATAAAATCGAATTCATTCTTATTTTAAGCCTATAAAATTTATTGATTAAATTTAAAGATATGTAACAAACATGTGTAATTATATTTGAGTTAGTTTTGTTCATTCCCGCCAATACGACAACTATGTGTTAACTACCATTTAAAATAATAATAATATTATATTATTTTTCAGTATATCTTAAAGTTGTGTGTGAAGTAATATTTCAAAGAAACTTTTTGTTGCGTGATGAGTAATCTATAGAAAAAAGTTTCCTATTTAACATAAAATTAATATCTTATTCATAAATATTAGTAGATGTGAAAAATTATTATTCTATAAATACCTGGGTTGTTACATCCTTCCCCCCTTTTGGGAATTGCGTCCTCGCAATTTTAAAATTGGGCATGGAAACATCGTTAAAAGTCCGAAATCGAAAAAAGAGTTTAAAAAACTATCCCTTTAAATGAAATAAAGAGAAGCACCATGATCACCTGAGATAATACATACTAGGATTCCATGTAAAAAATTGTTATGTAAGAAAAAATAAGTGTGAAGTTATGATGGAGAGTGATAGAAAACTTTATTAGGAGAAAGTTAACCAACAAGAAAATCACAAACATGTGTTGGGTTAAATGGTCATTGATTCCCCATTATGAAAGGTTAATAGACAAATATTTTTGTTTTAATTTCCTTTTCATAAAGTTGAGTAATATATTTAAGTGAATTACTAATAACATAAGGAGACATACTTACTTGTCATGTAGACCTTCAACCTTTATTAAATTTTTACCATAAACTCATATTTTCTCCAAACAATGAGTATTCAAGATGACTTGGTCCCATAAATAGCACTAGAATCAACATATAGATAATCACGTAATCCAAAAAAGATGAAACTATATATTTACCTATTCTTTATGTATTAACCAAAACCAAACTGGTTAGTAAAAGATTAGATAATCCCCAAAAAGAATAATCTTTTATAAAAGTAAATAATACTATTAATCTCCAAAATTCAATAAACATTACCCAAAGGTCAAAAAAGACCATTCAATATACAATTGTACTTAAAATTATTCAAAATAATCCAAAATATGTTTGAAACAAAAAATTTATAAGGATTTGATCACATCGTCTTCCATACTAAATATTAACACTAATCTCCAAATAACATCAACTACTCTTAAAGTATCATACTGAAAATTATTTAACCTAATCACATATTCTCTATGATATGTTAATCATTTCCATGTATAACACATATTTCTAAATGTCCACAATTGAAATATATATTCTTAATAAATAAAATTCCCCCATTACTCCTCATTTGAAATTCCAAACTATTATATTTTCCTTCGGCACATAGTGTTTCCAAAAGAGAAAATGTCTTCCAAAATAACCTTTATCACATAATCACAAAATCATATTAATACTCAAAGGATATCCGTTTGATAAATCATAAGTTCCCAAAATCAACTTACTCATGATCAATAAAATTATATAACTAAAAAACAATAAGTCATACTAACTAGGGACTTCACATAGTCTAGTGGTAGGTGATAAATCCCAATCTCACTTTGGTAATGGGTTCGATTCCTACAGATTTTTCCGATGCAATGGGTTGTCACACGGTCTGTGTGTTCCCCTTTTTCAAAAACTATATAATTTTATAACATTCTCAAAATGTGATAAATTCATCAAAAATAACCATAACATATTTTAACCAAAAATGTTGTATCATACCTCGCATTTTTATCCCAAAAATTAATAAACTGTAATTTCCTCATATTCAAGGATCATGTTAACAAAAATAGTTCCTTATAACTATATCCACAAAAGAAAAGACAATTATTCCTTCAATAGAGTTTTCACATATCAAACTTCATGGTAACACATACTAGAAACGTTATTCCAAAGCAATCCTATAGTTAAAATTTTTATAATTATCATCATCCATAGATCCAACATAACTCTAAAATTCATAGACATCATAATCATTGAACATTATTCATGATATTTTATCCATGATTTCCATCTTATTATTTTATACATATTTCCTACAAAAAAATCATGCATAATGACCTAAGATTTCAGTAATGTCAAAACATGAGGAATGAAATAATCCATACCTTCCATATGTCATTTTCAGTTTCCTTATCTTCAGTTGTAATGGAATTTAGAATTGGTAAACAAATATTTGTATGACCCTACTGATTCCACTACCGAACCATCTTTTTAGAAAATCTATTTTTTTAATGACAATGCACACCACATTTAAAACATTCAATTGATCCATCATAAAGAACTTATTTCCCTTTCCTAGAGTCAAAATGATGCTTCCTTTTTCCATGGAAGGTTCTTGCTTTATGACCTTCATTAAAACATCTATATAATCCTCCCATCCCTTTGATTCATTTTCCTATGTGTTTCTTTCTATATCCTTGTCACATTGGATTTTGAATATTGTTACCTGTATAATTATTACCTAAACATTCGTAGGTATTTGTTTCTTGCATATACGATTACTTATAAAAAACACTAGGGATTATGTAGTCAATTATGAATCTAGATAGTTGGTTGATAATAAACACAAGAGTTTTCATTACATCTCCCACTTAATTTTATTGCTCATTTAGAAAACCTCCATAGTTTCCTTCACATCCATTGTTACATTGTTGCCTTCTAGATCCAACCATTTAGTAAAACAATATTTAGTGACATTATATTAGTAAAATCATAATATATTTTCTAATGAGGTGGTAAAACACAAATATATACTTACTCATGTTATTTTAAACTCATTCAATTTATATAAAATAACTATAAATCTTTCTAATATGCTAACCATTATAGTTATGTCACTAATGCCTAAACGACCCCCTAACCTCTAAATTTATCTAAACCGGCCTCTGATACACACTATAATTACTCAAACGTAAACATTACATAATCTTGGATTATATAAATAATTAAAATTGGGGATATTTTTGAGGTATAGATATTTAGAGAAGTATGTCATAACTTATACATAACAACTTGAATATTACAAGTAGATACTTTTTCTCACTATCAATTTTTTCATAAAACAAAAAATCATTAAAAAGACACATGTCTAGTTCCATGTTTTAGACAACAATAATTTTCTTTGATCCCAACTTTTACCCAATTCATCACTATGTCCTGTGAAAAAATATTTCAAAAAGATAGGATGATAACAAAATGCTCAGTAAGGATTATAAAACAATGATAGAATACATTATCCTGTCAATACATAAATAGTAATTTGATCATACTTTTCAATAATAAAACATATGTTCATAAAAATACATCACAAAATCATAAGATTTATGAATAACACTTTTAAATCATAAATCATAAAGGTAACAGGTGCCATCCATATCATACTTACATTGCAGCTTTCACAGCTACATAGGGAGTTATGTTTGGAATACCCATAATAGTATATTCCCTAAATATCTAAGGATAAAAATTAAGGTTTACCTCCATCATGTTACCAAAGGAATTGAAGAACTATATCATTCTCACTTTCCAAAGGTTTATAATGGAACTACATGTATATGTAAACAATTCCCATGTACCAAAACATAATCATATCACATAACATTATCATAAAGGAAATATAGCATTTCAATATTGAAATCACATTATATAATTTCTATATATTGACATAATAAATCCATAATCAAAACCATTTCAATACAGAAAGTTTAAAAAAAGGATATGATATTTATTTTCTTTTTAAATACATTATGGCTTGTTAAGGAAGCCAAAATAAAATAATGCTCGCGGAGGTGGAAAGGTCATTGTCACCACACACATTAAAAATAAACATTCCTTTTTCAATTTAGTAAAACACTTCATTGAAAAAAATAGCTTTGAAATAAATTAAAAGTAAAATTAGTCTATAAACCATATAAAATAAAGTCATGTATAAATAAAAAAATGTTTCAATGAAAGGAGATTGAGACAAAGTCCCTTAAAAAAATTTGGCATCCTAATGGTATCACATTTGTGGGAGTTAGTGGCCTAGAACTGGATACATTTTACTTTATTCGTTAATAAATATCTTATCAAATCTTGATTGTTCTTCTACATGACAATGCTTGTGATAATGTCCTAAGGATGGTTGTTTCATTAAAGGGTCATAACAGATCTCTGCTATGAGGAGAACCCAGAAGTTCCATAACATTGTTCTTGAATATATATTCTATGGCCAGATGATGTTATTTGAGGGACACATATAATATAAGCCATTACGAGTGAGGACTCATCAAACGTTGATGAACCTTCTCATGGAGTGCATCCTTGGTAGTATCCTGGATGATATTAGGAGAACAAGACTTGCCAGTTGGAAATCCACATTTCACAGTGTTGTTAGATGTTCTTATTTATGGACGTGTGTATTGGTCGTTAGACTTTAAGATTATTATTAGTGGGTATTACAATGCGCGCACTTATATTTATTGTTGAAAACTATGAAAACACACTGTTTAAAGTGAGGTTGGATATGTTGGGTGCGTCCCGAGTGATATTGCAATAATAGATAATTTAAGAAAGGCTTTGTCCCTTGTGTTCAATAACATAAGTTAATATCTCTGGACCTTGGATGGAATTGATATATCCTGAATAAATCCATGGACATAGTGAGTAATGGTCAAGTTCAATTCTAAAAAGTCAAGGAAAGAATAATCGAGATCATGGGTTGATGGCAGTAGCAAGTAACTTGCTTGATTAGAGATATCGAGACAAAGGGATTATATTACACGGTAAGCATTCGTAGGGGTTGACACATCATTGCAGTGCTAACTTCTTTCTCTATGAGTGGAGTGGAATGTTTCTAGACGCTATCCATGGAATTTAGGTATGCTATGCCAAATGACACAGAGAAAAGAGGCCTAGAGGGTCGCACACAAAGTGTGTCCAAGTATCTCAGTTAAATATTATTTTAATAAGTTGAATAAAGATTATTCCCGATTGTGCTTTAATAAATATTCAAGGATGCATGATCACATTTATTTTGACACTAGTTATTTGGGAGAATATATTCTAGGAGAAATAATAAATTTAATAGTGAGTAATGAAGTGATATTTATTTGACAAATAAATATCCATTATTCAAGGTCTAATAAATGAGGTGGAGGAAATAAAGAAAATGAAAAAACAAAAGCACAGGCTATGTATGTTAAATATACACACTGTGTATTTTTTATCCGAATGTATGAGAAATAGTATTATTTATATTGTAAAATAATATTTGGTGTAATTCACTGGGTGCATGTCAAATAATAATAATAGTCTACTGTTATTATTAGACATGGGGTTTTACATAGAATTAAATGAAATGAATAAATGATTTCGGGTAAATAATTATTTTTATTATCCTATGTAATTAAAATCCCAATTATATAATTCTCATTAGTCTAGACATTTTTTTGGTTGTGCACAATGGATTTAGAAAGGCTCTCAAGGCAATAGAGAATACTTTTTCCACCAAGAACACTCACAAGATACGAGAGAGATCCTCCTCCACCGGATCAAGGCGATCGAAGGCGGACATCACAAGTAGAGGCTCTTCCGCACATGCAACTATAGATCCCTTCAATGACATCCAAAGATATACAGATCATATGTGGATCACCACAATAGGAATCCTACAGTTGTATTCTATGACCCAATGAAGTATCACATTGGATCGTGATAAGAAACATCAAAAATGAAATAATTCCATCAAACTAATTCTTATTAATTAATTAATGTAATTATAAACAACATATGATGATCCTATCTATGGTTCCGGGACTCCCCTATTTCTTTTTCGTTTATCACTCTATTCCAAAGATCAGGAATTTTATTATCATGATAGATCCTAGATCTATCATTGTTAATTCTAAAATTAAAGTTGGGTACACTCACTAATGCTCTTCCGTTGTGCCCAAAACCTACAAGTGGTATAATAGGGACCATATCATTGATTGAAATGGTTTGGTTTTTCATTGGTGATCTAGGTAATTAATAATTTAGTTATTTCAATTCATGTTAATCGTTCTTTAAATCTGAATCTCAATATTTATTCCTTGTCTCTCATTTTTCATGCTCCTTTGAAAATGATTTTTTCTTTTAACGTTGATTAAAATAAAACAGAGGATCTCATCTAGAGATGCCAAATGTTCTTGACCATACAACACAAGAATACACAGTTTGTATTCAATAGTTTACAACATGTAGTCAAGATTCAATGTATTAGACCGGTCTGCCAAATAAGGCCATGTGTTGGTGTATTTCTAAGTCTTAAATGACTCCATGTGTTAACCAGGAACAGGTGGAACATAGTTTCTAGATAAAACATAGTTTGGATCATTGAACATGGAGTGTAGTACCTTCAAGTTATGGTTGGACCATGTACCCCGTACATGGATCGCCCAGCTATAAACCATGTAATGCGGATACTACATGGTGTGTGTCCCACTGAACACACCGTAGACTCTAAACAACTCTGAAGTACATTTACACGCCATTTCCCCAAGCATGTACTTCAAATGTACAGTGAACAAGTGTACACACCATGTATATAGAACTACACATTGTGTACTCATCCAAATTATGCATATTTATTAAAATTTACTATTATATTCTACATACACATGAGACGTGTACTGTAGTGTAGGGGTAAATATGAGGCACAACATGTGATAGGTGTTTTATATATATGTGTGTTTAATTTAACATCTATGTAATTTTCATTTCTACTCATTAGGTAGTTATCAAATGAAAATAACTGGGTTTCTTCCGTGTTACATGATACATACAACGATTATTTTACATAAATTTAATTATTTAAAAATATTATGTATGAGAATCTCAAGGAAATTTAGAAAAAGGGTTTAAGATGAATGGATTTATAAATTAAATATTATTAATTGATTCGAGCATGATTTATCTTAAACAATAATTATTAAATAATTGAATGCTAGTTTTATTTAGGCTTAAATATCGTTTCATGCATGGATGATCGTGATCTCGACCAAGACCTTTGTATATGAATGTCTTGTTTTTATTTATTTATTTAAATTAAATTTTTTGGTATGTGCGAATTCTCCTCAATAATATGTAGAGCCTATGTGACCAAGGTTTCTTTTATGTAAAAACCCATTCTACCCCTCACCCTTGTGTGAGAAAAAAGAATATGTAATTGATGGATCCCCCATGTTAGTGAAGGCTTCTAATGATAGGATCCAAGTTGAAACTAATCCAAGTAGATATAAAGTTGGACATGTGGAAAGCTGTAAACACGATCCCAAAAGGTTCAAGGTGTTTCTCTCCTAGGCCATGGGTTAGTTTATCTACTTCTAGATAAACTAACCAATAGAACAAGCTCATGATCATACCATTTATTTTATTTTTGTCAGTTTCATGGTTTATTTATTGTGGGTTTGTTTTCACAATCACACAATTAATGAATTAAAAAAACTAGAAAGATGGATCTAAAATAAAACCGGCTTATGCATAAAATATTATCTTAGACATGGTTAATAACTTTAGTATATCCCACAAAATATTAAAAATCATGTAATGAAAGATAATAAAATGGAAATTTACATATAAGGATAACATCCCTAAAAAAATTATTAAGTCAGTATTGCCTTACATAATCATGGATAGAATCAAACCGTAGTTCAAAATGATTGACCAACCCTGGTTGGTCATCCTTTGCCATGAGAGGAAATTGTATGTGCTGGAAGATCATGTTCTAGTTGCACCTGGTTAAGAGGCCAGTGATGAAGAACTATCTCTTTATATGAAATATATAGATGATTCCAAATATTTCTAGTGTATCATGATATTATCCATGTCTAATGATATCTAGAAGAAACATGAAAACATGGATGTTTATAGCATGATGTCTCAAATTAATTATTTATACCAAGAGAAGGCGAGACAGGAGAGATATAAGATCCTTAAGGCTTTGTTTACAACTAACCTTAGAGAGTCTTCTCTAGCTGGGCCTCATGTAGTCAATCTTATTGGCTACATTGAATGCTAGACATCTCAGGGATTAAGTTCACATATGAGTTGCATACCGATCTCATCTTATCAACACTGCCCAAATAATTCTCTAGAATTATTTTCAATTATAACATAACAAAAAATGATAATAGTCTATCCAGACATCTGATCGTAATTATCTAGGTATATAAGGACATGGTTCTTGAGAAACACACAGTCCATATGGTGAATAAGAAAAGTAAGGACATGGTAATAGGGAAAAGGACTTATAAATGATCTAGAGACTCTGACCACCATCCCTCTAAGAAGGGGAAGATCTATAGGTAGGAAAGGAATGAGAGGCAGTATTTTTTTCATGTTGAAAGCAAGGCCACTGGAATAAGAACTACTCCAAGAAGCATGGGGACACTAAAGGTGCATTCGTTATCGAGTGTATTATTTCAATTTCAACACATTGGATATTAGATACATCTTGTGGGGCTCACATGTATATTCAAATGCATTAACCAAGTAGATTTAGAAATATTTCTATAGGAGAGGTGGATCTTCGAGATTCCAATGGCTTGAGGATGGCTGCGTTAGCCATTGGCGATCACCACCACTCAATTCGAACATGGATGCTTTTGGTTTTCCATAATTGTTAATATGTCCATAGTGTTACCAATAACATTATTTATGTATCATTTTTGGATTTAGATGGATTTATTTTCATGTTTGGAAATAAGGGTTACTTATTTTATAAGAACAACATTTGTTATGGTATGGTGCATTTGAATAATGGTTTGTATGTGTTAAATTAAGAAAAACAAGTGTTGGTAATCAATAACGAAACAAAATCTCATGAATCATACACCACCCAGTTGTGGCATCACCATCTTGGTCATGTAAACAGGAAGTGCCTGAAAATGCTCTTCCAAGATGGCTATTTAGACTCTAATAAGATAAAACCACTTGATAGATGTCATGATCGTTTACAAGGTAATATGAATAAGCCTCCATTCGGTAGATAGGGTGAAAGGGACATAGAGGTTCTAGGATTGGGGCACATGGATGTGTGTTGACCGTTTCCATTAGAATCTAGAAGTGGATATTTTTACTTCATTAATTTTACTGATGATTTGGGTAGATATGGATATATCTAATTAATGAGGTATAATCCAAAAGCCTTAGAGAAATTTAAAGGAATCAATTAAGAAGTAGATAATCAGCGTGGTAAGAAGATAACGAATCTTCAATCAGATCGAGTTGGAGAATATTTGAACCAAGAGTTCATTGATCTTATATGGGAGTTTGGGATTCTATCTCAGCTCAATACTCTTTATATACCATAGTGGAATGGTGTTAGTGAAAGGCGGAACCACACCTTGTTAGACATGGTGAGTTTTATAATGAGTCATAATGATCTTCCATTATCCTTTTGGGGATATGCAATAAAAACTGCAGAATACACATTAAACCGAGATCCAACTAAGGTGGAAAATGGAATTCCCTTTGAGTTATGGAATGAAAAGAAACCCATTTTGTCACACACAAATATATGGGGATGTGATGCATTGGTTAAGGCTTTCTCAAGCAACAAACTAGAACCCTGAGGCATGAAGTGTATCTTTATTGGATATCCTAAGGAAATGAAATGATATTTCCAATATAACCCTTTAGACAAGAAAGTGTCTATCTCCAGAAAATCCATCATCCTTGAGAGGGAGTATATCCCCAAAAAGGATAGTGGGAGAAAGATTGACTTTGACGAAGTTGAAGATTAAGATACACAGGAGTTGGTACGTGAACAAGTTGCACAGGTCCCTATGGAAGAGGTTCTAGAAACACAAGTACTTCATTGGAGCTCATGAGAGGTAAGGGAAAAAGAGAGATTTTGTTTTCTAGTCATCAAGGATGGTGAATCATTATTTTTTGGAAATGATGAACCTCTCACCTACATGGAAGAAGTTTAAATCTCAGAAGCAGCAAGATGTTTAGAAGCTGTTAATTCTAAGATGGATTCCATGTATCAAATCAATGTTTGTGTTCTGGTCGATGAGCCAGTTGATGTAAAGCCTGTTTGATGCAAATGGGTACTAAAGACCAAATTGGACATGGAAGGTCAAGTTAGAACCTATAAAGTAAGGCTACTGGCTAAAGGATTTAGACAACATCATGGAACTGACTATGATGAAACATTCTAACTAGTTTCCATGTTTAAATCCCTATGAATCATACTTTCCATTGCAGCTTACAATGATTGTGAGATTTGGGAAATGGATGTCAAAACAACATTCCTTTATGGGAACCTTCATTAAGATGTCTATATGATACAACTAGAATGGTTAGTGACACCACATGATGCCAAATGGGTTTTCAAGTTGCAAAAATCCATTTATTGATTCAAGAAAGCATCCAGGTTATGTAACATTCAATTTGATGAATCCATAATAGAAATTGGATTCATTTAGAAGGAATGTGAGCTATGTGTTTAAAATAGGTTTATGGGAATTTGGTTGTTATCCTAGTAGTATATATTAATGACATATTGCTTATTGGAAATGATGTACCAATTTTACAATATGTTAAGTACTGGTTGAACAAGTGTTTCTATATGAAGGACTTGGGAGAAGCAATCAACATTTTAGGGATCAAGATCCTTCCTGATAGATCCGAAAGGCTACTTGGACTATGTCTGGGTACATATATTGACTATAATCTCAAGAGATTTAGTATGGAACAATACAAGAGGATATTGGTTCCAATGTCACATGGCCTACATCATTCTAAGAAAATGTGTCCTCAGACACAATAGGAGAAACATAGAATGAGAAAGATCCCCTATTCATAGGATATAAGATCCATCATATATGCCATGTTATGTAACAAGATTAATATTGCCTATTAACTCAGAATGGTTGGCAGATATCAACCAGATCCAGGAGAACATCATTAGACTTCTGTTAAGACTATCCTTATCTATCTAAGAAGAACTAAGGATATATTCCTTATGTATGGAGGAGATGAGGAGCCTTTAGTAAGATGGTATGTTGATGCTAGTTTTCAGAAAGATTACAATATTTGAAATTTTAACCTGGATATGTTTTCTGTCTCAATGGAGGAGCTATGATTTGGAAGAGTTCAAAGCCACCAGTTGTCACTGATTCTACATCAAATTCTTAATATATAACATATTCTGATGCAGCCAAAGACACCATCTAGATCTATAACATCGTCTAGCATCTTGATGTGGTGCCTAATAGTAAATATCATATCACATTTTATTCTTATAATACTGCAGTAGTGGATCTATCAAAAGAACCAATGTCGCATCAAAAGGTTTAACACATTCTCTGAAAGTGTTACCTCTTGAGGGATTTCTATCAAAGGGGTGAATTTGTAGTGAGCAGAGTGTCCATGGAAGAGAACATGGTAGACCCCATGACTAAAGGCATATATCAACATAAGTATGAATATCATGTGAGAGCTGGAGGGTTAAATGTTGATAGCAATTGGCTCTAGTCCAAGTGGGAGTCTTTTGGAGTTGGTGGCATATAACCAACTAATTTGTACATTATTCATTAATAAATACCTTATCACATCTTGATTGTTCTCATGTGTGACAATGCATGTGATAATGTCCTAAGGATAGCTATTTAATTAAAGGCTCATAGTGGATCCCTTCTATGACGAGAACCCATAAATTACATAACACTATTCTTGAATATATGTTCTATGGTCGAATGATGTTATTTGAGGGACACAAATAATACTGTCCATTAGGGTGGGGACTCATAAAACTTTGAGCCACATTCTCATGGTGTGCGCCCATGGTAATATCTAAGAGGATATTATGAGAACAAGAACCACCTGTAAAAAATCCACATTTCATAATGTCATTGGATGTTCCTATCTGTGAATGTGTGTATTGGTCCTTAGAAATTTAGATTATTATTATGGGTATTAAAACTCATGCACATAGATGTGTTGATGAAAACTATGATGACACCTATATTTTAGCAAGGTAGGATATGTTGGGTGTGTCATGAGTTATACTACATTAATAGATAATGTGAGAAATGATTTGTCCCTTCAGTTCCATAGAGAAAGTTAATATCTTAGGCCCTTTGTTGGAATTGTTATAGCTGAAATAAATCCTTGGCCATGGTGAGTTATGGAAAAGTTCAATTCCGTAAATTCAAAGAACGAATAATCAAGAACATGTGTTAATGGCACTAGCATGAAAACCGATTGATTCGAGATATCGAGACAATGGGATTATATTACACAGTAAGCATTCATAGGAGGTGAAACGTCATTGCAGCGTGGACTTCTTTCTCTACGGGTGACTTAGCATGTTGCTAGAAGCTAACCATGGACTTTAGGAAGCCCCCATCTAATGCCACTGAGAAAGAGGCCTAGAGCGTCACACAATAAGTGTGTCCAAGTATCTCAGTAAAATATTAATTTAATATATTGAATAAAGACTATTCCCAATTTTGGTTTAATAATATTTCAAGGATGTCTGATCGCATTTATCCCGACCCTAATTATTCGAGAGAATATATTTTGGGAGAAAATTATAAATTTAATAGTGAGTAATGTGGTGATATTTATTAGAGAAATAAATATCCATTATTCAATGCCTAATTAATATGGGGGAGGAAATAAAAAAATGTAAAAACAAAAGTACATGTCCTGTATATTAAATATACACGCCATGTATTTTTTTTAATTTATGAAAAATAATATTATTTATTTAATTAAATATTATTAGGTGTAATTCATTTGGAACATTTCAATTAATTATAATAGTCAACTATTATTAATAAACATGGGGTATTACTAATAATTACATGAAATGAATAAATTCTTTTGGGTAATTAATTCATTTTATTATTATAAGTAATTAAAATCCCAATTATATAATTATAATTAGTCTAGCCATTTTGTTGTTGTGAATAATGAATTTGGAAAATATTTCAAGACATGAGAGAATTATTTTCCACCAAGAATTCTCTCAAGATACGAGACAATTATCCTCCTCCACCGGATCATGGCGAACGAAGGCGGGCATCGCAAGCTAAGGCTCTTCCGTGCTAGCACCCAAAGATCTCGTCGTTGATGACTATAGATACATGGATAATGTGTGTATCACTACTAGAGGAATCCTACACTTGGATTCTATGATGCAATGGTGGTTAACATCATATCGTGACCGGAAACATCAATGAAGACAGAATTCCATCAAGTTAATTCTTCTCAATTAATTAAATTAATTAAAACCAACATATGATGATCCTATCTATGGTTCTGGGACTCCCCTATTTTATTTTAATTCTTCATTCTATTTCAATGATTCAGAATTTTATTATCGTGATGGATCTCAGATTTATCATTGTTAACGGTAAAATTAAAGATGGGTACACCCACTAATGTGCTTCCGTTATGCCCGGATCCTATAATTTTAAAATTCCTAAAATGAGTTTATGGGAGAGAAAAGGGTCTCTAATCACATGGAAATAAAATGTAGATAAATAAGGATTTAGAAGAAAATAACCCAACAAAATGAGGTGGAAATTAAAATACATGGCATAAAATAATTCTTTGACAAAAAGAAGAGGGTGAATGGTTCACTCACCTTATGTCTGACTCATCACGTATGTTCCTTGTTCTTCCTGAATAATCAACATAAGATAATTTATTATTGATTTAGAACATTTTTAAAATTTATTCTTTCTTTTATATCATTATTACATTTATATAACAATCATATAATTATTTAATTTCATATCGGTCTTTATTTCGATCTTTGATAATTCAGTCAAAAAAAACATGTTATAATTGCCAATTGTCCATGTGGTCAAAAGTTTATTACCTCTAGAATTGTATTCCTAATTTAAATATAATATATATATATATAAGTCAATTTATATATTTATTTAGATCCACTATATATGTATTTTATAATATTTCATAATATTTGGATATTAGAAAACAAAATGCACCGTTCATGGAGACGGTAAGCCGTATGTACGCATGAATGCTACTTTCATTTCTTTTTCATTTTTAATGAAATTAATACTAAATGATACATAGGTATATTATATTATCATTATAATATAAAATTTCATATCTATTACATATTTTCATTAATTCCATTTTTAAAACATTCTATGTATGGCATGAATGAGTCATATCACATTGAGGGGGCAGTAGTCCACACTTTCTCAAATGAAATTATCATCTTTACCCATTATAGAAACCATAAATATATGCTATAAATGAAAATCAAATATGTATAGAGACAATATAAATATAATATATACCATATATAAATATGGTTCCATCACAATGACCACCATGAGAGATGGTAGGGGGAAATTGAACAATCATCATTTCATGAGGCATTAGTTTGTCATACACAGAAAAAATATATTTGTATTCATTAGATTGAGGTATGTGTAGTTTTAATAATTCTCATAAGAATATCCTAGTATATTTAATATTCTATTTTTGTTATAAAATAATGGAATAAAATGAGTTTAGTTGTATGGAGATGGAGAATAAATGGAAGAAGCTTGAGAGAAGACATCACCTTAAATCTGGTGACTCCGTTTGATATAAGATAAAAAGCCTTATTGAATTTCCTTAAACCTGAGTAAAGCCTTCAAGTAGGAATAGAGGGATGTTGTTAGCATATTTAGGCAGTGTTTGGACAATCCAAGGGGGGCATTGGAGGTGTGAGTAAGGGTTATTTGTTGTGGCCTTTTATAAGTGGGAGAAGGCGCCATTTAGAAATGTTTGAAAGTATTATTTTATTATAAAATTATTTTCTATTTCTAATGATCCAAAAATAATTAAATTAAAATTTAATATGAATATAAGTCTAAATATAATCATCCCATAATTATTGGACATGTTTGTATATTTTTTAATCCTTAGTATTGTTATTTAACCATTTTTTACTCTTACCATTTTATCATGAATTTAACACTTTTAGAATCAAAATAGTTACAAAACATGACAAATATCCAATTAAAGATTCAATAATAACATTTTAGACTTATGATTACCATTTTTTAGAATATAATATTTTTTTTAAATTTTATAGTCTTTAATAAAATAATTTATATTTTTAAATGTGAATTATGTCAATTTTGACACTATTCCTATCATGATTTTTTATAATTCAATAATAACTTGATTGGTTCAAAAAATATTCATTAATAAAATAATAACATGTAACAATAATTTAGAAAATTCCTCGATGACTTCAAAATAACTAAATTACATTTATTTTAACATTTATTAAATAATTTATTTGAATACTTTTTAATGAAATAATCACTACATCATCATTTTGTCATACTTAAATTTATTTAAATAATGTTTGAAAATTAAAAATAAAACATAATGATATAGAAAATAATTTTATATTATTAATGATTATTTATTGTTTAAGATATCACTTATATAACCCCATATAATTGTTTTAATAAAACATATATGTTTTAGTTATATTTTCCTTAACATTAAAATAAAAGTAATTAAATAGCTTTATCACTTACAGGTGGCTCCATGCGGTTCAAAAATCGACCCAAGGATTCCCATGGTTGGAAATTTGTCATCAAATAGTGTTAGTATATGTATTAAGGTAATTTAATATTATTATAATATTTTTTTACCCTTATTTACTAGATTTACCCTTTAACCATAGTAAATAAAGTATTTACTGAAGTAACTATTCATAATGTATAAAAATATAAGTTACCTATTTACATGATTTGAACATCCTAATTCCAAATGTGGAATCCATTTTTCCATATTCAAAACACAGAATTGGAAGAAATTAATTTAAAACTAATCACAGATATCAAAACCAAATAACGTGTTTTTATGAAATAAAAACTACCAAAAGATTGAATACATTTATGTTCAAATGAAGAATAAAATTACTTCCAATGAAAAAAATTGGATTAAATGGTAAAACTATAATCTAATTATACTTTAAAACCAAATAAAATTAAAATAAAACTTTATAAATAAATTATATCAAAATATAGTTTTGACTTAAAATGTAGTATTTTTTTACTATTCATTAAAAATGAACTTTATCTAAAAAATACCAAAAAGTTACCCAAAGAAAATATTGATGTACTAATTCTAAAGAAGAAGTATATTTTATCAAATGTAATATATAGAGTTACAAAAACTAGATTTAAAAAGGGTTCACCATCAAAAGACGGTAAAGCAGCATTTTTAAGTCCTTTATGCTTAAAATCAGATTAATTCTTATTTTATGCCCCTAAAATTGATTGGATAAATGTAAATATATTTTAAAAACATGTGTAATAATATTTTAGTTAGTTATGTTCATTCCCTTCCAATACAACGGATATGTGTTCACAATAATTTAAAATAATAATATTATTATATTAATTTTTGTTATATCTCAAAGTGGAGTGCAACGTAAGATTTCAAAGAAACCAATTGTTTAATTTTGAGTATGTTTTCGAAAAACGTGTCCTCTTTGAAATAAAATTAATATATCATTAAAAAATATTAATAGATATGAAAAATTATTATTCTATAAAAACCTAGGTTGTTACAGTGGTAGCAGTGTAGCATCCATGGGAAGCTACTTTTTAACATATAATTTTTTTCATGTTCTTACAGTGTTATAGAATCCACCCCATAAAGTCGTTCCCCATTTTTATGTTTCCTAACTTTATGTTGATATGAAATCGATTTAGTTTTATCTCATGTATTCTCCAATAGCCTTATAAATAGGGATTTTGATTATATATAAAAAATACGTCAAATGCTAAATTATGACCACTGGCCAGAAAAATTATATGCAGTGGGATCTGGCTAGAACTCGAATAGAAAATAGGGTTCTACAAAAAATGAATTTTTGAAATTTTTTAACACACAGTCATATATATATATATATATATATATATATATATATCTGTGTGTGTGTGTGTTATTCAATTTTTATTCTTTTTCCAATATGAATTAAATTTTCATTTTTTCATAAGTTGGTAATCCAATGTCGAATTAATTCAAAATATTTTCCATTGGGGATGAAATGAATCCCTTTAGTTATATTTATTTCCAATTTAATTTTTCTTTCCATATAAAATTCATGCTATCAATATGATACCAATTATTGGTACCGATGTGTGGAATAAAAAAAAGGGATGGGGATTTTGAATTTTCATCATCAAAGTGATGAAAATTATTCATTCTGACATTTCGATTCCCCGTAAAGGCTTTATGATCTCAAATTATTTTTTAATTACAACATTAAAATGAACGATAAAGGTGTTAGGATTGAATGTTCTTTTATCAATAACTCATTGATGGTTTCTTTTTCTCAAAGGATCTAACGTAAAATCCTTTTAGATCATCCAAACACGCCTTAATTTCCTATGAGAAATCCAACTCTCATAATCTAGGTACTGGTGTAGTGGTCTAAGGAATCATTTGATGTCTAGAAGATTACCCCAATCATAGTCCTTCTCTCTATGATGGAGATCTAATATTTATTACATGAATGAGGATTTATCCCTCTAGGATGTGGGAAGGGAGACAGAGGAGCTCTAAAATTTTGGTGGATGAGTAGTAACTCAGAAATGATCTCCCTATTTCATATATAGTGGTGGTTAAACACCCGGAAAGGGTTCCTTGGTCCCCATTTTTATAATGAATACAAAATGAGCCATAAATGACATGTTATGAGTAACTAAATATTTTATTAATATCATTTAAATTTACCACTTACTATAAATAAATAATAAATATATTACAAGCTAAAATAGAGTCCCTAACTTGACTCCTAATTCATTAATACTTTAACCGAACCATGAATATTAATTAGTATTCATTCATATAAGTTTTTGGATGTATTCACATTAAAACATTTTAATTCATTTAATAATCAAATTTTACTCCAATTATTCTATATATTAATGATAATAGATTTTTTATTTAACGTTTATCATTGTTATTGTACATGTATCAGACTCTATGGTGGTCCCAATATGTCCTATAATTTTATTCATCAAAATATGGAAGACTTTTGAATATGATGTGTGTGTGATCCTCCATTCCCTCATCCTAATAACATTGAATACTATTCATAGGCTAGGTGTGATGTCTTGTAAGCCATCAAGATCTATAAATAGATAAGGAAAAGACATAGTAAAGGCAACCTTAGCAATGGACAAATTTCGTGTAATATAATCACTTTGTCTCAAGATATATTTTAAAGTATGATACACACCTTTATTTTAAATCAATTCTTGATTTATTATTGATTGAATTAACTGAATGGATTTAACTTCTTCTACCATAGTCATATATTTAGTGAATGCTCTACCATCCTAATTATCTAAGATTGTGATATAACTTTTAGAAGTGACAAATTCTATCTTTATTATTCAGTCAATATCAGACCACCTACGAAAGACACAATTCATGTTATCTTGCTATGATATCAATTCTACAGTTTTTATATTTTACTAAATTACATAATAAAATAGTATATATAGACAGTAATAACAATTAAAGAGACCATTACATGTGTTCATATATAGTAACTAAATTTGAAACCTCAAACACGTGGTGTTCTAATTGGCGGCCTAGTCCTCATGATCTCATCTACTTGAGGTCACTAAGTGTGAAAATCATGAGAATAAATCATAATTATTATGAGCCCACAACACCATATAGTCACACATAATTATTTTATTGTTAGAAATATGTAATTATACAATTGAACATAACATTAAGAATACCATCATGGTATCGTTAGGTTCTCATTATAACCTGGAAGATCCTATATCCTTTTGATGAAACATTTAATCTAAGGACATTACAATAAATATAATGGATTCATAAGAATCGTTATAATTATGGTATGTTAAAAAAGTTTATACATGTATTGGTAATAAAATTACATAAATTATTTTGGTCCAGGGAGCCCAATTAAAACATATGTTTCATAAAGGTAAAACCCTATTACTCTTTTGTAATGTATATGAGTTCTGAATGGGAATATATTTCCACCAATTTTTCATATTTTCTTCCTCCTTCAATTCAAAATATTACATGAGAACCATTTAAATGATTTTTAAATCCTATATATTGGAATTAAATGCTTTTTACTCATTGCAAATATTATATACAATTTTCCAAGGTTATAAATGGAACATAATTATGTTTTTCATAAAAGAAGGATTATATGGTCGATAAATTGAAATTTCACTATATATCCATGGATGGATATTTAGAACATTTATAAAGGAGTTTCATTATCTTTCTTTAGTTCCTGCTTGTTTCTAACAAGTTCTCATGATCGAAAACCTTTATGCCCATGATTCTCAAGACCTCTTTGAAATTGTCCATGGATTATCCTATATTCAAGGCTATATCTTTCAGGCTGAAGATATATTCCGCACTCCTTTCTTTTGGATAAAATTACATGAAAATGAATTATCTAGGTAGGGGATCCTTCATATTTATTCTAGTTTTACATATAGAAGATATCATGATTTTTTATCCTTTGGGATGATAGTATAAATTAGCTTAATGAATATAATAATTAGCTTAATTGAAATTTCAGTTGAGAGGAATGGAAACATCTGTTTTACTACTTTTTATTTTATTGTTATTTAGATAAAAAAAATTCTTGATTCCATTACTATAAATCAAGTCTTTTTAGATTCAGGTTAGAGTTGGAATATTTATGTTTTCAGAAACCATGATTGTGTGATTTTTTGATGTCACCGTGAATGAAATGGACAATCACTTATATAAGGATAAGGAAATAGTTTCCCATGTAACATCTTATTTTTTATAATTCCCTTGAAAATTAAATAAGTAAATGTTATGAAACTTCAATTTTTAATACTAAAATAAATAATGTGAAAATTGGTTATTATATGTGGTTTTGATGTGTGAGGAATATGTGGATGGATGTGGTTTTGAAAAGTAGAAAATGTGATGAGATGTGGCCGTGATATGTGGTGGTTGTGATGAATAAGTGGTTGTGATGTGTTGTGTTGGTAATGATGGGCTTGTTAAAAAGAGGAATATGGGAAGTTTGTGCTAGTGATTTGTTATGTTGGTTACCCTATAGTAAATAAATAACTTGATGTTGATAAAATATAAATGGTATGGGTTGGAATGTCTAATGAACACTTGAATTAAAAAAGGATGTTTGTGTTAAAGTGTTTTTTATATAAAATGATTGTTCATAATAAATAAATGAGTTTGGTAATTAAAAATCATTAAATTTCATTAATTTAAGAAGAAACATGGAATATGGCATGCAGTTTATGCCAATATTTTGGTTTTTTTCATCTATAAGTGGAACTGAATTTGATGAAGGTTGTGTGGAATTGTGTGATGTTGGGAATTAGGATAGAATTATTGTTGAGAACCCATAGGTGGGGATTATGTGTGTGACTACTGTATATTGTATCTTCATTTTTATTTCTACATGCACCCATAAACGTTGATCACTATGTGTTATCACCCAAATGTTTTGGGGTGTGCTTTCCCAACATCCTATATGGAGAGGATAGATGGTTGGATACCCTCTCTTTATTTCTAACTCTTCTATATGAGGTTCTTGTACATGGAAATGATGTCTATAATTCAAAATTGAACCTATTGTTTAATTTGATTATGTTTATGAAGAGACTTATAGTTTGGGTCCTTCATGGTAGGAGGAAGGCATGAGGTTGACATCTTTTAGGTTCATGATACCCTACTATTCTATTAATTTATGTGGTTGAGATGTAATGTGGTAAACCATGTGTATTCAGGGAAATATGATGCAGTGGACTACGTAATTTTTTGTGAGATGTGATGTAGTGTCCTAGGTTCCTTCGGGTAGGATGTGATGGTCAGTTATACATGGGGTACCTATAATGAAATAGTTTCCCATATTTTTTTAGGCGAGACTACTATAATGAATGGATGGGAGCTCCAATACCTATGACGTTGGAGTGTGGGAGTGGAAAATTTTATGGAAAGTGGTGAAAGGTACCCTTTTATCAACATGATTCATATTATGTTAGTATACATGGATTCATTCTTTTGGGAGGATACTTTAGTGAGGTTGGAATCAGTTAAAAACTTACTTAGGTGTTGTTGGTTCTTCTATTTTGTCATTGGTTCTTTAGTATGATCTTTTCATGTTTTCATGAAATACTTTGGGTATGATCATACATAGTATGAATTTTATTCTCAACCAATGTGTATAAAAACTATGTTTCTGGTTTCTAGGAGTAAATTATGGACTAAGATAGACATTACTATCTTGGACATTAGAGTCGTTGCTGAGTCACGAACTTAGAAATTTATTTTTTTATTTTATTTGGATATTCATTGTATTTTTTTACTTTATGCATAAATTATTGGATCGTTTTGGGTGTAATTTCATATCATTTCAGGGCATTTATTTGTATTTAATTTTTACTATCTCCTGGTCATATATTATAAAAAGGATAATTCAACCGTTTTTTGAGTTTTTTATACCCTCAATGTTAATCTCCAACATAGGACCAACTAAAGGAGGGACTATAGGGCCATTATCTCTCTTCCATTATTATCATCATAGGATGGGTTCCTTTATAGGTAGGGGTTATGATAGTGTGGTATCAATAGTTTATGTAGACAAATAGGATGGTGTTTAGAGTTTGGAAATGTGAGGATTTTATGGGTTTGTAGGGAAATTGTTCTAGTCAACCTTAGTGTGTGAAATAATATGGGGAGACCTATTAGGGCATAGAATTATAGGGGCTTTGTGATCTGATAAAAGGACTCTGAGCCTTCCAAACGACCATGTAAGGTTGTTCTGAATGTGTTTTAGAGACCAAGGATAGGTACATGAATCATTATTGGATTCACTTGTGATGAAAAGGGATTATTTAGGGAAGTTAATGAATATAATTAATTAGGTACATTAAATTTATATGTTTATTTCAGATTTTTTTGTCTTTGGGTTGCTTAAAATTTTTTATTTCATGCTAAATTAATCTTATAACTGGAAATTAAAAACTAAAATACTGAATAATAAGCCTGGGACATTTTTTTAACCTTGTTTAAGCATGAATGTTTTTTCATTCAAATTATATCATTATTTTTCAAGAATTAGGTTTATTTTTATTTTAAAATTCATTACATGATAACATTTTTTCTAATGTTTAAAATTTTTACAGAAGAATGATTAGTGTAATTTTTTGGGAATGGATTTTAAATTTTGAAACCCCTTATAAATCTTGTAACATTTAGTATATTTTATACTACCATACTAAAATTATTTGTTAAGGAACATTATTAGTAGTATACTAGATTTCATTCGAGTTAATAAGCCATAAATTACATTCATTTTTTAATTTATAATATGTTTTTGTTATGGAATTATTGTAAAACATGGGTTTCAAATTTATATTTGGAATATTATAGAAAAATAATGATTATTATCATTGATACTTCATATACATATTTGAAAAAATTAACAATAATAACTTTATACATATTTTTGGTATGATTTTTGTTCTATGTAATCAAATGATGTAAGAATGTGTTACGTTAGAAATTCTAGTCACATGTGATTTTAAATTTTAGACAATGGTTAGAATGATTTATAATAATAATTGGTAATTTGAATGTTTCCCAATTCATAATCTATCCCATTTACCAACCAGGGTAACACACATTTTTATTCTAGATTATATGTGTTATTGAATAATTAAATGTAAATCTAATTCCAAGTGATTTATTCAAGTTCATTTTATGTAGCTTGCATGTGATCAAAATTTATTATAATGATATAAATTGTTTTTTTAATTAGTGGTAAATGACAAGAATTATGTAATGCCCCAACCCTAGTTACCAAGAGTCGGTGAATTAATTCATAACATTGGCATGATCGTAAGGAAATCATGTCTCAAATGACCGATCAGTTTAGTATTATTGGAAACAAGATTCATACATATGTTCAACTTTACAACTTGAAACGAAATAAAACACAAATATATTTCATTAGAAACATACAAGACTCCTAGATTATGCCTTCTGGTCACTCATAACTAACTTCTTCATATCCTAGGAAAATGAAACATAAAAAATGGGTGAGCTCAAACGCTTAGTAAGGGTAAGTAATATAGTAGAAAATGACATAAATATTAATCATGGTAAATAATTGAAACCACATGCCTTTACCAATAATAAAAATGAATACTTTTGTGGTAAGAATATGAGATAAGTAGATAATTCCAAAATAAAACATAATCATGGGTATTCTAATAGTTGAATGACCACATGAACCATCAATTTTTTTTTCATAACAATGGAATGTATAATGCTTGACATTCTGAAACATTTTGTCCAGGCCTTGGCCAAGACGTCTAAAAATGATTAAGGCCTCGGAAAAAACCATAAATAAAATTGGGAAAGGGCCTCGGCCAATTCCACATCTAGTTGTCTCATGAGACCTACTGATGCATCAAGGAGCTATATGGGGCTCCACCCATCTCTTTATAAGTCCAATACATTCCTCATATGAATAGGTTTAAGCATATCACAAACATTCATATTAAAACTATCATCCGAAATGTCAATACTTTAACCATAAATAATGAATGTTATAAAAATAGCACATCCATGGTCAAAAATATCACAGAACCTTCAATAAAATATAGAAGTTTTGTATCATAATAAATAAACTCCAAAAAAACATAAAATCCATCAAAGGATGTTGACATAGATGAAATAAAAACTCTTTTTAGAGAAACATATATTTATATTTTGAAATAACTTAAGAGTCACATAATTATAAATTAAAACATTTACTTTGAAAATGTTCTTATAAGCTTTTAAGGGAAGCTTCGATGAGTTTATAACGGTAGAAAATAGCCGCACCTACCATATAAGTTAAAAAAAAGGCATTCTTACATTAATTTTGTCGAAAAGGTTAAAAAGGACCTTGTTTGGAAAACGACGTAATGATTCCTTTATAAAAATATTATAAAACATAAACAAGGGTATAAATGAATTTAAAAAATAGTCTATAAAATATTAATAATAATTTCAAATACATATTTACGAAACATGGATGTGGATGACAAAACGGTCCTAGTATATAATTACGTATAAACAACCTGGGATAATAAAGAGATTGTGAAATTAACCATTACCATGTACTTTTCCTTGGTTGAGGGTAGGTTAACCTCGTCTATAATGGTTAAATAATTGTTATTAAATTATAAAAGAGTCATATACATTAATATGATATCATATATGATCTTTTAATATTGCTTTGTTAATAATATCTTAGTATTATCGTCAGTTTGGGTGTTAATTTACTCATTTTCATTTATATGTTTTGTTACATAAGCCATGTTTTTTATGGATAGTTGTATCTTATTCATATACAGAATGATATAGAGTCTTTAAACATTTTTTTTAATCATCAAATGAGAATTAGACTTTAATGGATATGATGGGAAATGAATCTCATCTCGTTCGTGGAGATAGTAGTCCGTACATACGCACGAGTGACAATATCATTCTTTTGATATTTAAATTATATATAATAGGATGTTATATCATATATAAGAATAATTATCATGTTATATTTATTATTTATAGGAATTACACATCATTATTATACCCATACATAAAATAATGTATGGAACAACAATTACACCACGACGTGGAGACGGTAGGCTGTACTTACGCACGTATGGTGACATGTCATTCAAAGGATGGATAGAATTCTGAATATGGTTGAACCATATTTATAATAGCATCACAGTATATATAAGATATTGGGTTTATTATTTTAGAATGGAATAATCAAAGAATAACAAGTTGAAGAAGAAAGGAACTTGAAAAAGGGTGGTGAAAACATTACCTCTTTTTCAGGTTCTTCCTTTTGATTTGGTAAAAACGGATCATTAGGTTGGATTTATGACTAAAGGAATGCTTCTAGGATTAAGGGAGGATAGTTTATAGGTTATTTGGGTAGAGTTTGGCCGAACCAAAAGGCTTTTACGGTATGAATAATTTGTAAGAAGTGGTTTCCATTTATTTGGTGGAGGAGGGGCTCTTTTGGAAAAACTTAAAGTATTAATTAATAATAAATTCATATTCGGTTTCTAATGGTGAAAAAGTGTATTATTAAGAGTATAATGTGGAGAGAGGTTGAAATACTTTCATCCAATATATTTTAGATAGGTTTGGGTCACTATATTAACCTTATTATTAATATTTAACACTTAGTTAAATAGTTTGACATTTACCATGTAACTTTGTATTTTTATAATATATGTTTAATAAACATACTATATAATTGTTAAAGACCCCCATGTGGTCCATTAATGATACAATTATCATGAAATAATTCCTTTTGACAACCCTTAGATTTTTAGGAATAGAATATCAATTTATAATATAATATTTGTTTTAAGAACTCATTTATGTCAATTTTGACACTATTTAATAATTGTTTTTTAAGTCTTATCAACATTATTAATTCAAAAAAAATTATTCAAGTAATCCTAAATTGTAATATTAACTAATAAAATTAGTTTATGGAATAAAATATTTCAAATTATATTTATTTTAACATTTACAATAATAATTATTTGATTCATTCATTAATTAGGAAAATACTGCATCATTATTGTGTCATAAATATATTTAATTATTCCATGTATAAATTTTTTAAATAAAATACCATTATTTATGAAATGATTTTATCTTTATAATTAATATTTATAGATGAAAATATAGCATATATAAACCTATGTAAAAATTGTTTTAATAAAATATATATGCTTATGTCATTTTTGTATTTACTATAACGTAATTAATATAAAGTGTCATTATCACTTACAAGTGGATCCCTAGGGTCTCAAAATCGACCCAAATATGCCCATGGTGGGACATGTATCAACCAATAGGGTTAGGACACGTTTTAGGGTAATTTAGTATTATTATAATATTATTTATTTACACTTATTTTCCGGATTTACCCTTTAACAATGGTAAATAAAATATTTACTGAAGTAATTATTCAAAAAATATAAAAATAAAAGTTACCTATTTACACAATTTGAACCTCTTGATTATAAATATGGAATAAATTTTTTTAAATAAAAAACATAGAAGTGGCAGAAATTAATTTAAAATTAATTCCCGCTGTAAAAAACATTTTTTTAAGAAATAATAACTATCAAAAGATTGACACTTGTTTATGTCTGGTTTAAATTTGAAAATATATACAATGAAAAAAATATATTAAATCGTAAAAATATATTCTAAATATAATTTAAAACCACTAAAATTCATAATTTATCACTATTAATTATTTCGATTAAAAAAAGTTGTTTTTAATTAAAATTTAGTGATTTTCAGTATTCATCAAAAATTGAATGTTTTCAGAAAAATACCAAAAATTCACTCTAAGCTAATTTTGGTATTCCGAATCCAAAAATTAAGGCCATTTGGAATGATAAAATGTATAAAATTTCAAAATGTTGGTATTACTATTCATAATGGCTAGTTTGATTGGTTGTAGTGTGTGTTAGAACTCAAAGTTGCGTACAACACAAGCTACTGTATTATTCAAAGAGAAGTGTACCATGGAAGCTTGGAGTGTTACATTCTCCCCTCCTTAAAATAATTTCGTCCTCAAAATTTCTAGAATATTATTGCATAAAAAGACTCGGGTGGTTCTTCATCATATGTTCCTCAGGTTCCCACGTTGCCTCTTCCATCTTATGGTTTCTCCATAGAACTTTTACCAGACGAGTTGTCCAGTTTCTTAGCACTTGTTCTCTTGTATCAAGAATCCTGATAGGCTCCTCGCAATAAGACAGATTGGGTTCCAGTTCTAATTCCTCATAAGTGAGTACAGGCATTGGGTCAGGCATGTATTTTCTCAATAGTGATACGTAGAACACATCGTGAACTTTGGAGAAACTTGGAGGGATTTCCAAATGGTAAGATACAGCCCCAATTCATTCTTGAATTTCAAACGGTCCTATGTTCTTGGGACTCAATTTACCTCTCTTTCCGAAACGTATAACTCCCTTCCATGGAGATACCTTCAAGAAAACATGATCTCGTACCTAAAATTCTAAATTTTTCCTTCTGTTATTAGCATTTCTCTTCTACCTACTTTGAGCTGTTTTGATGTGGTGTCGGATTACCTTCACCTATTCTATCATTTCTTCAACAAGTTCTAGGCCTACTAGTTTTCATTCACCAATGTCGTCCCAACAGGTTGGTGTGCGACATCTGTTTCCATATAACACTTCATATTGTGCCATCTGAATACTTGAATGGAAGCTATTGTAAAAGGAAAATTCCACCAGAGGTAAATATTGATCCCACATACCCTGAAATTCAAGTGATCTTGATCTCAACATGTCTTCTAAGGATTGAATAGTCCGTTCTGATTTTCCATCTGTTTGAGGGTGGTAGGCAGTGTTCAAACGATGTTCAGTATCCAAGGCCTCATGAAGACTCTCCCAGAATCATGAAGTATAATGGGGATCACGATCTGAAACAATCGATAGGGGTACTCCATGAAGCCTCACAAAAACATTAATATATAGTCTTTCTAGACATTCAAGTGGAAGATCTTCTCTAATAGCAAGAAAATGTGCTGACTTGGTAAGACGATCATCATTGAACCACATTGCATCGTTCTTTCTAGGAGTCTTTGGTAGTCCTATGATAATTTACATCGTTATATTATCCCATTTACACTTAGTTATGGGAAGAGGTTGTATCAATCCTCCAGGCTGTTGCCTTACAACATTCACTTGTTGACAAACCATGCATCTTGACACAAAATCAGCAATATCCCTATTCATGTTGTCCCACCAAAAAATTTCTTTCAAATATCTATGCATTTTGGTGCTCCCAGGGTGTATAAAAAAATTGGAACTATGACCATCACCCAACAATTCTCTTTTTAGATCATGTATATTGGGAACACAATGTCTCTCCCCAAATATAAAAATTTCATTTTAATACACAAAGTCACTCAATCTCCCATCATTCATAGCATTAATCTTCTTTTGAAACTCTTTATCACCGGTCTGAGAACTCATTATCCTTTCTAGTAAATATGTTTTGGAAACCATTTGAAAAAGTATTGAGGTTTCACCTTCCATGGTTATTTCCATATCCATCTTTGCAAGATCCATGTATATTGGATCCTTTTCAACTATTATCTTGTCCAAAATTCCATGATCCTTTCTTATCAAAGCATCTGCCACCTTATTTTCCTTCCCTTGGTGGTAGTGTATCGTACAATCATAATCCTTGAGTAGTCCAAGCCATCTCCTTTTCCTCATGTTGAGTTTTTTTCTGTAAGAAAATATACTTCAAACACTTGTGATCAGTATAAATATAAATTTTTTCACCATATAGATAGTGTATCCAAATATTCAAAACAAAGATTACAACAGCTAACAAAATATCATGAGTAGGATATTTTTTCTCATGAATTTTCAGTTGTCATGATTCATAAGAATTAACTCTATCATTCTGCATAAAGACACAACCAAGTCCTTTCTTCGATGCATCACTATAATTAACGAACCCATAATTCCCAGATGGTTGAGTCAATATAGAAGCATTGACTAATATTCTATTGATTTCTTCAAAACATTCTTCAAACTCTTTTGTATAGACAAATTTAACCCCTTTACATGTGAGATTCGTTAATGGGTTCGCCAATCGGGAAAAATTCTGCATGAAACGCCGATAATAACCTGAAAAACCAATAAAACTACGTACCTCATTTATACTCGTCAGTGATGGCCATTCTTGGATTGCTCTTTTATTAGAAGGATCAATAGAGATTCCATCCTTAGAGACAATATGGCCAAGAAAAAAAATCTCATGAAACTATAATTCACACTTACTAAACTTCCCATATAATTCATGTCTTCTAAGAGTCTTCAAGATAATGCGCAAATGATTTTCATGACCCTTGTATCTTTTAGAGTATACCAAGATATAATCAATAAATACCACCAAAAATCATTGAGATATTCCTTGAAATATCTATTCATTAGATCCATGAATACATAGGGTGCATTAGTCAATCCAAAAGGCATTACTGTAAACTCATAACGCTCGTACCTGGTTCAAAATGAAGTCTTCAAAATGTCTACCTTCATCACACACAACTGATGGTATCCAGATCAAAGGTAAATCTTTGAAAAGTATTGAGCTCCATGTACTTGATCAAATAAATCATCAATGCGAGGTAGGGGATACTTGTTCTTTATTGTTATAGCATTTATTTCACTATAGTCGATACATAATCTCATAAATCCATCTTTCTTCTTAACAAAAAGGACAGGGGATCCCCATGAAGAAACACTAGGGATAATAAATCCCTTATTAATCAATTCCTCTAGTTTTTTCTTTAGTTCAACTAATTCCATAGTGGACATTCTATAAGGGGACTCCAATATAGGCCTTGAACAAGTAATTAAATTAATGGAAAACTCAATTTATCATTCTGGAGGATGTCCAGGAAAATCTTTCGGAAACACATCAACATATTCTCTCAAAATAGGTACATCCTATATTTGAACATTCCTTTCCTCTCCCACAATTATTTCATTCTCTTCCTCCCTGATAATTGAATTTAGTTTAGCTACTTGGGTCAGATCACGGTAAGAATTAGTTGGTGATGATTCTTCTCTAATTATAAGGTGTTCTTTATCATCATCCTCAAATATTGTATCTTCCTTCTTATTACAATAAATTTTTGCATCATGGTCCGAAATCCAATTCATACAAAGGATTATATCAAATTTAGTCATGGGTATGATGATGATATCAGAAGATAAAGAACATTTATTTTCCCTAATTGGAACGGATCCACAGAACATTATAGCAGTGATACAACCCTTATGAGTTTTAAATGAAAACTCCTTTGTTAAATCAAAATGGAAATATCTAATTTTCGTATCAAACTGGGATGATATGAAATAATGTGATGATCCATAATCAAATAATGAATTTTCTAAACTTGAGGAAACCATTAAATTACTTTCCACCACGTCTTTTGGGGCTTTGACCTCAGTAGAAGTGATTGCATAAGCTTGTTCTTGATCCCTTGTCCTTTTTTGATATACGTTTCCCTGAAACTTAGGACATTCATTTGCATAATGTCCCATCTCCCTACAATTTTATCATTGAACATTGGTAGTGTCTTTATTTCCTTTACAATCACCAGCTAGATGGACTTTCTATCCACCCTTGTAGCATACTCTTTTTCCATTGAGACAGGAACCAGGGTGCTTCCTTCTACAATTATCACAAGGTGGAAATTCAATTATTCCCTTCTTCCCTGTTTCCTTAATTTCTTTCCCATAGTGTTTAGTAGATCTCTTCTTCTCATTCTTTGATTTAAAGTCATAAGACTTATAGAATTCTTTTTCTATCTTGATAGCACACAAGACAATATCTTCGTATGATGAGAAGGATTGTGAGACCAATGCTCGATGGAGGAACAATTTTAACCCATCAATGAAACGATCAATCATACTTCATGGGTTATGTATATAACTTATATCATACCTTTCTAACCTGGAAAATTTATCCTCATACATTGTGACATTCTCATCCTCCTTTCGTCTAAGACTTAGAAATTGCCTTTCCATATCGGCTCGATGGTCACGAGGGAAGTATTTTTCTAAAAACAAATCTTTGAACTCCATCCATTCAATATTTGATACTTCATAATCTTTCTTCGTGTTTTGAATAAATAACCACCACTGATCAGCATCTTCAGTGAGGCGGTAAATTGCCATGATAACTTTTTCACTTTCACTACTCCCTAAGGCATGGAATACATTCTCTAAGGAATATATCCATTGCTCATCTACTAAGGAATTTGTACTCCTATTTAATTTTGGTGGTTGTTTCCTCATAAAGCGATCTAACATTGATCCTCCACGCTGTGGATCTGGGTTCTCCATATAGGTAAGTTTATTATTCATAATCTGACTGAGTTGTCCCAGTATGGTGATTAGCTGATCAGCATTAGTTTCATCACCAGCTCCACTATAATTATCTTGAGAAGGAGGGAAATCCCTACATGGAGTGTGTGCATTGATATAGTTTCCATTTCTTCCACTAGGCACCATTTCTATACAATGGCATACACTCGATTAGTTTATGAATCGCAACACATAAATCCAAACATGGAAAACACTTAATATAAATTGAACAGTTTATGGATATGATCCATAATTATAAAAAAAATTCTTTGAGGAAGTATATACTCATAAACCTTTTATAATGGTTTGTAAAGAAAATGAGAATTATCCTACGAATATCCATCGGGAGTGTCGTAACCATGAGTGCAGAAATGATCGTTGTCGTGCACGAGTTCTCGTTCGAGTCTAGCTCAAAGTGGAGTTTTTGGGTTTTACCCCTAGGTACATCTATGCCAGAACCACCTCTAACTGCTCGTATCTAGACATGTATTTATTTCTCAGAAAACTCACAAAATTTATACAATACCAAAACTCTAGGAATTTCTTCTAGAACTATTCTCAAAGTCCATCATAAGCCTATGTTCTCTAATCCGAGTTTATATAAATCTGGTTTTTAAGGATTGTACTAAACTACCTCTGATACCAACTGTAACACCCCGACCTGAGTCACCCAGATTCAGTGCATTATTACATAACATTGGCATTATCATAAGGAAATCATGTCTCAAAATAGAGATAAGTTTAGTATTATTGGAAACAAGATTCATACATAAGTTCAACATTACAACTTGAAAAGAAATACAACACAAATATATTTCATTAGAAAAATCCAATCCTCCTAGATTATGCCTGCAGGTCACTCCAAACTAACTTCTTCATATCCTAGGAAATTGAAAAATAAGAAAGGGGTGAGAACAAACGCTCAATAAGGGTAAGTAATTCAGTGGAAAATGACATAAATATTAAGCATGGTAAATAATTGAAACCACATGCCTTTACCAATAATAAACAGGAATACTTTTATTGAAAGAATAGGAGATGAGTAAATAATTCCATAATAAAACATAATCATGGGTATTCTACTAGTCGAATGACCACATGAACCATCAATATTATTTCCATAATGAAGAAATGTATAATGCCGGACATTCTAAAACATTTTTTCAAGGCCTCGGCCAAGACGTGTAAAAATGATTAAGACCTCATCCAAAACCATTAATCAAATTGGGCAAGGTCCTCATCCAATTCCACGTCTAGTTGGATCATGCGACCTACCGATGCATCGAGGAGGTATAGCGGGCTCCACCCGTCACTTTCTACGTCTAATACATTCCTCATATAAAAAGGTCTAAACATATCATAAACATTCGTATTAAAACTAGCATACGAAATGCCAATAATTTAACCATAAATCATGAATAACATATAAATAGCACATCTATAGTCAATCATATCACAGAACCTTCAATAAAATATGGATGTTTTGTATCATAATAAATCAACTCCAAATAAACTTAAAATCCATCTAAGGATGTTGATATTGATGAAATCAAAACTCTTTTTAGAGAAATATATATTTCTATTTTGAAATCATTTAAGAGTCACATTATTATAAAATAAAACATTTACTTTGAAAATATTCTTATAATCTTTTAAGGGAAGCTTCGACGAGTTTATAATGGTAGAAAATAGCCACACCCGCCGTCTAAGTTAAAAAAGACATTCTTACCTTAATTTTGTCGAAACCTTAAAAAGCACCTTGTTTGGAAAACTACAGAAAGATTCCTTTTAAACATCTAATAAAAACTCAACAAGGGTATAAATGAATTTAACCCATAATCTGTAAAATACTAAGAATGATTTGAAATACATTTTTAATAAACATGGAAGTGGATGATAAAAAGGTCTCAGTAGATAATTACGTATAAACAACCTCAGATAATAAAGTGATTGTGAAATTAACCCTTACCTTGTACTTTTCCTTGGTTGAGGGTAGATTAACCTCCTGTATAATGGTGAAATAATTGTTATTAAATTATACATGAATCATATACATTAATATGATATCATATATGATCTTTTAACATTTCTTTTTTAATAATATCTTAGTATTATTGTCGTTTCGGGTGTTAACTTACTCATTTTATTTTATATGTTTTGTTACATAATTCGTTTTTGTTATGGATAGGTTATATCTTATTCATATCCAGAATGATATCAAGTCCTTAAAAATTATTTTTAATCATCAAATAAAAAATTGACATGAATGGATACGATGGGGAATGAATCTCATCGCGTTCGTGGAGACGGTAGTCCATACGTACGCACGAGCGACAATATCATTCTTTTGATATTAAAATAATATATAATTTGATCTTATATCATATATAAAGAATAATTATACGGTTATATTTATTATTTACTTGAATTACACATCAATATTATACCCATCCAAATAATAATGTATTGAATAACAATTACACCACGACATGGAGACGATAGGCCGTACGAACACACGTATGGTGACATGTCATTCAAATGATAGATAGAATACTGAATATGGTTGTGCTGTATTTATAATAAAATCACAATATATAGAAGATATTGGAGTTATTATTTTAGAATGGAAAAATCAAAGAAGAAGAAGTTCAATATGAATGGACCTTGAAAAAGGGTGGTGAAAACATTACCTCTTCTTCGGGTTCTTCTATTTGATTTGGTCAAAAGGGAGCCTTAATATGGATTTATGACTAAAGGAATGACTCTAGGATTAAGGGAGGATATTTTATAGGGTATTTGGGTAGAGTTTGGATGAACCAAAAGTCATTGAATGTATGAATAATTGGATAGAAGTGGTGTTATTTTATAAGGAAGAGGAGGGGATCTTTAGGAAAAACATAAAGTATTAATTTATAATAAATTCATATTTGGTTTATAATGGCTCCAAAGTAGATTATTCAATGTCTGAGGTGGTTATGGGTAGAAATTTTTTCATTCAATATATTTTAGACAGGTTTGGGTCACTATATTAACCTTATCATTTATATTTAACTCTTAGTTATACAGTTTGACATTTACCATGTCACTTTGTATTTTAATAATATATGGTTAAAAACGTACTATATACTTCCAAAATACCCCCAATTGGTCCATTAACGATACTTATATTATGATATAAGTCCATTGGCTGAACCTTATATTTTTAGGAATAGAATATCAATTAATAATCTGATATTTGTTTTAAGAACTCATTTATGTCAATTTTGACACTATTTAATAAATGATTTTTGTTAAAGTCTTAACAACTTTATTAATTCTAACCAAATTCTTTTAAAAAATTATTACATTTCATATTAACTAATAAAATTCTTGTATGGCATCAAAACATTAAAATTATATTTATTTTAACATTTATAATACTAATTATTTGATTCTTTCATTAATAAGGAAAACACTGCATCATTATTGTGTCATAAATATATTTAATTATTCAATGTCCAAAAATTATAAATAAAAAACCATTATTTAGGAAATATTTTTATATTTTTAATGAATATTTATAGTCGAAAATATTACATATATTACCCTATGTAAAAATTGTTCTGCTAAAAGATATATGCTTATGTCATTTTTGTATTTACTTTAACATAATTAATATAAAGTGACATTATCACTTACAAGTGGATCCATGGGGTCCCAAAATCGACCCAAAGATGCCCATGGTCAGACATTTATCATCCAAGAGTTTTAGGACATGTTTTTGGGTAATTTATTATTATTATAATATTATTTCATTACCCTTATTTACCGGATCTACCTTTTATCCATGTTAAATAAAATATTTACCGAAATAATTATTCAAAATTTCTAAAATTAACAGTTACCTATTTACACAATTTGGACCTGTTGATTAGAAATATGGAATCCATTTTTATAAATTAAAAACACAGAAGTGGAAAAAATTAATATAAAATTAATTTCCGTTGTCAAAATAAAAAACATGTTTTTCTGAAATAATAACTATCAAAAGATTGACACTTGTTTATGTCCAGTATAAATGTGAAATTATGTCCAATGACCAAAATTGTATTAAATGGTAAAAATATATTATAAATATACTTTGAAACCACTAAAATTCAAAAATTATCACTATTAATTATTTCGATTAAAAAAAGTTGTTTTTAATTAAAATTTTGGGATTTTCACTATTCATCAAAAATTAAATGTTTTCAGAAAAATACAAAAAATTCACCCTAATCTAATTTCAATATTCCAAATCCAAAAATGAAGACTATTTTAAATGATAAAATTTATTAAATTTCAAAAATTGGGTATTACTATTCATAATGGATAGTTTGATTGGTTGTGCTGTGTGTTAGAGCTCGAAGTTGCATACAACACATGCAACAGTACTATTCAAAGAGAAGCTCACCGTGGAAGCTTGGGGTGTTAAAAATTACACATATTATTATAACATGTGAAGTCTTAATATTTTAATCTGAGAGCATGTTTTAGTTTGAGAATTCTATTGTTCTGTTGTATATGTATTGGAGAATTTGAATAGATCACAAGAACCTACCATGTACAAATTTTTATATGAAGTTCTAAGAGTGTTTACTCAGTAACAAGATTATTAGAGGATTTATTTTTACTAATTTTATGAATTATTCATGAGATAACACATATATTGGGTTTTTCGTTATCTTGGCCAGGTGTTAGAGCTACAAAAAAATGAAAGGTGTGATGTTTCCCTATCAATTATATATAAATATTTATTTCGTGGTTTTATTGTTTATTTATGAATTGATGTGTTGATATTCCATGATAAAGACGTGTTTTAGAATTATAATATGACTTCTTAAGGGATTTTTGAGAATAAAATATTTTTTAATGAAGCCTAATACATTGTCCATCATACTTTCTAACATGGTAAAAGACGTGTGATCTTCAATACGATGTATGTTATTGTTTATAACATGTACCCATACTATGAATATTTATTTCTATGTAGTTTTATTGATTAAATCACCCACCTTCCATAAAAGTTCAATCACATAAATCTATTAGTAGAATAAATTTATTTTTGAAATCAAGGAATTGAGGACGATGAACCTTCTTTCAATAACTAAATTATTATGAATGAAGTGATGAAAGTTTTTTATAGCATTCCAATGGAATTGTTTGTTGTGATTATTATTACATTGGTGGAATGTGTTATGAATTTAAGCATATAAAGAAAGATAAATTCCTTCCCATCTAAATACATGTTTTATTATGGAATATTTTAAAACCATGTCGGAATGTCAGTGTTGTCCAAAGAGAAAAATATCATAGTGTGGTGGATGGGTCCCTTTGATTTGAATACATGTAAAAGCTCTATCAATGTTGAAAAAATTGTAATTGTTGGTTAAGAAATTGTATGTGAAAATCTTGGACGCAATGTAATACACCTATGGGAAATAAAAATTTAAAAATTATATACCTTTTAATTTTTTTCATGCGTGTAAACCAACACAATACATTTTTGGTAATAAACTAGAAGATTTTTATAGTGGGATTATGTGGATTGTTCTAACCTCATTTTATTTTATGATTCATATCATATGTTATATATGATTCACTAATTTGGATGTTATGTATTGAAATTTACATATTACGTATATTTGATAGATTTTTGTTAGTAGAATAGAAAAAAGAGAATAGAATCATGTAGCCTCTCCATTTATGCAATTTTACTGGAAAGTTGTTAAATATGAATGGTTAGATATCATGCTGATAATTTTTCATATTTCTTATAATTATCACTGTGGATTTATATGAAACAAGATTTCATTTTAAAGGAAAATGTGTGTGGATAAATTAATATCTATAATGCATGGTGAATTAAAATAGTTAATTTTTTAGTTGGATTAGTTGTTTAACTAGTAATGAAATGTTTTTGGAAGAGAGAAATTTACATTGAGTATTTCATCATTGGAATCTCTCTTTATTTTGTGTACTAAAATTTTGTGAGACCCATTTGGAAATTAAATTATTTATTAGAATAAAAAATTCTAAAATACACTACAATAATCATTTTATAAAATAATAATTTATTTAAAACCCATTTTTTAAATGTTTTGATAGTATTTTCAGAAAGTGGCTTTTGAAAAATACCATTTTTTGAGATAGATTAAAAATGGTTTGCATTTAGACTTTTTTTGGACTTACAAGATATTATTTAATGAAGGTGACATAGTGGATATATTTTTATCAACATTCTTGAGAACATAACATGTTTAAAAAAATGGAATTTTGTTATAAAATTCTCGAAATTAAAGGATCATTTGAAAAACATTATTCTATTTTTGAACTTCTTTGTTAGTATCATATAACGAATTGTTGTAAGTAACATATATAAGATTATTAATAAATTATTATTAAATCTTGTTAGTATGTATTGTTCATGAAATTTTAGTCTTGATATGTTCTAAATATTATTAATTAAATCTTCTAGAATGATAAATGATGATAAAGCATGTATAGATTTACATTTGATAGTATTTTTAAGTAATGTTATTTAAGAGTTAATTATAATAGTTTTTTATCCTACATGAATATCTTTGATTTCAATTTAAATCAATTTTAATTGACTATTTATAAATGTGTTTCCTTCTTCTATGTATTTTTGATTGGATATCCATGGGATTCTAGTTTTTTTTGTTATATATGTGGATATGTTCTTGTTTGGGAGCTATCTCTCTTAAGAGATTATTTTTAAAATTTTTAAATGTGAAGTGTATCTATAAAATTTGTTCTTATAGTGGTAGTTGTATTCCAATTATAGGGATAAACTTGAGAGACAACTAATGTGGTGGTTTATTTATCCTCCATCCCTCCCCTCATTCATTGGTTTGTTTTAATTCTAAAAGAAAAAAAATATTTTATAGGTATATAATTTAATGGTTCATATTTTTCCAATCCCTTACTTTGTTATTATATGTTGTAAAATAGTTGAAGAGAAATTTCATAAATTTTTATGTGTGTCTAAAAATTGTTTTTTAAATTATAAATATATTTTATAATGGTTTTAAAAATTAATTATGTAATTTCAATGTTTTATATGTTTAATTGGAATTTAATTTGAATGTTTTTAAAGTGATTATATGAATTTTGGGTATTTTGGGAGTGATAGTAAAACCTTTTTCATAATTATTAATAATTTGTTTTGATTAAAAATATAATATTTTCATGAAAAAAATTATCCTTACATATGATTTTGATGTTACATAAAGATAAAGAGATTTTCCAATAATCATTGTAATGGTAAGTTTTATTTTCTATTTGTTTCATAAGGGTGAACCGCTTTTTCTTCTCATTTTCTAAAGGTTAATTGGGATTTTTATAGGCTACATAATGGTAACATAGCTCTCTAATGTGCTTATTAAAGAAATTATTCAACCTACAAAATGGTTAGATACTAATTAAAATGGTTCTGTAAAGATTGGTTATTCCTCGTGTAAGAGTAAGCTTATTTTATTGTTAGTTTCATATAAGTCCTAAAGTGTTTCTAAAGCCATTTTAAGGGTATGTTAGAGCTTACATGATTTTCATAAGGGTATATTCACATTTCCAACAATTGTATAATGGTGATCCAAGATTCCTTGTCTCCCATACGGGTAAGATTCTACATACATAATGGTGGGTATGAGCTTCTTAAGGCTACGTAAGGTTTAAATAAGGCCTATGTAAACGTCAAGATGTATTTTTCCTATTGAATAAGATAAAATAGTTTTGTAAAGGAAAAACCATGTTACCCATATGTAGTGTATATGAGTTTTGAATGGGTATGTATTTTTATGTATTCTTTTTATTTTCTTCCCCCATTTGGTCTGTAAATCACGTGAACTCATTCATAGTGATTTGTAAATACTAAAATCATGGAAGGAAATGATTTTGAATTGATTAAAATTTTATCAAATGTTTTCATACGTCATAAATGGATCTCAATTAATATTTTTGATAAAATATAATTAAATAGTTGTTAAATAGAAATTTTATGTAGTATCAACGGAGGAAAAAATATAATTGTTTAAAAAACATTTTTTCTATCATTTGAGCCCCTACTTGTTTATTTCGAGTTACCATGATCCAAAAACCTAATGGTAAAGATTTGAAAGAATTATACAAAATATTCTAATAATTATCCTACTTCTAGAGCTGTATTTTATAGTTTTCATTTCATCGTTCTCTATCATATGCTTTAGATGCAATGAGTTGCAAATGAAATTTTAGGTAGGGGATATTTTATCATTCTTATAGTTGTATATGTGGGAGGGGTCGTTCTTTATATTTTCCTTCAAGAAGATAGTATTCATAAGATTAATGAAGATAATAATTGGTTGAATTGAAATCAACGGGAATGATAAAGGAAACACATGTTTTTCTACCTTTGATGTTATTTTTATTTCAATTAATCCTTCTTAATGTCATTATGGAAAACCACAATTATTGAGAACCTTTTTTAGTTGGAATTGATATGTTTGGGTAAACATTTATTTAATTATTTTTTAATATCACCTTGAATGAAATGGATAATCACTTACATATGGATAATAAATTAGTTTTACATGGAAAAACATTGTTTGTGATAGAATTCCCTTGATATGTAAATAAATAAATGTGATGAGATACCATTTTTTTAAACTGAAATAAATTATTTTAAAAGATGTTGTGGTGTGTGTTTTTTATGTGTGTAGTAGATGTGATAAGATGTTATAGTGATATGTGGTGGATGTGATGAGTTGTGGTTGTGATATGTGGAAGTTATGATGAGGAAGTTTTTGTGATGTTTGGTGGTAGTAATGTGTGTTTTTTGACAAGAGGAAGATGGTTTGTTTATACAGGTGATGATTTATGCTAGTGTCCTAGTAGTAATGGAATTTATTTTAATTAAAAGGAAGTGGTATTAGTTTGAATGGATAATGAACTCTTAAATTATAATAGATTTTGTGGCTTAAAGTGGGATTGGTTTAATATTAAATGAATGGTCTTGATAAATAAAGCATGTTGGTAATTGTAAATCTGTATATTGGAATTATTTGTAAAGAAAGATAGAATTTTTCATGTGGATTATTTCAGGATTGTGTGGTGTTATGCATCTATAAGTAAAAGTGAATGTGATAAATATTGTGTGTCCATGTCTGATATTGTGTGTTGGGACGATATTGTTTTTGAGAACCCATATGTTTGAGTATGTGTGTCAATATTATATCTTTTATTTCAATTTAAGATTCTATACAAAACCCCACCTATATCGAGAACTATGCGCTGACACCCAAATATTTTTCGGTGTATTTTTTCCAAAATCTTATATAGAGAAGTTGGATGGAATGATAACCCCACATCCATACTCTCTCTTCTAGGTGAGGTTCTTATTCATGGGTTATGAGGGGCAGGAGTCAAAAGTGAACATGCAGTTCTATTTAATGAGGTTGATGAGGTGGATTATAGTGGGGGTCTTTATGATTGTAGGAGGTCATGAGGTTGAAGTCAATATATTTTACGATGCCTTGCTATTCCAGTTATGGAAGTGGTTGAGATGTGATGTGGGTTCCCATGTTTCATCAGAAAGAGGTCATATGGGGGACTATGTGTCTTCAATCTAGATGTGATGTTGGCACCCAAGTTTCATTAGGTGGGATGTGATTTCTAGTTTTATGTGTGGTTCTTATCATGATGTCGTTTCTTAGGTTTCGTCATGTAGGATTACTATAGATAAGGGATGGGAGTATTAATTAATACGATGTTGGGGTGTTAGAGCATAAAATCAGTGGGAGAGTTTTATGGGGTACCCTTCTAATGATATTCTTCTTCTCATGTTAATATACTTCGATGTGTAATTTGGTGAGGACGCCTTGGTGAGGATTGGATTGGTAAGACGACCTACTTAGGTGTTATTGGTTCTTTTTTTATCATGGGTGTGCTAGTATAATCTTTTCACATATGAATGAAAGGATTTGGGCATGATCATATAGGTTAAATTTTTTTTTTCTCACCCCATATATGAACAAAATTATTTTGGTTTCTAAGAGGGATTTGGGGTTCTAGATTAACACTACTAGTATGGAAATAGGATTTTCTATAGAAATTCTACATTAGGAATTTCCATTGGGTTGTTATTTTGTGATTATTTTTATTTTTTTAGTTTATAAAAGCATTGTAGTATGGTTTTTGGTTTACAATAATGTTATTTCATTGATTTTTTTCAATAACCAACCCAGATACCCTAGTACACTGATACTTGATCTGGCTCTAACATGGGCTCAAGGACATTCCTGATCCTTATAGGTTGGAAACTAGAACCTAGCATCCCAAAACAGTAAAAGGGAATGGGTTTAAAAAAACATTTGAAGACAAATGATACTAGTTATTATGAAAAAACACCTCAAGGATAGATTATTATAATCAAACTGGTAAATAAAAACTCAAAAAATTACATTATTAAAGACTCAACATCTATTAATGCACAACTCAAAGGAAACCATTGAAATAAATGGATCACATCTCCACCTTTAACATCTAGTAATCCAATTACCAGGGATCATGTACACTAACCACCTCCAAGTTTCACATTCTGTACTCTTGGACATTCCATTAGATAATCGACAAATGCTAAAAGGAAAAGTGTCATGTTGTAAGTTAAAAATCGTGGTAGGGTCTCAGAAGTTGTTCTACAACAAATTCCAAAATAATAAATTATTTTTTATTTCAATTTAAATAATAAATTTCTTGACAATCATATATATATTTTCCTCAAAACATGATTCTAATAAAAAATATTGAAGATATATCAAAATAAAAATACTTTAACAGTTTATATAAAATCAAGTACATAAAACAGTTTGAATGAATAAAAAAGTTCAATAATCTATGGTATATAATAGTCAAATCAAAAAATATCATATAGCCATGTAATTATCTCTATATTATGTTAGTTTATAGAAGTAGTATCCAAACACTTCTAATTTATCATCACAACTCAAGATAGGTGTGTATACTCAAATCAAAATTCCATTAAGGTATCCCATTATAGGAAATCAAGCTTCACTTGGTATAGTTACTATTTTCATTATCAATCTAATGTTAGGGATTCAGATTCCTAGTATTCTTTTCCCAAATATAAACTAACTACCCAATCCAATATGTGATTAAAAAATAAATAAATCAATCAATCAATTTGGGGTAGATCATTCATTTTAAAACAATTCATCATTTACAATTCAATTATCCAATTTTCTATTTCAACATTCATTTCTCATTTCAAATTCAAACCAAGGGTTTTTAGCAAATAAATTCATTTAAAACCATACATAAATTTAATCAAATTTTATAAATATTCACATAATATCATTCCATCAAATACATTTTAAAATAAATCCCTAATATTTCTTACACTTTTCTGAATAATTTCAATTCTATTGTAATATGAGTTTTTTTTAAAACGTATTGCCATTTTCCAATATCATTTAAATTTGAAGTGCCCAGATCAGTGTGAATCACTGAGAGGGGGAGGGGGTGAATCAGTGATCCCTTAAAACTTTTTACTAATTGATTCCTTATCAATTAAACCTCTATGGCTGGTTAAATCCTCGATCCACTCTTCTTGTATCTCTCAACCTTTCCCGAATGATGCAGTAATGAAAAGGCACAGGACACAAGGATTTACAAGGTTCGGCACCAAAGGCCTACATCCTTGCCATGCTCTCCCAGCATGGATTCTCCCATTATAATCGGTTAGTATTACAATGGTTGATATAGCTTCCCACCGTATCTCTCCTGAGTCCCACAGGAGGGTCTTTATACTGTGTCCCACAGTGTTACCAGAGTCCCACTGGCCTGCTCCAGAATCCCACTGAAGACTTCTTCTCCCTGAGTCCCACAGGGTCTTCTCTTGGCTCCTCGAGTCGCACGAGTAGCTCTTCTTCACTGTAAGTTCTTCAAGTATCCTCAGCAGCCTGGGATAAAGGCTGCTGGCCTTGCTCTTCTCTTCTGTTCACTTGTGGTTGATCAGGGCTTCTCGTCTAGCTCAGGATTTATCTCCTTCTTCAGGATGACCTGGCCTCTCTCTTCAACTACTGAATGCTCAGACAACTGTTGTCTTTAACTCCTGTCTGGTCCAGTCTCACATCAGAACAACTTCATGCACTGAATGCATGGCAACTCTGCTTCCTCATGCACTGATTGCATGGCTTCTCAAAATCTTCAAGAACCACTGGTCTTGGACAACTCAAAAGCACACAAATGATTTGTCTTTGTTCACGTGTGCATGTGCATGCATGCATGCACTCTCCTTCTCTTTCTTCTAGGTGCAATAATCCCACAAAGGGTGTAGTCACTTTAAGCACACACCTTCTTCTCAAACTTCACACACTTTATCCAATTTGTTTACACACATAAAAATGTGTTATACATTAGTGTGAGTCTCCCACTTCTTTCTTCTTCTAAGTGTGTTCACTTTTAGTGCACACTTAGGTTCGGCCTTGTTCTTGTTTAGCACACACAATTTATTCTTTTAGTCCTCTTTGCACATGAGGCTTTGCCCTTTACTTCTTCTTGCACAGACCCAAAACTCTCGGCCTTCATTGTTCTTGTTTGCACATACACCCAAAGAGTGTGTTCTTTCACTTCACACAAGGCTTGTTCTTTTATTCTTCTTTGCACACACAAATGCACTAAGGCCTCGGGTTCTCCTCAACTTTGCACACCTACTGCCCGAGGTGCTCTTCCTTCACTTGGCACACAAGAAAAAGGGTCTCGGCCTTCTCAAAGTTCACACACGAGGCACTGCCTCGGCCTTCCACTTCTTGTGCACACACTGCCCGAACTCCACCTTCAAAATAGGCGCGCAAGGGGTGCGGCCTTCCTCTATTCACAGCCGCACAGAGTGCACTGGCCGCGGGCGCGCAGGTGCTACTGCCGCGTAAGCGCACAAGGGTGCAAGGGCGCGCAAGCCACAAGACGCCTCAGCCGCGGGGCACGCAAGTGATGCGGCCTCGGGTACTTCCTGCCATGCAAGGAATAGGCGCGCAGGGGACTCCTTCCCTTCACCTCTTTCGCGCAAGGGGTGCGCGAAAGGAACTCCTTCGGGCCTTGGGTGGCACCGGGAACAATAGCCGCGCAAAGTTTTTGCGTGGTGGCTTCTTTCTTCGCGAGGCAGAGAGAGCTCTACGCGGATCTTCAAGTTTTCAGCAAGCATAAACGAGAGCATGAGCTCTCCTTTTATAGGCAGAGAAGCCTCAAAACTTCCGCGTGGGATAAATCTCAAATCCCCGAATGTTTCAGGTTATCAATATTTTCCAAATCTTGATTTCTTTCCACTGTTTCCATGCGGGTTCCCTTGTTTTCGGCCTTCTTCTCATGCATGCATTTTTCAAACGTTTTCATGGCCTCCTTTAAGTAGATACATGCAAAGCATAAACCCATGAAGCCTCGGTAACTTCGTTTGCCTCGGCCGATCATCAAATTCTCCTCTCGTTGCATGCAAGCCCACTTTTTAAGCATGGATCAGTTCATCTTGGCCAGACGATCACAGTGGAGGTCTCGGTTTGCTCGGAGGTGGCCGGGAACTCCAAAACCGTCGTCGGTAAGCCTCTGGTTCAGCGGCGTCGCGGGAGATGCCTCGGCCGAGCTCGAGGTAGAGGATGGTGCGGCAGCCGTCGGATCAGGTGATCGAAAGACATCGGACGGCTGGATCAGATCGCGGCGCGCGGCAGATGAATCGTGCGGCGCAGATCAAGCGCGCGATGAGACGGACGGCTCAGATCTGTCCCGGGTGAAATTTCCGCGTCCCACATTGAATCGGCTCGCGGTTTTTCCGCGCCTTATCAACTAAGCGCTCCCCCAACCGGCTCAGTTGAATTCTCTCCCTCCACGGTGCCGCCCCGCACCGTGTTCTCCCTGCGGGCGCGCTCTGCGCCCACTCTTGCCTCCGTGGGCGCGCTCTAGCGCCCACTATGCACACACACGGGCGTTCGGGCTTCACCCCCGCGTGCCCTCGGGGCTTACACACGGCCCCTGCCGCCTTGTGCTTGCACCATGGGATCCCCCATGGGCGTGGCGCCTTCGGCCCACAAGTGCCTTGGGGTTGAACCCGTGGGCTGGCCTTGGCTGGCCTATTTTTTGGCAAAGGACAGAATAAACACTTTGTTGAAAACAAAGTTCTCCCATATGTAAAATGCCAAATTCCAAGCCACTTCTCTTCTTCTTCATTTCTTCCCTTCTCTTCTTCATTAGAATTCCTCAAATCTCCTCAACATATACTCATTACTTAGGAATGAATTCTTGAAGGTTCTTCTTCTTCAACCGAACTCCTTAATCACTTAAATTCTTCAAAGTGCTTCATTGAACAAATCAGAGATCAATTGGATCTTCTTCACATTCACATGCACTAAGTGTTAGTGCATGGACTTCTTTAATCCACATCATCCACATAGAAGTTGTGGATGGATCAGCTTTCATCTCCTCATGCATTGTCATTACAATGCATGGTCTTCTAAAGCTTGTTGTGACATTGTATCCAGTTGATACAAGTTCTTGGAACTTAAAGATCAGTTCAACAATCGTCTGATGTTACTAGAGAATGTTTCAACCACATCTCCTATGTCACTTAGTGAATCTCCTAAGTGACATGCCTCTTAGTATCATGGCCATTCTCTTTTCATCACCATCACCATCACACCCTTTGGCATTCACATCTTGACAATTCCTTGACTTCCATTCATTCCAAGACAACTTCATGCCTCATTGACAACAAATGCAACACAATGCACTTCAATCTCCCCCTTTGTATTTGTTGTCAATACACCACTTCAACACATATGAATGGGTCAATATGTGTGCCAATATTTCCTCCCCCTTATTGGCAATCAAATGCAAAGGTGTGGTGTGGTTCTCTTTCAAAAATATATTCCTCCCATTGAAAAGTATCTTCTTGAAAAACACTAGGAGAGGGATGATGTCACATGTTCTCTTTAGCAAAGAACCTTTAGTAAATAAACTCTAAGTCTACTTGGGCTAACCCGGTGTAGAAAACAAGAGTGATGTAACCAAGGAACTCAATGCTGTCCACAATTCTCTATACATGTGAGATCATGCTTAGGGGCTTGAAATTTTTCAGATATAACAATGAATTTGCTAAATCCTGCACAACTTCACAAAACTCATTAGAAAGTTCAGTGCAATGATAAAGATCCCCCTTTCATCCATTTGTCTTCAATCCATACTCCCCCTTAATTGACAAGATAAACTCAATTAAGAAACAAGGGATGAGAGTATGATTGGAATACCTTCACTTTTCTCAAGATGGTATTAATCTCAGAATCCCATCTTCTTCAGATTGGCTCCCCCTCAAGGGGTGCACTCCATTCTTTCCAAACCATCCTCCAATTGAGAATGATCATCATCTTCAATTCCCTGCAATGTCAGCACATGTAAATACAAGTGATTAGGGAATAAGATGGAACCTCCTTGGTTCATCAATGTGAACAACAAGGTTGAGAAGATTCTCTCAACCGAGATGTCCCATTTTCACCATTCTTCACACTTGCACATTTGATCTTCATTGATGATTGTGCTGGTGTGGTTCTCAAAACATCTTCATGTGAAACCTTCTTCTTCCCTTTTGCCTTAGCAATTTCCAGAACTTCATCTTCAGCTCTTTTCAGATCTTTGGCAAGTTGCAACTGATTTGGCCATATGACTAACGAGTCATTTGGAAGTGTGGCCTCAGTTCTGGAAGTTTCACATGGTTCCTTTGATGCTGTCAAGCTACCTCTCTTAGGCAACTTGTTTTCAATCAATCCCTTCTTCTTCTTCTGGATTGATTGTCTGTTTGAGTCCAGTCTGCTTCTATTCAGTTTCATGGCTTCTTTACAAAGGTCCATGATGTGTCCTTTCTTTCCACAGTAGAAGCATGTTTTCTTGGTGGTCCTTCTGGATGCATCACCCTTCTTGGATTTAGACTCCAAGGACTTCTCTTCCTTTTTCAATATCTTCTTGGGAGATTTTTCAGCTTTCTTCTTCTTGCTTCCCAAGGATTCCTTTTTAGCCAGGTTCAGTGATCTTCTCTTCTTTTCATCTTTGAATACAGTTGGAGATTGACATGTATCATTTTGACCACTTTTGCAAACATCCCAGATGTTGTCAAGCAATCCAAATCTGTTAGCAGTAAACAGATGTCTCTGGACCTGTGGATGCTGCCTCTTTTCTTCTGGCTTGCTCCCCCTTGGCATGGGTTTCCTTTGTGTTTTGGCATTCAGTGGATTGTACCAACAATCCTTTGCACAATGCCCATACTTATTACAACACCAGCATTGACCCACAAATCTTGACCTCTTGATTCCTTCTGATTGTAGGGTACTTGTCTTGAATTGTTGTGCTGCTTCAGGAGAGCTTTCTTTATTCATTGTCTTCATCCATACTTGTTTGGAATTATTCTTCCATCCTGCACTTTTAGTGGAAACACAATTAGAAGCTTTAGTACAAGATGGTATGGATGGTACCTTCTTTTTAGAAGTTGTTGCACTTTCACTAGAGGATGTCTTTCTTTTAGAATCATCCTGCTCAATGCATACTTGTGTAGCAACATTTCTTCTTACAGCTGACTGGGAGGATTCAGCTTTGGGTGATTGCAGATTTGTCAATATCACCTCCAGTTCTAAGCACTTCATGTTAAGGGAGTTCTTCTCATCCTCAACAGCTCTTAGCTTTCCTTCCCAACTTTCTTTCAGCTGATTTATCTGGTCATCATGCACTTTCTTTAATTCAAGCAATGAATTGTCTAGCTCCATCACCAATTTGACTTTTTCTTTAAGTTGAGCATCTCTGACATTCATTGACACTCTGTGCAATTTTCCCAGTGCATGGAAAACTTCTTTGACCATTACTTTAAAGAAATCTTTCTCAGAAAGGCTTCTCTGCAATTCTTCAGCAGTGTCTGCATATCTTTCATTGCAAAGAGAAACGGTTTCATCTTTAGCCTTCACCAGCTTTCTGAGAGTGTTGGTTATGCCAACCCTTTTTTCCAATTGGACTTCGAGAGAATTGGCTTCATCTTCTAGCTGTAATTTTTCTTCTTGAAGATCAAGGAGGCCTGTAGCTATACACATTGCAACTTCCTTGGGGACTCTCTTCAGAAGATATTTGATTTCATTTAGAAGATCATTGTTTCTTCCATCTTCATCACAGCTAGAGCAGGATTCATCAGAAGAATGATAAAAGGAATTGTCATCTGATGTGACTTTCACATTTCTTTCCATAGAAGGAGTTTCTCTGATTGCACCAGCCTTCTTCTTCATCTTCTTTGCCTGTTTCTTCATTCTGTTTTTCAGAGTCTTGGCAGATATCTCCATTTGAGGCTGGTCACTCATTTCCTCAAATCTGCACTTCATAAAGACTCCCTTGGATCTTTTAGAGGCAACCTCCCTCTGATACCAATTGAAGTGCCCAGATCAGTGTGAATCACTGAGAGGGGGAGGGGGTGAATCAGTGATCCCTTAAAAAATTTTACTAATTGATTCCTTATCAATTAAACCTCTATGGCTGGTTAAAGCCTCGATCCACTCTTCTTGTATCTCTCAACCTTTCCCGAATGATGCAGTAATGAAAAGGCACAGGACACAAGGATTTACAAGGTTCGGCACCAAAGGCCTACATCCTTGCCATGCTCTCCCAGCATGGATTCTCCCATTATAATCGGTTAGTATTACAATGGTCGATACAGCTTCCCACCGTATCTCTCCTGAGTCCCACAGGAGGGTCTTTATACTGCGTCCCACAGTGTTACCAGAGTCCCACTGGACTGCTCCAGAATCCCACTGAAGACTTCTTCTCCCTGAGTCCCACAGGGTCTTCTCTTGGATCCTCGAGTCGCACGAGTAGCTCTTCTTCACTGTAAGTTCTTCAAGTATCCTCAGCAGCCTGGGATAAAGGCTGCTGGCCTTGCTCTTCTCTTCTGATCACTTGTGGTTGATGAGGGCTTCTCGTCTAGCTCAGGCTTTATCTCCTTCTTCAGGATGACCTGGCCTCTCTCTTCAACTACTGAATGCTCAGACAACTGATGTCTTTAACTCCAGTTTGGTCCAGTCTCACATCAGAACAACTTCATGCACTGAATGCATGGCAACTCTGCTTCCTCATGCACTGATTGCATGGCTTCTCAAAATCTTCAAGAACCACTGGTCTTGGACAACTCAAAAGCACACAACTGATTTGTCTTTGTTCACGTGTGCATGTGCATGCATGCATGCACTCTCCTTCTCTTTATTCTAGGTGCAATAATCCCACAAAGGGTGTAGTCACTTTAAGCACACACCTTCTTCTCAAACTTCACACACTTTATCCAATTTGTTTACACACATAAAAGTGTGTTATACATTAGTGTGAGTCTCCCACTTCTTTCTTCTTCTAAGTGTGTTCACTTTTAGTGCACACTTAGGTTCGGACTTGTTCTTGTTTAGCACACACAATTTATTCTTTTAGTCTTCTTTGCACATGAGGCTTTGCCCTTTACTTCTTCTTGCACACACCCAAAACTCTCGGCCTTCATTGTTCTTGTTTGCACATACACCCAAAGAGTGTGTTCTTTCACTTAACACAAGGCTTGTTCTTTTATTCTTCTTTGCACACACAAATGCACTAAGGCCTCGGGTTCTCCTCAACTTTGCACACCTACTGCCCGAGGTGCTCTTCCTTCACATGGCACACAAGAAAAAGGGTCTCAGCCTTCTCAAAGTTCACACACGAGGCACTGCCTCGGCCTTCCACTTCTTGTGAACACACTGCCCGAACTCCACCTTCAAAATAGGCGTGCAAGGGGTGCGGCCTTCCTCTATTCACAGCCGCACAGAGTGCACTGGCCGCGGGCGCGCAGGTGCTACTGCCGCGCAAGCGCACAAGGGTGCAAGGGCGCGCAAGCCACAAGACGCCTCAGCCGCGGGGCACGCAAGTGATGCGGCCTCGGGTACTTCCTGCCGCACAAGGAATAGGCGCGCAGGGGACTCCTTCCCTTCACCTCTTTCGCGCAAGGGGTGCGCGAAAGGAACTCCTTCGGGCCTCGGGTGGCACCGGGAACAATAGCCGCGCAAAGTTTTTGCGTGGTGGCTTCTTTCTTCACGAGGCAGAGAGAGCTCTACGCGGATCTTCAAGTTTTCAGAAAGCATAAACGAGAGCATGAGCTCTCCTTTTATAGGCAGAGAAGCCTCAAAACTTCCGCGTGGGATAAATCTCAAATCCCCGAAAGTTTTGGGTTATCAAGATTTTCCAAATCTTGATTTCTTTCCTCTGTTTCCACGCGGGTTCCCTTGTTTTCGGCCTTCTTCTCATGCATGCATTTTCAAACGTTTTCATGGCCTCCTTTAAGTCGATACATGCAAAGCATAAACCCATGAAGCCTCGGCAACTTCGTTTGCCTCGGCCGATCTTCAAATTCTCCTCTCGTTCCATGCAAGCCCACTTTTTAATCATGGATCAGTTCATCTTGGCCAGACGATCACAGTGGAGGTCTCGGTTTGCTCGGAGGTGGCCGGGAACTCAAAAACCGTCGTCGGTAAGCCTCTGGTTCAGCGGCGTCGCGGGAGATGCCTCGGCCGAGCTCGAGGTAGAGGATGGTGCGGTAGCCGTCGGATCAGGTGATCGAAAGACATCGGACGGCTGGATCAGATCGCGGCGCGCGGCAGATGAATCGTGCGGCGCAGATCAAGCGCGCGATGAGACGGACGGCTCAGATCTGTCCCGGGTGAAATTTCCGCGTCCCACATCGAATCGGCTCACGGTTTTTCCGCGCCTTATCAACTAAGCGCTCCCCCAACCGGCTCAGTTGAATTCTCTCCCTCCACGGTGCCGCCCCACACCGTGTTCTCCCTGCGGGCGCGCTCTGCGCCCACTCTTGCCTCCGCGGGCGCGCTCTAGCGCCCACTATGCACACACACGGGCGCACGGGCTTCACCCCCGCGTGCCCTCGGGGCTTACACACGACCCCTGCCGCCTTGTGCTTGCACCATGGGATCCCCCATTGGCGTGGCTCCTTCGGCCCACAAGTGCCTTGGGGTTGAACCCGTGGGCTGGCCTTGGCTGGCCTATTTTTTGGCAAAGGACAGAATAAACACTTTGTTGAAAACAAAGTTCTCCCATATGTAAAATGCCAAATTCCAAGCCACTTCTCTTCTTCTTCATTTCTTCCCTTCTCTTCTTCATTAGAATTCCTCAAATCTCCTCAACATATACTCATTACTTAGGAATGAATTCTTGAAGGTTCTTCTTCTTCAACCGAACTCCTTAATCACTTAAATTCTTCAAAGTGCTTCATTGATCAAATCAGAGATCAATTGGATCTTCTTCACATTCACATGCACTAAGTGTTAGTGCATGGACTTCTTTAATCCACATCATCCACTTAGTAGTTGTGGATGGATCAGCTTTCATCTCCTCATGCATTGTCATTACAATGCATGGTCTTCTAAAGCTTGTTGTGACATTGTATCCAGTTGATACAAGTTCTTGGAACTTAAAGATCAGTTCAACAATCGTCTGATGTTACTAGAGAATGTTTCAACCACATCTCCTATGTCACTTAGTGAATCTCCTAAGTGACATGCCTCTTAGTATCATGGCCATTCTCTTTTCATCACCATCACCATCACACCCTTTGGTATTCACATCTTGACAATTCCTTGACTTCCATTCATTCAAAGACAACTTCATGCCTCATTGACAACAAATGAAACACAATGCACTTCAAAATTAATATAAATCCAGGTTCTTAACTCATTTAAAAATTTATTTCAAATCACTAATGAAATTTGGGATTCAATTTAGGGTTAATCATTATGGAACCACCAACCATTAATCACAAAATTAAACCAACAATTGGGAATGCCAAAAAGAACTGAGGAGAATGAGATCAGCATACCCAAACTAGAATCAAGATCCCTGAAAAAGGATATTATATCCACTACTATCATGATTATCTATCACTGTATAAGTATGCGATAAGAGGATGATCGGGAGAAACCAATGATAGGAGGTTCACATAATGTATGTTGATCCAATGAGATCACTAACACTTCGATCTGCCAAGAGGATGGGTTAGATGATTCAAAATCACCTGTTGAGAGCCTATAAGGACTAAGTAATTGCATTAAAATTTAATGTGTGGGGGGGGGCTAACATCTAAAATTTGAGTCCAAGATTTTTAAATTAATTTTTTGTTTCATTAAAAACTTCATTCATGGTTTTCTAGAGATGCCACACGGTTTAGAGGAACTATGTACCTTAACAGTGCATCATTATTGGAGTTCTGGATAGGGTGTACTATTTTGTTGCACGGTTAATAAATTAATTCACTAACTATGAAAACCCTTAGTGTATAAGTGTGAATTTTTTATATGGGTGGCCGGACAATTTGGATAAATCATGTGCCACATTCTTAGTGGCTTATTAAAGTGAGAACTGTTTACTAGGCCAAACCACATGGTTTTACCTAACTATAAGACAACCATTCACATCTCATTGGGCTTCCAATTTTTTTAATTACCTCTTAGAATTACCATAATTAAATAATCTCTCAAGGATTGATCAAAAAAAGTGTCATGAAATGCATGAAATAAGGTAATAGTGTGTTACAACCTCCCCACCTAGAATACTTTTTATCCCCATCAAAGAGATAATGCAACTACCCTGTCATCAGTTCCTCATGCTCCCAAGTATAATATGAATTAGAACTATGTTGTCATATCACATAGAACAAAGTTATGGTATTCCCATGAAGAAAATTTATATTAGAATCATTTATCTTGATGGGATGCTCATTCATGGATAAATCGGGTTGAACATCAAGATCCTCCCAGCTCAATGCATGAGAAGAGACATAAATATACTTTTGATGTGGTGATACATAAACCATGTTGTGGGTCGAATTAAACTAAGGTGGATGTTCCAAATGGCAAACCATATTTCCCACCTACACTACAATCTCAAAAGGTCCCTCAAAACTTGATGTAAATTTTTTCTATTACTATGGTATGGGGACCAAACCAAGGTGAACCTATCCATAACACCTTGTACCCAACCAAAAATTGTAATGGTATACGTTTAATAAAAACATAATATTTATATTTTATTTGTGTTATCACCACTGTCTGATAAATCAACTAAATATTTGTCATCGTCTCTTGGATCAAACTTCATCCAACCAAGGACTCTTCACCTATATGTGACCATCAACACAGAGATCTTAAATATCATCGGTACAGTGAATAAAAAAGAGTTATTCTAATTTTGGACAGGTATCTTTTTTAATAAGAAAACTCAACCAGCCCCTAAGGGTCATCTCATGCTCCACCAATATTAAGGACACTAACTCAAAACATTTCCCCAAGAGTCTAGATATCATGTTCTATATGTTACCATTTTCTATAGATGATATTCCATGATCAAAAGTACATATGATCCTAGTTCCTCCTAGATTCCCCCCAAAAAATAATATGTAAAATTGTGATCCCTATTAGAGACTATAGCAAAATGAACTCCATGAAAATGGTAAATCACTTTCACAAGGAGACATCTCAATTACTCAACATTTGTGGAATCATGAATGGGTGTAAATTTATTTTATTTGGTCAGATTATCAATCACAACCCATATCACAATATTATTCTATGGGGTATGTGAAATCCAAAGAAAAATTCCATTAAAATCTCATCTCACATCCATGTTGAAACTAGAAGAGTGTAATGAAAACCTGAAAGGCTTTGGTTCTTGGCATTAACCTATTATTAGGTATAATAATAAGAAACAAATTCAATAATGTCTCACATCATACCTGCCTACTAGAAATATCACTTCATGTCATATAACATCTTCATGGTTCTAGGGTGCACCACCCACTAAGAATTATGGAGACCTCCAAACATGTCCTTTTTAATAGGTAGTGGAAAAAATACATATTCTAAAAAAATAATATCCTCCAAATAGAACAACCACTCACCAATAATCTCCCCACCATAAAGTGATTTTATAATTCTATGGAATTCTTCATCAATTTGTTACTCCAGAATAATCTTCTCAAAAAAGGAAGAGGTTAACTGAATAATTTCCAAAATTGTCACAATATAATTCTCTCAGACTCAATAATACAACTGAGAAAATAGATCCATTATAGTTCAGTGTTATAATAATAATTTCACACCATGGTCATAAATTTTTGAGTCAAATAATAAACAACTAAGTTTCTCTTATAAATGGTTTAGGAAATTTCAAATTCAAAATATTTCAGATACTTTTCCCATCATTTATAATAAAGGATCAGATATTTTTTTTGATTATATATAACTCAAACTTTTGTGTTCAGAAAAACATTGTAATCAGTTGTCCAAATAATTAATTCCAAAAACTCTTAAGATTATTCATCATCGAAGAAACGTCAAGATCATGAGTTGGATAACTCTTCGTAGTTGGCCTAAGATGTGTAGAGTCATAGACCACCACCTAACCACCCAACATAACAAAATAACCCAAACCTAAACTTGATGAATCCTAAAAGACTATATATCCCTACACATCCTCTATATGTTTTAACAAGGTCGTATAATTTAAAATATATTTCAAATATTCAATATAAGTCACACATTTCACATCCTACAAAGAAATCACTCCCTACTGAGTGAGAGTGGTAATCAAAGAATCTATCTTTGAGAAATATTTGACAAACCCAAAAAAATATCCATTTAATCCCATGAATCTACAAATATTAATAATATTATGTGGTTAATCTCAGGTCATAATAGCCTTAACATCGTCAGGATCAATTTAAATACCATTGTCAAATACCATGTGTCCCAAGACCAAAACTTTCCCAATCCTGAAATTACATTTCGAAACCATTACATATATTATGTAATTTCTCAGTATCTATGTACCTTCTCTTCGATGATGCATGTTCTCCTCCTCGATATTAGAGTAAATTGAGATTTCTTCCACAAATATGGCTATAAATGTTTTTTTGGTAATCATGGAATATCCTATTGATCATAGAAATGTATACTAAAAGATAATTATTTAGAACAAAATAGATAATAGGATAATCAAAAGGGAAATATGTACTCTTTAAGGATGTCTTCTGAATTTTATATTCTTTTATTCTCATCTTTTGATAACTAGATCAAAGGACAATCTTCTAGAACTACTTTTCTTATTTCAACTGGTCAATCAGAGCATCAATCCATGGAAATCTATCTTTTTGTATTACCATAAAATAGTTGAGTTCTTGGTAATCAACACATAGGTGAAGTGTTCTGATATATTTTTTCATAATGAGAATAGGTGTCTAACAAGGTGACACACTCAAGCATATAAGGGAATTCTCTAAAATATCACCCAAATAATTTTCCAAATTCTTTTGTTTAGCTACTTCCATTGGGTTAGATGGAATTAAAACTGGCTAATAAACAAGTATTAAATCAATGGGGAGCTCCACCTCTCATACTGAGGAAAACTAGAAAAATCAAAAGGAAATTTTTTGGCAAACTCAATGACAATCAAAGGGAGATAATCACTAAAATATTCTCAATATATGTAAAAATAAGAAACCGATATAAACCTGACTAACTCTGAAAATTAATGTTTTGATATACTCGACCTCGGGTCCAATTCTCCCTGAAAAATATTACACAACCAATTAGGCACAATATATAAGACCTGTAAAATCTAAAAATAAATTCAGGCCTTATTCACAATTAGTGAATCCATCCCAAAAATTTCATCAAGTGGTTTGATGTTAAGAATCAAAAAATTCATAGTAAAATTATTCTCTAATAAATTGAAAACAAATGAAGGATTCCAAATAGCCTACTCTCTCTTCATTCTGAGTTGCGTAGTAACATCCATCACATAAGAAAATATTTCTATATAAAGGTTTAGTAGGTTAATAATATGATTCAATATATATGAGTTGATTAAACCATTATAAAATTTTACATTCAATAAAGATGAATCTATAGTGATGGAACATTTTACTATCACATGACCCTCATTTTCTCCCTCTTGTGAATCTTCCACTACATGAAGAAGCTTCATTCCAAATGCCTATGACTAGAACCCCATAGTTATCGAAGAAATTTATTGAACAATAGTATTTTTAGGTATTGATGATCCCATTTTACTATGAGTATCATAAAAGATATCATCTATAGGTGTTTGAAATGACTATAAGAATTAGAAAGTTATGGTGTCTCTGTAAAAACTCGCATTGAATTCCCAAACATTCAATACTAAAATAAAGTCAAAGGGCCTCTGTAGTGAATTTTAAGAGGTCTAGATGATGAAAATTTTTAAAATCCACATTGAGACTCACCACTATTTCTCTTTCAATTAATTAAACTCCATAAAACCCCAACATACTAGTTATATCATGCTCATACATAAATACTATATCCATAATGTCATCATAAGAAGTGACCATTATTATAGAGACTTGAGATTGAATATTAGAATAAGAACCTTCTAAAAAATATTGATCCTTCATTTCCATATTCATAATAACCACATGAGAAAAATTAATAATCTTTGTAAAATGAATCGCATACTATATCTGGGTTCTATCACCCTACTAGATCCTAAGAAACTCCATGGATTTTTCCTAGAACATTTAATCTAGATAAAATTGATCGGTAAAAACAATACTAAAGTCTTTCCACACAAGACTCTCATGTTTATATTCTACCACCATTGAATCCCAACATCTCCAACTAGGTTCATCAAGCTTGAATGTATCACATTTCACTTTAATAAAATAATGAATTTCCAAGAACTCAAAAATAAGCTCTATATTTTTCAAAAAACCCTCAAACACTTGAGGATCACTGTATCCTTGGAAAAAATTACCACATGACAATGAAAATATTCAGAATTATTCCATGATTCACCCCACTGAGGTTCCACTACTGAATCCTAAATGAAAGTGGGTAAATCTATTGATCTCAGGTCTTGTACGTCAGGCATCACAATCTTAACAATATTCTATTCCACTGGGGGATTCTTTTATTGTGGATCATCAGAATATACTTCAAAATTCTTATTAAAATATATTTTTTGAGGCATAATTCTACACAAAATCAATATTCTACACTAAAATGTCGAAAAAGATACAACGTTCGTCAACACCCGATTAGGATTTCAATAACCTCTAATCAAAGAGAGGTAAAAGACTAGAATAAGATCAAATTATTCCTCAAGGATACTTTTCCAAAACATACATGGTGAATTAAGGCTCCTTATGATGAGATATTTCTAGCAACTCTGTCACAAGTACCTCTTATGTCCCAAAACATTGACCTCATGTCTACCAGGAAAACCCCAACTACATACCAACATCCAAGAAAGATAAAAAACCTACCTTGGATAAATCTTTTTCATGAACCAACATGGATACCATGGTACCCTGATACTGAAACCCACTCGGACATACCCAGAAAGAAATTTCGAATCCCTATATGTTAGATCCTAGCACCTGGAATCATATATAAATAAAAGGGATTGAGTTTTTTACAAAATAGTGGAATATAAATTATACTAGTTGTTATGTCAACTCTCCACGAGGAGAAAGTGAAAAATGAAAAATGAAAAAAAATTATGTCATCAAAGACACCACATCTTTCAATATATAGATCAATGAAAACCCATGAAAAAGTGTACCACATATCCACCAGTTACCTCTATCACTACATGTATCATGAATCAATTACACCCTCCTCCGCCATGTGGTGCATTCCCTTTTCTTGGATGTGACATAAGACAATCTCCAAACTCTTGATGGAAAATGTATAATGTGATATAAACTAACTAGTAGGGTCTCACCACATTTTTCATAATAAATTATATAACAAAAATCCATTTTTCATTCAATGTAAATATACCATGGCATGAAATTTATTTGAATATTTTTTACAAAACACTATTCAAATAAAATATATTCATGATATATCAAAACAATCTTAAGGGAACATTTTATATATAAACATTTATATAAAATAATTATCATGAATAAAAAATTTCTATAATCAATGGAATGTAATAATTAAATCATAACATATAGTCAAACCATGTAATAAGACATATGGTATGTTAATTTCTAGAAATAGTATCCCCACACTTCCAATTTATCAACACAACATAAGATAAGTGTGCAGAATCAAATTAATACACCATTAGAGGATACCATTATGGGAAATCATGATAATTTTTATTTACTTAGTGTTTTCATCATCAATTATTTACTAGGGAGTCAGATTCATAGTGTGATTGTTCTATATTACCATTAACTACCTAGGACAAAATTTGTTTTAGAAATCAATGAATCAATCCATCACTTTAGGGAGGATTGTTAATTTCCAATAATTTCTTCATCTATAATTCAATTTCACAATTTTTATTTTCAAAATTCTTTTTTCATTTCGAAATAAAATCATTGGTTTCCATGAAATTCATTCCTTTAAAATCATAGATTAATTTACACCAATTTTCTTAATAATCCTATAAATTGATTCTTTCAAATATATTTTCAAATCAAGCAAAATTTTTTGTCAAAATCCATCAAATAATTAAATATTCCATTGAAATTGGAGGGTTTTAACAATATTTATTCCATTTATAATACCATATCAAATCATTAATATCTATGTTTCTAAATCATTTAAAAAAATTTAAATCTATCAAGAATGTTGGGTAATAATGATAAATTAAATCAGTATGGAACCACCTACCTTTAATAATGAAATTATACCAACACCTGAAATGGAACACCAATAATAATTAAGGAAAAGGATATCTAGAATCCAATCATAGAATCAATATCCATCAAAAATGAGATTACATCTATCAATTACAAGATAATATATCGAATTATAAGGATTAAAGAAGATTAATATTGGGAGAATCCAATGAGAGTAGATTCTCTTACTGTAGAGTGATTCCATGATGACCCTAGCACTTTGATCTACCAAGAGAATGGGTTGGAGCAGTCATTATTCCTATTGAGATCCTCTAAGGATCAAGGAATCACCTTATCATTGAATGAGGGTGTTTATCATCTTAAATACGGGCACTGTTATTTTTATTTGATTTTCATGATAATTTAAAACCTTTTGGTCGATCTACTAAAGAGTACAAATGGTTATGAGTCACTATGAGCCTTAACTATTTTCCCATACCAGACATCAGCATTAGGTGAACATTTATTCCATATGGTTTGACTAACTGTCTGTCAACTGTGACAACCCACGAAGTACAAGGGTACATAATAAAGAAGGGTGGCCATGTGGTTTGGGCAAATTGTGTTCCCCTTCTAGTGGATTATCAAAGGGCACACGGTTTTTGGGGAAAAATATCATTATATTCTCTAAGCATAGACCAACCATAAATATTCCTAGGGGATTCCAATTTTTTCATAAAACACTGAAAATGACCCTAAAGAAAGGCCCTATAAATTCATGATTATAACATCCCAGATCAAGGTGACACACAAAGGTGCCCGAATATCTAGTTGGTCACATAAACTCAACTGTATTCCCCAAAATCCAGATGCTTCCAACTAGTAGGGAGGACGGAGGATTGATATTGGGGAAACTAATCCCTCATTTTAAGAGTATACACAATATAAAACATATAGTAAAAAATATCAGAAGCAACAATACCAAGTAAGAATTACTTTAGAAGACTTAAACTAAATCCAATATGAAGCCACAATATATATATATATATAAAAATGATTCATGGAATATGTATCAATAAAAAACTCAAAAAAATTCATAATGATATAAAGAAATACAAAAACCAATGTATAAGAGAATCAAGTAAACTCCAACAACATCACAAGCCTCAGCTTGATCCCATGTTCTTCTGCTCCAATAGCTATGAAGTACTGGATGAAGAAGGGTGCATGACCTTATCTGTACATATAATCATATAATTTATTTGGGTCCAAGATCAGGACCAAAATAGGGTGTGATATGAACCACAATAGGCTACCACCAATATATTTGTGCCTTTCAGTCAGTGAATATATATATAGCATGTAATATGCAAAAAAATGAATCAATAAACTACGAAGTTCTCAAATGTAAACCAATCCTATTGTATTTATTACATTCATTTATCATTTATTATTCATCCATTAATATATGTAACCATAGGATCTAGCCTATGATCTATAATCCCCATGTAAAGTAAAAATCCGATGTCCTAGAAGACCATCTAAATAATCATGTTGGACTGAATCCAAGCTTGTGATTTGGCATGCAGACTCATCATAATCATTCAATTTTTCACAATGACCATCTTCGAAAGCTCTCACGGTCTAACCCCTTTGGTCCGACATAGCATCAATAAAAATATAAATTACCACCTAGGAATGTTTTCATAGTCTAATCCCCCCAGGACAAATACCTACACCAAGGATCTCACGGTCATGTGTAAAAAAAGTAGAAGTCCCCTCAATCATCCTGGTCCAAGGCTCTCATAGTCTATTGTAAAAATAATAGTGAACAAATCATAAAAAATAATCTCATGTAATATAAAACTACTACATGGATAAACATTTGAAATGAATATCCAAGGCATTACATATAATCAGTAACTCCATCCAAGAAAAACTAGGCATGGAAACTAGGAAAACTTAAGAGACATTCTTAACCAAATGACCATAAACAACCAATCAAGGGAAACATATCCATGGGGCATCCCATAAACCAGGTACATAACTATATGCATATTCCACAACCCTTTCTCAGTTAATCAAATCATAATAGTTATAATTAAGGTTTAATTCTAAGTCAAGCAATACCCAAAAAGGGGGCATTCAAAACCTTTTGCATATATAATCCAAATAAAAACAACTGAAGGAACAAAACACCTGCCTCTATGTCTTACAATTGATATACTTGTATTTTGGCATTTTAATCTTCCTAAAATAGAAAATATTGGTGGGATTCCAATGGACCCAATGCTCTCTCAATTAGAGTACAAATGGTGAATCAAAAGGGGTTCAGAGTTTGTGAGTCATTATACAATGCTCTTGTAAGATATATATCCATAAGAAAGCTTTTTTTAGATATGAAACATGATACCTCTCTAATTTATCAAATAAAAGGAAAAATACCTGGACTGTTCTTTAAAACTACATGTCTTTTAGTAGCCTTGATCGGCCCCTGACATAAGTGGGTATGCCGAGTCACCCCACAGACAGTTACTTAGTAGACACACAGTCAGTACATAGTAAATAGGTACACGGAGTGTATATGGGAATTCATGGAATGCACTAAAAAAATTCTATTTCCTTCCATTTTCCCTAAAAACAACAAAAAATAAAGATCCATACATAAAATGAAAATCTGGGTTCTTAAAAACATTCCTCCTTAAAGAAATTCATCTTCGAATTCCCCATCCAAGTGTGGGGAATAAGAATTAATGATCAACTCCAGCCTATACGATTGTACATCGGCCCCCTCTCCCAAGCCTCAGCATGCACTCGTACATGCTTCTATAGAACTCGTATCATAAGAACATAACATCCAAAAATAACCTATGTGTTGTGATCCATAATCCGAATAGGGTGCTCCTTAAAGGATGAATCCACCTCCAACTCAACCTCCTTAGGTTGAAAAATTGGAGGTTAATCTGAAAAGTAATTTCATTACTGAGAAAACATGAAAGACATCATGCATTTTCTGGTACCTCTAAGGTAATTTCAACTAATAGGTAACCAGACCAAATTTCTCAAAAACCTCAAACAGACTAATGTATCTCAATGAATGATTTCCCTATCTCTTAATCATCCTACGTCCCAACCTTGGTGTGAGACATAGAAAAACCCAATCTCCAACCTCAAACTCCAGAGGATGACTCTGAAAACCAGTATAATATTTCTATCAAGATTGTGTGATATCCATCCTATTCTAAATCAACTCCACTTTCTTAGTTTTAGCATAGACAAGATAAGGTCCCAGAAAAACTACCTCTCATATCTATCGAACATAGGGGTGATTAGTATGGCCTACCGTAAAATTCCGCATAAGGTGCCACTTAAATCATCACATAAAAAATATTTTTGTAGGAAAAATACACTAGGGGTATGTGTCTCTCGAAAGATACCCAAAAATCCAGGATGCATGCTCAAAAATGTCCTCCAAAAACTAGATCATGTGCTCAGACTAGCCATATGTCTCGGTATGGTAAGATTTACTCAGAAGTACATGCGTACAAAAATCATTCTGTAGTCCTTTCCAGACATGATATGTAAACCAGGGGTCCCTATCTAAAATTATAGAGTGTGAAATCACTATCAAACGTATTATCTCTCAGATGTAAAACCTTCTAATCTCATCAACACTGATGGTTTCCTTGACTGGTAGAAAATGTTAATCCTTCATGAGTTTTTCAACAACAACCCATATATCGTCATTTCCTAGAGGTGACCTTGGTAAACCTATCACAAAATCCATCATGACGTCATTCCACATGCACTCGGGACTGGGTAATTGATGTAAAAGCCTTGTTGATTTTTGATTCTCAACCTTCACTTGCTGACATGTGGAACATCTCATAACAAAACAAGCAACATCGCTCTTCATGCATTACAACCTGATCTAATGATGTAGATCTCAATACATCTTGGTGACACCAGGATGAACTTCCCGTATTGAGACATGAAAATCTCTCAATAGCTCCATGTGTATGTCTATTGATCCCCATACATGACTATGAAAATGAAAAACCTCATCCTTTCCTATGGTCCACCCAGGAGTAGGGTCCTCTCCTTACACACTCTCATGTAGGAAAATGCCTTTAGAATATAATAGCTACTTCATTCTCACATGATCCAGTAGTGTAGAGGTAATATTTATACAATAAAGAAACCTCTCTTCATGTATGTATTGAACCTCCAAATGAATCTCATAGAATACAACCATAAGATTCCACTCACTACTGGTCTCCTGAAATGTTGGTATTTGAGTCCTCATACACAACACATCATCCAATGCATTTCCTTTTATAAGTATGTTGTCATTCTCCAAGTAAAAATATTTTAGGTACTCAACCCACATTTACTGAATAAAATTCATATCACTTTCAATAATGATTTACTTGAGTTTTTTTATTTAGTGTATACCACAAAATGCTCTCCAAAAAGCTAATGTCTCCTACAACACAAAGTGTATATAGCTACATCTAACTTGATATCTTGTGTTAGGTAATTCCTCTCATGTGGCCTGAACTTCTATGATGCATATGAAGCAACTCATTTAACCTATATAAGCACTACTCCAAGTCCGATACCAAATGCATTGTATTAAACATTATAACTCAAGAATAACTCTATAAAAATCTGTATTAGTGCTAAATTAAATCTCCATTTCAGATCATCAAAGACTAAATCACATGAATATATCCACAACTACTTCACACCCTTCCTAGTCTGGCACCTCAGTGGTGCTGCAAATCATGAGAAGTCTTAAATAAAGTGTCTATCATAACCAGCCATCCAAAAAAGCTTCGTACCTCAATGATGTTATTTGGATGATTTCAGAAAATTACCGCTCTCACCATCTCTGGGTCTACTGATACTCTTGCCTTTGAGATGACATGACCCAAGAATTGAATTTGGTCCATCCAGAAGTGTCATTTTGGGATCTTATATTATAAATGATGATCTCTCAATGTACATGATACGAACTCAATATGGACGTAATGGTCATGTGGAGTGTGAGATTAAACCAAGATATTTCCATGATTACTACTATAAAAGAATCTAAATAATGATGAAACACTCAATTCATCAATTCCATTAAACCTCTTGTAGTTTTCGTGAAACAGAACTTCTTAAAAAAATACTCGTATGGACCATACCTTCTCTGAAAGGCTGTAAGAGGTATATATGTGGAATAACGTGAAACTGGTGTTAACGAGATCTCAATTAAATCATCTATAACACCTGGGATCATTGAAGTAGGTCAATGAGATCATAAATTCTCAGTATGAGATATTGATTCATGATTTTCAACTGGTTCAGCTTCCAATAATCTGCACAAAGTCTGAGTATACCATTATCCTTCTTCACAAAAATGATAAGAAAATACCAATGAGAAGTACTGGGTTGGCTGAAACACATTGATTTCAACTCCTCTAACTACTTATTGAGAATTCTTAACTATGGTGTAGCCATCCTATAAGAAGTAATGGACAGCAGTGCCGCTCCTGATACAAGATCAATAAATAAATCTACCTCTCTCTCTGGTGGTAAAACTAAAAAATAAACTCGGAAGACATCCATGAAATGATCCACCACTGGAGGAATGTCCATCTGTGAAGTCCCTTGGTCATCCAGATATAAAATAGAAATATGGTCTTTCATTCATCCTGAACCATGATTCTTGGGTCCAACTCTGCTCGCCTAGACATCCCATTCACCCTTGTGTATAAAATAACTTCCCTCTAGTGACATTAAATTCACCCTACTGTGATAGTAGTCAAAAAAGGCCTAAAAGAAGACCAACCTATCTATCCCTAGAATGAAATCGAAGCCTTTGATATTTAAGACATAGAGTTCCCATTATAAGTGACACCCACCAACATCAACAGGACACTCCATGAACTGACGTACACTAGTCTTCGAAATCAATAATGGAGTCTCTAGAATAAAAAAATCATCATATCTAATGATAAAGAGCCGAAGTCTCTCAAAAAGGAAAATAGATATGAAAATATGGGAACCCCCTATATCAAAAAGATTAGAATATAAATCCAAGGAAACTAGAATCATACCTCTAACCATAGAGGGTACGAGTTATTACTCTTTCTGAGTCTACTCCCTCACAAAAGGCTAACCTGCACTGTGACCTACAACCCTACTTGGATACCCTCACTTTATCCACCATGATGTGGTGGGAAATATGTTGTCTAGAGACTATGTCCACGACCGCATCCTCGTCCTGAATGCCCTGATGTACTCTAGTTCCCTAACAAATGAGGAACTGGTGGCCATGCTCCAGTACCTAGAGTCATAATAGATCGTATCTCCCTAACTTTTGGTGAGAACATCATAAAAAAACTGAAGATGTCACATATTTCTATAAGATAGGAACTCAATTGGGTCTCTCGGGAATGGTGGTTTCGTGTGCCCACTCTTCCACCACTAGTAGAACCTCACCTGTCTACCTGAAGATACATCACAATAAATCTCCCTACGACACATCCTACTATAGTAAAAGGAGTACCATCCCTTGATGTTGACCTGCCCTAGCTCACAACTCAAAACTCCCTCATATTGTTCTTGATAATCAGCACTTGGTTTACTATTATAGTCACTGAAGTCAACCTAAAAACATTCACCTATGATAGGATGTTGTACAAGAGAGCATCCCCAAATTTCTTAAACATTGATAACTCATCACCCCCCCAATACAAGTGCGAAGAAATAATCTCTTTAAAGTGACAAGAATAATTCATCACTAATGAGAACCCAACTCTAAATGCATAAACTCCCATGTTATGTCATCCTCAATGTCTCGAGGAGAAATTAATCATAGAAGGTCCTCTAGAACTCTTCCCAAGTCATATCCTGATAACTTCCCTCCAATGAGATAGTAGTCCACCATCTCATGGAGGAATCACATAGCAAGAATGTCACTATATTCACTCTCCTCTTAAGAGGTGTCTCTAGATGCTTCTAGATAGAATGAATGGCCTCCATCCATGACCCTGCAGTCTATGGCCCTCCATCCCCTAAAAAAGTGGGAGGATGCTGCTACTAGAACACCTACGTCAATTCTATCATAATCGGGCCAGGATGTGGGGATCCTAGAAAGGTATATAACATTCTCATAAATCCTTCATGGAATCGTGCATTAGCACCTATTTATAGTATAATATTAGGTTCCGAGATGAGGAATACAAGAGGATCTTCTTATAGTCCTTGATCTACCATTTATAGTGTTTTATTGTCACTTTTTTCCTGGCGTAAAATAGGAGGACGTCTTGGTGGCGTGACTCTACATGGTCAAGTGAACACCTCAGTATTACATTAACTAAAATTGCAACTCAAAAGTGCGTAAATGGAATAGTTGATGGGAAGAATTGATGTTTTTCAAAAAAGGGTAACATGGGTCGTAGAAAAAGTACATGGCGTTTTCCATTAATCCTTAACATGGTCATGTACTTCCTCCAACATGGTCGTGTAACTCCCCAAACACATGGTGTGTTCCTCCTGAGACATGGCATGTAGAACCAAATGTTTACCAACCTTGTGTTTTTAGGTTTTTATGGACACCAAGCCTCTAAAAGTTATCTAGAACCCCCAAAATCATAAAATTTGGCCAAGGCATGCAATGTTCAAATGCCTTAGAGCCCATAATTTCCGAAAATCAAATATTGGAATCTGTATTCATCTCATATCTAAACATAATTCAATTAATGTTCAAACATGATCCACCAAATTCTAAACCGAGTGGTCCCATAATGCACAGGCCCCATGATTGAAACCTGGCTCTGATACAACTTTGAAATGTCCTTGATCTAGGTTCCACCCGAAGTTGCCCCAATATCCAGTTAGTCACATAACCTCAAGAGAATTTCCCAAATCACTAGAGGCTACCTACTAGTATAGATGGATGAGGTGTGATATTGGGGAATATAAGTCCTCATTGGAAGAGTATACACAACAGAAAATATGTATTAAATAATAGAAGAAATAATAATACCAAATTGGAAAAACAATGGAATACTGAAAGTAATTCCAACAGAAGACAATATATATATATAAATATATATATATATATTTGATGCATAGAATATTTATCTATGAAAATAGCCAAACAAGTCCCAATTTTGTAATGTAATATAGAAACCAATGTACAAGATAATCAAGTAATCTCCAGCAGCATCAAAAGCCTCATATTGGTCCCATTCTATCCATCTTAAACTATAATAAAATACTTGATTAAAAGGGAGGTTTCCCTTATATATACCTAAAATAATATAATATATTTGTATCCAAGACAAGACCCAAACTGAGTGTGAGACGAATCCCAGTATTCAACCACCATGGGATCTGTGATTATCTGTCAGTGAATATATATAGAAAGTAGTATGAAAAAAATCAATCAATAATCTATGAAGTATTCAAGAGTAAAAAAATCCTACAGTTTTTAATTACATTCATTTATTACTTTTTAATAATCAGTGTAATCATGTAACCTTGGGATATATCCTAAGCCTTATATCCCCTATGTAATGTAAAAAATCAGACGTCTCAAAAGACCATCTAAAAAATTAAGTAAGATCGAATCCAGGCTTCTGCTTTGTCATTGATGACTCATCACAATCATTCAATTATTCACAATGACCCTCTGGGAAAGTTCTCACAGTCTAAACCCTTTGTTACAACATAGAATCAAGTAAAATATAAATTTCACCTTGTAAATCTCTCACAGTCAAATCCACTTGGGTAAAATATCTACACGAAGGCTCTCACGGTTCTGTATAACTAAACTAGAAGTCCCCTCAATAATCCTAGTGAAAGGATCTCATGGTCTAAAGAAAAAATAATAGCATGAACATTATCAAAAATAATCTCATGTAATCTATAACTACCACATGGATAATCTTTTTCATTGCATATCACATGAATTTCATATAATCAGTAACTCCATCCTAGAAAAACAAGGCATGGAAATAATGCAATCCAAACATGCATTCTAGACCAAAAAAACATAAACAACAAATCAAGAAAAAAACACCCAAGGGGTGTCCCATAAAAAAGGCACATAACCTTATGCATGATCAACAACCCTTACTGAATTAATCAAACCATCGAAGGTAAAAACATTGTTTAATTCCAAGTCCTGCAATTCCCAAAATGTGGGTATGTGGCACCTTTATCATATATAGTCCAAAGAAAAACAACGAAAGGCATAAAACACATACCTCAATGATGTACGATAGATATAAATGAATGTTAGCCATTGAATCGGCCTAAAATGGAATAGATTGGTGGAATTCCAATGCACCCGAGAGTGACCCAATTGGAGCTCGGACAGTGAACCCAGAGGGGTTCAGAGTTCATCAGTCATTCCACATCGCTTCTATATAAACAATGGAGAAATAAATTTTTTCAGATATGAGGCATGAACACACTCTGATTTATCAAAATAAAATAAAACTACATGGCGTTCTCCTTAAATCTACATGTCATGTAGTAGCCTTGGATGGCACCCGACATAAGCATATCTTCAATGTCACCACACGACCATGTACTTAGCAGCCACACAGTTAGCATGTGGATATACGCGACAACTGGGTATACAAAATGTACATGGTAAAACATATCATATACTAAGAAAATTCACTTTCCTTCATTTTTCATCAAAAACAACCCACAATCAAGATCCATTCCTAAAATGAAGTTTCGAGTTCTTACAATGAATAAAACTAGGATCAAGAAAAAACTAAATTAAAAATATTAGATTTTATATACTTTATGGTTGAATAATCCTATCTCTCAATCCTATATTATATAGAGGCTAATGCCTCATATATGTGAGATTTTTATATCATTGGTTCTAGTCACCAACCTAGGTCTTACATGAGGTAGGACTCGGGGGGTATCTTTATTATTTCATTGTCATCCATGGAGGGGTGCCTTTGGATGGAGGGGATCATGACATAACTTTTTGTACATGCAATTTTCTATTTTTTCTTATAACATTATGTATCACATTAAATGTATTGGGAATTCCAATTTACTTTATTCATGGTGTTGGTTCATGGATCTTTTCCTTTAATCTCTTACTCTATAAATTTTATAATGGTTAATGCCTCCCATGTTTGTGATTGATATACCCTCGATTCAATTCATTAACTTATGTCCTACTATAGGAAAGAATCAGGGGTCATTATCTCTCTTTTTCCGTTATTGGCCAATGATGGCTACTTTTAACAGGAGGGGTCATGAAATAGTTATATAAAGGTTATATAGTTGAGAGATTGTATGAGGCAAAGAGTTAGGCCCTAGTGAGGATTCATTCTTTGATAGGGAAAGAATGTTAAATGATCCTAGTATATGTTGTAAATAGGGGATACCGATTAGGACATGATATTTTATGGCCACCTATGATCAGATTCAAGGAGATTTAATTTTAACATGCTTGATATGTGAAGTGATGTTGATTTTAAGGTAGATATATAGGTAAGGATCACAGATCATGATAGCGTTTTCTTATCATTAGATTGGTTAGACAATGGTAAATAGGTTAAAATAAATTAATGAATTAATTACATGATATATGGATGTTCTTTTTGTTGAAGGGGATCCTTGGATTATATTGAGTAATTATGTTTTGATAATTATAATATGTCATATTTTGATTAATTTTAATTTATCACATCTTTTTAAAGTGTTGTATTTAGTTTCAATCAGGTATCAATTAAAATATGTTTATATTTTCACTTTAATATTACTTAAAATATATAAATATATTATGATCTAATTTTTTATAACATGTTATATACTGGTTTAATGAAGAGATCCAATGATAATTATTACATTTATACCTTTAAATATAATTTATATATGTTTTTATAGAGTTATGTAATGGTAACCTTATGCTTATATGGGTTAATTAAGGGTAACAAGTGTTTTATAGAGTTATATTATGGTAGCCTTATATTTATATAGGTTTTGTAAGTGTAGAAATGATTTTTTGTTCTTTTATAAAGGTAACATTGAGTTTACAAATGTTACATAAAGGTAACCATAATTTTTTATGGTTATGTAAATGTAAGAATAACATTATATGGTTTGTCTAATAGTAACCATCACATTTTATTTTTCAGGTAAAGATAAACTTCAAATATAAATATTGTTGTAAAGGTAGTTATATAGTTTAGTAAAGGAAGAAAGAATATTTCAATTATTGTGTAAATATACAAGTGTGTTTCAATTACTAACATTAGGGTACCAATTTTTTTCTAAACCCACTTAAGGGTATCCTAAAACTCATGTAAGGGTAAGAAGGGTTCTATAACATCTATGTAATGCTAGAAACCCATTTATAGGAAGAATATTGTTACTCGTAAAAAGTGTTCATATTTCAAATAAGGGTAGAAAATTTTTTCCTATGTGAATAATAATGGTAACATGGATCAACTATGTGGATATCTTCAGCTATGTGGATGGTTTCAACTACAGGGATGGTTTTTTATATGTGCTAAATAATTAACTAAATGATAAATATGACTACATGGTGAATAATGTCTATGTAAATATTGTATAAGTGAATTGAGCTGCGTGGTTTTGATATTTTTTATAGACTATTCAAAAAATATTTAAATATATTTTATTTTTCATAATATTTTACATTTCCACTTGCTGTAAGTCTTTTGTGAATATTCTTAGTGTTTTAAATATTATACAATTTATTAATAATTTTTTTTATAATCCATGAAAACATATTTTAAATTTTTTTATGATAAATTAAATGATATATTCCTGAGATTTATATTTTATTAATATTTATTTTTGATATTATGGAATGAGAAATGTTCAACTTCAAACCAGATGAAATTTGAAGGTTTAATCATGAATATTATTAGTTATGTATCTTAAGTAATTAATATTTCTATATTAATTGATCTAAAAAATTTCACATTATATTATTTACTTTTTTTAATCATACTAGGTAGGAAAGGAATGATTATTATCAATTAATTTATTCATGGAATATTAAATAGGAAACAAGTGTGGAAAACACTAAATTAGTTCATTAGTTTCATATGCATAATTTCTTCTTTTGGAAACAGAAATATGAAATAGTCTTTGATGTTTATATATTTCTTACAAATATATATATATTATCGAACCAGTTCAAGAGAACATGGTTAAGGATTTTATTAAGTGGTACAAGTGTTTCATTCTTTGGTGATAAACTACAGCTCCCATCTAAACTAAAATCATATAATCCTTTACTGCTGGAAATTTTTTTGCTACCACAACACTCAGACTTTGGAGAAATCATCTATTTTTGTTGTTTTACTTCTTCTTAATCATTTTCTATGAGTTTTTTTGTATGGGTTTATAATTCCCATTAAAATTTAGGATTGTTGGTTGTGACTCATAAATAAAATTTAGGCATTGGGTTGGAGATCTAGATCAGAAAAAGGGATATTATTCATGTTTTTCCACTAGGTAGAAAAAGGAGGGGTTTTTAAGCCTATAGGGGTGGGGGGAGGATTTGTAATTTTTTTGTTACACTAGGTTTAAAAAATTCATTGTAATATTTGATTATAGTGGTTATTGTGGGTGTTGTGTCTCTCAGTTATTTGAGAAGATGGAAGTGTGGAGTAAAATCATTTATATCTAGACCACTATAAAAATATACCGTGTTATTTTTTATTTATATTTCTTCTATATTAACTAAATATATCTATTATAACTTTAAATTTAAATTCATTATATATAAAATTCACCCCTACCCCTTTTGTCTATTTTTTCATCTTTACTTTAGAACAACAATTTGTATCAAAGGGTTAACCCCTATCATTGTTTTTTATGTCTGCTAACCATTTCTTGATATAAATATTGAGGGGAAAGGATAATATTTAAGATTTAATGAACAAATTTGAATGATTTATTAATACATAAAATATACCCTCATTTAGATGGTACTGAATATGTATACTATAAATATTGGATGGTATCATTTTTAAAGTAACATAGAATTGATCATTAGATAATAATTATGAAACCATACATTGTGTATGAAGGAGAATATGAATCATTATTTTATAATGATGTGGTAACTTATTTATTTAATTAGAAGTTGATGATTATTTTAGATTTTGTAATAAATAGAAATATGGAAATACATGTATCTATATGTAAAACAACTCGTGACATTTAGAGAATTCATTAATTTACAGATCTTTTCTAAGATAAGATTATTATTACTAGGTTAGGTCTGTTGATAGATGAATATCAATAATTTAAAATAGATAAAGATTAAATTATTAATAAATTAATTAATATAATTACAATTATTTTAAATAGTAATAGTTATTTATAGGAAAATTTGGAAAATATTACTCTTATTAAAAGATTACTTTGAGAATTTTATCCTAAGTGGAATGCTAAAAAGGTGTTTATTAATGATAGAAAGAATGTTAAAGAATATAAACATGATAGACCATTGTATCATTGTTTACATATGAGTTAGAAACTAAAAATATTTTTAAAGAAGATAATTTAAAGAAGAAGGGGATATATTTTAAATTAAATGTTTGTACTTATTTTTATGATTTTGAGAGAAAAATCAGTGAAGGGAATGATAATTCATATGTTACAAAACAAGGATATTGATGAATGAAAATGTATTCAAATAGATCATAAATATATTATCCTAAATTTGAGAAGAAGGAATGTAATTTTATTTCTAATGATGCTTAAGGTATAATTTTTTTAGTGTAAAAAAGGGGGTATATCAATCATGATTTTCCAGTATTAAAGAATGAAAAAAATATGATTATTTAGAAGTAAAGAAAAAAATATAAGTCAGATAAAGTTTTACTGAGGATTTAGGTTCTTTGAAGAATATGGTTTCTAAAATGATGTTTAAATCTTGTTCTTAATGGATACACTAAATTATGTAATTCTACTTATTATTCTTCCACTAAATCAAAATCTGAAAAACCCATTATAGAGGAATTTCTTAAAGTTGTTGAAATAATTTATCATAAATTTGAAAAGATTGATGGTTTATATAAGAAACTTATGATTCGTCATAATAGTTTTCCTAAGGATAGTGAATTGATGAAGAAATATAACTACGATGGATTAAATTCAAATATTACTTATTTTAATTATTCATGTAAAAAACTAGAAAATGATCAAAAAATCAGAAAAATGAACTTTGTGAAGGAGAAATTTTAAACAATGAAATTTATTTGATATCGAAGTTCCATGAAAATAAAATAAGGAACAGTGACATTATTTTTATGGAGAATGTATAGTTCAAAAATAAAATTTAATGTTTATTCTCAAATCCTTCCATTTTTGTTCAAGGTATGGAGAAATTTAATAAAATGATGAGTTTAAATAAAATGGACAATAATATTTATGATCTTGGTTATGAAAAAAATTACTCAAAATTTAAAAGAATTTATTTTTTAATAGCATCCATATATGTACATCTACCACTGCATGTTTTAGATTCCGAATAAAATATAATTATTAAAATGGGTACTCTTGAGATTTATAAAATATTTTCCACATACGAAAACTTTTAGTTTTAAATATTATTATTATATATTTCTTATAACTATGTGTTTTAAATATATATGGATTTACAAGAATTCATATTTTAATCCGATTAGAACCAAATTTTCAAGGGAACCAAATATTTATTATATTTTTTGTTGTAAATATGTCTTAGGAAAATAAATAAAAAGTTGTTTGGTAAATGGATAGTTGATGTTAAAGACACATGACTTATGATATATAAATTTTTTATCATTCAACAAATGTGATGGAGGTAATGATACTTTTGGTGATAATTATAAAGGAAATGTGAAAGGATTTAGTGAGGTGGTAATTTTTTATTTTGTTATTGTTTCTAATATTTTATATGTTGATGTATTGAAATAAAATTTAATAATAATTTATTAATTATTTTATGATATAATAATTTATTGAAATTTTAGAATGATAAATTCATTTTATTTAAAGAAAAAAATATTTTATTTATGAAAATAGAAAATAAATTTTTTATTAAAATAATTTTGATTGGTTTTCTAATAAAAATTTAAAATTATTGAATCTGTCATGAACCAAACCTGGTCGACCTTGAACCAATCAACCATGTTGGTCTGCGGCATGACCTGAAGGGCTTTCCCGATCCCCATAGGCTGGAAACTAGATCCGGGCATCAAAACAAGTAGTTAAGATTTATTTTTCCCAGAAAATAAAAAACAAATAAATTGAAATAAACTGAACAAATGAGTAAACACTAAAATCATAAAATATAAAAAATGTAACCAACTACACATACCTCAAAGTGACCCCATGGGTCACCACAAAATATAAAACCAAGCTCAAGTGATCCAAACCTATAACCTGAATTTGAAAAGTAAAGTAGGTGTGAGCACCATGATGTTTAGTAGAAAAGCCAAGAGTAATCATCAATGCCCTATGCCACTTCCTTTAATAAGAAATCCAAATCATGCTAGTTTGAAAATAAGGCATAATAAAATAATGTTTTTCTCTATTTTAAAATTCATATAACATGCTTGAGTTTCCTTGTAAAACATTCTATTCCCTTTTCAAAATAAGTTTTGAGCATGCATTAACATTTCAAAATTAATAGACACCAATTTAGATTTAAAATATGGTTTTAACAAAATATGGAACAAGCATGAAAAAACTAAACTGAAAATCATATCACAAGAACCATGAGAAGTCCCTAAGCAGCTAGTGTTAGTTGGGGACCAAGGATCGTCGTGTCTCAGTGAAACGTGGCTTAAAAACCACGACCCACTGAAAATGTGGCTTCGAAGGCCACAAACCTAAGAAAACATGTCTTAGAAGACCACGACCTTCAGTCATTCATATGTTTAGTTAGTCTTTCAATCATCAAACCTGTAGTAAAAATGGGTCAAGTCACCTCGAGACAACTTTCCCACATGTCCTATTTCCCCCCTCCTTAACACCCAGGTTTCCCATTGTGCTATGTTTCAAGTGGTGGTGAGCGTTTATCAAGAAAACATACATGTACACAACAATTTCTTTATCCAAAACTCATTAAATCTCTCACCACTTTTCTCCCTCCTTAAGGGCATTTCCCCTCTTTAATTCCACACAATGCATAAGAATCAACACTAGGAACATATCACAAATCACATTTTAACACTTTCATTACATTTCTCAAACTAAAGGTGGATGCCTCAAGAGGGTTTTTCCTATTTTGTAAACCATTTTCAAAGGGCCAAATGGTCCTCATTACTCCAGATGAATGATTTAACTTTAGAAAACATGTTCACCCAAAACCCTTTTTTGAGATCATTTTGGATCTTCTTTGAAAAAAATGTGACATTTCACTTTTACAACAAAATTGGCTGAAAGGCCATGCATCTTTTGAAATACCTACTTTATGTTCGAAACACTATTGGAATCAGATTTCATGAACCAAAACCATTTACATATTTATATGATATATATATATAAATAGCATATGTATTTCATTTAGAAGAAGAAGATGCTTTTTAACAAAACACAATGAAATTATAAAAATTCTAATTAATGATCAGGGCATAGGGTACCTACCTCAAACATGTCATTATCCGTTGACGACCACTTGATCTGACACTTGGTACATACACACACTTCCATTTATACATAAATATATATACACCACTAGATACATTTCACATATTCCCCACGCTATGAGGGAATATGTACAAAGAGGGCATATATATATATATATGCCTTACCCAGGGTATGAAAATGTAGGATACCTCGACACCCATTGCCCAAAACTATCGTAGTGAGGTCCATCGCACTACACATTTCATTTAATAAATTAATAGAAAAATTTATGCAACACTTAAAAATTAGCACTACAAAATTTATAAAAAATAAACTCACCAAAATTATGTCAAAAAATAACTTGAAAACCAATTGTACATCATATCCAAGACAACACATGACTTGCACCATTTAATTGTTTTAAATAAACAAATTAAAATTTTTATAAATAAATTTTAAGGGGAAACAAATGGCTTTGTACACAAAACCCCACTCACAATTCCACTTTTGAGGAAATAATCACTCTATGTTCATTTCAGATCATAATTTCTATCAAATTCATAATTTAATATATCATTTAGAAACATAATACAACAATTCCATGAAACTCCATAAGTCTATACACTAAAAACAGACTGAAAATATACAGTTTTTAAACCAAGAACACACTAAAACCTTCCCAATGCATCATTTTCATCACACTCACAAATTAATGAAACATTTAAATAAATAATAAAACATTTTTAAATGCACAACAAGGCTTTACCCTAAAAACATACTCCATTTCCTCTCTTTAAAATCAAACCTGCCTCAAATCATTTTCCAAATATGGTTTGCACTATTATCACAAATAAAAACACCATTAAAACAACTTATTAAACAACTTCAATAACACCCCCAAATACTACTAAACCCAAAGATCACCCAAACCCTCAAAAAAAGATCAACCGCATATCAAAACCTTTTCAAAATACAATTTCAGTCCTACACATAGTTTAATAAAATTCATGCATGATTTATAAAATCATAAGCAGTGACGCGACTATGTTTTCCACATAAAACAAAAAACGTTTCACATAAAATCAAAAAGAAATGGCCAACACACTAAAAGATAATTACCACCCACATTAAAACACATAAAGACCCCAATTCAGTAGGTGTGAAACCAGGCAACAAACATAAAACTTACCTTGAGATGAAACCAACAGATCAAAACCACTAATATCGCTTCTCTTTCAATGGTGGTTTCTAGAACACAGACCAATGGTTCCTCAGAGATCAATCGCACCCCCTATAAAAGGAAGACACACAAAAACGCTTCAAAAATTTGCCACTATGGAACCCTAGTGTTCCAGTAAACCTAGGAGGGGTGACAGGGAGAAAAAAATAAAACCAAAAGGGATGGATAAGAGAAGGGGAAGATATCCATGATGGTCCAATGACAAAAAAAGAGTAAATTTGGTTGTTTTTTCAGAGAAATTAAAGAGGAATGGGGAATGGGGAAGGTCCCATGGCTATAGGGTCTCAGCCCGGGGGTGTGTAGGGGTGTGCCATGCAAGTTTGAGGGGGCAGTCGGGAGAGGAGGTCACATAGAGGAGACCTCGGAGAGGGGGCATCCATGGAGAAGAGAGCTCAGTCGGAAGGACAACCGGAAGGGGGGTCGGCACATAGTAGGTCTGAGAAGGGGGGGGGTGAGCCGCATGAATAAGAGGGGATGGGGTGGGGATCATCCGTGCGATGAAGGTGATGTTATATTAGGGTTTTTTTCTAATTCAATTGATTTAAAATAATAATAAAAATAATAATAAAAGATAATAATTATACTGATAATAATAATAACCCAAAAGGTTATAAAATAAAATAAAATATTGTGCGTCAGGTCAGGGTGTGACAATTCTCCCCACCGTGACACTTTCTACCCCCAAAACGTCCCAAAAGCTCGATTGTTCAAAGATCGAAAAAAGGACACAAAGATTATCAAAACGAAACCCCTTCTACTTGAGGATCAAACACTCACTTACCACTTAAGACATGAAACCTTGAGACCCAGACTACCAGTAAAAAGAACCAATGATATTGGAATCAAATTTCCAAACACAACCACAACCTGTAACCCCCTAACCCCTAACATAGAAATCCATAGAGTCCGCTCAAGATCTCCAATGATCATTTTCTATATGACCCATCGTCTGGGCTAAACATCCACATTGATCAGGGTTAGGTAGAGAAGAGGCAAAGAGTTACCCTGACAAGAACACCGTGAAGATTTTGTTCTCCATGAATTTTTCCTATGTTGGTCTCCCAACCATATTAGGGATCTAGTTGAAAACTAACATCCCCAGATCGAAAAAAGTATAAAAATAATCAAGATCGTTGATGCTGGTTTGGCCCCTAAACATTCTAAGTCATACCCGAATAGCTTGAGGGAAGACATTGGTGAGACCCGTAGTGGGTCTCCCCACCATATTAAGAACTGAGTAGTACAAAACCACCCACTTGGGAGCTCTCAATTTATTTTAAATAGTTCCCATTGAATTACTCATTATGAACCGACCGAAACGGTGTAGATTCCTACACAGTAGGGGGGTACAAATAAGAGGAACCCAAAACAAACACCAACTACGAACACACCACTTCCCTAGGACATAAGCATCCCCAACCAACAGCACCCAAATACAAAAACAACTTAAGGGGAAGACTAGATTACCGATTTTATACCACATGAAACACAACCATGAAATATTTTTGAAAGAGTCCACCAAGACCTCCAAAACAAGCTCCCCCTCCCAAACAGACAACCACCTGAAGCTAAAACTTAATAGGTCTCTTCCCAGACAACACCTGACAGGTTGGATGAACATCCCTCGCACAAAGAAACTATCTGACTGTGTGAAAAGGCTCACTCTGAGACCTATGGCTAGAGCATTAATGTATTTAAGCATCCGAAGCACGGTAGTTAGAAATTAACAACCTCTAAATGAGCTTTCATCTTCTAGCAAGACCGCTTACAGACTTCCCTAAGTGACCCAAACACCTATGCTGTTGGTAAGCCATTAGAAGATTATGATGAACAGCTTTGACTACCAAAATTAACAATATTGGAATCAAATGATTGTGTGGTATTAGGAATGAGACACAAGAACTGATGCAAGACCCATTCTCAAAACATGATCCTCCAGTTCACTCTCTACAATGAATGGGGAACCCTTCATGAGCACCTTGAAAAACACAATTGTCATTTTCCCCAATCTGTGAACCCAACTTGCAAGGAGAATGTAACAATCACCCTTATCTAGCCTGAACATGACTCTTCAAACAAAACTAGGATAACATTCCCTTCACGACATCTGGAGTTCCTAAATACCAGAAAAAACAGTTCACTTCTTCATGTTTCACTAAAACCTCCATCGAACATCAGCCACCATATATAAAACAAGCGACGAGGAAAAGAAAATTACACCACGACTCCATTGGGAGTCTAGGTAAATCCAACAATATATAATTAACCCTTAGAGACATTTGGACATTTCTAGGTGGCATACTTTAAACATGAAGTGAAAAACCAACCTGAAGCACAGCACAAAACAATCCTCCAAATTTGACCATAAATTATTTACTCAAACTCAAAACATCATTTCAACCTTGAAACACCAGCTCCAAAGAAGCCTCAACCCATAGGCTAATACTTCACAAAACCAAACCATAACCAAATCAAATAAAAAATGAAATAATTCCAAAGCAACCTCACCAACCAAGCCTAATCCCCACTTCTAATAGTGGCCATTTTCAAAACCATCCCACATCAAACCATACAAATGTTAAAAACCCCCTTTTTAAACACACTTTCCTTCTTTTTAATTTCATAAAAAAAATTCGTCCATGCACATCACTAATCAAAACATGACCTTGGAAAACAAAACTAGCCCTGAAAACAGAGCACCCACCATTGGTATTCCATGAAACCTCACATGTGTACATTATTGTTCCAACTCATGCACCAATCCATGCATACTAACAACCTTCAACATCCAATTACATTCATCCATACATGTGGGAATCCATGGAAATACCAAAGGTCAAACAGACCATTTCCAAATTACTTTCTCCAAGAGACATTAGTTTCATACTTCAAAAAACTTTGAAAATCCCCAAAAACATTTTCCAAATCCACTTTCTATTTACTCTTTACAAAATCTTTAAAAGATCCTAAAACTGTTCCCCAAAGGACATCCATTTTCAAAAAAACTCAGTGCATTTTTAAACAGACCAAGATTTTCATTTTGGAAATCCAATTTCGAAGGACCAATCATCAATTTGGCGCCCTAAGAGAAACACCCCAAAACCAACCAAAACTCACACCAATAAAATTCCAAAACAACCAATTCACTCAATTAATCAAGATTCCAAATTCTGAAATAAAAACAGCAACACACTGTTTAGCTGACCGTGCACCAACTGGGTGAGCACATAAGGTTTCATCAGAGGCAATTGCATGGTCTTCCCATGACTTTCCAGGTCAGGAAAAATATCCATGAACCCATCCAAAATGAACACCAATAATCAAACCTAACTAGAAACACGAAAACATGACTAAAATTCTGAAAAAATAGGAGCCCAATGCGTACTTTAAGGAAAGCACATCTCAGACCACCCGGGAAATTCAAGGGTCATTACAAATAGGTGGGGATCAGGCACCTACCTGTAATTAACCACTTGGATTCCCACAATCCTAACTCCAAAATATCAGACATCCCCCAGGACATGGGCTAAACATCCTCAGATACCATTTTTTCATGAACCAACCCAGGGTCGACCTTGAACCGGTCACCTGAGTTAGTCTGTGGCATGACCCGAAGGGTGTTCCAGATCCCCAAGGGCTGGAAACTATTTTTGGTCATCAAAACAAGTAGTTGGGAACAATTTAGCCCAGAAAATTAAAGAAAGATAAATATAAATAAATTGAACAAATGGGTATACACTCACAGTGAAAAGTAAAATAATGATAACCAACTAGACATACCTCCAAGTGACCCCATGGGTCACCACCAAACATAAAACGAATCTCTAGGGATCCATAAATAAAACCTGAAACTATAAAGTAAATTATTCATGAGCACCGAGATGCTCAGTAGGAATTCCATGAATAAACATCAATTCCCTTATCGACTTACTTTAATAAGAAATATATATCATTCTAGTTTAAAAATAATGTATAATAAAATAATGTTTTTATCTATTTTCAAATTCAAATAACAATCTTGCATTTCCAAGGAAGTATTTCTCTTCCCTTTTCAGAATAGGTTTTGAGCCTTCATTAACATTTCAAAATTAAAGGAGACTAATTTAGATTTAATATATGGTTTTCACAAAAGAGGGAACAAACATGAAACAAATGAATTGAAAAGAATATCATAATAACCAATGGAAGTCGCTAAGCATTTAGTGGTAGTTGGGGACTTAGGATCTTCGTGTCTTGGTGAAACGTGGCGTAGAAACCATGACCCTCATAAAATGTGTCTTAGAAGGCTACGACCCTCATAAAACCTGGCTTAGAAGGACACAACCCTCAGAAAACATGGCTTAGAAGACCACGACCCTCAGTCATTCATATGTATAGTTAGTGATTCAATCAACTAACCTGTAGTGAAACTGGGTCAAGTCACCTCCGGACCACTATCCCACAAGTCCATGTTTCCCACACCTAGACACCAAGGTTTCCCATTATGCTCTGTTTCAAGTGGTGGTGAGTTTTTATGAAGCAAACATATATGTACACAACACTTTCTTTATCCAAAACTAATTCATCCTCTCACCACTTATCTCCCTCATTAAGCACATTCCCCCTCTTTTATGCCACACAAAGAATAAGCATCAACATAAGGCACATATCATAAATCAAATTTTAACACTTTTATTAAATTTATCAAACTAATGGGTGATTTTTCAAAAGGGGTTTTCCAATTTTTTTAAACCATTTTCAAATTGCCAATCATGCCTCATTACTTAAGAAGAATGATTTTACTTAAGAAAACATGTTCACCCAAAACCCATTTTTAGAGATCTTTTTGGAACATCTTTGGAAGAAAACTTGTTATTTCACTTTTACAAAAAAACAGGCTGAAATACCATGAGTCTTTGTAAATACCAGCTTTATGTCCAAAAAACTAAGAGAATCAATTTTCATGAACCAAAACCATTTACATATATATATATATATAACATATTATTTTCATGTAGAAGAAGAAGATTCAATTTTAATAAAACAATAATCAATTATTAAAATTTTAATTGAAGATCAGGGAATTGGGGACCCACCTCGAACATGTCGTTATTCTTTGACGACCACTCGAACTAACACTTGGCACATTAACGCATATGAATTTATATATATATATATACACTCATAGCCGCATTCCACATTTTCCCTGTTCCGTGAGGGAATATGTACAAAGAGGGCATATATATATATTCCATACCCTATGAATTTACATTTAGGATACCTTGACACCTGTGGCCCAAAACAATCATAGCTAGGTCTTGTGCACTACACATGTAATTTAATAAATTAATAGATCAATTTATTCAACACATCAAAATTAGCCCTACAAAATTTACACAAAAGAAACGCACCCAAATTATATCATAACATAAGTTTAAAACCCATTTTACATCATAACCACGCTAAAACATGACTTGTACCATTTAATCAATTTAAATAAACCATTTAAAATTTTTATAATGTAATTTTAAGAGGAAACAAAATGCTTTGTATACCAAACCCCACTCACAATTCCACTTTTGAGGCCAAAAGCACACTAAGACCATTTCAAACCATAATTTTCATCACATTAATTATTTAATATATCATTTAGAAACATAATAAAACAATTCCATGAAACGTCATAAGGATATACACCAAAAACAAAAGAAAAATACACCCTTTTTCAACCAATCGCACACGAAAAACTTCTCAAAGTATCATTCTCATCACACTCACACAAAAATGAATCATTTAAAAAAACAATAAAACATTTCTAAAATGCACAACAAGGATTTACCCAAAAAACATTCTCCATTTTCTCTCTTTAAAATCAAACGTGCCTCAAAACTTTTTCCAAATATGGTTTCTACCTTTATCAAAAACAAAAACACCATTAAAACAACTTATAAAATAACTTCAATAACATACCCAAATGCTTATAAACCCAAAAAGCACCAAAAACCTAAAAAAGATCAACTACATATCAAAACCATATCAAAATACAATTTCAATCCTACACATAATTTAATAAACTACTAGCATGATTTATAAAATCATAAGTAGTGACGCGACTAAGATGTCCACATAAAACAGACACTATTTCACATAAAATTAAAAATTAAATACCATCGCACTAAAAGATAATTACTACGAACATTAAAACACATAAAGACCCTAATTCAGTAGGTGTGAAACCACGAAATAAACATAAAACATACCCCGAGATGAAACCAACTGATCAAAACCACTAGTACCACTTAACCTTCAACGGCGGATGCCAGAACACAGACCAATGGGTCCTGAGAGATCAATCACCCCCCATATCGACAGAAGAGACACAAAATCACATCACCAATTGGCCACTATGGAACCCTATGGATTAGCCAAACCTAGGATGGAAAATATGGACAACAAAATCAAACAAAAAAGGATAGAGAAGAGAAAGGGAAGCTCACCTTGATGGGTCGACCAAAACACCAGGGGTGATTTGGTTTCTTTTCTGGGTAAAATGAGGGAAAAGAGGGAAGGTCTCATTGCTACATGGTCTCGGCCCGGCTGGGGGGGGGGGGGGTTGTGCTGTGCGGGATTGAGGGGGGAGCCTGGAGAGGAGGACGCAGAGAGGGGAGCTCGGAGTGGGGGCTGTCGTGGAGAAGGGAGCTCGGTCGGAAGGAGAGCAGGAGGGGGGTTGGCACACTACAAGTCAGAGAAGGGGGTGGGGGCGAGCCATGCGATTAAGAGGGGATGGGGGGGGGGGTCGGCAGCGCAGTGATGGTGATGTTATATTATGGGGTTTTGTTCTAATTAAATGGACATAAACAAATAAAAATTGTTATAATAATATTAATAATAACAATAATAATAAAAGATAATAATTATACTTATAGTAATAATAATAATAACCCAAATTTTTATATAATAAAATAAAATGCAGCGCCTGTCAGGTCTGGGCGTGACATAATCATGTAAACTATTATAATATTTTGTGGAATATGAGGTTCGGAAATGCTAATTTCATGTTGATACAAAAGTTGTACAAGAACCAAATAGGTCAACAACTACATAAACTTAATTTGGACAACAGTGTTGGTTATGACTCTTACTTAAATGGTAAACAAAGTAGAAGAAGCTTCATGTTAATTAAGATAGTAAAAACTATAATGCCTCTTGATCTTATTCATTTAGAATTTTTTGTCCCTATAAAATATAATAGTTTGAGTAGTAAGGGGTATTATTTTTTCATTATTTAAGATTTTATTATAGTATATGGGTTTAATTTCTTACAAGAAAATCTGAATCTTTATCTATGTTTATCACTTTATATATATTTTTTCAAAATGATATTGTTAAATAAATTATAACTAACCATGGTGGTGAATTTCAAATTCTATAATTAATTCTATTTTTCAGAGAAAATTGGTATTTTCATAATTTTTTCCCCTTAGACAGCACATAAAAATGGTGTAGTATAAAGGAAAAATAGAACTATTCAAGAAATTTCTAGTTCCTTGAAAAATTAGTATAATCTACCAAAATAATTTTAGGAAGAATATATGAGTACAGGTTATTTTGTTATTACTATAATTATCTAAATAAATTTTTTAAAAAGAAACCTTATGTTCTTTGGAAGCATAGAAATCCTAAAACAATATATTTCAGAGTTTTAGAGTGTAAATTTTTATTTCTAATACTATGTTTCTTTTAGATAAATTTGATGAAAAATATAATAAGGATATTTTCATAGGATATTAAAAAAAGTAAGGCATATAGATTAAATCATAAAAGAACCATGGTGGTTGAATAATCAATTCATTATAAGTTAAATGTAAAATATTTGAATAAAAGATAGGATGACATTGATAAAATTGGGGATGAATTTAGAGATTTTAATTTTTTAGATTAGTAATCTCAAGAAAAAAATGAACATTTTGAGGGGTAGGGGGTATTTCATTTCAATCTACTAATTCATGAATTTTTTTTAAGAATCAAATATATTATCCAATTGATAATTTTATTGGAAATGTTGTGTTAAATTTTCAAACTACAAATTCATTTATCGATGTTTTCATTTATCATTCATTCATTCCGGATTTTATACCTAAGAATATTGATGAATTTTAAAATTATTTAAATATATCATTCCTAGAAAAGAACAGTTAAATAAGTTCACTAGAAATAATATTTGGACTTTAGTTGTTCCACCAAATGATTCACATGTTACTAGAACAAAATGGATTATTAGAAAAGAACATGAGGAATTTGGAAATATAGTTAAAAATATAGAGAGATTAGCTCCTCAAGGATATTTTAATGAATAAAGTGTTTATTTTGAATAATTATTTCACCCATTGAATGATTAGAGGATATTATAATATTTTTAGCCTATATTTATTTTCATTGATTTAAATTATTTTAAATGGATTTCAAACCCTCTTTTATAAATCATTATATTTTTTTATGAAGTATATGGTATATAGCCCTCTAGTTTTAAAAATTACAAGAATATTGACCATGTTTTCAAACAATATATGGATTTATAATAGATTAAACATGCTCGTCGAGACAGGTATGAAAGTTTAACTAGTTTTATTCTAAAAATATTGATAATGGAAAGGATGGTCAAACACTTTTTATTAAGAAAAATTGTAATGATATTTTAATTGTAAAAATATATGTCGATGATATTATTTTTGGATCATCATGTGAGAATATTTGTAAAAATTTTCAACATTGATATCATTTGGATTTTATATGAGAAAGATGTGGGATAGAAATTTTTTCATGGATGCAAAATATTTCAAAAAAATGATGGTATTTTTCAAAACTAATCCATGTAAACTAAAGATCTAGTAAAGAGATTTGATTTCGGTTGTTAAAAAATAAAAATTACTCCCATGAGTATAACTTAAAAATTAGATTTAGATAAATCTATAAAATCTATTTTTGTTAAAACTATAGATGAATGATTGGAAGTTTGTTGTAATTAAATTCTTCCAGACCTAATATAATGTTTTAATTTTTCATGTGTAGAATATTTAAAAGTGACCCTAATGAAATCCCCAATAAATATTTTAATAGGATTGATATTTATTTTAAAAGATATTGGATTCTTGTTTTATACTATCCTTCTATAACTAATATTATTTTAAAATCTTGTATGATTTGGATTTTGATGTACTTATGATAAATAGAAAAAGAAAATCAGGTATATATTATTTATATAGAAAATATTAGATTCGTGGGCTTCAAGGAAACAAAATTTTACATCTCTCCTGACAATGAAATCTAAATATATTTTTTATGAAACATTTTTTTTTCTTAATCATTGTGGATTAAGAAATCACATTCAAAATTTGGTTTCTATTTTAATAAGATTCCTATTTTATATTACAATATTTATTTAATTTTCATTTCAAAAAAAATCTTAGAACAATTCTGGAATAAACACATTTATATTAGCTTTCAATTTTATAAATATCATGTTCAAAAAGGAAATATAAAATTCTAGTTTATTTAAATTAAAATTCAACTTGTAGATATATTCATTATTCCCCTAAACATTACTATGTTTTTGAAAATTTAGTTTGAACTTAGTATGATGGAGATTTAAATTTACAATTATCCAACATGAATTTATAGGGTGTTTTTGTGTGTTTATATGGTAAAATATTTATATTTAAAGGCAATATATAAATTCTAGAATCTTTTTGTTCATTTTTACTATTTGAAATTTTTGTACATGTTTGTCTGTTATATTACTATTTTAAGACTTCTGATACATAGTAGTTGATTTCTATTTAATATTTAAATTTTCAATGTTCATAAAATATTATTTTTTGAAGAATTTATAATTATTTTTCCAATACAACTTTTAAAATATTCCACACTATAAATAATTCAATAACCTAAAAATGGACGGTTTTTTGTTGCACTTTGACCCATGTTTTTAAATTTATATTCGTAGGAATGTTTTCATTAAATATGGTTTTAGGAGGATATGTATTAGTTATTAAACATTATCTTTTTTTTATAATATCAAAATGAGGAATAGTTTTTGAAATTATTATTGGTTCTATAATTATCAAATAGTGGGAGAATGTAACAGTGTCTTAATGGATTACATTGACTAATTATGTTATGATAATTAAATAATATCATATAATGATGATTTATAATGTATCATTGATTAATTATTTATTATAGTTTGTTTATTTAATGTATCAATTAAGCTATGCTTATCTTTTTTTATATCTTATTACTTAAAATATCTTTGGACTTCATCTTTAAATTTTTTAAAACAAATTATACATGTTTCATAAAGATATCCATGGCTAATTAGGTTGTTTAAACCATCAAATATTATTTATATGTATTTTCATTGAGTTTTATAAATGTAAAAAATATATATAGGTTGTGTATGGGTAACGTATTTTAATGGATTTATGTAATGGTAATATTATGTTTATAAATGCATTGTAAGGTTATAATTGATTTGTAAGGTCTTGCATAATGGCGACAATGATTTTACATATGTTATGTTTGGGTAATCATACTTTTTTATGGGTTATGTAATGTTAAGAATAATATTATATGAGTTATATTAAGGTAACAATCTCTTTCAATTAGTTACTTAATGGTTACCTTTGAATTTGAATAGTTGTATCAAGGTAGTTATACTGCTGCGTAAGCATAGCTAGGAACATTTAATAGTTTCATAAAGGTACCAAATTTTTTTATTACTTATTTAAGTGTACCAAAACATTTTCAAAACCCACGTAAGTGTAACCTGATCCTCATACAATGGTATCCATGGTCCCTTAATAGCCACATAAGTTTAGTTACCCATGTAAGGGTAGAATATTGTTACTCTTACATAGCATGTATATTTCATGTAATAGTAGAAAAAATATTTATACCAGAATAAAAAATTGAACATGAATTAGATACATGAATTATTTTGAATCTGTGTATGGTTTTGGTTATATGGATGGTTTTATCTATGTGTTTATTAATCAATTATGTAGTAATTATAGTTACTTAGTGAATAATGTCTATGTAAATATGGGATCTGTTGAATAAAAAATGTGTCTCTACAAGTATATATGTACTATTATTAAATCATGGAAAGGTACTCTATTTTTTATAATATTCTACATTTCCACTTACTACAATTATATTATGAATATTCATATAGTTTTATTTTTTTAAAATACTTATAAATTATGTAGAATCTTTGACAAGTTGTTGTATTTTTTTTATGATAAATTAAATGATATCTTCCTGAGATTTATAATTATTGATATTTATGATGAAAATTATAGATCCTGGAATATTTAAATTCAAACCGGATGAAAAATTAATTTTCATTCTTGAATATTATCAAAGGAAGTTTCCAAGGTTGTTAGTGATGATATATTTATTAATCTGAAAAATTACACTGTGTGGTTTTTAATATTTTATATAATATTGGGGAAGGATAACATAATTATTATCTTTTCATTTATGTGTGTAATATTATCTAGGAAACAAGATTAAAAAACAATGATGTAGATTGTTTTCTTCACATGTGAAATAATTTATTCGAGAAAAAGAAATATGAAATGGTCTTCAAAGATTATAGATTTTGTGCATAAAGAAACCTTATAAATATAGTTGATAAAATTAGTTAAATTGAACATGGTGGGGATTTTCTTAAACAATACAAGTGATCCATTATTTTTTATCAACTACTACTCCTAGATGAAATAAATTCATTTGATCCATTTCTTTTTTATAATATCTTGATACATCGACACTTAGACTGGAAATCATTCATTTGGTTATGTAATTTTACTTCCTCCTATTCATTTTCTATTTGTGTAATTATAAGGGCTTACAATACCCATTAGAAGGTCATATTAAAGGTTGTGAATCCCAAACAAAAGTCAAGCATTGGGTTTTTCCACTCAGTTGGAAAAAGGTAGACAATTCAGGTTGTGCCTCCAGGTATAAAAGGGAAGTTTTTTTTGGGTTTAAGCCTCCAAGGGAAAAAGGATTTATAATTGTTTTATTAATCCAATTGTGAAAAAATAATTGTATTATTCCATTATAGTAGTTATAGTGGGTTATATCTATCTCAGTTCATGATAGGGGTAAATATTAGACTAGAATAATTTAGAATGAAACCATTATAAAAATATAATGTGTTCTTTTTAATTTATATTTTATCTTTATTAACATAATAACTATGTTATAATGATAAATTTAAATTTATTTTAAAAAGGAAAATAACCCCCCCTCTTGGAAATGTTCAAACAAGTACTTTTTTCTCGGGTTTATCTGTTTTAAAAAAATTTCTTTTACATATGTAACAAGGCTGACATAGCTTTTAGATTCATGTAGAATACAATCAACCATGTGTTTTTGAGGATTTTCATGGATTAGAGTTTAATGATGATGACACATGGAGGACGATACTAACAGTTCCATCATTATGGTCTACATAAGTACAATGGCTATATTTCAGATCGGGATATAGAGGACTGGCTAGAAGATATGAAGATAGTGTTCAGTTTGATTTGTACATAGAATGAGCATTGTGTTTCTTTATCTATTATGATTTTGTGTGGTTCATATTTTCAGTGGTGGATTTTATTCTGTGTGGATCACAAAGAGTTAGTGTTTTCATGGGATAAGTTCGAGGATCAGTTTTAGGTTGAGTTTTTATCATCGACTGCAAAATTCATTTATTGATAGGAGATTATTTTTTTCTTTACATGGGAGTAATATTGTTTTAGAATTAAGTATATGATATAATAACCATTGACATAATTCTTTGGATCTTATGACAGATGACGAGGCTAGGGCACGACATTTTGAGGATGCTTTGGGTTTGGATATTCAGTGTAAGGTCACTCCGTTTATATTATAGTTTTATTATGATGTACTTGAGAAAGTAGAGGTCATTGAAAGCATATTGGCTATGAACTCACTATCATGAGATAGGAGTCACCAAAATTTTCCTTAGAGAATAGTTATGGACATGATTATGTAATAAGAATAAGTTTCAACCAACATTGAGTTGGTTTAATCCTTCTTCAACTCATTTGATCATGGTTAGCGGTTATCAAGACCCTACTTGCAAGTCAGGAGATATTTTTTAACTTATGGAGGTTGTGTTCATATTACGAGAGTGTGTCTTACCTTACCTAGTTTTCTACATAATTTTTTTGGTCTGTTTTAGGACAAGTCATTACAATAGTGTTCGCTGAGACATCAGCAATAATAGGTAATCCCAGCCTGTGATCATCATAGAAGGTAAGGGGATAGAAAACGAAAAATCCTGGGATATCCATTTTCCTCAGGGACATCAGAAAGAGTGTTTCCTTGAAGGCGGTTCCATCAAACCCATAAAGATAGTGGAGTTAGACTTGATCATATCAACGCTTTAGTGTCTTCAGTGTCAAAAAATCCAAAATTCATACAATGTATTTTCTACAAGTTTTCTACTTGCTTTTATGCCTTGTTTGACTTAGGATCAATGAAATCCTTTGATTCACCTACCATCATCCATTATTTGAAACACGATGTTTAAAAATTCTCATTCCCTTAGTTATGAATACATCTATTGGATTCTAGGCTCTCCTACTGAGGATATTTCCTATTTTTATGGATAAATGTATATGAAACCATCATCCATGTGTATTGGCTATATTTTGTGAAGAATATCATGTATTTAAATATTATTAAATTTATTCCAATGATGCTAATAATAGTGTCCAGATTGGTTTTTTAGTGAGAAAGACCCTTGAATGGGTTAGATACGTGTTGAATCTCTATCCACCTTGATGGTTGCGTTGAAGCCAAATTTTTTGGTGGATCATATAATGGTGTTTTCCAAGGTTATTGAAGTGTAAATAGGTTTATTTAGAAAATAGGTTGTGAAATTACCCAATCAATGATAGATTGACTTTGGGATAATGATACAAACATATGTTTCTCTAATATCAATTTTTTTATATCGAATGCCCCCTTATAATTTATGGGATCAAAAAATTTATACTAGTGATCTGTTATTGAAAGGATTCATTAGGACAATTTTATAACCATTGGTATATCCCAGATCTATTTGTGAAAAAATGAAGCAACAATCTATGGTTATGTGTCAATTATCATCATTTGAATCAAGCGATGATAAAGAAATATTATCCACATATTTATATTGATGGTCTATTTGATCGGTTTAAAGGGGATATCTTGTTCTCAAAGATCAATCTACAGTTTTAATATCATAAAATGTGAGTGAAATATAAAAATATCCCAATGAAAAATTTTAGATTTTGTTATAGGAATTAAGATTTATCTAGGATGTCATTCAGAATTATGAATGCTCCATCCATGTTCATGGGATTAGTGAATTTAGTTTTCTATATTTTTCTGAACTGGTATGTGGTCGAATTTATCAATTATATATTTTTGTTTTCAATTTCATAGGAAGAGTACATGGAGAATATATTATATGGGTTGGGATTTCTTTGGTTTCATCAGCTATTTGTGAAGTTATAAATTTGTGATTTCCGAGCTCATGATGTTCAATTCTTGTGGAATTTTAAATCTCAACATCAATCATCCCAATATCCTTCCATGATTGTGGTGATAGTTTTCTTTGTAACACAAATTAATGATACATAGGATTATGTTTTTCTTGTTCTAACATGATATTACTGGAGGTTTTTATCAAAAATTTAATAGATTGGGAATCATATGACATCTTTGACTATAAAGGATCTATTAATAATTTGGATTGACCTATTTCAATCTTCTTTCTCTTATTTAAAGGAGAATATTTTCATCGCTCCAACATTCTATATTCTAGAGGAGGGAATTATATCATAAATTTAATGTGATTCTTGACATCTTCTCTTATGTTATGTGTTGATATAGTAGAGGGAAGGTATATCTTATTGGTATCATTATATATAACTCCTGAATATAACTCTTCCACCCATTATTTTAAGATTATTATGGTGGTGTTCACAATGTATTTGTGGAGGAACTATTTTTTTTCTCAATTTTTAATGGTCATTACAGATCATAAGAGTCTAATATATGTCTTCTCTTATTGTGAATTTAATTTTTTGTAGTGATAGTGGATGGATTTCTTATAGGAATGTGACTTTGGGATTTATTTTATTCCATGTAATTGTAATTTTGTAGTGGATTCATTGGGTAGGAATTCACATGGTAGTGTAATGAAAGTGTCTAGAGACCCTTGGAGAGTAATACAAGAGTTTTCAGTGATGAAACTTGATATAAGAGTAGTTGATGGAAATGTTTTTCTTTATCAAATATTGGTGTAGTAATCCTTACTGCATCTAGTGAAAAAATCCATTGTTTGGGTTGTATGGTAGAATTGTTTCATGATATTATTGTTTATTGTGGTGATCTTGAGGGATATCTAGAGGAAAACATTGAGTATTGATCTATAGAAACCATTTTATTCATCATGAAATGGGTGAAGTGGTTCCCCATGAGTTCCAAAAACATTTCATAGTAAAACATCCCAGTGTTAATAATGCACCATACTCTGAGAGATCAGTATTGCTGGTCTTGTTGGAAGAATTCAGTTCCATAATTTTCCTCTTGATTTTTAGTTTATCGAAATGTGAAGGCTAAATATTTTGTTAATTGTGGTTTTATTTAGGTTCTTGATGACCCCTAGTGGAACTGGGATACAATTGAATGAACATCAACACTATTTTACCCAGATATCATGGTGGTTATGATTTTATATGGGTGATTGTGCACCACATGATGAATTCATCTCACTTCTTAGAGATTAAGGAGTTTTTCTCAATGGAGGTTTTATCATGTTGGTATCTCAAGAAGGTAACGAGGCATTATGGGATTTTGAATATGATCATCTCTAATCATGATCCCCATTTTACCTCTATAGTTTAGATATGTACCATATTTCTTTTAGATCTAAATTATTCCATTGAACATATCTTCATCCACAATCATATATTAATACATAGTGTACTAAAAAACATTATAGGACATGCTTGAAAAAATTATTTTGGGCTCTGGAGGTATATGGATATGCAACCTACCAATATTAGAGTTATCTTACAACATCATTTATCTCTATACTATTTTTATGGAACATTTCTATGATCTATATAGCTGACCTTTTTATTCACCATTATTCTAGTTCAAGGCTACAGAGTTAGTTTTTCTTGGATCATAATTAGTACACACTATATGTTGGGACCCATTTTTGTATAAGGTAGTATTTTTTGTCAATATTTGTCAATGAAGATCAAAATTAAGGAGATCAAGAATTACTCAATCGAAATGGAGTAATGGAAATTTAGATGATTGTTGTACTGATCATAAGTTCAAAGAACTTATGTCAAAGGTAACACATTATTTGCAATAGTAAAGAATGGTGAGGTATAATCCATATGAGGATGATTAATGAAGAATGGGGATTTGATTAAGACCTTGAAATTCTTCATGATTGGAAGAGAACCATGCAACATACTTTTTGAAGAATAGAATCATATGATTTGCATGATGTAGAGAATGACGGTTGAGGGAGAAGACAATGTGCATGGGATTGGAATTATGAGTGGCCATGCACTTCACATTGTATCAAAATTTGATTACTCTTAAACTAATCTATCAAAGTATTTATATCACTGTAGTGGAGATTCTGATGAATGAAGAAGAGTTTCTGAAGAAGGAAAATCATAGAAAAGAATCATTTTTGAGGTGATTGTGATTGTTGACAAAGAAAACAATGACATACAAATTTGTTGAAAAAGGGGATTTCATGGTGGTATGTTGAGTTCAAGGGCTATGGTTAAAGATCCATGTTTGATTCAAGAACTTCGACAATAGAATGGATGATCTCGAGGTAGTAAAAAAGAGAAGATACATGGTGGCGCCATTTTCCAATGTTTTCCTAATTTTTGGGCCTCCAAATTGAAAAATGGTGAAAAGTGTTTTTGTCAAAGGGAAATGCACGCCTAGGTCTTGGAGGATTGGAAACTTGACCACTTTATGTTTTTCAAGATCATAACATCACAATATTTCAATGGGACAAGGGTCGCACAAGTTTTGGGTTTGGTCGCACAAGTGACTAGCGCGGAAAAATGGACTTGCGAGCTGTTGACTTGAAGGAGAGGAAACATGTGTGCCATATCTTTTTCAATATCAAAACATTAAAATATGGAAAAGGGATAAGGGCCACAGAAGTTTTGGGTTTGGTCGCACAAGTGACTAGTGTTGCAGAGACAAAGGCTGCAAGACTAGGGCGATGAGACTTGTGCGCAGAGGGGAGACTTGCACGCTGTCCCACAGGGTGCCCAAAAGCCTATAAATACAGGTCGACCCCTCCTCATTCTACATTAGCTTAACACTTAGTGAAAATCAGAGCTTCTGTTGCACAACTGTGGTGGTCACGGAAGTGGTGTGTGGTCACGCATGTATAAGTGGCACGCCAGTCGTTTGTTGTGCGCCCAAGGAAATTCAGGCAAGAAAGGAAGGAAGTGTCCCAAGTATGGATTTGAATAAGGTGGTGTCACGCAAGTGGTTTGGTGATACTTGCATGCCAGATTTTGAAGTTGCGTGCCAGTTGTTAGCTGCACGCCAAAATCTGTTTGGCCGTAAAAGGATGTGAGTCGCGCAAGATTGAAGTTGAAGAACTGATTGTCATATAAGTTGTTGAGGTGAACATGTGCGCCGGATTGGAATTGCGCACCGAGACTTGACCGCCATCCTGAAACTTGCACATCGGGCTTGGGGAAGCATGCCAGGTGTAGTTGAAGCACACCGGTCTTTTTGGAGCTTCACAAAAGCTAGAAGATTACCAGATACCTTTGGTGAAAAGTGAGATTTGTCTACGGGTGAGAGTTGGACTTCAACAGAGCATCTACATATAATAGAGGATGCATTCTTTTGTAATGATGAGGAGACCATCACGTCTATAAACTGAGTGGGACTTCACCAAAGGCAGTGAGCCAGGGGGAGTCAATGGGAGTGACCCGAGGGACGTGATGAGCTATCCCTAAACTTTTGTAAAGGTAGTGAAACTGGGACATAGTGGTTGTGCCCGAACCATTATAATCAAAAACAATTGAATAATTGTAGAATTTGGTATGACCGACAACCTGTCAGTGTATGCTCCTTAGACGTAGCCCTTAGTGGTGAACCAAGTAAACAGTGTTATGTCATCTCTTTCATTTGAATGTTTTATTTGTTCTCATATCCATCATACATTTTAAATTAGTTCCTACCAAAGTGGGAACAAGATTCATTAGTATAAAAGAAATAGTTGACACCCTAATTCACCCCTCCCCTCTAAGAGTGTCCTGGGGTCCTACACTATAATATAGAATTTAAGGGGGATCCATGAGTGAATGAATGTGGTTCCTGATTTTTATATGTCTAAATTGGATATTGTAGGTGTTCTCTAAAGTTCAACATCAAATATAATAGATTTTTAATGTGTTTCCCCATTATGGGAAGTAAAGGTTTATTCATGTAATTATGATTTATCCTAATATTTTGTTACATTTCATGGTATTTATTTGTGTTGGTGATGTGGAGTATCAATTATCATAAACCCTACAGATGATCTGGAATCATTAAGTATTCAATATATCAAAGTTCCACCGATATATTCATTATGATTATGATGTGAGATGGATATTTAAGATAGTATAATCATTGAGGAATAAACTATTGAGTTGGAGGACTGTCAGGAGAAAATGTCATGCATATGTGTTATACCTTTTGTTCTTGTCTAGTGGTGACATGTTAGCTTAGAAGAGAGCCCATGGGAGAGGGAGTCAATGCCGTAAGCTCAATACACTAACTTATATTCATTCTTTATTTGCTCACTACTGTTGAGACGGTGACATTAACCCTATGTTAATATATGAGATTTTTTCTCTTCGTTGATGGTGTTTTGTAATTATGTTCCTTGATCCTATGATGTGTAGGTGTGTTCCTATTATAGCAAGATCCTAGAGATATATCTTGTGGGGTGGTTATTCATAATTATTTTCTATTATTTTTGGAATTTTTAAATTATCAAGGATGCCAATTATTGGAGAGATACCAGATATTAGGTCCCCAATTTCTAAAACAACTTCCCTTGTGATTTCATGAGTTTTGGTGGTGTTGAGAGAGTTACTAGACCCTTTTCCCTTTATTAATTTATGGGTTTAACTTTTGAAATTAAATTATTTTATAATTTTTATATACCCATACATAAACACACCCTTCCACTTGTAGTTAACCACCTTTTTCATAATTTTTTGTATATATAATTGTGATATAACTTTAGTTATGGAAGGGAAACCCAATATTTATAATATTTATAGAATGATAGCTTAAATTTTGAACAATCTATGTAATGTTGGCTGGGGTTTTCTATGTTCTTCCTTAAGGTAGCATAGGAATTATTTTACTTTTGAAAAGGCCATGATGAGTTTTTGATAGTTTCCTAATGGTAATAACCAGTATACAATGCTTTCATAATGGCCAGTTCATGTTTAATTTAATGTTTAAATTTTAACCATTTTATCATTTTGTTACACCCCCTTTGTGCATAAGGTAATTGTTTCAATAAAAAATCATAATTCTTATGGTTTCATCCCAAACATGTCTATAACTACAATTTTATAGGTAATATGAGGTTTTGTGTTAAAAAATAATAGGAAATATTTATTTAAAATGGTGGAATAATAAAATTATTATTATTATTAAAATTCCTGAAATAACTAATGTTTAAGTATTAAAAATTGTTTGAATGATAAGAATGTGTATGAACATGACTTTGAAAGATATAACATTTTCTTTTTATATATAATCACCCATATTGTTTGGTGTAATACCTAAACTTTAATTATACATCAACATGGATATTTGAATCACCACATCATTTCATTCTTTTTTTGTCGTGTTAGGAGGATTTTGGGAGAATATTGGATGTCTAAATTTTATATGCAGACTCTCTTACTCTCTATCTTCTATTTTTTGTCCCATATTCATCTTTGAGTATTGTTATACTTTTTTAGAGTTGTAGGGTGTCATTTTTGAGTTCCACTACCACAACAGCAGGAGATTCTTTATAATGAACACAACATGAGTGTATTTCCCTTATAAAGTATTGGATGAGTGAATCTCTATCATACCCTTCAACTTATGTCTATCATGTTACCAAACTCATTCCAGGAAGGGGTGTTTTTATCACTAATTTATTTTATGATTGATTAGTGAAATCATCAGTCTAATGTTTGTTTGTTTATTCGGATGGAGTTTACCTTAATCAGATAATAATTTGGGAAATTAATTGAATGACTGATATTGTTAAATATTCTAGAAAACAAAGAATAATATTAATATTTAAATTTCAGGAAATGAATATATAATTTTTTTTGTAATTTCTATAATTAAATTAGAAATAATATTTTTCTTGTTGTTAGTCTTGTTAAATTAATCTTTATCGCATGTTGTATATAATAATATATGTATTTATAAAATTTATATCACCAGTTAAAATTTATTATTATTTCTGTTGATAATAAATTCAAAAATGGAATTTAAAGATAATAAATGTTGTAGAATAATAAATAAATTTCTGAAAATTATCCAAGAGAGAGAAACATAATAATCTTATGTCATCATTGTTCAAATTATTTTTAATTAATGATGGGGTTTTTTATATAATTTTAAAAATATTTTAATTAAAATTTGTATTATCTCTTGATAATTATATCTAATATTTCATATTATGGGGATAATGAAATTGTAAGGTTGTGATTACTTGCGGTTGACATTCTATAGATGATTCCTATTTTTTATTAGATAGTGTGATATATGTTTGATTGTATTTTTTATTGATCTTTTACCATGGAAATTGTACAAAATATTTAATTACATAAAGTAGTTTGAAATTATAGTTAAATGCAAGAGGCATAAGTAGACTAAAAATAACTCTTTTAGGTTTGATTAAATATTAAAATTTTCTTTTTATAATATTTGAAATTATTTAGAGATCTTATAATATTTTTTATTAGGTCTCATTGTTATGAAAAACAATTCATAAAAAAATTGTTAATTAAATAGGGAATTAAAATGGTTTTATTTTATAGAATGAAATTTTATGGTGAACAATCCACTTTCTTATCAAGGAAGGATTAAATGTATCTATTTTGTGGATTTGTTTCCTTTTACAATATATATAAGACATACATTTTATATGTATGTTCTCCCCATGGTTATTAGAGACTTGATCTGATATGATGAGCTATTGATAACACAATTATGTATGGGAACATTTGATGATTAATGGGGAGGGAGCTTGAGTTGATGTGATGGTTGATGTCGTTACTAAAATGATAGTTTATATTATGTGCAACATTTCCATACATTGGGGTGATAAAGATTACCTTAGATTGGGGTTTTCCAATTGATTCTTCTTTCTTAATGATTTCTTAATGGTCAAATGGTCAAATTCTATCTATATGATCTGTTTCCAACTATGGAACACACTTTTATGTTATACACTATGATTGAATAATTTAAGTGGTATCTTAGGATGAGTTTTAGTATACCTTGATGATTAATGAAATGATAAATGAACTAATAAATTAATCAGGATGGTTCATGGATTTCACAGATGATGATGGCATACTTGGGAATAAATAAGAGAATTAATAGTGTCATTGACTCTTTTCTTAGTAGATTTAATTACTAATCTTAGATAATGAAAAATGTTTGAATATTAATGAATGGTAAATATTATTAATAAATATGAACTTAATGCTTGTTTTCTTGTTTAATATACAAGACAAAGAAATTAAATTTAGGCATCCTATATGATGATAGAAATCGATGAATCGAAGGCTAGGTAATTATCCTTAGTGTGTCTAGGTGTGATATTATTTATATTTTCTAATTTCATACATTTTCCCCCATTTTCGATAGAGAAACAAACACCTAGATGTTTTGGGGGGTTTTCCCCAACATTACAAATGGTGAGATAATGAATGGTTGACTTATCTGACTCCCTCGCTCTCCCTCATCATGTAGATGAGTATGCGTATTTTGGGCTATAATGACTTACGATATAGGGTCAATTACAACTAGGGTTATGATGGAACATGGTTTATTATATCTTTATATGAGAGTTATAACAGATTGAGGTATAGAATATACATGTATCCTGGTGTGATGGTTTCATATTCCCTTTAGTGTACTTATGTGGGATATGTCATCTTGAGGTATAATGCATTTTCACATTCTATTGTGATTTCTGAGTATATTCTATGTTACTATTTGGATATGGTGGTGATTAGATATTCTAGGTTACACATGATGTAGTAATGGTGGTGAAATAATTACATGAGGGTTATAATGAGTTATAAGATGGAATGTCACAATATGTAGTGGTTGGTGTGTGAGGGAAACAAACTACTGTATATGTAGAAGTGATTCACCTTCATTCATATATATATGTATATATTATTTTGAATTTTAATGCTTTACTTCTATGTGTTACTTTGTGAGTGAAGCATGGTGTTGATAATGGAATATAGTATTACCAATTTAGGTGATGAGTTAGTTTTATTTTTTTATTCACAAGGATTTATTTTGATTATTTCGCATTTTGTATTAGAGGATTCAAAGAGGATACTAATGAGTATATATTTTATAATCAACATATATATATATTTAAATCATTCTTTAGGTTACTGGGAGCAGGTTGGTGTTCGATCTAGGAGATACAAGTTTGAGTAGTTATTTATGATCTTTTGGAGCTTCATAGTCATTTTCGATGATTTTACATTTCGTACATATATTTTTCATTTCAGTTTTATCAGTTTATGTATTACATTATATGTATTAAGATTACCTATTTACATTATGCATAGTGTTTTATGGTGTTTCTTCAATACTCTTTATGATTTAAAGAGGGTAATTTATCACATGTGTGGTATTTTTGTTCCTCTAGTTATATTTTTCAACATGTGGCCTATTGGAGGTGGGCTTTGGAGGTCAATAACTTTCTCCCTTCATTTTCGGTTGTCTATATTCCATACAAAATAATTTCAGTGTATTATCCAAAAAAAGAGGTCATAAAATGTTTCATTATTCTTTAAAGAATCTAAATCATGTCATAAAAATTGAATTTATTCATTAAATATAATTTTATAACCATCCATGTTTGGTGGGGATGAAAAATGAAACATGCCATTTATAGAGGTGGTAGTCTGCACATACACAAGAGCAATGTTTTCACATTCCAATGGATAAAAGGGAAAGAATATAGATAATGATTTATCGTTATATAATATTAATTATAATATAAATATTATAATTATTCATTTAATCTATATTTATAACCTTCCATGTGAGGTTGTGAAGAGAAATTAATTATGTCTTATATGGAGGCAGTAGTCCATAGGTACACAAGGGAAACATTTTCATTCTTGAAGGAATTGAAAGAAGGTATGTAGAAAATTTTTGTTCCATTAACATAAAAATATTATAGTATTCTATTTCTAACTATTTCAATTTGTTAATATTGTTATATAATATTTCAAGAAGGTTTTGGAAGAAATAAACTTTAAAGAACTTGGTTAGAAAAAACACATCCTCCTTGGGTAACCTCCTTTGATAAAAACCTTAATCCCTCTTAAAATAGATCTTTTGGGAAGTCCAAAAATTCTAGGACATTGCAAAGTTTGTTGGGAGATTATTTGGGAAGAGAGTTGTTGAGCTAAAGCCCACAATGTCTGTGGAGAAGTTTTGGTGTAATGGGATCCTTTTATAGATAGGAGGAGTCATACCCTTTTAAATATTCGTAAATTTTAAATAATATGAATGTATTTCTCAAGGTAAAGTGTCTCTAAGGAAATGAAACCCCAATATTTTAAAATATATTTCTTTTAAAATAATTCTTATTTCTTTGATAGCTTGCGTTACACGCAACATTGTGTTTAAACAGATTGAGATATACTATTATAATATAATTATTTAAATGTAACAGTTATAATCTAGCCATTAAATTGTTGGGTTTGAATATGATTAACCACATTATGATATATATATATAAATATAATACTCAGTTAAAATATCCTTATTATTAGACAGGAAATAAGAACTCCATTTTTATTAGAGGCATTTTATTCTTCAAAAATATATTTTTCCAAAAAAACCGTATTTATTTATTTTTATGATTGAATATAATAACTAGATTATAGGACATTAATAAATTATCCTTGACCAATAGAATATAATTTTTGAAATCATCATATAAAAATTTCCTTAGTATGCATCTTTTGTATTTTTCTTACAATATTTATTTTTCAGTGAAGAGTGAAAATGAAAAATGTGGTAAAACATCCATTTCATTTAATTGATAAAGTTTCATAATGATATAAACATGATTATAAACTAATATAATCCTCATTTATTTAGAAATAATATAATTAATTATATTTTAATCTATTGTAAAAGTGGTTTCCCTAGACCCAACTTCAACGGTACTTTTTTATTACCATATCATGTATACAGTGAGTTATGCATGATTTACACTTACCATAATCGTACTGATTCATCTATATCTACTATTTATATGATTACTTCCTTAAGTTATTTTTCATATAAAATTTTTATAGTAGTTCAAAGGCTATAATGTGGACTTTTAGATACTATGATATTAATCTTAAAAATTTGTATTATGGTTAAGATAGATCAAGTTGAATGGAAAAAAATGACATCTAATTATCAGGTGTTGTGGGATCATAAACAATGAGAATTATTTTTATGAATTTCACACTTTGAGATCTTAGGTAGATGATATCACGAAGACTTTCCTTCTAATTGGAACCACATTGTTTCAAGTGTCATTAGTAGTTCTATCTGTGAACATATTTTGTGCTCTCCGGAATTGAGATTGTTTACAATGTATACTATTGGATCACATACATTGATGAAAGTCAATGATTATGGAACTAAATTAATAAATAGGTAACATGAATTCGGTGCTTCATTGGTGTTATGGCATTGATTGAATACACAAAAAATAATTTTTCACTTCCAAAAGGAAGTGATGTCTCTAGCCAAGTTGATCAGAATGGAACTACCTTTACTAAATTCATGGTCATGGTAGAACTATTTATTTCCATCCACTTAGGTTAATAAATAATAAATAAATAATTTTTGATGATCAAATTTACGTGTCTTACATAATGAGATATCACAATAAAAAGAGATTATATTACAAAATGTTTGTTCATTGGAAGGTTGTTGTTTCTATGACTATTACTTATCACATTAGGGGACTTGATGGGTTGTTGGACTCTCTTCCTAGTCTATGTATAGTATTCACTAATATTGAGATAGGGATCTTGAGGGTCACACACAATAACATATTCAAAAGTATGCCCTATTCTGATTAATATGAATACTGAAAAAGGTGGGGCCTACTATGGTGTGTGAGATATTTCTAAGAATAAATGATCACTAGTGAATACAAAAATCCATTATTATTCACGTATAGAATAATTGAAGATAAATTAATTTATTAAAAATTATTCACAAGGTATTAATTGAATACATTGTAAAATAAATTTGAACAAATATTATTTTATCATTCATTGTTTATTCAATACTTTCAGGAATACCGAGTCAAGTTAAAGACTCATTTTTATCATGTAACATATATTATATTAAAAATAAAGGATAAGAATATAAATGATATTTATGACTTGGAAAATAAGTTATGAAATATTATTTCTAGTTTATTTAGTGGGTAATAAATATTCAGGGATCGAGGAGCCTATTTGGGATATTTTAGAACCGTACTAAGAAGATAGTATGAGGATCTCACATGGAGAACAAATTATTACATGTTTGGAGAGAGATTATCATTACTCTCCTACCTCCTAGAGAAAGAATCAAATGATCCAAGCTTCTTATATGTGTTCTTATTCTGTGATCAATGGATTTTATTTGCATTGATTGACAGAATTTCGAAGACGTCGTCGAATATTAGCGCCTGTGTCACACTCGAACTTCAAGATTTTGTAGGTTTTTAATTTTAGTTTTTATATCATAATATAATCTTCCCTTTTAATAATTTTTTGGTTGAAATGCGGGTCGATCCAACACGATTTTTGTGCTTTTGTGAAAATAAATGAGCATCAGCTTGACAATGCCCGACAGACAGGCATGGAAAAGGTGAATCCATGTGGCTTCGCCAGATGGACATGTGGCTGGCCCGGTGCGTGGGTGGTTAACTGACCAAATGAAAAAAAAATTAATATTTATAAATAATATTATCATATTCATATTTGATATTTCAATTAAGTTATTGATATTAACATTATTAAATATAATTAGATTAATTGTGAATAATTATTAAGATAAATTAATAATTATTATTCGTATTATTATGATGATGATTATTATTATATGCTTTTTAATTTGTTTTATTTAAAATTTTATTTATTTATTCTTCTGTTTTCTTTTTCCCCGTTTTTTCTCTCTCATATTTTCCTCAAATTATTTTTTTCACTCTACATCTCTGGCACTCCGTCCATCTCCCTAGCTTGCCGCATTCTTCTGCTACAAACCCTAGCATCCACATCCCTCTCTCTCCCCTCGCTGCGACCCTTCCCTCTCACATTTCCCATGTGACGTCGTGCTCCTCCCTTCCATCCTCTTCCACACCAGGCACCCTCCACCCCCCTCAAGACCACCACACCCTCCTCCCTTTTCCAGATAGCTGCACCCTCTTTTCCCTCCTCCTCCTACATATTGGGCTACCCTCCTCCCTTTCAAAGGAGTTTCCTGAATGACACAACACTATGGTGGCTCCTTCTTCTCAGATCATCCCTTGTAGTGACTATCTCTTTTTTGGGTGAACATCTTCTATTTTGGTGCAAGGTTATAGCTGTATTTTATGTTCTGAGTGGTTCATTCTTGATTATACTAATTTACAACCTTGTTTTTAAGGTGTATTTGGGTTTTTTTACATTGCATTGGAGTGCGATTGTCTTTGTGCACAAATTTATATAGGATTGTGACAAACTGGTAGGTGATTCCACACACAAATATTATCTGATTATCAATTTATGGTTTGTTTATTTAATTTATCACCTCATCAATTAGTTTTCATGTTTTAGAATTTTTTTTGCTTAATTTTAATTATGAATTTAAATTATTGGAAGTGTGTTTATGAGAATTAGTCCACTGTTATTTTGAAAATCCACATTGATCTATTTATTATGTTTTTGTAAACTATGCAGTGTGTGTGTTAGGAAGTGCATATGAAGCTGTTTATGTTTTGGCAAGGTGTTAGGATGTGTTTTTCTTTAAAAAGGTTTTGAGTGAATTTATTCCCCTTTAAAAAAAATTGTGACATGTTTAGAAACAGTTTAATAATTTTCCTAGTTGTTTTGTTAATTATAAAATGTGTTTTTATAAAATTATACCGCTTTTTTAGTTTAATGTGAAAGCGACATATATTAAATTCTAAAAAAAATTTGGTGTGGTTAAGGTTTTAAAAGAGGGTATTGGTGTGCAGGTGGCATGTTTTTGTGTGTAAGAACCTCATTTTGATCTTATGTCATAATGTGACATGTGATGTAAACATGGATTTTTGAGGAGCACAAATAGGGAATCATGGGGTATTATTTGGGGGGGACTATGACTAGTGAGTTAGTGATCCGGAGGTGGATTGGCCCGGTTTCAAGGGAAGGATTGACGATTGAAACACTAACTAAACACATGAATTATTGAGGGTTGTGGTTTCTATTCCACATTTTCTGAGGGTCGTGGTTTCTAAGATATAGTTTCTGAGGGTCATGGTATCAAAGCCATGGTTCACTAAGACACAACGTTGTAGGGTCCCACTAATTACTAGTACCCATAGGACCATTCCCAATTTTCTGGTGTTCTTAGTTGCTCAGTGCACACCGATGATACATGTTATGTCACTTCATTTATAACACAAACATATGTTTTTTTAAACTTCTTTTCTTTAAGGATGTTTCCCGAAAACTATTTTCACTAATGATGTTAATAATTTCTTAATTTCCATTATTTATCATTGAAAATGTAATTGTCTTTTAATACTTGTGTGGGGAATCTTTTCTTCGTGGAATCCTGCTGGGTGATTCGTCACACACTACTTACACCTTTGGGTGTCAGTAGATTTGTTTTTATCTAATACAGGTAAGGGTCCAGAAATTGGTAGTGGTGGTTCAGGTTGATAAATGTCATCTTGATGTGGCATTGTGGTGATGGATTGAGGGTGGGTTCCTCTCACCGAGTGGCATTTTTTGGGATGGTTTTTTTTCACTATACTTTTAGCATTGTTTGGGTTTTGGTTTTAAATGTGACTCAAAATCCATTTTTGGTTAAAGGATTATTTGGTTATGGATTTTTTTCTTTTTTTTTGTTTATTTTTTTGTTTCCTTTGTGTTTTATTATTTAGGTAAATCATTCCCATGTTTTATTATGATACTCGGGAACTTGTGACAGCCCGTAGGGATCGTGAATGCCCTTCGAGCCATGCAGCAGGCTAGGTCGAGCACCATTTAGATTGCGGCCGAGCATTGTTCATGACCAAATGGTATCAAATGGGGTTTTACTATTTGGGTTATTTTATTTTGTATGAGTCTAGTTAAATGAGAGCTAGTACTATCAGGGCTCGTAATTTTGGTTGCGAGTAGGGTGCCTAGCTAGAACACGTCATGAAAAACCCGGAGTCGTCATGGGATGTTAGGATGCTTATTTGAATTCTATTCTAGGTGGGACGTGTTGGATGCATACTGTGCGTGGACATCTGTTGGGGATGAAGATTTTGGACACGATGTTAATTTTTCATGTCAAGTTTACTAATGATTATTTTCCTTGCTGAAATTTCATTTTTCATCAGACAAGATGTATTAATTGTGTTCTTTTGGTGAATATTTCTCCATACAATAGGATACCTCCTCGAAGATCTTATACGCACCCACAGGAGGAAGTTAGAGATAGTTCTCCCTCACCGCTTGATCAGATATTGGCAGAAGATGTGGTCCGAGCTGTTCAGACATTATGACAAGGGGAAACTTCTTCTCTCGCTCCTATTCCAACTAGAGGAGATGATTCTAGATCCAAGAAGGATAAGGAATAAGATTTTCTAATGAATAACCTTACTTCATTCCGAGGTATCTTGGATCCTCAAGAGGCATAGGAATGGCTTGAAAAGTTAGAGTGTATGTTCGAGATCCATGAAATTCCTGAGGAGGTCAATGTAATGTGTGCCTCATTTTAGCTAGAGGGTCTCAGTCAAAAGTGGTGGGAATCAGTGGTTCACGCTGGGAATCATGAGTAGATGAGTTTGAAGGATTTCAAGGATATCTTTAACAAGCAGTACTATCCCATGTTCATTGACTATTCCAAATTCCTAGCTTTCCTAGATCTTTCACAAGGGGATCAGATATTGATAGATTATGAAAATTGCTTTGCTAAGCTAGTGCGGTATGCGCCTAAGATTGTTGCAAATGAGTCTTGGAAGGCTTAGAAGTTTGATAAGTGTCTTTGACCAGAAATGTACTCTCATGATTTATTTTTACATATGGGAACCAATTATAAGGTGTTCAATCATGATTGCATGCTCAAGATTGATCAGAGAGGAAAATTGGGGTTTTTTTCATTAGTTTCAGGTTTTGGAAGTAACAGTTCATCCAAGAAGAAGAGGAATCATAATGAGCAAGGAATAAAGGTGGGTGGTAGCTTAGGCCATCCATTAAGGAAGACATCATTTATTGCTTATGATATGAGTTATATTGTTTCCATTAGTACATAAGGGTATGGAACATCCAACATGCATCTCCATACCCTCCCAGTCCATTCCATGGGTGTGGAGTTGTGCGATATCTACAACGCCTTTTCATGACTGTACGCCCTTACTAGAGTGGGACTGGATGTATGGATTTCAGTGGGGATTAGTCCAGTTAGAGCTAAACAGGATGATGGTATCTCAGTTTGGTGGTCATGGTGGTAGGACTGGATCATCTTCAAGGAAGATTCATATCAAGGCAGTGCCTCATGCGAGTGGTCGTTCCCATGCAGGGATTGGGTATCTGCATCTTTTGGATCAGGAACCAGTGAGATCTGATACAGGACCTTCGACTTTTCAAGGTACCATTCTGATTGAATCTTATTAGCTATAGTTTTATTTAATACTGGTGCTACATGTTCCTTTATATCTACCCGTCTTCTGAACCTGCTGAACCTACCAACCAAACTGAGATCTTTTTATATGGATTCAGTAACACTATTGGGGAAAAAGAGGGATCAAGGCCTTAGGAGTCTATCTGTCACACTCTCTATGTCAGGAGTCGAGATGATGTGGGATTTATTGGTCTTGGATATGGACCTATTTGATCTGATCCTCAGCATAGAGTATCTAGTGCGCTTCTAAGATCATATTGAATGCTTTCAGCGACGGGTTAGTTTTATGGCACATGATGGGAGCCCCCATGTATTTATTGGTAAATGGGATCCTCGATCAGGTCGTGTGGGACCTCCACTTCCTATTTTGGGGAATCATTATTATCATTTATCATCGCTCACACTGTACAATGATAGTGGTGCTTCTCAGAGTTGGTTACCTTCTATAGTGGATGAGTTTCCAGATGTATTTCTAGATGATTTTTCAGGCATACCCCCAAAGTGGGACATGGAGTTCTCGATTGACTTGGCCCTGGGAACACATCAAATATATCTTCCCTCATATCGCATGGACCCCGCTGAATTGAGGGAATTAAATATATAGTTGGACAATTTGGAATTCAAAGGATTCATTTTCCAAAGCATCTCTCCTTGGGCTGCCCTAGTTTTATTCCAAAAGAATTCAAATGGAACCCTCCAGATGTGCATTTATTACCAAAAATTGAATAAGGTAACCATAAAAAATAAATACCCATTTCCTCTGATTGACTATTTATTTGAAAAACTGAATGGGGAAAAGTGGTTATCCAAAACTGACGTGTGATCAAGTTACCACAATCTTTGGGTGATAGAATAATACATCCTGAAGATGGTTTTCTAGAGTAGGTTTAGTCACTTAGGGTACTTGGTCGTGCCCTTAAGATTGACTAATTCTCCAACAGTTTTCATAGAACTCATGAATAGGGTGTTCCACCAATATCTTGAATCCTTTGGTGTGGTATTTTTGGACAAAATACTAGTTTTTTCAGGATCTAAGTAGGAGCCTGATCATCACCTACGAATCGTTTTGGGAACATTGTGGAATCTCCATTTGTATACCAATACTTTTGATGTGCACATTCTAGATCATGGAAATGAAATTTCTGGGAAATTTCATCTTAGAAAAAGGGGTTTCAATGGATCATAAAAAGATCAGTTGAGTGATGTCGTGGGAAAATAACATCAATGTGTTTGAGATCAGGATTTTTCTTAGTCTGGCAGGTTATTTTTGGAATTTTTTTATGGATTTTTTATGACTTTCCTCTTCAATAACCACACTCACCTGGAAAGGTGTGAAGTTTGAATGGAACCCACAATACTAGACATCCTTTGAGGCGTTTAAGTGGTGGTTGACCACTTCACTTGTTTTGATCTTACCAGATTCTGGGAAGGGACATGTAGTTTATTGTGATGCTTAAGGTATTGGACTTGGGTGTGTACTCATGTAGGATAACAATGTGGTGGATTATGGTTCTTGTCAACTCTGTCCGCATGAGAAGAATTATCTGAATCACAACTTGGAGTTTGCATTGGTGATGCACGCCATGAATACATGGCATCACTACCTCTTTTGGTAGAAATTTCTGGTTTATTCTGACCATAAGAACCTAAACAATATTTTCTCTCATAATGCTTTCAATCAAAGGTAGATCCACTAGATTGAGTATCTGTAGGGATTTGAAATTGACATTGTCTATACCTCGAGAAAGGGTAATGTGGTGGCTGATGCCTTGAGAAGAAAGGTACCAGTGCAGACATTGAGGAAGTCTAGGGACGAGTGGACTTCGATGGGGCTCTTCACTCAGATGTACTTGGTGACCAAGTAGCATAATGGAGATGCAATATTAGATAGTATTTAGTTGAATAATACCCGTCTAGAATTGATTCAGTGAGAGAAACCTGGTGATGATCAATTTTAGCAGTCTATGTAGTTTCATCATGGTGGGGAGACTTCTTCATAGTGGTCTTTGTCTTTTGAATGGATTTTATTCTTCTGGGGCCATGCAGTGGTGTCGTTATCACTACAGAAGGTGGTGATGTAGGATAGCCACCAGTCTTAGTGCGTCTTCCACCCTGGAACTACCTAGACGTATTGTGATGTTCGTCTACAGTTCTGGTCGCCACATATGAGACAAGACCTAACTAACTTTGTATCAAGATGCAACACTTGACAGTAGGTGAAATCAGAGCCTCAGAGACCATCTAGCCTACTTCAGGAATTACCCATTCTTACCTAGAATTTGGAAGAGGTCACCATAGATTTAATTATTGTCTAGACTCATAAACCTAGGGTAAGTAATCCAATTTGGGTATTGATTGATCTTTTGACTATGTCAGCTCACTTTATACCAATCAAAGATACATCGAAGGTGGATGCGCTAGTCCGTTTGTATGTTCAAGAGGGGGTCAGAATTCATGGTGTGACATCAGTGGTTGTCTCTGACAGGGACCCCCACATTACCTATCAGTTTTGGCAAGGCCTCCAAAATACTTTTGGGTCACAGATAAAGATGATCACAACATACCATCCTCAGATAGATGGTCAGATGGAGCAGGAAAATGAAATTCTGGAGGACAAGCTTCATGCATGTGTGTTGGATTTTGGAGGTTCATGGGATAGACATTTGGATTGGTTGATTTTTATTATAATAAAAGTATGAATCATATATTATAATGGTTATCTTTAAGGTGATCTATGGTTGTCTTTTTCGATCTCCTTTGTGTCATGATGAGGTAGGAAAAACCTCACTTTTGGGATAGAGCATTGTTCATGATAGTTCTGAGATGGTAAAGTTGATTAGAAAATGGTTATTGACAGCTCTGAGTCACCTAAAATCATATGAGAGTCAAAGGAGAAAGGATATCATATTTTCAGTGGGTGATCTGGTGTTCTTGAAGGTGGAAATTCGCTTGTGTCAATAGCACTTTGTAAAGCAGGGGAAGCTGATGTCGAGGTATATTGTGCCTTTCAAGATTACTGAGTGGATTGAAATGGTGGCTTATTGGTTAGCTTTTACTTCTTAGTTTATGTTGATTTGCGGCGTATTCCATTTCTCTTAACTGAAAAAGTATAATCCTAATCCATCAAATGTTTTGAATTTGGAGGAGTTAGAGATTGAGCCTGACTTATCAATGTTTGAGCGGCTAGTGTGGATAGTGTATTTTCAACAGAAGGTGAGTTTTTTGGAATTCCATTCCCTTAGTTTTCATTCTTTGGCTATATGGGAATGACCAGCACGAGACATGGGGGATGAAGTCTTGGGTTAAGAAAGAGTACCAATTTCTATTCTCTGATCAGGCTTGGAATTGACTTTCTAAGGGCGGAATGTTTCCATGGTGGGGAGAATAGTCACACTCGGACATTGCAATTTGGTATGTTTTCAATTTTAGTTTTTATCTCATAAGTTTATATACCATTTTAATAATTTTATGGTTGAAATACAGACCTAGCCAACTCGAGTTTTGCACTTTTGCACTGATAAATGTGCATCGACTTGACAATTCCCAATGGGCTGGATAGGCATGGGTGAAGCCGTGTGGCTTCACCAGTTTGACTTGCGGCCTGCCTAGTGCATGGGTGGTTAACTAACCAACTAAAAAATAAAATTTTAATTATAATAATTAATATTATCATATTCATATTTGATATTTAAATTATGGTATTTCTATTGAAATTATTAAAATTAATTTGATTAATTCAGGATATTTATTATGATTAACTAATAATTATTATCAGTATTATTATGGTTATTATCATTATTTTTATATTTGATTTAGTTTTTTATTTTTATTTATTTCATTTTTCATTTTATTTTTTTACTACTTTTTTCTCTCTACTATTTTTGTCTCCTATTATTTTTTTCCTTCTTCTTCTCCAGTGCACCCTCATTCTACCTGTCATGCCACATTATCCTCCTTTAAACCCTAGTAAATGAATCCCTTTAGTCCCACTCGTTGCGGCCATGCCCTCTAGCTTTTCCCAGCCAACACCGCACACCTCCCTTCACTCCTCTTCCATGTCGGGCACCCTCCACTCTCTTCTAGAGGGCTTCACCCTCCTCCCTCCTCAGGAGAGCCTCATACCCTTTAACTTCTATTCATCTATTCCAGGACACCCTCCTCCCTTTCAGATGAGTTTCTTGTGCGGCACAACTCTGCGATGGCTCTGTCATCTCGGGTCAACCCTTTTGGTGACTTTCTATTTTCTGGTGAACTTCTTTTCTTTTGGTGCAAGGTTGCAGCCTGATTTTCTATTGTGAGTGGTTCGTTCATAATGAGATTATATTATTACTTTGTTTTTAGAGTGTATTTGGGTTTGTTTGAGATTAGTTGGCATGTGGTGGCCTTTGCGCACCAATTTTGCGAAGCTTTCGACACACCGGTAGGTGATTCCTCACTCAAATATTATCTGATGATATTTCAAATGTTTGTTTAGTTAATTTGGAACCTTTTCAATTAGTTTTCATGCTGCAGAATAATTTTGGATTGACTTTTACTTGTTCATTTGTCTTTTTGTAAGTGTGTATAAGTGATTGATTCCACTTTTATTTTGAAACCCCACTTTTATCTGTTTATCAAGGTTTTTTAAACTATGCATTGGGTGTGTTAGGATGTTTGGATGATGCAGTTTATGTTTTGGCATAGTGTTAGGAAATTCTTTACTTTGAAAAGTGTTTTGAGTGATTTTTTTTATCTTTAAAAAAATTGCAACATATTTCAATACTATTTAATAATTTTTCCTAGTTGTTTTTATAATTATAAAAAGTTTTTTTATAAAATTATGTATCTATTTTAGTTTAATATGCGAGTGGAACATGTTAAATTCTAAAAAGTTTTTGGAGTGAGTATGGTTTTAAGATTTGGTATCTGTGTTAGGATGGCGTGGTTTTGTGTGTAAGAACCTTGTTTGGATCTTAAGTGTTAATGTGACATATGATGTGAACATGGATTTTTGATGAGCACAATGATGTAAGCCTGGGGTATTAGGTGGGAGGAACTAGGAATAGTGAACCAGTGTTCCTAAAGTGGCTCAGCCCATTTTTACTGGTAGGATTGATGATTGTAACACTAACTAAACATATGAATGACTGATGGTCGTGGATTGTAAGAAACATTTTCTGAGTGTCGTAGTTTCTAATCCACTGTTTCTAAGGTTCATCATTTCTAAGCCACAGTACAGTAAGACACAACATTATAGGGTCCCACTCTTTACTAGTACCCATAGGGCACTCCCACTTTTTGGGTTCTCTCGGCTACACTACATACACAAATTAATCATGTTATGTCACTGTAGTTACTATAAATACATGTTTTTATTTAAACTTATTTTATTTGTGGTCGTTTCATGAATTTCTTTTCATTAATGTTGTTAAGAATTTCTTAATTTCCTTTATTTATCATTTCAAATGTCATTGTCTCTTAATGATTTTGTGGGGAATCTTTTCTTGGTGGACTCCTACTAGGATATTTCTCACACCCTACTTACACCTTTGGGTTTAAGTATATTTTTTATGTCTAATATAGGTAAGTGTCCAATATTTGGGAGTGGTGGTTTAGTTTTTTAGTAGACCTCTTGATGTGGTGTTGTGGTGATGGCTTGAGGGTGGTGTCCTCTTGTCGAGTGGCAGATTTTGGGATGGTTTTTTGTCACCATAATTTTAGGGTTTTTTGGGTTTTTTGTTTTACATGTGACTTAAAATATGATTTTGGTTAAATTCTTGTTTGGATACAACTTTTACATTTTGTTTTTTTTATTTTGTTGGTTTCTTTGTATTTTTTTATTCGGGTAAATCGTTACCATGTTTTATTGTGATACCAGGGAACTTGTGGCAGCCTGTGGGGATTGGGAATGCCATTTGGGCCTTGCTACGGGCTGGTTCAGGCACCGTTTGGATGGCTTCTCAGCTTGGTTCATGACATCTTTCACCCAGAATTTGATTATCGATGTTCCCATAGACTTGAGAAGTGTTTTTGGATGATCTTGAATATTTCAACATCAAATCCTTCAAGAAGTGATCATCAGTGGAAAGAAGATGTCAAGAAAAAATTTCTATTGAAAGGGTAAATTTTTCAATTAATTATTGTGCTTAAAATTCATCACATGGGATCTTGAGGACTTTTTCTAAGCTTCACATTGATAGCGATGAAATACTTACAGTGATCGGTGATGAAATTTTTTAAATATCCAACCCATCTACTTCTATTGCATGTCACAGTACCTTCAACTAGTATTAGAGTAGCCATGTGATGGTTTATGGTAAAGAAAAATAAAATTTGTAATAAATTAATGTAGAGAGTATCATTATGATCTCAACGTCGTAGAAAAAGAATCAATCCAATATTAGGTTCCAATGATGAAGTCCTCTGAAGTTTTTAATCAGATTAAATTCATATTTTTGGAGTTATTGTATGAAGTACGCACATACACACACACACACACACATATATATATATATATATATGATTATATGTATGTATGTATATTTATATATTTGTGTGTATGTGTTTTTTAACTCAAACACATTAACAGGACTAGTTTTTTAAGAAATTAGTTTTTCTACTAGATTTTTACAACTAAAATTGTGTTTTTTAGTGTGAAATATTTCCACATAATTGTAAAAAACATATAAAATATAAAATTTTACCAAATGACTATATTTAGGTGGTCTAAATTCTATAAAAGAGAACAAAAAAATTTTATTTCAAGGGAGAAATAAATTATTCTGGATTTCCGACACAAATACATAAAGCTGTCAAAAGACCTCCAATCCTATGAGTTGATCAATTATCCCATGAAATTTTGTATGTTATGATTTTGAATATTTACGTCTGTATGAATATAGACCCCAAATCGACCTGTCCGTGAAACCTGCATCCCATGCGGATAAATCCGCGGTGTATTCATGGGCCCCGTTAATCCCATAAATAATTTATATTACATAAAATAATTATTCCTAAAATATAATATATTTTGATAAACTGAAACTTATTATTTATAAAACCTTGATAAGTAATTTTTTAAACCATTATCATATATTTTATTAAACATATTTTTCATAAAATCTATCATATATTTGATTTTAGACATTTTTTTATTCAATATTTTTTCCATTTTTTTCAATTTAAATGTTTTTTTGATCAAAGTGTTTATTATCCCTCAATACCACTTTCCAACATGATATCCTTTTCCCCAATTACACCCTTACCAATAAGACTTCCCATCCTCTCCTGCCTGTAATAACCCGAGATTTTATAAGATATATATTTTTTAATTTATTTCATATCTTCTGTTGTACGATACACCAAGATTACCTTGTGCTATACGCAACACCGTATTATCTTGCAGTATACGCAACATTATTCATGAATCGTGTTACACACAATTTCTAGTTTGTTTGATAGTTGTTATTCTATGCAACATTGAGTGTGTATGTATATGTATATATATATATATTCAATGTATAAATGAAATATTGTTTTATTTTGTTATACGCAACAACAAAGGAGTCTTGCACTACACGCAACCCTGATTTGGCTTGCATTACACGCAATTGCGACCTTTCTCGATAAAGTGTGTTGTACGCAATACTGGGTTTCACTAAACAACAATATATGGTTATAATTTTATTATGAACTAGCTGTTATGAATAGTAATAACTAAATTTTTAATTTTATAACGTTATTATTCATCTTACACATTTTCTAGAACATGGTATAGGAACAAAATAAAATTTTCGGGTAAAATAAGTATTTTTCAAAAAATAAAGTTTTGCCGCCTTTTGATGGTGTGCTAATAATAAATCTAATTTTTGACATGTTTATAAGTTCAATTTTACAAAATAAAATTCTTATATGGAATCAGAGAATAAATATTTACTTTGTATAAATTTTTCATATAATTCTGGTAAGTTTCATATTTTGATGAATAGTAAAAACACGCTATATTTCAATTAAAAACAACATTTTTGATAGCAATATTTTATATGGTTAAATTATAATATTGAATGGTTTAAAAGTATAAATATAATAGATTTTTACCATTTCATATAATGTATGTCATTAACATTACTTTTACATTGAATTCATAGGTAAAAACATTTCAATCTTTTGAATTGTTATAACTTTTAAAACACATTTTCTTAACAACGAGATTAATTTTAAATTAATTTCTGCAAATTTTGTGTATTGAATTTATAAAAATGGATTCCATATTTGGAATCAGTGGGTCCAAATTATTTTAATGAGATAATTTTTATTTTAGGACATTATGAATGGTAACTACGGTAAATATTATTTAACATAGTAAAAGGTAAATCAGGTAATTAAGGGTAAATATAATATTATACAATTCTACTAACACTTGCCTTAATATAATGGGATGCTTATATTTTGTCCTAAGGCATATTTAGGACGAAATTGAATCCATTGGAACCCACTTAGAGGTGATTAATACCTTTAGTTTATTTTATTTAAAGTGAAATATGTCTCACTCAACTTTAATAATTAAAGTATTTTTAATATAATTTTATACAGAATATAAATTCGTTTATAAATACTCATTTCAAAGATAAATTTTTTTTCTTTATCATGGTAATTTATTTGTAATTTTTAAGATTTATTTAATTACCTGATTATCTTATACACAAATGATGCTGAAATTATTTATTTAGTGAAAAATCAATAATGTAGTTTTTATTGAAATAGTAATACATATCAAAAGGCCCAAAAATTTGCACAAAACTTATTATTAGTGTATATATAAGCTCTAATCATCCACTGGACGAATTTATGACCATTTGGATCCTTATTAAGGCGATTATGAAACTTATAATATTTTATTTTAAATGATTCCAAAGTTTTCACTTTCATAATTTATTAAAGATAACAATTTACATGTTGTTATTTTAAGTTGACAAATTCTATTAAAATTATTATTATAAAATATTTGATATTTATCTTCATCAAAAGATTTTATTTTTAATTTTTATGCAACATATAATTATATTAAATAATTATACAAAAATGTTGTACAATTTATTTTATTAAGAGATATAACAATTAAATGGTTTTAAAAATATTAAAATAAATATTATATGAACTATTTAATGTGCTCCAAGAATTTTATAGTCAAATTTGTCATGTTTTAAATCTGTTAAATATTTTATTTCAAATATATCTTATGGGTAGATTTTATTTAAATTCAAATAAATAAATAGTGTCAAAATTGAGACTATTGTTATTTTATAAAAATAACATATTATAAAATTAATTAAAAATAAAAAATAATATTTAAAAATTATAAATTTCAATTTATATGGTCAAAAATGTTATAAAAAATCCAATTATGGACAATTCACATCAAATAAGTAATTATTTTTAATAATTTAAAATTTAGAATGCTATTACAACAAATAAATTTAAATTGGTTAAATAAGGATAAATCAAGTTGATAATGTTTAAAATAAATTCCTAACATGTCTAAATTTTATTGGTTGATGAGATTAAAACTATATCTCATATATTTTTTGGATTTGAGTCATTTTGGATGTTTTTAAATGGGGTTGGGATTTAATATAAATTAATATTTTCATATATTTCCAAAGGTACCCCTCTCCTCCCTTATAAAAGGGCATCTCCTCCCTCTCCTCCTCACACTACGTTTAGCCTTAAAGCTCGGCCAAACCCTACCAATTTATCCTCTCCAATTACCTAGAAACATTTTAGAGGTCCTGGTCTATTTCAAACACCAATCTTATTGCCTTAAGAGGAGGCTTCAAAGAGGTGTATCGAAGAAGAAGAGGTTCAGATCCATACGAAGCATATCAGACATAAGGTAAGGGATAATTATTCCAATCTCATTCTTATCTTAGGTTGTTTATTCATATGTATTCACTGGGGTTATATTTATCATACATGTTACTATTTTCTAAAAATAGTTTCATGTATGTTTAAAGTCCATTTTACCCGTTTTTGACTTTTACTACATGGTATGTAAGAAATGTTTCATTTTATTTACCATACGATGTACTTTTTAACTTTTCCGAAAAAAGTACAAGAAGAATGTTATTTTTTACTTATACGGTGTGAATGTATTTTTACGGTTTCATAACACCTCATTTTCATGAAGCTTACTCTACAATATTTTATGATTATTTTCAACAAAATACTTTTATTTTAAAAGTGCATGGTATTTTGTGAAAAAAAAATGATTTTGATGAAGAAAGTATATTTTCCTCAAGAATTCATTTCATATTTTTTATCAAAACCATTTTCCATCTAATATGACATTATTTAATATTTGTATGTTTCATGTTTAATGTCTCTATGATTTTCATGGATTCACTTTTCTTATGATGAAATGTCCATTTGTTTTATATGGATTATGAGATGATGGGATGATGTTTATGAAACCCAATTTATTCTTTGGGTTATGATGAATGTTTTAAAATTATTTTGTGGCACAAGTAATAATGATTTTATTATAAGACGGATGGGACCTATATCTCCCTCCAATGCATTGGGTAAAGATTTATATCTCATGAGATAGACATGGCTGGAACGACAAGTTAAACCGGTTCAGTAATACAGGACTTGAATGAGGAGTGAAATCGATTTAGAAAGGGACTTTGTCCACCAAGATGGTCGTGGCATCAATGCCTTGGATACTATGGAAATCATTACATGTTCTAAATGGATGCCTCAAATAAATATTTTATTCCCATTATATTTTATCATGTTTGATGTTCCATTATGATATATTCCTTTCATACTTCCACAATTTATGTCTTTGCTAAAGATTTTGTTGTTTAGATTTAATGTTCAAGCCTTTGCATTCAAATGTTTATGGATTGATTTATGTTCTCTATGCTTATCCTTACTGATCATTTTATCTCACCCTTTTTATGTTTTATTTTACCCAAGATATAAAGAATGGTTTTAGGTAAGAAAACAACAGGGTAAGATCTTCATGGGAGAAGTTGAAGAACTTTCACCACGATTAGAAGATTAAATTCCGTGATTCCAAAGACACTAAACTATTAAGGTCCTTGTGTGTCTATATTTGGTATGTATAAAGTATTCCGAAAAAGTAATGTAATATCCATGTACGTCATGCTTCGGGCCTCTAAAGTTGGTATCAGAGGAAAGGTTTAGTTAAAGTTTGAAAACTAGGATGCGGAATCTTTAGTGAAATCCATAGAGATATTTTAAGGTATGTCTAGGGATGTCCCTAAGGCTAAGTATACGTATAGGTTATAGTCCTAGAATTGTGCTAACGATCTTAGAATTAAACCTAAGATGGTAGATATTGAAGGAACTCCCCTTGTATTATTTTTTTTCCCTAGCATGGTATTTTCCTCTCACACTATTATTTTTGGGTTTTAGACAATGGCTGGAACCCGAAGGAACAGTGTTGATCAATGTAATGGACAATGAAATGAATGTACTTCTGAATAAACCAATGTCATGGGAGATGGAGTGCACAATATTATTTTTATACTTACACAAGCTATGATTCATTCTGGAATTCAAAATGAGCAAATAAAGGAGAAAAATTATGTTGAATCCTTCTGGATACAGCGTCCACCGTCATTTTGTGGGTCTTCTGATCCCTTAGTGGCTGAACAATGGATCAATACTACTGAAAAGGTATTTTCAGTTCTATAATGTTCTGATCATGATAAATTCATCTTAGCAGTATATCGTTTGGAAGGTGATGCTGATCAATGGTGGAATCTTATCAAGAATACGAGGCAAAGAGAAGAAATTGAGTCCATAGAATGGGATGAGTTCAAGAACTTGTTTTTTAGTAAGTACTTCCCTCGTATTCTTCAAACAAAGATGGAAAAGGAGTTTCTTCAGATTAAGTAGAAGGATGATGAATCTGTTGGTATATAGGAAGCAAATTTTACAAGACTTGGAAGGTATGCATCTGGCTTTATCATCCAACCTGAAAGTAAAGTTGATCGATTTTTCAGTGGTTAAAACCAAGTCTTCGAAGGGCATTAGCTATAAGAGACATTAGTAGCTATGAAGAAATTCTGCGTTGTGCTATGAAGGTAGAACTAGAAGTTGGTGTAACATATCCATCTCATGGTTTTGACAAGAAACGAAAGATGGAGTTCAAAGAGAAATCACAGAACAATGGTGAAAAGAAGTTGAATGTTTATTTATTCTCAAAGTGTGGAAATAAGCATGGTGGGGATTGCCTAAACTGTACTAGAAAATGTTTTAAGTGTTGAAAAGAAGGTCATCAATTAGTTGATTGTTGAAGTAATGGGGAAAATGTTTCTAATGATGTGAATAGAGAAAATACTACAGAGAACTCTCCAACAACAAATCAATTCTTCAAGTGTAAGGAAATGGGGGATTATGCTAATAAATGCCCTAATCCATGTGTTAATGATGATCAATGTGAGCAACCTCTTAAGGAAAAGGATAAAGCGAAGTCTCATGCGATCACTATTTGTGATGTTGAGTATGAAAATTATGCCGTGTAATGATTAAGTGTTTATGTAATGGGATTTCAAAATAGTATCATGTAATCTCATTTATGGTATTGTGGAATTTTGGAATATCTATGTATTGGTTTTCAATTATTATATGGTACGGGTAACCATGAATAAGTGATTGAAATATTTTTGGAAAGCATATGAAATGCACATATTCAAGGGATAAGTAGAAAATAAATCATGAGCACATGACTAAAATAAGGACAAAGTGATATCATGGTTTGAGTATATAGAAAATTTGGATTTTTTTATGTGGAACAAGTTAACTTTTGACTTAATTCATGTTTTTGGTAAGGTTCTATGGTAATTTATGTTTCAAAAGAATACATGATTAAGGTATTCACATGTTTGGAATGTGACCAAAAGGATATATCTTATGATATATGGGGGACAAATGAAGGAATTTACATGCTCGGTAGATGAAATTTCTAATAATCAGACAGAAGTATTTTTGATAAGCCTAATGGTTGGAATGGACATCATATAGTATTGGTTAAGGATATAACTTTTTATTTCTGAAATGATATGATAGTATATTTTTAGAAAAATGATAACCTGCAGGACGGGCGACAACCCGTCGCGTCGGACAAGGCTGTGGGAATCGAACCCACAACCGAAGTGTGACCAGCCTTTATCGCCTACCACTGGCCTACAAGAAGTCTCTGGTTAGTAGAAACTAGTTTTATTTTATTAAGCGGTATAATATATGAAGTATAAGTTCATTTTTGGAATCATATTTGATTAACCACACTATAGATGGACTTATGTATATTTGATAACTTTTTCTAACCTTTTGTTTGAAATAGATGGAAGGACCCATCATTCTATAACATGATATGTTAACACTTCATGAATAAAAAATTCAACTTCATTTCTGTAAGAGATGAAGTGGAAATTGTTCAAAGCATGAACAACAGAGATATTGTACCAAAATCAAGCAAGTATTTCTTCTAATTAAAAATTTTCAACTTTAGGGAAATGATATTGAAAACAAAAATGTTGTCCTAGTGCTCTTATATCCATTGAATCAGATGGTACCTTATATCATCACAAATTTATGGCTTTTTGATTGTTGGATTTTTCACAGCCATGTCCTCTACCACTCTCTATCAGAACATGATGGTTAGATTTCTCTTCCATATCCATATTTTCACCTATGTTCTCCTATGTGGAAACCCCGTGATCAGTTTATTTGGGTAACCGTTACGTTTCATACTTTAGTTTTTAAAGATATGTTTTGGTATTCCTTTTTAAGATGTGGGTTTCAATTAAAGAAACATTCAAGTAGAAAACCATTTATAACCCCGACGAATTTCGAGGGAGAAATTCATTTTAAGGGGGGGTAGAATGTAATAACCCAAAACTTTATAAGATATATTCTTTTTAATTTCTTTGATATCTTCTATTTTACGATACACCAAGATTATCTTGCGCTATACGCAACACCGTATTAGCTTGCAGTATACGCAACATTATTCATGGATCGTGTTACACACAATTTCAAGTTTGTTTGAAAGTTGTTATTCTACGCAACATTGAATGTGTATTTATATATATATATATATATTCAATGTATAAATAAAATATGGTTGTATTTTGTTTTACGCACCAACAAAAGAGTCTTTCACTACACGCAACCCGGATTTGGCTTTCATTACACGCAATCACAACTTTCCTCGATTGCGTGTGTTGTACGCAATACTGGGTTTCACTAAACAACAATATATGGTTATAATATTATTATGAACTAGACGTTATAAATAGTAATAACTAAAATTTGAATTTTATAACATTATTATTCATCTTACAAAATCTCTAGATCATGGTATATGAACAAAATAAATTTTTCGGGTAAAATAAGTATTTTTCAAAAAATTCAGTTGTGCCGCATTTTGATGGCGCACCAACATTAAATCTATTTTTTTACATGTGAATAAGTTCAATTTTACAAAATAATATTATTCTTTGGAATCAGGGAATAAAAATTTACTTTTGTTAAATTTTTCATATTATTCTTGTAAGTTTCATATTTTGAAGAATTGTAAAAACACGCTATATTATAAATAAATACCACTTTTTTGATCGCAATAATTTATATGGTTAAATTACAATATTGAATGGTTTTAAAGTATAAATAGAATATATTTTTACCATTTAATATGATGTATGTCATTAACATTACTTTTACATTGAATTCATAGGTAAAAACATTTCAATCTTTTGCAATGTTATAATGTTTAAAACACATTTTCTTAACAACGGGATTAATTTTAAATAAATTTATGCTAATTTTTTTTATTGAATTTAGAAAAATGGATTCCATATTTGAAATCAGTGGGTCCAAATTGCGTTAATGATCTACTTTTTATTTTTGGGCATTATGAATAGTGACTATAGTAAATTTTATTTACCATAGTAAAAGGTAAATAGGGTAATTAAGGGTAAATATTATATTATAAAATTACCCTAACACATTTCATAATATAATGGGATTCTTATATTTTTTCCAAAGGCATATTTGGGTCGAAATGGATTCCATTGGAACCCACATGGAGGTGATTAAGACCTTTAGTTTATTTTATTTAAAGGAAAGTGAAATATGTCTCACTCAACTTTAATAATTAAAGTATTTTTAATATAAGTTTATACAGTATATAAATTCGGTTATAAATATTAATTTGAAAGATAAAATGTGTTTCTTTATCATGGTAATTTATTTGTAATTTTTAATATTTATTTAATTTCCTTATTATCTTATACATTAATGATGCAGAAATTATTTATTTAGTGAAAAATCAATAATGTGTTTTTTATTGAAATAGTAATACGTATCAAAAGGCCCAAAAATCTTCACAAAACTTATTATTAGTGTATATATAAACCCCAATCATCCACGGGCAGAATATTGGACCATTTGAAACCTTATTAAGGCGATTATGACACTTATAATATTTTATTTTAAATGATTCTAAATTTGTCACTTTCATAATTTAGTAAAGATAACAATTTACATGTTGTTATTTTAAGATGATAAATTCAAGTAAAATTATTATTATAAAATATTTTATATTTATCTTCATCAAAGGATTTTATTTTTAATTTTTATGCAACAAATATGTATATTAAATAATTAAATAAAATGTTGTACTAATTATTTTATTAAGAGATTTACCAAATAAATGGTTTTCATACTATTAAAATAAATATTATATGAACTATTTAATGTTCTACACTACTTTTCTAGACATATTTGACATTTTAGGAATCTGTTAAATATTTTACTTTGAATATATCCTCTGGGTAGATTTTATTTAAATTCATATAAATGAATAGTGTCAAAATTGACACTATTGTTATTTTATAAAAATAACATATTATAAAATTGTTTAAAAGTAAAAAAATATTTAAAAATTATAAATTTAAATTTATATGGTCTAAAATGTTATAAATTATCCAATTATTGATAATTCACAACAAAAAAGTAATTATTTTAAATAATTTAAAATTTAGAATGTTATTACCACAAATAAAATAAAATTGATAAAATAAGGATAATTCAAGTTGATAATGTTTAAAATAAATTCCTAACATGTCTAAATTTTATTGTTTGATGATATTACAACCCCATATCATCTAAGTTTCAGATTTGAGTCATTTTGGATGTTTTTAATTGGGGTTTAGATTTAATATAAATTAACATTTTCTTATATTTCCAAAGGTACCCCTCTCCTCCCTTATAAAAGGGCATCTCCTCCCTCTCCTCCTCACACCACTATGAGCCTTAAAGCTCAGCCAACCCGTGCCAATTTATATTCTCCACTTCCCTAGAAACATCTTAGAGGTCCTGGTCTACTTCAAAGATCAATCATAGTGCCTTAAGAGGAGGATTTAAAGAGGCGTATCAAAGAAGAGGAGGTTCGGATCCATACGAAGCATATCAGACCTAAGGTAAGGGATAATTATTCCAATCTCATTATTATCTGAGATTTTTTATTCATAAGTATTCACTGAGGTTATATTTATCGTACAAGTTCCTGTTTTCTGAAAATGGTTTCATGTATGTTTAAAGTCCTTTTACCCATTTTTTGACTTTAACTATATGGTATGTAAAGAATCTTTTTATATTTACCATACGAGGTACTTTTTGACTTTTCTGAAAAAAGTACGAGAAAAATGTTATTTTTAACTTACACGGCATCAACAGATTTTTACAGTTTCATAATGCCTTATTTTCATGAAGCTTACTCTACAATATTTTATTACTATTTTCAACAAAATACTTTTATTTTAAAAGTGCATGGCATTTTGTGAAAAGAAACTTATTTTGAAGAAGAAAGGATATTTTCCTCAAAAATTCATTTCATATGTTTTATCAAAACTATTTTCCATCTTTGATGACATTATTTCATATGTTTATGTTTAAAGTTTAATGTCTCTATGATTTACATGGTTTCACTTTTCTTATTATGAAATGTTCATTTGTTTTAGATGGATTATGAGATGATGGGATGATATTTATGAAACCCATTTTATTCTTTGGGTTATGATGAATGTTTTATGTTTATTTTTTGGCACAAGTAAGAATGATTTCATTATGAGATTGGTGGGACCTATATCTCTCTCAAATGCAATGGGTAAAGATTTATATCTCTTTATATAGACATGGATGGAACAACAAGTTAAACCAGTTCAGTAATACAAGACTAGAATGAGGAGTGAACTCGATTCAGAAGGGGACTTTGTCCACTAAGATGGTCTTGGCAGCAATGCCTTGGCTACTATGGAAATCATTACATGTGCTTAATGGATTCCACAAATAAATGTTTTATTCCCATTATATTTTATCATGCTTGATGTTTCACTATGATATATGCATTACTTACTTCCACGATTTATGTCTTTGCTCAAGATTTTGATGTTTAGATTTTATGTTCTAGCTTTGGCATTCAAATGTTTATGGATTGTTTTATGTTCTCTATGCTTGTCCATACTGAGTATTTGAGCTCACACTTTTTATGTTTTCTTTTCCCTAGGATATAAAGAAAGGTTTTATGTAAGAAAACAAAAGGGGAAGATCTTTATGGGAGAAGTTGAAGATCTTTCACCATGATTAGAAGATTAAATTATGAGTTTCCAAAGATACTAAACTATTACGGTCCTTGTGTGTCTGTGTTTGTTATGTATAATATATTCCAAAAAAGTAATGTAATATCAATGTATGTCAATCTTTGGGCCTCTACACTCCCCCTCTATTATCCCTCTCATCCCCTCAAATGTCTCCCTCAAATCCTTCACAATGAAAATTGCTAAAAAATCAATCTCTAGCACTTTGGATGACCTCCCATATGGCTTCATAATCATTGTTGAGGATTATTTCTCGCCCAAAGACCATTTCATCTTCCTCACAATCTAGATGAATATCATTTATCCTTCTTATTGATTCCTCCGTTCTAGCCAAATATTTTTCTGGCTTCCTTAGTTTTGGCCAATGATCTATACAGCTACTGGTTAGTTTTGATATTTTGGATGATTTTCCTCTATTTTTATTCTTTTTGAATATCAACCATACTCCTTATATTTATTTTTATTTGGGTTGAACATAGTAATTATTCCTATTACTATTTTCATAATTGGAAATTGTATCAAGGTTTATACACTTTTTAGTTTTCAATTTTTGATGTTATTTGTTGGATGGAGACATGATATTTATTGTTGGAAATTTGATTGGAAGGTAATGTAATAGACTAATGTTATTTAATGGTTTCAATTTTTTCCTAAATGATCTTCACCCTATTAAAATTTGGTCATTCATTTTTATAGATATTTAAATAGATATAATTTGAGCTAGGATAACACTGTGAGGGGAGTTTATTATTGTACTATGTTCTAAGGATTTCATTATTTAAAAAATTGTTTTACGGTAGGGTTTTAATACAATATAAGAAGAAATCTACACTCAAAAACAAGTAGGTGAAAACCCTTAAAAACCCAGGTTCAATGAAATCATTTAAATTCAAGAGATAACACATTCTAATATTATTTTTTATTTTTTTATTTATTTAGTATGAACCATGATATTACAGATGAAATTGGATGTAATCATGATGACACTCCATAAAAACCATGAAACAGTGAAAATAATTACATGAAACAAAATTAAATTAATGGAATTTGTGTGATAGATGGAGATGTTGTTTCATTTTTATAATTCTTAATAAACCTTTTTTTTTTTAAATAGATGAAGTTGTCTATAGTGATATCAAGTGTTATGGTGTGTCCAAAAAGAGTCTAATTGTATAAATATCCATAGAGGAGATGATTATATGTGATATATCAATTTCATGTTTTTTTGTATTTCATATTTTCTTGATTTTATTATATATGATTAAATATTTTGACAGTTAGGAGTTTATAATTTATAATGTAAAAAAATATTTTAAATTAAAAACATGAGAAACAATGCTTGAGATAAATCATTCTTTTGACTTTTGCTAAATAATATTGCTTTCTTATATGAAGGATATGAATTTGTTGGACAAATATTATTCAATACTAATCATTTTTCTAACTAAAGTGGTGAATTCATTTAACTCTATGAAGTTATAAAATAAATTCTTTATTTGATTATTTTTAATTGGATTCACTTATGGTTTGATATTTTGATTTTCAGGTTGTGTCATAAGGAAATGGATTGAAAGACAAAAGATTTTGTGTAGTGCTCTTTGGTAAGGATTTGTTTGGTTATTCTATAAGGTAAATGAAAATAGGTGTTAAATGTAAATCTATTTTATTGATCATGTATATAATAATGTTGTATATGAGGAAAATAAAAGAGAGGAGGTTTGATTTCTTCCAAAAGAAGAGCAATCTGTTGAATCATTTATTCAACAGAATAAGTGCATCCGTAAAACATACTTATTAAATATTATACAAGTGTCATAAATAATTCCTCCTCTAAGAGTCTTAAATTATCCTTTAATGAAAACCTGAGGCTATGTTAATTTTAACAAATCCCATTTGATGTTTTTGATTATCATATGATCTTGTAAAATATGTTTAATGTTTCCATTATTCTGTTAAAAAATATAATTTAGGGTTTTTTACTGTAAATGATGCGACTCATGAAAATAATGGTTTGGATGTTTGGTTAATGTTTCACATGGTCATTGGAATTCTAGAAAATTTTATATTTTCCAAAAATTTTGGGGAAGGTTGCATCTGATTGAAATCAAATTTGATGTTTGGAATACTATTTTATACTTATATGATGGGTTGTATGATTTTTTACATGCATATTTTTTCTTTATTCTCTGTTTTTTCAACAAAAATTATATATATATAATAACCCGAGATTTTATATGATATATTTTTTTTAATTTCTTTCATATCTTCTGTTGTACGATACACCAAGATTATCTTGTGCTATACGCAACACCGTATTAGCTTGCAGGATATGCAACATTGTTTGTGGATCGTGTTACACACAATTTCAAGTTTGTTTTATAGTTGTTATTCTACGCAACATTGAGTGTGTATGTATATATATATATTCAATGTATAAATGAAATAGGGTTTTATTTTTTTATACGCAACAACAAAGGAGTCTTTCACTACACGCAACCCTGATTTGGCTAGCATTACACGCAATTGTGACCTTCCTCGATAGTGTGTGTTGTACACAATACTGGGTTTCACTAAACAATAATATATGGTTATAATATTATTATGAACTAACCGTTATGAATAGTAATAACTAAAATTTTAATTTTATAACATTATTATTCATCTTACATATTTTCTACAACATGGTATAAGAACAAAATAAAATTTTCGGGTAAAATAAGTATTTTTCAAAAAATACAGTTTTGCCGCCTTTTGATGGTGTACCAACATTAAATATAGTATTTGACATGTTTATAAGTTCAATTTTACAAAATGAAATTCTTATATGGAATCATAGAATAAATATTTATTTTGTATAAATTTGTCATATTATTCTGGTAAGTTTCATATTTTGATGAATAGTAAAAACACGCTATATTTCAATTAAAAATAAAATTTTTGATAGAAATAATTTATATGGTCAAATTATAAGATTTAATGGTTTAAAAGTACAAATATAATATATTTTTACCATTTAATATAATGTATGTCATTAACATTTCTTTTACATTGAATGCATAGGTAAAAACATTTCAATCTTTTGAATTGTTATAACTTTTAGAACACATTTTCTTAACAACGAGATTAATTTTAAATTAATTTCTGCAACTTTTGTGTATTGAATTTAAAAAAATGGATTCTATATTTGGAATCAGTGGGTCCAAATTATGTTAATGAGCTACTTTTTATTTTTGGGCATTATGAATAGTAACTACGGTAAATTTTATTTACCATAGTAAAAGGTAAATCGGGTACTTAAGGGTAAATATAATATTATAAAATTATCCTAACACTTGCCTTAATATAATGGGATGCTTATATTTTGTCCTAAGGCATATTTTGGACGAAATGGAATCCATTTTAACCCACTTGGAGGTGATTAAGTCCTTTAGTTTATTTTATTTAAAGTGAAATATGTCTCACTCAACTTTAATAATTAAAGTATTTTTAATATAAGTTTATACAGAATATAAATTCGTTTATAAATACTCATTTCAAAGATAAAATGTTTTTCTTTATCATGGTAATTTATTTGTAATTTTTAAGTTTTATTTAATTACCTGATTATCTTATACACTAATGATGCAGAAATTATTTATTTAGTTAAAAATCAATAATGTAGTTTTAATTGAAATAGTAATACATATCAAAAGGCCCAAAAAATTTCAGAAAAATTATTAATAGTGTATATATAAACTCTAATCATCCACTGGCCGAATTTAATACCATTTGGATCCTTATTAAGGTGACTATGAAACATATAATATTTTATTTTAAATGATTCGAAAGTTGTCTCTTTCATAATTTAGTAAAGATAAAAATTTACATGTTGTTTTTTTAAGTTGATATATTCGAGTAAAATTATTATAATAAAATATTTGATATTAATCTTAATAAAAATGTTTTATTTTTAATTTTTATGCAACATATAATTATATTAAATAATTATACAAAAATGTTGTACTAATTATTTTATTAAGAGATATACAAAATAAATGGTTTTAAAAATATTAAAATAAATATTATATAAACTATTTAATGTGCTACAAGAATTTTCTAGAAACATTTGACATGTTAGGAATCTATTAAATATTTTAGTTCAAATATATCCTATATGTAGATTTTATTTTAATTCAAATAAATAATTACTGTCAAAATTGACACTATTTTTATTTTATAAAAATAAAATATTATAAAATTGATTAAAAATCAAAAATAATATTTAAAAATTATAAATTTAAATTTATATGGTCAAAATTGTTATAAAAAATCCAATTATGGACAATTCACAACAAATAAGTAATTATTTTTAATAATTTAAAATTTAGATTGTTATTACCACAAATAAATTTCAATTGGTTAAATAAGGATAAATCAAGTTGATAATGTTTAAAATAAATTCCTAACATGTCTAAATTTTGTTGTTTGATGAGATTAAAACCCTATCTCATCTAGTCATTTTATTTGAGTCATTTTGGATGTTTTTAAGTGGGGTTGGGATTTAATATAAAATAATATTTTCTTATATTTCCAAAGGTACCCCTCTCCTCCCTTATAAAAGGGCATCTCCTTCCTCTCCTCCTCACACCACGTTGATCCTTAAAGCTCGGCCAACCCCTACCAATTTATCTTCTCCACTTCCCTAGAAACATCCTAGAGGTCCTGGTCTACTTCAAAGACCAATCTTATTACCTTAAGAGGAGGTTTCAAAGAGGTGTATCGAAGAAGAGGAGGTTCGGATCCACACGAAGCATATCAGACATAAGGTAAGGGATAATTATTCCAATCTCATTCTTATCTGAGATTTTTTATTCGTAAGTATTCACTGGGGTTATATTTATCATACATGTTCCTATTTTCTAAAAATAGTTTCATGTATGTTTAAAGTCCATTTTACCCATTTTTGAATTTTACTACATGGTATGTAAGGAATGTTTTATTTTATTTACCATACAAGGTCCTTTTTAACATTTCCGAAAAAAGTACATGAAGAATGTTATTTTTTACTTATACGGTGTGAATGTATATTTACGGTTTCATAACGCCTCATTTTCATGAAGCTTACTCTACAATATTTTATTATTATTTTCAACAAAATACTTTTATTTTAAAAGTGCATGCTATTTTGTGAAAAGAAAATGATTTTGAAGAAGAAAGTATATTTTCCCCAAGAATTCATTTCATATTTTTTATCAAAACCATTTTCCATATAATATGACATTATTTCATATGTGTATGTTTCATGTTTAATGTCTCTATGATTTACATGGTTTCACTTTTCTTATGATGAATTGTCCATTTGTTTTATATGGATTATGAGATGATGGGATGATGTTTATGAAACCCATTTTATTCATTGGGTTATGATGAATGTTTTAAGATTATTTTGTGGCACAAGTAAGAATGGTTTTATTATAAGATGGGTGGGACCTATATCTCCCTAGAATGCATTGGGTAATGATTTATATCTCATGAGACAGACATGGCTGGAATGGTAAGTTAAACTGGTTCAGTAATACAGGACTGGAACGAGGAGTGAACTCGATTCAGAAAGGGACTTTGTCCACTAAGATGGTCTTGGTATCAATGCCTTGGATACTATGGAGATCATTACAAGTTCTAAATGGATGCCACAAATAAATATTTTATTCCCATTATATTTTATCATGTTTGATGTTCCATTATGATATATTCCTTTCATACTTCCACAATTTATGTCTTTGCTAAAGATTTTGTTGTTTAGATTCAATGTTCAAGCTTTTTCATTCAAATGTTTATGGATTGTTTTATGTTCTCTATGCTTATCCTTACTAATCATTTTAGCTCACCCTTTTTATGTTTTCTTTTCCCCAGGATATAAAAAATGGTTTTAGGTAAGAAAACAAAAGGGTAAGATCTTTATGGGAGAAGTTGAAGAACATTCACCACAATTATAAGATTAAATTTCATGTTTCCAAAGACACTAAACTATTATGGTACTTGTGTGTCTATATTTGTTATGCATAATGTATTCCAAAAAAGTAATGTAATATCCATGTACATCATGCTTCGGGCCTCTAAAGTTGGTATCAGAGGAAAGGTTTAGTTAAACTTTGGAAACTAGGATGCGAAAACATTAATGAAATCCATAGAGATATTTTTAAGGTATGTCTAGGGATGTCCCTAAGGTTAAGTATACGTATAGGTCATAGTCCTAGAATTGTGCTAACGATCTTAGAATTAAACCTAAGATGATAGATATTGAAGTTACTCCACCTTTATTATGTTGTTTTCCTTAGCATGGTATTTTCCTCTCACACTATTATTTTTTGGTTTTAGACAATGGCTGGAACCTGAAGAAACAGTGTTGATCAATGTAATGGACAATGCAATGATTGTCCTCGTGAACAAACCAATGTCATGGGATATTGAGTGCACAATCTTATTTATATACTTACACAAGATATGATTCATTCTGTAATTCAAAATGAGAAAAGAAAGGAGAAACATTCTGTTGAATCCTTCAGGATGCAGCATCCACCGTCATTTTGTGGGTCATCTGATCCGTTAGTTGCTGAACGATGGATCAATACTACTGAAAAGGTATTTTAAGTTCTATAATGTTCTAATCATGATAAAGTCATCTTAGCAATATATCGTTTGGAAGGTGATGCTGATCAATGGTGGAATATTATCAAGAATACGAGGCAAAGAGATGAAATTGAGTCCATGGAGTGGGATGAGTTCAAGAACTTGTTTTTCAGTAAGTACTTCCCTCGTATTCTTTGAACAATGATGGAAAATGAGTTTCTTGAGATTAAGCAGAAGGATGATGAATCTGTTGGTATAGACGAAGCAAATTTTACAAGACTTGCAAGGTATGTATCTGGCTTTATCATCCAACCTAAAAGTAAAGTTGATCGATTTTTCAGTGGTTAAAACCAAGTCTTCGAAGGGCATTAGCTATAAGAGACATCAGTAGCTATGAAGAAATTATTTTTTGTGCTATCAAGGTAGAACTGGAAGTTGGTGTAACATATCCATCTCATGGTTTTGACAAGAAACGAAAGATGGAGTTCAAGGAGAAATCTCAGAACAATGGTGAAAATAAGTTTAATGTTTCTTTATGCTCAATGTGTGGAAATAAGCATGGTGGGGATTGCCTAAATGGTACTAGAAAATGTTTTAAGTGTTGAAAATAAGGTCATCAATCAGTTGATTGTTGAAGTAATGGGGAAAATGTTGCTAATGATGTGAATAGAGAAAAGACTACAGAGAACTCTCCACCAACAAATCAATTCTTCAAGTGTAAGGAAATGGGGCATTATGATAATAAATGCCCTAATCCATGGGTTAATGAAGATCAATGTGAGCAACCTCTTAAGGAAAAGGATAAAGCGAAGTCTAATGCGATCACTATTTGTGATGTTGAGTATGAAAATGATGTCGTGTAATGATTAAGTGTTTATGTAATGGGATTTCAAAATAGTATCATGGAATATCATTTATGGTATGTTGGAATTTTGGAATATCTATGTATTGGTTTTCAATTATTATATGGTACGGGTAACCATGAATAAGTGATAGAAATATTTTTGGAAAGAAGATTTAATGCACATATTGAACGGATAAGTAGAAAATAAATCATGAGCTCATGACTAAAATAAGGACAAAGTGATATCATCATTTGAGTATATAGAAATTTGGGATTTTTTTATGTGGAATGAGCTAACTTTTGACATAATTCATGTTTTCGCTAAGGTTCTATGGTAATTTATGTTTCCAAAGAATACATGATTAAGGTATTCACATGTCTGGAATGTGACCAAAAAGATATATCTTATGATATATGGGGGACAAATGAAGGAATTCACATGCTCGGTAGATGAAATTTCTAATAATCATACATAAGTATTTTTGATAAGCCTAATGGTTGGAATGGACATCATATAGTATTGGTTAAGGATATAGCTTTTTATTTCTGAAATGTTATGATAGTATAGTTTAAAAAAAAGGATAACCTACAGGACGGACGACAACTCGTCGCGTCGGACAAGGCTGTGGGAATCAAACCCACAACCGAAGTGTGATCGGCCTTTATCGCCTACCACTGGCCTACAAGAAGTATCTGGTTAGTAGAAACTAGTTTTATTTTATTAAGCGGTATAATATATGAAGTATAAGTTCATTTTTGGAATCATATATGATTAACCACACTATAGATGGACTTATGTATATTTGATAACTTTTTCTAACCTTTTGTTTAAAATAGATGGAATGACCCATCATTCTATCACATGATATGTTAGCACTTCATGAATAACAAATTCAACTTCATTTATTTAAGAGATGAAGTGGAAATTGTTTAAAGCATGAACAACAGTGAGATTGTACCAAAATCAAGCAAGTATTTCTTCAAATTCAAATTTTTCATCTTTAGGGAAATGATATTGAAAACAAAAAATTTTGTCCTAGTGCTCTTATATCTAATGAATCAGATGGTACCTTATATTATCACAAATTTATGGATTTGTGATTGTTGGATTTTTCATAGCCATGTCCTCTACCACTCTCTATCAGAACATGATGGTTATATTTCTCTTCCATATCCATATTTTCACCTGTGTTCTCTTATGTGGAAACCCAGTGATCAGTTTATTTGGGTAACCGTTACGTTTCATACTTTAGTTTTTAAAGATAAGTTTTGGTTTTCCTTTTTACGATGTGGGTTTCAATTAAAGAAACATTCAAGTAGAAAACCATTTATAACCCCGACGAATTTCGAGGGAGAAATTCATTTTAAGGGGGGGGGGGGGGGGTAGAATGTAATAACCCGATATTTTATAAGATATATAATTTTTAATTTCTTTCATATCTTCTATTGTATGATACACCATGATTATCTTACGCTATACGCAACACCGTATTAGCTTGTAGTATATGAAACATTATTCATGGATCGTGTTACACACAATTTCAAGTTTGTTTAAAAGTTGTTATTCTACGCAACATTGAATGTGTATATATGTATATATATATATATTAAATGTATAAATGAAATATGGTTGTATTTTGATTTACGCAACAACAAAAGAGTCTTTCACTACACGCAACCTGGATTTGGCTTTCATTACACGCAATCACAACTTTCCTCGATAGCGTGTGTTGTACGCAATACTGGGTTTCACTAAACAAAAATATATGGTTATAATATTATTATGAACTAGAAGTTATGAATAGTAATAACTAAATTTTGAATTTTATAACAGTATTATTCATCTTACACATTTTCTAGATCATGGTATATGAACAAAATAAATTTTTCGGGTAAAATAAATATTTTTCAAAAAATACAGTTGTGCCGCCTTTTGATGGAACACCCATATTAAATCTAGTTTTTTACATGTTTATAAGTTCAATTTTACAAAATAAAATTTTTCTTTGGAATCAGGGAATAAATATTTACTTTTGTGAAATTTTTCATATTATTCTGGTAAGTTTCATATTTTGAAGAATCGTAAAAACACGCTATATTATAATTAAAAACAACTTTTTTGATTGCAATAATTTAAATGGTTAAATTATATTATTGAATGATTTTAAATTATAAATAGAATATATTTTTACCATTTAATATGATTTATGTCATTAACATTACTTTTACATTGAATTCATAGTTAAAAACATTTCAATATTTTGCAATGTTATAACATTTAAAACACATTTTCTTAACAACGGGATTAATTTTAAATTAATTTATGCTACTTTTGTGGATTGAATTTAAAAAAATGGATTCCATATTTTAAATCAGTGGGTCCAAATTATGTTAATGAGATACTTTTTATTTTTGTACATTATTAATAGTAACTATGGTAAATTTTATTTACCATTGTAAAAGGTAAATCGGGTAATTAAGGGTAAATATAATATTATAAAATTACACTAACACATTTCATAATATAATGGGATTCTTATATTTTTTTCTAAGGAATATTTGGGTCGAAATGGAATCCAATGGAACCCACTTGGAGGTGATTAAGACCTTTAGTTTATTTTATTTAAAGGAAAGTGAAATATGTCTCACTCAACATTAATAATTAATGTATTTTTAATATAAGTTTATACAGAAAATAAATTCAGTTATAAATACTCATTTGAAAGATAAAATGTTTTTCTTTATCATGGTAATTTATTTGTAATTTTTAAATTTATTTAGTTACCTTATTATCTTATACATTAATGATGCAGAAATTATTTATTTAGTGAAAAATAAATAATGTGGTTTTTATTGAAATAGTAATACATATCAAAAGGCCCAAAATCTGCAAAAAACTTATTATTAGTGTATATATAAACCCCAATCATCCACTGGCCGAATATTGGACCATTTGGAACTTTATTAAGGTGATTATGACACTTATAATATTTTATTTTAAATGATTCCTAATTTGTCAATTTAATAATTTAGTAAAGATAACAATTTACATGTTGTTATTTTAAGATGATAAATTCGAGTAAAATTATTATTATAAAATATATGATATTTATTATCATCAAAGTATTTTCTTTCTAATTTTTATGCAACATATATGTATATTAAATAATTAAAAAAATGATGTACTAATTATTTTATTAAGAGATATACCAAATAAATGGGTTTAAAAATATTAAAATAAATATTATATGAACTATTTAATGTTCTCTTCTACTTTTATAGACAATATTTGACATTTTAGTAATCAAGTAAATATTTTACTTCAAATATATCTTCTTGGTAGATTTTATTTAAATTCATATAAATGAATAGTGTCAAAATTGACACTATTGTTATTTTATAAAAATAACATATTATAAAATTGTTTAAAAATCACAAAATTTTTTAAAAATAATGAATTTAAATTTATATGGTCTAGAATGTTATGAATTATCCAATTATGTATAATTCACAACAAAAAAGCAATTATTTTTAATAATTTAAAATTTTTAACGTTATTACCACAAATAAAATTAAATTGATAAAATAAGGATAAATCAAGTTGATAATGTTTATAATAAATTCCTAACATGTCTAAATTTTATTGGTTGATGATATTACAACCCTATATCATCTAATATTCGGATTTGAGTCATTTTGGATGTTTTTATGTGGGGTTGAGATTTAATATAAATTAATATTTTCTTATATTTCCAAAGGTACCCCTCTCCTCCCTTATAAAAGGGAATCTCCTCCCTCTCATCCTCACACCACTTTGAGCCTTAAAGCTCAGCCAACCCCTGCCAATTTATATTCTCCACTTCCCTAGAAACATCATAGATGTCCTGGTCTACTTCAAAGATCAAACTTAATGCCTTAAGAGGAGGTTTCAAAGAGGCGTATCGATGAAGAGGATGTTCTGATCCATACGAAGCATATCGGACCTAAGGTACGGGATAATTATTCCAATCTCATTCATATCTGAGATTGTTTATTCATAAGTATTCACCGGGGTTATATTTATATTACATGTTCCTGTTTTATGAAAATGGTTTCATGTATGTTTAAAATCTTTTTTACCCATTTTTGACTTTTACTACATGGTATGTAAAGAATCTTTTTTTATTTACCATACGAGGTACTTTTTGACTTTTCTGAAAAAAGTTCGAGAAGAATGTTATTTTTAACTTATATGGCATCAACATATTTTTACAATTTCATAATGCCTTATTTTCATGAAGCTTACTCTGCAATATTTTATTACTATTTTCAAAAATATACTTTTATTTTAAAATTTCATGGCATTTTGTGAAAAGAAACTAATATTTAAGAAGAAAGGATATTTTCCTCAAGAATTCATTTCATAAGTTTTATCAAAACTATTTTCCATTTAAGATGAAATTATTTTTTATGTTTATGTTTCATGTTTAATGTCTCTATGATTTACATGGTTTCACTTTTCTTATTATGAAATGTCTATTTGTTTTATATGGATTATGAGAGGATGGGATGATGTTTATGAAACCCATTTTATTCTTTGGGTTATGATGAATGTTTTATGTTTATTTTGTGGCACAAGTAAGAATGATTTCATTATGAGATTGGTGGGACCTATATCTACCTCCAATGCAATGGGTGAAGATTTATATCTCTTGAGATAGACATGGCTGGAACAGCAAGTTAAACCGGTTTAGTAATACAGGACTGGAACGAGGAGTGAACTCGATTCAGAAGGGGACTTTGTCCACTAAGATGGTCTTGGCTTCAATGCCTTGGCTACTATGGAAATCATTACATGTGCTTAATGGATTCCACAAATACATGCTTTATTCCCATTATATTTTATCATGGTTGATGTTTCATTATGATATATGCCTTACTTCCACGATTTATGTCTTTTCTCTAGATCTTGATGTTTAGATTTTATGTTCAAGATTTTGCATTCCAATGTTTATGGATTGTTTTATGTTCTCTATGCTTATCCTTACTGAGGATTTGAGCTCACCCTTTTTATGTTTTCTTTTCCCTATGATATAAAGAAAGGTTTTAGGTAAGAAAAAAAAGGGGAAGATCTTTATTGGAGAAGTTGAAGATCATTCACCATGATTAGAAGATTAAATTCCGAGTTTCCAAAGACACTAAACTATTATGGTCCATGTGTGTCTGTGTTTGTTATTTATAAAGTATTCCACAAAAGTAATGTAATATCCATGTATGTCAAGCTTCGGTCCTCTACACTCCCCCGCTCTTATCCCTCTCATCCCCTCAAATGTCTCCCTCAAATCCTTCACAATGAAAATCACCTAGAAATCAATCTCTAGCACTTTGGATGACCACCCATATGGATTCATAATCATTGTTAAGGCTTCTTTCTCACCCAAAGACAATTTCATCTTCCTCAAAATATAGATGAATATCATTTATCCTTCTTATGGATTCCTCCGTTCTAGCCAAATATTTTTATGGATTCCTTAGTTTTGGCCAAAGATCTATACATCCACTGGTCAGTTTTGATATTTTTGATGATTTCCCTCTATTGTTATTCTTTTTGAAAATCAACCATACTCCTTATATTTATTTTTATTTGGGTTGAACATAGTAATTATTCATATTCCTTTTTTCATAATTGGAAATTGGATCAAGGTTTATACACTTTTTAGTTTTCAGTTATTGATGTTATTTGTTGGATGGAGACATGATATTTATTGTTGGAAATTTGATTGGAAGGTAATGTAATAGACTAATGTTATTTAATGGTTTCAATTTTTTCCTAAATGATCTTCACCCTATTAAAATTTGGTCATTCATTTTTATAGATATTTAAATAGATATAATTTGAGCTAGGGTAACACTGTGAGGGGAGTTTATTATTTTACTATCTTCTAAGAATTTCATTATTTAAAAAATAGTTATACGGTAGGGTTTTAATCCAATATAAGAAGCAATCTCCGCTCAATCACAAGTAGGTGAAAACCCTACAAAAACCAGGTTCAATGAAAGCATTTAAATTCAACAGATAACACATTCTAATATTATTTTTTAATTTTTTATTTTTGTAGTACGAACCATGATATTATTGATGAAATTGGATGTAATCATGATGATATTCCATCACAACCATGAAATAGTGAAAATAATTACATGAAACAAAATAAATTAATGCAATTTTTGTGGTAGATGGAGTTGTTGTTTCATTTTTATAATTCTTAATAAACCTATTTTTTTGAAATAGATGAAGATTTATATAATGATATCAAGTGTTATGGTGTGTCCAAAAAGAGTCTAAGTGTTATGGTTTTTTTTGTATTTCATATTTTCTTGATTTTATTATATATTATTAATTATTTTGACAGTTAGGAGTTTATAATTTAGAATGTAAAATATATTTTAAATTAAAAACATGAGAAAAAATGCTTGCAATAAATCATTTTTTTGACTTTTTCTAAATAATATTGTCTTCATATATGAAGGATATGAATTTGTTGGACAAATATTATTCAATACTAATCATTTTTCTAACTAAAATGGTGAATTCATTTAACTCTATCAAGTTATAAAATAAATTCTTTATTTCATTATTTTTAAGTGGATTCACTTATGGTTTGATATTTTGATTTTCAGGTTGTGTCATAAGGAAATGGATTGAATGAAAAAAGATTTTGTGTAGTGCTCTTTGGTAAGGTTTTGTTTGGTGATTCTATAATGTGAAATGAAAATAGGTGTTAAATGTAAATCTATTTTATTGATCATGTATATAATAATGTTGTTTATGAGGAAAATAAAAGAGAGGAGGTTTCATTTTTTCAAACAGAAGAGCAATATGTTTAATCATTTATTCAACAGAATAAGTGCATCAGTAAAACTTACTTATTAAATATTATACAAGTGTCATCAATAATTCCTCCTCTAAGAGTCTTAAATTCACCTTTAATGAAAACATGAGGCTATGTTAATTTTAACCAATCCCATTTGATGTTTTTGATTATCATATGATCTTGTAAAATATGTTTAATGTTTCCATTATTCTGTTAAAAAATATAATTTAGGGTTTTTTACTGTAAAATGATGCGACTCATGAAAATAATGGTTTGGATGTTTGGTTAATGTTTTACATGGTCATTGGAATTATAGAAAATTTTATATTTTCCAAAAATTTTGGGGAAGGTTTCATCTGATTGAAATCAAATTTGATGTTTGGAATACTATTTTATACTTATATGATGGGTTGTATGATTTTTTACATGTGTATTTTTTTCCTTATTCTCTGTTTTTTCAACAAAAATTATATATATATATATATATATATATATTAGGTCTGTGGGAAGATCATCAAGTATGTGGGTCCCATTAGCGTATAGTTAGGGTTTTTGTTTTATGTGGAGCATTTTATTAGGATCAAGATGATCCACTCTATTAAATTCATAGACCACATGGATAGTCCCATGGAGTGGCTGGACCCAGTCCATTAATAGTTCTTCTAAAACTAAAAAATAAAAATAAACATAATTTTACCAAAAAGGTGGGGCCTTGTCGGCTGATGGATGGGTCACAAAAAAATTAAATGGGGAATGGGTTCGTATCATCCCCATTTCTCCATCTACCTCTTTCAGATTGTGTCATGTCATTGAAATGAATTTATCTTATCAAGGACCCCTCCATCATTATGCCTATGTGCCACAATTCCACGTATGGTTCCCCTTGTTATCACCCACCTTCACACCGACTTGAGACCCCCATCGGTGTGTTGAATCCTGGAGTGTATCGTCGCATAATGTCTCCCCTATTGACAAGAACATCATGTTATTATAACTTTGGTTTTTCTTCCATGGTTGGTCACACCTAATTAGGCAATCTTAAACACCACACATTTGGCCAATCAAAATTAAACCCTTCTATCCTTCTCGATAAGCCACTAGCGGACATTCAAAGTTCTTGTCTTCCCTTAGAATCATCGAACCATCCCTATCCCATCCATCGACTACCTACCATCAGCTAGATCTTCCAACCAAACCATCACTGACCACTGTACCCAACCCTCTGCTTCCCCCTCTCCCGGTGGCACTAACCTCTGTCTACTATCAGACCCACCATTTTCTTCCCTAGTTGAACCATGTAAAAAATGAGTCGACCCAACCTGGTATGATGAGGGTCCGTCCCTTCCTGTCCCGCCCAACATATTTTGGTTATAATGAATCCCCAAAACACTTTTCAGTGTTTTTTTTCTGGTGGGGGATGAGAATCCAAAAAAAATTAATTAATTAATTTAAAAGAAATATTTCAAAATATTAGTTGATTTTTTGGAATATAATTAAATTAATTTATGTTAATGTGCGATATAAATTATTTGAAATAGAATTAGTTGATTTATTTAAATTAATTTAATCCCATCAACATGTATTTATTATATATTATAATTTTATTACGCAACTAATTTTCATGCTGATTGATCTTGAGAAAACACCAACCAATTTTTATCTATAATTTAGTTTCTTTAAGTATTTATATAAATTTTATATGTGGTATGTAATAATTAATTTAAATATATGGTATTTTCATCATCTTTACTCATCATTATATGTATAAGGGCACACATTCCCAGATAAAAGTTATTTATCTATATTACACACTATCGAGATCACCTCACTTGTGTGTGAGTATTTTTGTATTGTGAGGAAGATGAGAGAATCCATTTTAATACATGGACCACACAATGATGAGTTGTTATTCCAAAAGATATGGTGTTACATTAGATTTGGGTTTGATCTCCAATACGAGTTAGTGATGAGTCCGGAACATTGCCCCTATGGTCATGGTTGGTCATTTGAGAATAAATAGATCAATCAATATCAAATGATAATGATCATTCATGGAATCTATTTAATTTATACACTGTTTTTTATAAGTTTTTCATGTTTACATGATCACATAAAATATAAAATAACTTCATAAAATAAATTAAAGTTAGAAGAGATGAATTTTTTCAATGTACTTCATTGTTAGTTGTGAGTTTGTTCACATTGTTCAAGCATATCAGAGTGAAAAAAAATTCATTTTCAAGAAATAATTAATTTTAAACCCCTCAATTAAATATATAGTTTCAAACTCCTTCCTTCATTCAAATATGACCAAAATTCTATGTGTGGGGTTCTCGTTAGCCCTAGGTGAGGGTGACTCCTATTACAGGGGAGTTCCCATGAGAGTGATTGGTTGAATTTTATAAAGATGCCTACAAAGAAGTAGTCATATTCTTCTTTTTGTATATTTAAATTCTATGTGATGATTAAATGAATTTTATGATTTATGGAATCTAGGACTTTACCCAACAGTTCAAGGAGTTGTGAGTTAATGTTTCTCGAAAGAAAAATGCCTACATTGAAACTTTTTTTGTAGTGGTGCATCCATAGCCTGGACTATTATGAGAGGTTATGAGTATACTATCCACTAGAAGTCTAAATTTACTGGTAATTATAAATCATATAGTGATTTCTACTAGGGTTTGATTAAATATTTTGAGATATTAAATTATTTAATCAGTCTATAAGGTTGTATCTTTAATCAAGATAAATTTAATAATCTTATAGTGTTTATTTTTATTTTAAAATTTGAAATAAGGACACATATACACTATGATTAGTACTTGAAAAAGAACATATCCTAATTTTCATGAATTTCCAAGAGTAGTACAGGAACTTGTGCAAAGTATTACAATACATTAAATTCATGTTGTTGGAGTATCCAATACCTATTGAGCTACCTCTAGAAGTGAGGGTGTTAAATATTCTTATAGGGGAATCATGTATGGAGAATTTGATGTTTACATAATTATTTCGTCATCAATTTCCAATGAATTATGGATACATCATGAGGAAATAAATGATATCACAAGTTGTCTTACCTACAATATGTTTTCAAGGAGAAAGTGAGGCAAGATATATATTGGGGGATAATTATACAAGATACGTGTAAATTGACATATGGATCATTATCATTAAATAAATCCATTTTATATATAATTTTCACCCAATTACACTAGTTTTTTTAAGATTAAAAAATTATTATAATAGAGAAAATACTTCATTACATTTTTTGTATAGTTTTATAAGTAAATAATAACTTAAAAAGAGTATAATCTTTTGTTCTTATAGAGAAAAAGATAAAAGACAAGGAAAAATGAAAATTGAAAGTGTAACACCAAAAAACCATCACAAAATCCTTCAACGAAATTAAGTTGAACATCATGTACAAGAATAATTTCTTTTCATGTCATGAAATAAGCCTATGTTAGATAAAATTCAACGAACTGGATTGAAGAATCAAGAAGTCTCTTCTTCTTCCGGTATGCTCATAAATTGTATATAATGTATATGATATACTTCATGACTATTAAAAAAATATTATTATCATTTTGGTGTAATTATGTATATTAAAAAAATTGGGTTTAAAAAGTTTTAAAGTTAATGCATTAAGATACTCCTAAAGGGTGAATCTTAAGTCAGCGGTGAGAAGTGTACAACTTAAAATTTATGAGATTAAGGATTCTAGTTGGATTTTTATTTTGAATAACCAAAACATTTACCTCACATGTACTCTGAACATAAGGATATATTATACTATTTATTAAATGATTTTTTTTGGGTGTTTAATAGTCAAAAAAAGTTTAATAATGCTAGAATCATTGGCAATAACCGATGAATAAAAAAATGTAAAACATGGTTGTCTGTTATTGTCGAAAGAGAATTACTTTTCCTGTAAAACATAGTAGTATTCAAATATGTACCCAATATTGTTTATGTAACATTGGATTTATAGAACCTAGATATTATCGACACACCAACATAATTGGTTTTAGATAAAGTAACCCTTGTAAATAAATAAAATCCATAAATATTTCGAAATTAGTTCCGTTATACATTGTTTACATGACCAAGGCAATCCTAGTGGTAGATATAATTATTTAGATTGAATTAAGAGTTTTTTACACTGTAAAAGTAAAGTATTAAATATTCATGGTTAGAATTTATGATTTTATTCAGGCCTAGGTGTTGAAAACTATATTAACAAAGAATTCATTGATCAATAAAATACTGCATTGAGTGACTCCTAAAGGAAAATTTTGTTATACACATCAAATTTAGGATGTTATTAAAGATGATATATGATGAGTAATGATTAGTATTACATGAAAACATTTATTTATAAAATATACCATGGATTAATTCCCAAATGCACATTTGTTTATAAACATTGGATTCAATATTTATGTAAAGGGATAATTAAGGTTAATATTCATTTACATTAAAGGAAATTTTATTATTTTTCAATAAATTATTTGAAAATACTGACATATCCCATAACCATATGCTATATATAATGAAAAATCAATATAATATGAGTTATCACCCTCAATGTTTATTTTTTATTCACATATGAAGAGGAAATGAAAATAACAAAGATAAAAAGCACCCCAATCCTGACCCTATCTCTAACCAAGGAAGGCTTTTACAGAGGTCTAAAATCATGAACCATGAGAGCATCCCCTTTGATGAGATTAGTCCCTTAGGACTTCTTGATAGCCGTAGTATGAATCCATACATCTATCTAAGCATCAAAATCCAATGACGCCAAATTATCCGAAATTGTGTTCCCTTCTCTCCATGTGTGGAGGATGCGACACCTGCTACTATGGATGATTTTGCACTTCTTGGTAACATATCTCACCTACCAAGGGGAGTCACCATACCCCTTCAAGTAATTATGCACAATCAAGCAGTATGTTTAAACTTACCTGATCTCCAAAACCTTTTATTTTCATTATTTGAGGCTCGTAAGAATACCCAGAGCCTCTTCTTGTAAAGAGAATCCCATGCACCAGCCTGGATGAGAATGCCAAAATGACCAAACCTTTCCATCATGCACAACCCCACCTACTCTCATAACACTGGAGACACACAATCCATCCGTATTTAGTTTCAATCCATGCTGAGGTGTACACCCAAAATTCTAATTACATGCACTGTTGTTGGTCTGGATACCATCGTAGGATCTCACATTAAAAAGGAGAAGGGGGGATCCTCCATCTAGTTCCCCACCACCTCGTCCAAATAGATGAGGATATTCCAATCCCACACAATAACATCACAGGATGAAACATTCGAGCCTTCTACCCTACCCTAATCAGTTCCTTCTAGAGGCACCAGCACCCCGCATATAGCACCATAGATCGAGCTAAAAATTCCACGCCACCTCCCCCTATACCTTGGAACCATCCATCGAGAAAAGGAAGGATCACACAAACTATGGTAGAGACCTCAGTGAACACCCCAAGGATCTTCAACATATCACACACCCAATCGCTATTGAAGAACACGTTGTTTGTGCCCTCCATACTATGGGCCTTGTATCACACACACCTCGAAACATAAGGGATCCCGTAACGCTGGATATTATCATCGGTCAGGACAACCCTGTTCCTGATCCTCCATGATAGAAAATGGAACATGGTAGGGATGATACTCACCCAAATGGTCTCATCCCTATCATAAGTTTGTCCCTATTCGTTGGATTTGCACCGGAATTCCATCGCTGTTAAACAACCTGAAAAGGAAGGAGTGACCAATCATTTGTCCAGCTCTGAACTCAACTCAATGATATTGAAGAGGTACTACTCTTCCTCGTTGAGAATCGTTTTTATTGAGGGAATGATGCTCACATTCCAGAAAGAGAAATCCATGACTGGGCATTTAAGGAAGCCTAGGGGTTCCCCGCACTAGTTCTGGTGACAAAAAGAAATGTCACATCTCCCAATGATCCAATGAGAGTGTGGCCTAAGGATCATGATAATGGGTCCGATCATCAACCAGAGAGAGGAGGGGTGCCCCCCTGTAATATCTCAGAGGCTGTAGATGTAAATGTGCGAGAAATTCGTCCAGAGAGTTTGTTTCTCTAGAAGGATCCATGAAATCATAGTGTGAATGTAGTAAATGGTATAATCTAGGTTTCGCACATTAATGCATCACTCACCCACTGGCTTTGCCATCCTACTCTAGGATACCCTGTTCCACTTTCCTTCAGACAAATGGTCCTACAAGAAACTTGCAAGGATCCTGTCAATTCTCTAAATGAAACCATTGGGAACCTTTATTTATGAAAGGCCATGAACCATAGAGGCCACAAGCACATTGTTAACTAAGGATAACCTCCCCCCCCAAAAGAAAAGAACATATTTTTCATGTTCAGAACTCTATCAGTGATCCTAGACAAGAGCGAGTTGATGTCCCTAATTCACCGCCTTCCAGAAAAAATTAGGGCCACAGGATAATCCATCATCAAATTCCCCATGAATGCCAAGATCCATGCTAATAGTATCCACCCACTCAGGGTTTCACCTGTTAGATATATAGAAGAAACGTTTTCAATATTTAATTATCTGACCACTCCAGAGACAATATTCCTCCAACAGTTTGATTAGGCGGTAGATGGATTTCTTAATTGAATTCATAAATAAGATGGTTTCATCTTCCAAAATTATGTGGGAGATAACTGGTGCCTTAAAATGGATGTGATGTAGCAGGATGCCTCATAGGTGAATGCTTCTGTGAATCAGATGACTCCGGAAGTCCCGAATGAGGATAGAGAGGTTCGGCTATATGGGGTCCCCTTATCTAAGATCCTGAGTGGACTTGAAAAAGCCATATGGCTTCCCCAGAAATTTTACCAACAACCATGAAGAGTTGAAACACCAAAAAATGATATCAATGTTCCAAGTGTTGAGACCCATACCCGCGAACAATTTGTTGATAAATCTCCATTCTACCTAATCATATGCTTGGTTCATATCCATCTTAATAATCATGTTAGACAATCGAGTCTTGAATTTTATGTCACTGAGAATCTCTTGTTCCATGGAAATTTCCTCTTATATCGATCGCCCCTTTATAATGCATTGTGGTTCCAAGGACACACACAAGGGAATATGAAGAGACATCCTAGAGTTAATGATACTAGCTAACCTTGTAGGGGAAATTACACATTCTCACAAGACGATAATGAGAGATCTATATGGGGTTCTTATGTTTTAGAAGATGTACGATGGGGGGGGGGACTTGAAACTCATGGAAAACTACCCCCTACAAATAATTGAATTGAAGTGATCATATCTTCTTTCATGGTGTCCCTAGAGGACCTATTAAAAGGCCCTAATAATCTGTCCGGACCCTCAGTGCTGTACAGATTTAGGTGCATGAGTGTATCTTTGATCTTCTATTCTCCTGTTTCTAACACCAATCCTTCGTTTTCCCGATATGTAATAGAATTTGGGATCACAACCAAAATATATGAGTGATCTGCATGGTAACCATTATATAGGCATTCGTTGGGTCCGCTAGTAGGTCCATGAAGAAAAAATTGGTCGTGCTGCCCTCCACATCCTTGTTCTCCATGTAGGATTCATCCTCTATAAAAATATTCGTCTTGATCAACCTTATCATTTATATAATGAAGACATGAAAGAATGAATAATTCATATCTCCTTCTTTAATCCATTTTATCTTATCCCCCTCCTTGGAAAGGTGTTCCTATTTCATGATCATGTCAGCCAGAATATGTTTCATCTTTGTGAGTTCCTCATAGACACAATCATCCCACAAGCCCTCCATCCGACCATTGAGGTGTTCCAATTCCCTCTTCATAGCCTCCAATTCCCCATTATTATGTGGAATCACTTTTAACCACGCAATAAGTTTATACTTGAGCTGCCACAAATTATTTTAAAGCGTGAACCCTTTTTTGACCTAGGAGGGGCAACACCAGGTTGCTCTCATGAGATCATGGTATCCTGGAGTGGTTTCCCAGAATTAGCTAAATAAGAACCTCTATAATGTAGACTAAGAGGAATAAAACGAAACTGGAAGAGGTAAATGGTCAGAGATGCTCCTAAACCGATGAGTGACCATCGTACTGGAGAAAACATAGATGGTCTACATATTCTTTAGGCAACGATCAAGTTGGCACCACAGGCAACACTTCCCCCATTGGTTGTTGCACCAATTGAACCTATCACCCACAAATCCAAGGTCATAGAGCCATGTAGCTACCATGAAATTTAAAAAAGAATGGCTAGCTATCCTAGGAAATAAACCCCTACCCTTCCTTTCCACTAGGTCTGCCATAACATTGAGTTCAACCCCAACAAACCACGGTTCGGGGAAGGGGTCGAACTTTTGAAGCACCTCCCATAACAACTCTCTTAGGAGATGATCATAGATCCCATAAACCAAGGTCACCAAATATGAATAAAGAGCTAGAGTCACCCTAATAGTGATAAATTGGTCCCCAGAAGAGATTGTGGCCACATTGAAACTCTATTTCACAAAAATAAGATACGCTTATTAACTAAATCCTAATGCATTCACCCAAAATGTGTATTTTGATATAACTTTTTCGTTAGGATATAAACAAACTTGCTTCCAGAAAAACGAAATGTGCGTCTAATATAGATATCTTAAATTTTTCTTATTATATTATAGAAATACGTAATGTAGAAATGTTATAGTAATGCTTTGATCTATATTTCTATAAGAGTGTTCACATCTCTATTTGAGATAGTGGGATAAATATTTAATTGAGTTTAGTGAATGTTGTAGATGCACAACTTCTGGGAATGGGTACATGACTGACAATAGTATCTTGAAATGGAATGTTCCTAAGCACATATTTCCTAAGTAGGATAAAACCATGATAAATTTTTAATATTCATCATGTTCAGTGATACATTATTCCTTGAGAATAATGGATCCTATAATGATTCACTAAATGGAAACAAGATTATATTTAAAAGATCAATTAAAATTTAAAAATGGATTGCATGTATCTAAGTATAAGGGATTATTGTTTATAATAATTTCATGGGTATTTAAGTGAGAATACACATGGGTGGCACAATAATGGTACCAATAAGGCTCAATTGGTAATACCAAGTCATTATGCATAAATCTATTAGAATTATACTTATCATAGTGATTTTCTATGTTCGTTAAATTTGTAATGGATTTCAATACCACCAATCATTGATGGAATCTATACGATGTTTTCGAAAATGTTGGTCACACTAGAGAATTCCAATTTGGGTTAAAGATATTAAAATATAGTTCTATATTGAAGTAAAAAACAATATCCTAGAATAAACATTTCAAATGATTTTTTTATATATATTCATGAGGTTAGTGAGAGAATCACTATTTTTAAAGAAAATATGTTTTGTAACATATGAAATAATAGTTATCGGTCTTATAGATAGTTAAGACCATAATGACTGTAACTGTCCAAATATTGACTCATAGTAACAAACTATGTTCTAACGAATGAGATCCACTTAGGTAGATATAATGTTTTAATAGACTAAGTGAAAAGTACATATACTGTAAACGTATTGAAAAATACAAGTTGGAACAATTCAATATAGAATTGTTACCAATCACATAACATATCTCTCAACAAGAGGTCATTCACGGGACATAAGACGAGATTAAAGATGTGATTAGAATTATATAATCCCAAGAAATGGATATATCACATATTCCATGTTATGTACAAGATATGACATTGTGAATATATACCTAATGGTTGGAAAATTTCAATATAATTCTGGAGAACTACATAGGAAGTAGTAAAAAATATTCAATTTTACATGAATGAGAACACAAGATATGTACCTGCTATGTGGAGAAGAAAGTATACCTGTTATAAGGGGAGAAAAACTATCCCTTTATGGTCAAATAAGATCTAATGTCACACTAATGGTAAGTTTATGAGAAAAAAAATCATCCAAGCCAGTAGTATCCATATCAAAAAACACCTAGTATGTTGCGACTGTAGATGTAGATAATGAAAATGTTAAATATATATAATGATTTGTTCCAGTTATTAGAATCACACGTAGTTAGTAATGTTTAATTATAATATGAATTATGATAACTCTACTACTAGTATCATTCATGATGTTAATATTTGAAATTGGAAAAAAATACTTGGGGAAACCATCTGTTGATGTGTCTTACTCGAAGAGGTGATGTCCTAGATTGAAGAATTTCCATGCAGTAGAGATGTGGAAAACCCAATGACTAAAGCCATAACCCAAAATAATCATGATCTTATCAAGTGAGTGTTAAAAAAGATATTTAAAAAATTGGATATATTGAATGTGGGAGTGTTGTAAAAGTGTGTTCCCTAGACCAAACATAATTTGTAATTATTGAATACCATGTCATGTATATAGTGAGTTATGTATGATGTAAGCTTATTGTAATAGTGTTAATATTTATTCATCCACTATTTTTTTTGGTAATCTCAATAAATTATTTTTCAAAATTAAATGGTTATAGCAGTTCTGAGTATATTATGAGAACCTATAGATATAATAACATTGATCTAAATTATATGTCCTTTATACAAAATATTTCATAGTGACTGGACATAGATGATGTATAACTATCAGGTGATGGGGGATCATAACTATTTAGACAACTTCTCCTAATGTTTTTTCAAGGTGATCTTGAGTAGATGATATCATGAGGGCTAAGTCTTCAATAGGAATACCCCATGTTCAATGTTTCATAGGTGGTTCCTATATATGAACATGTGTAATGGTATCCTTACATGAGATTATTGTCAATGTATACTGTTTGATCACAGAATTTTGTGCAAGGAAAAACTATGGAAATTAAGTCATAGATAAGTAGCCTATATTGGTTGTGTGCTTAGTAGTATGGAATTGACATAATAATCAAGAAAGAACTTTTCTCTTCTAATGTGAAGTGATATCTTGGGCCCAATTAAACAGGATGGAAGAACCTTTACTAAATCTATGGACATATTAGAACAAGATAAGTCTATCCAGCTAGGTCAATGAACAATAAAGAAAGAAAGGATGATAAAACCAAGTTTTCATCCTACATTATGAAATATTTCATGAAAAATAGATTATATTACACACAATGTGTTTAGAGGTAGGTTTTTTGTTTATATGACGTTTCTTTCTCACCTTAGAGTCTTTGACGGATTGCTAGACTTTGCCCTTGGTTTGTGAATAGTATTCATTACTATCATCATGAGGTCCCAGAGGGTTATATATAACAGAGTATTCAAAATTATACAGTATTTATATGTATAGAAATATAGGTCCTAGTGGGCCCCGCAATGGGATCTGAGATCTGCATGAGAATAAATGATCACCAATTAATAAATAAATTCCTTATTATTCAATTAAAGAATAATCATAGTTAAATTTATTTACTAAAAAATATTCATAAGGATTAAGTGAATATGCGGGAAAATATTATACGAATGAATATTATTTTAATACTCATGGATTTTTTAATAATTGTGAGAAAAAAGAGTCGAGTTAGTTACTCATTGTTATCCTGTAATATATATTATATTAAAAGAAAGTGATAAAAATATAAATGATATTTATGACTCAATAAATTAATAATAAAATATAATTTATATTTTATTTAGTAGGTATTAAATATCCAAGGGTCGGTGAGACTATCTCGGCTCTTTTAAAATTACACTATAAATGGAGGACAGGGCTATAACATACAGAACTATTCACTGCATGTTGGGCGATATCTTCTCTCTTCTACCCTACATTTTAGAGAGATAAGATGATGATTTGGGCTTCTAATTCAAGTTATTCTTTATCGATTGATGGATCATCGTAATGGTGATCATGGGGGTGTAAAAGTCATCATCAAATCTCCACACTAGAACCCAAAATTTGATGATTGACATTCTTGTGAAATTTTTTTTCATGTTTGCATAATCTTGTTCGATTATTCATTGGATCCTCTGAGAATCAATCATTAGATATGAGTAGAGATTGAGGCTGTCTTTATATCAAAATTTTTAATTTTTTATTTAATACTTGTGCTTAAAATTCATCATACATGTTCTTTGGGCCTTTACCAGGGCTGTGATTCATCGATGAAAACATATTTACGTCAGGCAGTGATGTAATTTTTTAAATCCCTAAAATATATTCTTTTTTCCCTTGTTTACTTTTTAATCATCATTTTAACTTATTTTTTATATGTTCATTTTTGGACTTCAAAATGCATTTTTTTTAAAAACTATCTTTTGTTATGTTTTTCATTTTTATCAAAAATTGTACTCTACCAATTATATGAATTGAATTTGATAAAATGGATTTCTTATTTGGAATAAGAATAATAAATATAATTTAATAGGTCCAAATTAATTTTTGTTCATTATGAATATTAAAAATAGTAAATATTTTTTACCTCAGTAAAAGATATATAATTGTGTTAAAACCGTAGGGTGAAATATTAAAATCTACACACATTCCTTTATCCAATTTTATGTGTTTTTTTTCAGTAAAATTTACTCTCATGGAGTTAAATAATTTATTTTAAATCATTATTTTGAATTTTGAAACCTATGTTATAATTTATTGAAATTAAAAACTATTTTGTGTTTTTGAATTTAATTGTGTGGTTATAAAATTACATTTTGTTTTGGCTTGATCCAAAAGTATAAAACCTTTTGTTTATATTTAACTAAAAAATTAATGGAAACCAATTTATTACATTATTTCAAAGTAAAATTATTTTTACTAACAAATTTGGCATTTTAGTAAAAACATTTTTCTTCCATTCTGTGCTCTTATATTAAAATTAATTTAGTCACACTATAGAAATTAAATCTGATAAAATGGAGTAAACTTGTTAATAAGTATGTCCAATTGTTTTAAAAGGATTATTTTATTTTTTTCATATAATTAATAAATGTTAAATTGTCATAGATAATTATAAAATGTGTTTAATGTGATTTAACTAGAATATAAGGATTCAAATGTACCCAAAACTTGTTCAAATATGATTTTTTTTAGATTATTTCGACCTTATTTACTCTTATATATAAATTTTTTAATCCTTTGTTCTACTTGACCTCATTATGATATATATATTTTAATCTTTTAAACAATTCCATGTGTGTCCTTCCCATCCCCTATAAAAATGATACCACCTATACTCTTTTATTCACACTTCAGAATCCTTTTAGCTCAATAAACCATAACCAAATTCCTCACCAACATCTTTATTTAGGTTTTAAATGTGTTTTTTTAAATACCAGCCCTACGGTCCCTAGGAAGAGATCTAAAGGAGTTATTTGAAAGAATAGGTTATCACCTTAACTGATCACTTTCTTTTTACTTCTTCTCAAGTTATATTAATATATTGTATTTATAATAATGTTATAAATTTATTATCCTAAATTTAAATAATTTTTATTATGGTTAGCAAACCATCATTATCAACCTTATTCCAGTCCTTCAGATAGTGAAAAGAAAATTTCACGTGTATATATGGTTTACCATCACTATATGGTGTTTTAATTTGTTTTTCATCACGTGTGTAATTTTATGGTTATAATGATGTATTTAATAAATATATATTATATTAATGATATAATAATGGTTATATAAAGTTGATTTTTTATTTAATTTTCTATTTTTTCCATCCATTGGAATGTAAAAATGGAATTCATGTGTACGCACAGCCTACCGTCTCCATGAATGATATAATTCATTTTTATATCTCTACCTTTTTAGTATGAGTCTATATATATATATAATGAATATATATTATATTTATATCATGAATAATATTCAAGAGATGATGTAACCATGATTAAAGTATAATGATGAAAACTACCAAACAAATACATATGTGCAAAACGAAGTAGTAATCACCTAGAACAATGATTTTAATAAATAATTATTAATAAACTAGTGATGAAAGTTTATAAGAAAATAATATGTGGTATTATATATACTATTATGGTTCATGAATATATTTATAATAATTATATATTTATTATACATTATTTTCTAACACACACAATGGAATTTAGATCTTACGTAAGGTAATGTTTGACTATATTATAATAATTTGAGGTTCCTAATGTTTAAGCCTCAAATGGGGGAACTATATGATATTTAAGTGTTAAACCCAATATATTTTATTATCTTATGGTAATTTCTATAAATTAAAATTTTACCTTTTATTTTACTCTCTTTATGTGCTCAAGATATAATCAAAATTAAGGAAAACTTGAATTGTATTTCTACACTATTGGGAAGATTTTTATTCTATGTACATATTGTATTTAAAATGTTTTAAATAATTTTTTAATGTTTTCTAATTATTTTTTAAATAAATTTATCACTTATTATTTTGGTGCATAATGAATATTTCCTTACTACAGACCTAGTTTTACACTCCCAGGGGATATCCTTGGGTTATTTCACATTTTCTTTAAAAATAATCATGAAATATTTGAATATATTTTTATGATTTGAGAATGTTCTCAATGAAACCATGTGCAAGATTCTGAGATTAGTTATAAATAAATTTTGAATTTATGTTAAGTTTCTTAATATTTTCCAAATTTTACATTCTGATTTATAATGTTATGATCAAATCAATTGTATTATTTTTTCTGATTCTTTTACTAGGTCACACTCACCATATTCATTTGTCATAATACTGGAGGCACATTATTATCCTACATTCACTCTTTCGAACGGTAGGTGTCATTCATCATTTTTAGTGGTGATGTTTTATCCTTGATGAAAATGGGATTACGAGATGTAGGTTTCTCCTTCCTTATATTCCTCCATGGAAGTCATCACCTAGTGTGAGTCTCCCTTGTAGATTTATGTTGTGTTCATGGAACTAATTATTGGTTCCATATCCTTCTACACTCTAGTTAATTAGGTTTCTTCAATCTGGAAATTCCCAGGGGACTTGATAGTGAAGTAATCTTCAATCAAGAGAGTAGTCACATTGGGCATCACTGGAATATCTGGCTGCTTTGAACATTGGTCAATTGTATCTTCCTCATAGGATGGATCCTCATAGAGTCATATCTAGGCATGAAACCTAAGGCATCTTGTCCCGATCACAAGATATCTAATTGAAAATGCATAACTTCTAAAGTTTTCACCGCATGCATCCCATGGTGGGAAAGATGTAGCTAATGTTGCATGCACAAATAATCCAATGATTTCAAATTTGGAATACCATGTTTATCAGGAAGTAGTGATCTGAGATAGGTTGAGGGTTTAACTACTTGTAGAGATGGATTGAGACTGAACAGAATTCCCCCATGTAGGTGGATCGATACATCCCTAAGAGGGGGGAACCTGGAAGTCTTATTGATGAATGCATCCGAACACCCCATAGAGGTGGATCCGTGAGGTGAGTCCAAAGAAAGGGGTATATGTTAAACAATGAAGGTTAATCTGGAGACCACTAGGGTGGATAAAGGACGTTTAACCTTGTAAGGTGGACAACAAGGTTGACCATTGGTAAGGATAGAACCTCAATGAGTCCTCCTATGTACCCTGTTTAGGAGACAAATATCAAAACCCACATAGCTCAATGGATGGTGTGGGGATTACATATGAAATCTGTAATTCACAAGAGGATTACTCTTGATTGGATTATGTAGGTCTTATGCATTGGAGATTCCTAGGTGTTGAACTAAGAAATGATGATGGGGATGGGGATTAAACACATCCTGATCTCACCGGGATGTAGTATCCTAGGTAAAATCAAGATTGATTATGGTTGAAGTTGATGAAATGGATGGAATGGATCAATTTTTGGGTTTGGACCTCATATAGGCTTCTTACGTATCCCAGTTTTATGGGAATAAAATACCACATAGTTTGATAACGGGATTTTGGGATTACACTGGAGGGAGGCCCATGGAAATGGAACATGTGGCTCAGAATTACATGTCAAAACATACCATGGAAGATTTAGACTGTTTGAGGCTTACTCACTATGGGATTCTCATTAATGGTGGAGGTTGATGGATTTTATGTTCACTACCAACCTTTAATCCCATGTGATCCATGATCGGTGTGAGAAAAAATATGATGTAGGAAACCTATCACTCATGTTGTGAAATATGAATTGATGCATAATTATGTGGGATTTATGCATGGAGGATGCCTAGTTGATGTTTAGTTCCATGTTTATGGAATGATTCTAGCTATTTGTTTTGTCCACAAGAGTTTGAATGAGTCATGGGTGAATGTGATGGACTGGAGGGAGTGGATGATCTGGAAAACCACACACATCTCCTCCTCAACTGGTTGAAGAGGAATATGGTATTGAAGAGGGAGGAGACGTATCCGGTGCCAATCCCCTATATGACCCAGTAACCAAAGGGGAAACTAAGAGAATGAGTGAAAACCGATAGATGAAAGGCTATGAGTTTAATATAGCAGGTATTACTAGGAGAGTTTCATCTGCTAGGAATATGATATTGTTCTATGTGAGGAGAATCTCATTCTATGTCACTCATACATGGGACATCCTATGTTCCGTGCATTGTGTAAGGTTCACAGTTTAACGTCATGGGTTGAGGATGATGTTTCTCGGTAGTTTTACGTCATTAATCATGGATGTGGGGCACTCACTTCTTATCCAGTAGGATTTCATAACAAACACATATACACCTTTGGGAGGGGCATGGCCTTTAAAATTCTATTTTGGAATAGTATGGATGACTGTTCAGTCACTAGGTCCACATTAGTGTCCCTATACTAAAAATCTAGGGGGATTTTGATACCTATTCTGATATTCAATTGGTAAATAGGAATCTCGGGATTCACTTTAAGTGAAGTGGTCCACAAGAATCGGAGGAATGGGTCACATGAGGACTTGAGGTGTGTATGAAACGATCATGGATGGATGTGGGAGCTAGGATAAGTTATCCTTCGTCGCGGGGTGTTAGAAGAAGGGAGGTGACATAGAGAGGCCTAGGGGAAGGGATTCGTGAATTATAGGGCCTCTTAGAAAGGTGATTCACGAAGCTGGGGTAATTCATATATGATGGGGGTTAATGAAACCACAAGCACCCCTATGGGATTTCCTCCTCTATGAAGGGAATAGTAATTCATGAAAGGAATACACAATTTAGGTGGGGTATTGAAATAACTTTTTAGAGTGGGTTTCCTGAAGCTTGGTTAACATCTATGAACCATTTTGGTTTGGTTCACGATGCTCAGGGTTCGTCACGAATTAGGAGAAATTCAGATGTCGAAGTGTTGGAAAACTATTTTTTAAGCTAGAATGAGTCTGATTTTTATATGAAAAAGTGTCTCATGAAGCTCAAACATAGTTTTTAGTGCTAATTTTGGATTTTAGAATAATTTTGGTCGTTTCAGACTTGTGAAGCATAGGGTTAAAAATTTTTCTTGGTCATAGAGTGGTTCTAAACTCATAGAGAATTTCATCAACGCCTCACGCATTCATAGTGGGCGTAGCATCTATGTGAAAGGGGTTCATGAAGAAGACCCATAAAAGTGTTTCTTAAGGCTGTTTGATCTTGGATCTTCTCCAAACCAACCATGGTCTCTTCACCTAATCCCATGGAATATATTTTGGCACAAAAAAAATTCCCCCCATAATGGGAGCTGACAGGAAAAGGAGGGTCAAATTTTGTGGGAGAATCGCTGGAAATTTTGACAATATACTCTGTTCATTAAAGGTCATTTGTGGTGTTCACTCATGATGTATCCACATAGAGGTAATTGTTGTGAAGTCCATCATGATGTTCTGGCTATTGTGGACCTATAAATAGCACATGTGGGGCTCTCAATGGTACTAGATTTTTTATGTGAAGAAAATATTTGTTGCTCTCAGTTTGTGAAGCACTAATCCTTCATGAATAATTATCCTTGGATTCATCTCTTTGAGAATGATTTATGAAACATTTATCCCCGAACACTTTTTAGAAAATCGGGCATTGTGAATTGTACATTTGAAAAGAATGTATAGTGAATCCAATATCTACAAACCAAGCTTCATGAATGAACTTTGCAAATGACCTCCATGAACTAGTTTTGAAAAACTACTATGTTTCAACTTCAGTGGACACTAAGGAAGCTAAATGTTATGTCCGTACATATGTTGGTAGAAGAGAAAAATGGAAAAAATATCATGATCCGGGGATATGCTCGATGCACATCGGACCATGAACCACTACATAGGGTTCTTTTAGAGGCTCAAAAGGGGTGTCCTCAATGGAAGAGGATATTTATAGATGGATTTTGTTTTAGGGATGACATATTAATCCTAGAAACAAGAATAGATGAACTTGAAAACTGGTTTAGGGGCATATCAGGGAAATACTAGAGGTTTAGGGATGCTATAGACCATATAGGGAAGGATCACACACCCATTATAGATAAATTCCTCTATAACCACATAAATAATATTGATTTGGAGAGGTTATAGGATGAGGAATCTCCACCTCTGTAATATCCCAAGTAAGTAATGAATAATATATATTCTTATCTTAGTCTATTTATGAATTAGATAGTGTTTTAGAGACTTAAAATTAAAATTAATCCAATCTTAAGCATGGAATACACTAATATTTTTAAAATATTGTTTCACTTCCTTTTGATGGAAACCCGTTTTTAAATAAACCTTTTGACAATTCTACAAGATCTATTTGTCAAAATAAACATATTCCTCATGATTGGGACATTTAAATTTACTTTGGATAAATTTTTGGTATTTTTTTTCAATGTTCATTTTTTAATGAATAGTGAAAAATACTTCATTGAACATCAAAAATTCTTTTTCCTCTACTTTATTTATATGGTCAGATTATCATTCTAATTGGTAAAAAGGTGTAATTATAAAATATTTTTATGATTTAATCCAATGGTAGTCATTAGAATTAATTTCACTTTGGAATTGGGCATAAACAAGTGCCAAACTTTTCATAGATATTGTTTCAAAAAAAACTGATATTTGTTTTGACAGTGGGAATTATTTTTAAATTAACTATGTCAATTTGAATGTTTGGAATTTGGTAAAATTCATTCCATATTTGGAATCTGAAGGCCCAAATTATGTAATTAAGACTCTTGTTTTTTTACCAAAATGAATAGTAACGACGGTAATTATCTATAATTATCTTGATTAATTAGTAATCGGGTAGTTAAGGGTAATGAAATAATATCATAATAACAACAAATGATCCCAAAATGTGTCCTAATGCTAGTGGTAGTGTCATGGCCGACCTTGGGATGCCTTTTTTCAAACTTTGGGAACCCATGGAATCACTTGTGGGTGAAAGAGACACTTAATCTTTTTATTTTTAAATAAAGGAGAATGTCACTAAAGAATGTATCACCCGAGTAAAAAAATTTAATTTTGCCTATATAAATGATATCTTGGACAATAAATATTCATTGGAAATATAAAAATATTTCCTACATCATATTATTTTTTTATAATTTTTAGATAGTAAATAAATTAAATTATTTATGACATAATGATGATGGAGCGATTACCACATTAATGAAGGATTTAAATAAAAGGAAATGATAATTTAAAATATAAGTATTAAACCTATCAAAGATATATTGAATGAGTATATTTATAAAACTTATCAACTTATCCTCGAAATATATCAATTTGGGACCTTTAAAATTCAAAACGCATTTTAATATAAAGTAACATTTTATAACTTTCCAAGAGTGCCCCTCCTTTCCTCTTATAAAAGGCCCCCACATCTACCTCTTTACACACACATCTCAAGCCATTGGATCGGCCAAGATCAGATCATTTTATATATCCACTTCCCTCTCTTCATCCTAGAAGACTTACCTTAGGTAGAAAGCTTTTCAAGAAACCCTTTTTGGTTCAAACAAAGAAGACTTACCCGATATAATGGTAATGTCTTCACTTGTGTTCTTTTGTTTTATTTTGCTTCTCCAACCCCATAAACACTTTTTATTCCTTCCTTTTGTAACAGAACCAGTATATTCAATATACTAGTATTTTTTTTATGAGATTTATTAGAGCTACACTTACACACACCTTCATCTAATGGTTAAAGAACATACTGTTTCCGTGGATGGCGAATTTCTGCCTCACGAAACGATGATTGATCAATATTCTTCTAACACCTTCAAAGGTGGCCATTAATATTTCACTCTATTTATATATGATATATAATATTTTTATTTTTTCCTTAATCTTCTGTATTTTTCATTTATGGTGTACCTTTATGGTTTCCATTATTGGTAAATGCGATATCTTTATTTTAAGAAGTGCGGACTACCGCCCCCTAAAAGTGATTTGATTTGTTAATTCCATATGTGGGATGGATAAAGGATGGATATAATGATATTATATATTATATTATACTGGAATTATAGTATACAATTATATCATTATGATTCCATTCCATTAAATAGGAAATAGAAATGGAAGTAGCGTTCATGCGTACGTACGGCTTACTGTCTCCATGAACGGTGCATTTCATTTCAAACCTCTAAATGTTATGTAATATTATAAATGCATGTATATACTGGATATATATGATATATATGATATCTACATCATGAATATAATTTTTTATATAATGAATATCTTAGCACATGAAAAATTTGTAATTACAAGAAGTTTATTTTTGACTCAAGTACTAATGATCGACAAAACGACCAATATTAACTTAAATAATTACATAGGGTTCATAACATACTAATAAGTGATATAAAAGAAATAATGAACATGAAAAAAGGTTCTTATGAAATTAGATATTAACTCAAGTTTATTATTCAGGAGGTTAAAGAATGATTGAGTCAAGTCGGACCCATGGTGAGGGACTTCGTCTCAATCTCCTTTCATTAAGGCATATTTTGTTCAATATACAACTTTATTTTATACAGTGTATAAACCCCATTGACTTTTACATCTAGTAAAAAGGAATATTTTTTATACAAATCATTTTACTAAATGACAAAAGGAATGTTTTTTTGTCATACGTATGCGGCAACAATGACTTCTCCCCTGCTGTGACCATTATTTGAGTTTCGGCTTCCTCTACAAGCCATAACTTTTTTTTAAATGAAAAATAAATACCATGTTTTACTTTTCTTTTATTTTGGTATTGAAAATGGATTTCATAATGTTTTTATTATATCAATTTGTTGCATTGATATCTTGTGACATAAATGTGGAAATTTTATGTCTCCTTTATGCATGTTTTATGTGATACGATTATGTTATGGTTCTAGGGAATTGTTATGAAGACGGGTGGATCTGTGATAAACTAAGGGCGGGTGAGCCCGATATAGCTCTCCAATTCATTGGGTAACATGAAGGGGTTAAACGTTATGGTTTTTTCGAAGAGATTTAGGGAATATACTATGATGGGTATTCCAAACGTAACCATGAGGATTACTCCCTATGTAAGAATGTTATGAATGCCTCAAGTTACCTTTTTGTCTTATGATTTCTTTGATTTATTCATGATTTAATGAGGTATGTTAAGATGATTATGTTTTATGAGTAAAGTATGATTTCATACATGGACTAATGTATTCATTTCATACTTTTATATCCCTTACTAATATTTATATGCTCATCCCACGTTTTTGAAATGTTTTTCACAGGTCAAGGGAAAGGTACATGATGTGATGATAGTTTCAAGGAAGTGTGAAGAAAGAATCCATTTTTTATTTTAAATATTTTTCTATTGATGGGGAAAGTGAGTACTATATTTTATGTAACCACTTTGTTTAAATTTGGAATGTAATTCATGATTTATGATCTAATTATCTAAAACTCTAAACCTGAAAAGATCCTCAACGTGTATTCTTGAAATAACTCAAGATTAAGTAATGTCTATGTTTGGGGCCTTATAGTTGGTATCAGATGTTGGTTTAGAAAACATTAGAAGTTAGAATTCCCTTAAATGATTATCCAAAAATATTTCTTTTTTTAATGGACAAATTGAAATGATATAGCATTTTAAGATTACCATGTTGCCTCATCTAAGACATGTTTGTTCAGAGTGGTTTAACATAGAGGAAACAGGGAACCAGTGTTAGGAAGGCATACAGAAGGAAAAGACCTTCCGAATCAGCATCCTGAGATTGTTGGAATTGGAACTGAATAGTTTGTTGCAGTAATGGCGTAGTTGGCTCAAGCGATAAAGGGTGGTGGTATCCATGCACGAGCTCATCCAGATCAACCGCAGAGGAAAATGTTAGTGGTGGAACATTTCATGAGGCAACATCCCCCATCATTCAGTGGATCATTTAAACCTGTGCTAGCTAAAGGGTGGATTAAAGCAAAGGAGATTATTTTTGATGTCATGGGGTGTTCAGACAATCAAAAGATTAGTCTTTCAATTTACCGTTTGGAGTGTGCTGCAGATCAGTGGTGGTCGATGGTTAAAAATATTAGGGACACTGATGAGATTGATGCTCTCGACTAGGATGAATTCAAAGGTATGTTTATTTAGAAGTATTTTCCTAATGTTTCTCGACTTATGTTGGAAAAACAATTATTAGAATTGAGGAATGTGGAGGACTCAGTGGCTTCTTATTAAGAAAGGTTCACTCGATTGGGAAGGTATGCTCCAAATTTTATCCAAGACCTTGACAGGAAAATAAATCATTTTTACTCAGGATTAAAGCCAAAATATTGAAGGGCATTGGATTCTCATGAGTTCAAAAGTTATGAAAAGCTTTTTTGATGTGATGAGAAGGTGGAAATTGAGTTTGCTGATGATCAAGTGTTCTATAACAACCAACAGAAGAAGAGACCGAGGTGGCAGGAGAAAGGGAAGAATTCTTCAAAAAGGTATGATGGTAAGAAAACTAAGTTTCTTGTTTGTGATAAATGTGGTAAAATGCATGGTGGTGAATGTATTATGAGTTTTGGAAAGTGCTACTGATGTGGTAAGATGGGACATAAGGCTCGTGATTGCACTGAAAATGATCAGGGTGGTGGTAAGACCAAATTTTATTTATAGTTAGTGAAATGTTTCAAGTGCAATGAGATGGGTCATTATGGAAATGAGTATTTGAAAATGATCTCAAATGACGAGAAGCAGTCAGATTGTAATCAGAAAGGTGTGGTAAAATCCTTTACAACTACTTCAGTAGATGTTGGGCCATCAAATGAAGTGGTATCAGGTACTTTTTTTGTTTTATCATATTATGCCAATGTGTTTTTTGATTCGGGGTCTACACATTCTCTCATCTCTGAAGAAGTTTCTAGTAAATTAGGAATTCCATCTTAAGAAATAACTCATGAACTTCTGGTAAAAAAACATTGGGGAAATGTTGAGGCAAAAATAATTTATAAGAGTCTTCCTATCCTTATCCGTAGAAAGAACCTACTTGAAAAACTCATTGTTTTACCTCTAGTAGAGTTTTATGTAATTATGGTTAGAATTGGCTCTCTATTTACCATTCTAAGATTTATTGTAGAGCTAAAGAAGTTTCTTTTCAGAAAGACTTTTAGTTTGTGTACATGAATGAACCCTTACTGTTGATAACATATCAAGAGGCTGAGAAACTTGTAAAAGATGGAGATGAATGTTACCTTGCATATATTGTTGAAAACAAAGTAACTATTCTGATTAATGCTGTGCCTGTGAGAAATGAGAATCCTAATGTTTTTTCAGATGAGTTTTTGGAATAATACCAGATCGGGAAGTTGAATTTACTATTGACTTAGTTCCTGATGCGATGAAAGTTTCAAAACCCCCTTATCAAGTGGCTCAAATTGAACATTTAGTGTTGAAGGAGCAATTGCAAGATTTACTAGAGAAAGGTTTCATTCGACCTAGAACATCACCATGGGGTGCTCCTGTTTTATTTGTTAAAATGAAAGATGGTTCAATGAGACTTTTCACTGATTGTGGAGAATTAAATAACATCACTGTTAAGAAAAAATATCCTTTTCCTAATATCAATGATGTGTTTGATCAGCTCCAGGGAGCTCAGTATTTTCCAAATATTGATCTAATATCATGGTACCATCAGTTAAAGGTAAAGGAAGCAGATATTCCAAAGACCGTGTTTTATACAAGATATATCCATTATGAATTTGTAGTTAGGCCTTTTGGGATAACCAATACACTTGGTATATTAATGGACCATATGAATAGAATTTTCCATGAGTTCATGGATCTGTTTGTGGTTATTTTCATTGATGATATGTTTGTGTTTTCTAAATGTAAAGTGGATCATGAAAGAAATTTAATGGTTATTTTGGAAACCATAAAAAAAAGATATTGTATGGGAAATTCATCACATGTGAGTTTTGGTTGAAAAAAATTTCTTTCCTTGGCCACATTGTTTCTAAAGATGGGATAACTGTTTATCCTGCAATAACAAAGGTTTTTGATGAATGGCCAAGACCCAAAAATATAACTGAGATTCGTAGTTTTCTTGGTTTGGTAGGCTATTACAGAAGGTTTGTTAGAAAATTTTCACGGTTATATAGTCCAATGACTAAGCTAACTCGGAAGGGTGTTAAGTTTATTTGGAAAAAAGAATGTGATGATTGTGTTCAGTAATTGAAAAGAAGATTGGTGAATGCTCTAGGTTTGGCACTACCTACCAGGAATGGTGAGTTTGTTATCTATAGTGATGATTCAATAAAAATACTTGGTTGCATCCTAATGCAGTATGATTAGGTAATTGATTATGCTTCATGTCAGTTGAAAAATCATGAGGTAAATTACCCTACACATGATTTGGAATTATCTACTATTTTTTTCGCTTTAAAAATTTGGAGGCATCAATTTTATGGTTTAAAGTGTGAAATATATACTGTTCACAAATGTATAAAGTATATATTCACTCAAAAATAATTGAACATGATACCGAGGAGATGGCTAGAATTAACCAGGGATTATGATTGTACAATTAATTACAATTTGAGAAAATAAAATAAAGTGGCTAATACTTTGAGTCGAAAAATTAATGCCTCACTAACCATGTTACGTTTGGAACATGATCCTTTGGTTAAGGATTTGATGAAATTTGGCATAGAAGTTGTTGGTGTAGGATGTTATTCTATTTTGTTTCAGGTATCAGTGAAATATTCTCTAGCAGACAGAATTATGCAAGCACAGAAGCAAGGCAGTGAGTTGTAGAAAAAGGTAGAGATGGTTCATAAGAGTAAGTAACCTGAATTCAACATTGATAATGATTGTGTTTTGAGATTTGGGAAGCGGTGTCGAACACGAGATTTCTAGGAAAAAGTGGGTGAAAGGAAGTTGATGGGACCAGAATTGGTAGAAGAGTTGTCAGAAAAATTTCAGCTGATACAGAGACACATGAGAACAGCTCAGAGAAGGTAGAAAGGTTATGCAGACAACAGAGAAAGGATCTCTCTCTTGAGGTAGGTGATCATGTTTTTATCAAAATATCTCCATGGAAAAGTGTGATGTGATTTGTTAATATAGGAAAACTGAGTCCAATGATCATTAGACTATATGAAATTCTGGATAGAGTTGGATCAGTTGCATATCAATTGGCTTTACCTCCGAGTTTATCTCAGGTACACAATGTTTTTCATGTTTCAATGTTAAGGAAGTACATGCCAGATCCATCTCATGTTTTGAGTCCATAGGTAGTTCTGTTGGAAGAGAACCTATCTAATGGGAAACAACCTTTCCAGATTCTTGAAAATAGGGTGAATGTGTTACGGAATAAGGTGATTCATCAAGTAAAGGTTTTCTGTAAAAACCACATGAGTGAAGAGGCAACATGGGAATCTGAAAATGCAATGAGGGATAAATTCCCCCACTTATTCGATAAATAAATAAATTTCGGGGAAAAAAAGTTTCTAAAGGGGGGAAGGATGTTACATCCCAAGTAAGTGATGAATAATAAATATTCTTATCTATGTCTATTTATGAATTAGATTGTGTTTTAGAGGCTTAAAATGAGAATAAATCCAATCTTAAGCATAGAATACACTAATATTTTTAAAAGATTGTTTTACTACCGTTTGATAGAAACAAATTTTTAAATCAAATTTTTGACAATTTCATAAGCTCTATTTTTCAAAATAATCCTATTCTTTATGATTGGGACATTTAAATTTACTTTGAATAAATTTTTGGTATTTTTTTTGACAATGTTCATTTTTTTAATAAATATTGAAAAATACTGCATTTCAAATCAAAACTGCTCTTTCATCTAATTTTATTATATGGTTAGATTATATTTTTAATTGGTCATAAGGTGTAATTAGAATATATTTTTACCATTCAATATAATGGTAGTCATTACAATTAATTTCATTTTGGAATTGGGCATAAACAAGTGCCAAACTTTTTATAGATATTGTTTCAAAAAACCATCTATTTTTTTGACAGTGGGAATTATTTTTAAATTAATTATGGATATTTTAATGTTTGGAGTTTGGTAAAATAGATTCCATATTTGGAATCAGAGGGTCCAAATTATGTAATTAATACTCTTTTGTTTTTGGAAATTATGAACAGTAACGACGGTAATTGTCTTTAATTATCTTGATTAATTAGTAATCGGTTAGTCAAGGATAATAAAATAATATCATAATAATACAAAATGACCCAAAAATGTGTCCTAATTCTACTTCTTGTGTCATGGACTACCATGGTATTCTTTATTCTAAACTTTGGGACCCCATGGAATCACTTGTGGCTGAAAGTGACACTTTATCTTTTTATTTTTAAAGAAAGAAGAATGTCACAAATGAATGTATCACCCGAGTAAAACATTTTTAGTTGTGTATAATTAAATGATATCATAGACAATAAATAGTAATTGGAAATGTAAAAATATTTCCTACATCATAGTATTTTTTTAAAAAATTTAGACATTAAATAAATTCAATTATTTATGACATCATGATGATGCAACGATTACCTCATTAATGAATGATTTAAATAAAATAAAAAGATAATGTAAAATCTAAGACTTAAACTTGTCAAAGACATATTGGATGAGTATATTTTGAAAACTTATCACTTTATCCTCGAAATATATCAATGTGGGACCTTTAAAATCTGAAACACATTTTAATATAAAGTATCATTTTATAACTTTCCAAGAGTGCCATAATTTCCTCTTATAAAAGGCCCCTACCTCTACCTCTTTACACACACCTCTCAAGACATTGTATCGGCCAAGCTCTAATCATTTTGTCTCTCCACATCACTATCTTCATCCTATAAGCCTTACTTTAGGCATAATTCTTTTCAAGAAACCCTTTTGGTTCAAACCAAAAGGAGTTACCCGATTTAAAGGTAATGTCTTCACTTGTGTTATTTGGTTTTATTTTGCTTCTACAACCCCCTAAACTCTTTTTAATCCATATTTTGTAAAAACACCAGTATCTTAAATATAATAGTATTTTTTATGAGATGGATTCGAGCTACACTTACCCACACCTTCATCTAATGGATAAAGAACATACTGTTTCTGTGGATGGGGAATTTCTGCCTCACGAAACGATGATTGTTCAATATTCTTCTAAAAAATTAAAAGGTGGCAATTAAGATGTAACTATATTTATATGTGATATATAATATGTGTATGTTTTCCTTAGGCTTCATTATTTTTAATTTATGGCATACCTTTATGGTTTCCATTATGGGTAAATGCGATATCTTCATTTTAGGAAGTGCGGACTACCACCCCCTCAAAGTGATTTGATTTGTTAATTCTATATGTGAGACGTATAAATGATGGATTTAATGATATTATATATGATATTATACTGGAATTATAGTATACCTTTATATCATTATGATTCCATTCCATTAAATAAGAAATTGAAATGGAAGTAGAGTTCATGCGTACGTACGGCTTACCGTCTCCAGGAACGGTGCATTTCATTTCATTCCCCTAAATGTTATGTAATATTATAAATGAATGTATATACTGGATATATATGATATATATGATATCTACATCATGAATATAATTCTTTATATAATGGATATCTTACCACATGAACTACATGTAATTTCAAGAAGTTTATTTTTAACTCAAGTACTAATGATTGAAAAAACGACCATTATTAACTTAAATAATTACATAGTGTTCATAACATGGTAATAAGTGATATAAAAGAATTAATAAACATGAAAATGGTTCTTAAAAAAGTTGAAATTAAATCAAGTTTATTATTTTGGATGTTAAATAATGATCAATTAAAGTCGTACCCGAGGTAAGGGACTTTGTCTCAATCTCATTTTACTGAGGCATATTTTGTTCTATACACAAATTTCTTTTATACGGTTTATAAACCCTTTGACTTTTATGTCTAGTCAAAATGAATCTTTTTTATTTGAAGCGTTTTACTAAATGACAATATGAATGTTTTTTTTCATATGTATGGGGCGACAATTGCTTCTACACTACCGTGACCATTATTTGAGTTTCGGCTTCCTCTACAAGACATAACTTTTTTTTAAATGAAAATTAAATACCATGATTTACTTTTATTTTATTTTGGCATTGAAAATGGATATCATTAATTTTTTTATTATATCAATGTGTTGTATTGATATCTTGTGATTGAAATGTGGAAATGTTATGTTTCCTTTATGCATGTTTTATGTGATACGATTATGTTTGGTTCTTGGGAATTGTTATGAAGACGGGTGGTTCTGTGATAAACTAAGGGTGGGTGATCCCGATATAGTTCTCCAATGCATTGGGTAATGCGAAGGGGTTAAACGTTAAGGTACCTTCAAATATATTTAGGGAATATACTGTAATGGGTATTCCAAACGTAACCATGAGGGTAACTCCATACATACGAATGTTATGAATTCCCCATGTTACCTTTATGTCTTATGATTTCTACGATTTATTCATGATTTGATGAGGTATGTTAAAATTAATATGTTTTACGAGTAAAGTATGATTTCATACATGGACTAATGTTTTCATTTTGTACTTTAATATCCCTTACTGAAATTTTTATGCTCATCCAATGTTTTTGATTGGTTTTCAGTGGTCAAGGGAAAGTTACATGATGTGATGAGAGTGTCAAGGATGTGTCAAGAAAAATCTATTTTTTATTTTAAAAATGTTTTCGTTGATGGGAAAAATGAGTACTATATTTTATGTAACCACTTTCTTTAAATGTGGAATGTAATGCATGATTTATGATCTAATTCTCTAAAACTCTAAACCTGAAAAGATCCTCAACATGTATTCTTGAAATTACTCAAGATTAAGTAATGTTTAAGGATGGGGCCTTATAACCACAGTATCAGATGATCATCAAGGTGGGATTGTGGAACCTGAAGAAAGGATGGACTGATGGGTAGGATTTGTGTCCGGGAAATAACTTCACTAATGAATGGGCCTGAGACTAATAGTTATTTTCTACATGCGCTGAATTTTGGGTAGAGATGAGGTGGTTAAGACTTTATAAAGTGACATGGGACACCTAGTTCCATGTATACCTTCCATATTAAATCACATTGAAGGTGTTGAGTATTTGGCCTCTAGGGAACAACATGTTCCACCAACATCATGGGGAGGTCAACATCATCCTTTGGGAACATTATCTGATCTCTTGAGTCCCAATTGTAGGGGAAATGTATAATTATTTTCTATCTATAAAGATTTGGTGGGAATATTAGTAGAATCTTACAGATCTACAGAATGCACTTCTGGAACTGGTGCGGGGAACCAATAAAGAGAAACTGAGGTGAAGAGATTTCCACTTTAAGCAGTGGTTCAAATATTTTTTGAACTTCCTAGAAGAGGGGCCTGGTGAAGAAGAGGTTTTATAAGGGGAGGAAACAAGTATGGAAATTTCCCATGAGGCCTTGTACATTCCTCAAGGGGCCCAATATGGCTAAGAGGAATCTTACATGCGAATCTTAGAAGCAAGCCAATGGAATCTGTGGGGATACAATATCAAGACTGAACCTCAACCCATAGTAATTTTAGAAGGATTTTGCAGGGATCCCATCTACATATGGATGATCCCGTTAAGGGATCTTCACATGGGGTTGGAACCAAGAACATTCATAATGCTGGTACTGTTGGAAATAAGGAAACATGTCAACCTCGATATCATAGTGCTGGTGAGAGGTAAAATTTACACTAGAACATTAGTTTGGAGAAGATGTTACTACATATTTGGGGTTTATTCCATTTTCTATACAGTTGGGTGGTCACACACTTGTGGGATATGAGTATCCAAACCCTATATCCCCATCTGAAACACAGTTCAGTCAGACAATTCTGAAATTATTTTGATGAATCACCCTATATCTGGGTCTAACAGAAATGTTGAGAAAGGTCTCGATAGAAGAATTATTTTCCTTCCACCTATTTCCCCTACTGAAGAGGGTGTTGATTAATGAAGGCACATGGACTGAAGAGAAGTGATCATATCTTTTATCCTTATGAGGTGGGATTCTGGTGGAAATGTTTAACTGTCAGGCAATCTGGGATCCATATAACCCACATCGGTTTGCAAGGATGTTCTGGTACCTACAAAGGTTAACACCGAAGGTGTAGTCGAATGTGCGTCATAAGTGACATCCTTCAGTGATGAGGCGTCATTGAATCATTTTCACATGAGAATATTGAAATATGAAGAATGAGTTATTGACACCCACAACTACATACGAGATAATCCATGAATATGGGAAGATTTGGGAAGATGAATACATGGGGTTAATGTTGAGGAAGTGAACCATATATACCAATGAAGTGGTTATCCCTCCACCACAAGGCTGGGGTAGAGAAGTGGCTAGAGCATTCCATGGTGGTAGAGATAGACTAGTGGCAAGATCCGGCCTAATTGGTACGGAAGTCGCAGTGGGGCCAGCAGTTCATGGGACCAAATAAAAAAGGTGAAGGAAAAAAGAAAAGAAACATCTGGGACAAATATCATTAGAAAATAGATCCAGGAGGACGGGAATCCATCTAGGGGTTTCCATGGGGAATCTTTCCATGATCTTGAAAAGTGGTACCAACGTGTGGACATTCCCAAAAATTCTGTCTTCCTTAAGGATTGGTCCAACATAGGTGTTTACAATCATTTCTATGATTTTGTGGGATGTGGGACCACATCAATAGGCATTGGAGTCATCTCATCGTGATTGGTTATGGAATTTTATGTTCCTCATGTATTAGGAAGTGGGGAGTGGTACATGTTGGAGTTGGCAGACCTAGTGCACTCCCAAGGCATTCCACGTCTGATGAAAGACTGGGTGAAGGTGTTTCTAGACATGAATTCTCCTCTACAACTATCGGTAGATGATATGGATTTTTTTTCCAATTCCTAAGGAATCAAATGAATCTTGGGGAGATGATGCTCAGGGGGGAGACCAATGGAGAGTGGTGACATCATAACCATCATGGGAGAATGGGACAAACTATTCAATGTAATATCTACCTCACCTTCTTGTTTTGTGCCTTTCCACACTTATTATATAGGTCCTCTAAATGAATCATATTTTGTGAAGAAGAATCATGTACAAGGGTCCCATGCTGGCAGGGAAGAAGGTGCACCGATGGGTGTGTAGAAACACACTCTGGGCCTTTGCACGGGACCAAAATGTACGGTGAGTTGATTTAGGTGGAGGAGTTCAGAGTGAGAACCCATGAATCTCTCGAGATCCTAGTCTTATATAGGAGGCTACACCATAGAATTATGATAGTTAGGACCTAAGACATCGATCTATCATTGTTCAGGTTTTGTAAGTTTATTTTCTTTACAGATTCATACTAGTCATCCACTTACAAGACCAACTAACCCGTTTCTTCTCTAAATAGTGTTTTATGTACTATGTGCTCTGTTATCAATGCAGGCCAGAGCATTTAGGGTTCCTTCTCCAATAGCTACATCGGTCAATGTGAATTTGATTTTCTGAGCTGTTCAGGCCATGGTCCCATGTGTATAGTTCATTGTGGCGATGAGTGACCCTACTAGTGGGGTGGAGGTTAGGGATAGCATGGATGAAATTATCAAGGAGGAATAAAGTGAGGAAGTCCAACCCCATGATCTAGATCCCATCCCATCCAACATGATTATGGGGGATGACCCTTCTTCTGAACTTCTTACAACCTTCACAGTGTATAATCCCATATATCTTGAATAGTTGGATAACTCCAATATATATATGTCTAAAGAAAATCAAATCAATCAATGTATGGTATGAATGTGAATCCAACACTTCATTAACCATACCATGAAGATGAACCTAGTGGGATATATGAGGTCTCATCCCCACTATTTACGAAACCTATGCACTAGAGTGGGGGAATATTGAGATCTTCATCTGCTAATTAAAAACTACTTTGCTGAAAAGGTACATGAAGAAATTCAACATCTGGATGTCTCCTATTTCAAAAAAAAGTATTACAAAATAGAGCGCTCTGAGAAGCCAATCAAGAGATCTATCACCTAGAATGAAAATTAGATGAGTGTTTCACATACATTTCCACTCAATATGAAATCATCATACAATTGATGGCTCGACTATTCAAGTCCTAGGGGAAGATATGGTAGGCATCACATTGAGTTCCCGATCTCTAGGTCGAGTGATACAAGGCATATATCGGCTCTAATAAGCTTCACTTGACATCTGATGAGGAAGAAATGAAGTTTTGAAGGTGAAGGAAGACCCTAGAGCCAATGCTCCAAAGGCTGGAAGATCTGCAATGCTCAATTACATGACTAGGCCCATAGGGGAAATCTGGATAGGAGTCATAATAAGTTATAAAATGTGGATGACCCTTCCTTTAGCTGAATTTATTTGAAATTTTCCTTCATGTGCACTTGGATGTATTTATTTACTTACATTAATTATCTCACTTCAATAATATTTTTGTGATACAACTGATGACCAATCTCAAACCTCATGAGGGTCATCTTCCTTGTGTGAAATAAGGGATGACCACATGATTGATCATTTGTATCAAGGAACCAGATAATCATTAAGCACATAGGGTATAATTTTTATAAATGACCACCCAGAGCGTTTGGGATGAGGGTGACTGAAGCTTCGAGAATAAGGCTCCTCAAACAGCTAACATTATTTTTGAACATGTGCTAGTGCACAAACATGATAACGCTAACAACATTAGAATCTATCTAAAAAATGGGATTGATAAGTGTGAATCAAAATAAAAAAAATAAAATCACAAGTTGAATTTCATGGAAATTCAAGATAACTACATACTATTTTTTAAACATATCATTCATATCATTAGCCCATAATGGGTACAAACAAATGAGGGTCAATAACTAACCATGTTCGAACCACAGAACTTGTCTCCTAATTTTGTCTGATTTCTTCTAGAATATTGGCCTAGGATGACAAGTAAGCTAAAGTGAAATGATACCATACCATTAGTTGTTCCCTTTATACATTCAATAGGATTCATATATGAATAAGTGGCATGTGAAGAGTGATAATTGAGTGATGGAATGTTTGAATGGATTCCAACAATCATGGGATCATGCCACCAGGACATACAACACATTGGTGTATGTGAATTGGTATAAACAAAGTGAAAACACATCTTTTGAGGGAACATCATCTCAAATGCTGGGAAATGGTTGAAAATTCAAAAAACATAGTCAATTGAGAGTAATGAAGTGAATTACTCTTATGATGAGGGCTTGGAATGCCTTACAGTTTAACATCATGCAATATGGATGATAGATATGCAGTTTATCATCATACGAAGAGGAAGATGAATGGTTCCATTTTAAAGCCACGTGATAATAACATGTATCAAAGATTAATGTCATGGGATATGGACACTACACATAGTTTATGGTCACATGGATTGGACCAAGGAAAAAATTATAAAGTCATGTTTCTTAGACTATTCTTCTTAGTTTAATGGCATAGTGTATTGACTACAAGATTCCCCAAATGGATGTCTGTTGCATGATGGGTTGTAAAACCCAATTTAAATGAGGAATAAGGAGACCTTCTTTTATCCAATACATTCCTTCGAGTTTTTTTCACTCACATTAATGTCATGATTATTAAACTTGAACAACTAGTTTAAGTTCATGTATTTTATACCATATGATTCCTTTTGTACGGTATTGCCATATCGACACACATACTACTAATTCATATAATCCCAAAATGGCCATGATTGGTGTGGTAAATATGGAATAGTGAAAGTGGGTCTCCTGACACATGGAAACAAAAATTAGGGGTGACAACATGGGTAATGGAATTCCACCACAATACAAGGAAGTCATTATAAGGTATGTTGAGAATTTCATGGTTGGGATCATGAGAGATTGATAGGTAGGGATCTATAGTTCACCATGATCGATACACATAGACTATGACCATGTCAGTCAATTATAGAGTGATAAAGAACAAGATCAACTATTGATCGTGTTGAAAAACATAGGATCAGTAATTTGATATCAAATATCCATTGAGGGGTTGGCCCAGGATTGGAGGTGATCAAAAAATGGCTTAAGACCAAACTATTTGGGGGTATGAATGAATTATAAAGGTGATGGAAATGAAAATAAAAAAATAATCATGTCTGGAATAGAGAGTATTAGAATGTGGCATCCAATCCCATACAGTGAGATCATTTTAAAATTTTGTTACTTACACACTAGAAAATAGTTTAATGTCATGTATCATAGAATATGGAGGGAAATGTTCAGTATTAGGGCATATAAAAATCATGCAGGAGATAAAAATCAACATGAATGAGGCCAAAGAAGCTTTTGGTCCACATAAAATTCATAATACTAACTGTATATAGATTATGTTTGTAATTTTGGGACCATAGTGGAGGCAAAGGGTCTGAAGAATTAATGGGTTTGTGGCTGCGCCCAAAGAAAAAATGTATGGGCATCACATTGTATCTCGTAAGGAAATGAATCAAGCCACACTTAGTTCTCAACCCAACTATGGTGAGAGACCTACACTAGAAAGTGTGATACCCTATAGTGAAGTAAATGAGGCATCTTGATATTTTTTAGGATACTTTTGTACTTTAACATCATGGGTTGAAGATGTTAGGCTATGTAGATTAAATTCATACAACTCATACTTCAGGGTTTGCAAATAGTTTAAATTCAAACTTTTTAATGTTTTTGTAAATAGTTTAAGTTCATCTTTCCTGGAACATGGATGAATGTGAATTCAAATATTTCAAGAAGTGCAGGATTTAAAACCCTATATTAATGTTCCAAAGAGGCTTTTTGTCACATGGAGTGATCGAGATGTTAGTTGTGCATAGTTTAAAGTCATACATTCTAGACCGTAGGGACAATCAGTTTACAACCATGATGTGTGGGCTGAGAAAAAAGGACATTTTATAGTGTATTTGTGAGGAATGAGAGAGGCACAAGATGATTTGAATTAACTAAGGAGGCTTGTGTACCACATGTACACATAGAAATGGACTGCTTACATTTTAAGGTCATATGACTAGACCATAACTGAGGCCAAGGGGCCAGGGGTTTGATAAGTTTGTAGTTGGTTCAAGATAAAAAATGTTTTAGTGTCACTACTTATCACATAAGGATGGGAATCAATCGACACCCAGTTCTAGAATACATGTTGGTAGGAGACTGACACTGATGGTGGAAATTATCTCTGGTGAGAGGACTGCGGATTTCAGTTCTTAGGATAAGGTTATGGAGTTTGATCGATGATGAGAGAATGTATCTATTGGTTATGTGTACTGTGATGTTATAATACTCCCAGCAAGAATAATGGATTATAAATTCCAACACTACACAACACATACCTAATAGAAACATCAAATAGTTTAAAGTCAAGATTTATGGACTGTGCTAAGGCCAGAGGCAGAAAATTTGATAAACCTGCAGCTAGAGAAAAATAAAAAATTTCTGGGAATCACTATAAATCCCATGATGATGCGAATTAATTCATACACAATTCTCAAAATCTAATGTAGTTTAATTTCATGTAGTAAGGATGAAAATGAACTAGTATGAAAGGAATTAAATATCCTGGATGGGTCTAATATTAGAGATATGGACGTCATTACTTATATCATGGGAATGAGAATAAATCCACACTTATTTCATGAATGGATATCTTCAGGAATATGTCTAACTCATACACAAGGAGTGGCATAATTTTTTTTGGTTGTGGTTGTTTTTTAAATGGATGGACCAAGATGGAAAATCTAGGAATCACTATGTATGATGTGTAGTTCAACGTTTTCAAACTAAGAAACTAGTCACTCATGCAATGTATTTCTTGATAATCATAACATTTTTTAGAAGAGTGATGCACTCTCTATCAACAGTTATCAAGGAGTGCATTGCATTAGGTAAGACCTTGTTTCTAATTTAAGGGTTTTTCTAATTGGGCTCCAACTTTGGATGATTTCATCTGGGTATCATTGGTATTCTGAGAGCCTACACTGTGTCACCATGTAGGAAGGAGTGGAGGAAAAACATCTTGTTGATCATTCTCATTATCTTGTTCTGGTTGATATCTACAGTGTACAAGTCCATTATCATATTATAATTGAGCTCTTACATCTCAACTAGACAGCCTTATTCCATTCTTTTGGGTGTATTCTGATCATAGAAAATTGTTCAGAGTGACGGAAGTTGTATCTCGATGGGAAGGACTTCCTCTATTCTGTATAGTAGGGATTATGGATTCACCTAAATGGAATAGAGATTCATCATCCAATAATACCATAGAGTGTTGGAGAGCATCACAAGAAAACTTTTCTTGTTCTGGCCCAACATCTTCTATATAATTTTCAGGAATGTTTTGTTAAATTACTTAATTTATCCATTTTCATGCACATAGTAGTGAGAAGTATAGTTGGACAAGAATCTGTACTTAGTGTACACCTTATTCAACTCAGTCACTCATAAGATGGTGTTTTTGTTTGTGAGAACAACATGAGTAACTATGAATCAATAGATGATATTGGAGATTAAGAGTTATACGATTTATAGGACCATGAATTACTTCATATGAATCGCTTCTAAACAGTTGGAAAATTTATCAGTCAGGGTCATAATGAACGTGAATTGATAAGATGTCATAGGTTCATATGGTCCCATGATAATGATTCCCATACTAAAATGGTCCAAGAATAGTTGGCAGTATGAAGGGTATCTGCAGCTCATGAACAAATATGGCATGGCTCAGATGCTTTTGGAACCTCTTGGATTACTCTATTCTATTATGGACCATGATGGGCCATAGTATCTCAGCCTTTAAATATGGTGGGATTACTTCAACCCTACCCGATGACCACCACAAGACCTGACATGAACATACTACATAACTTGGATGATCTCATATTCTTGAATGTAATGGATGATAATTCCATCTAACACATGTCTCTATAAACTCTCCTCAAGGTTGTCCCCACTCTAGATGGTGTACTGCGTTGCACACCGTCGGATTCACTCATGTTCGGCTCTATCAAGTGGGATAACTCCATGCTAAAGATACTTGAAAAAATATCTATCAAATCATAGGATAATTCCATTGTAGGGGGGGTCTGGAGGCCATGATGTTGAGGCACTTTCATCATGGTGGTTAACCTATATGAAACCATTATTTATCTGGGATAATGGGAGAGATGACCCTTCATCGTGACACATGAATCAAAAAATCATTATGTTTGGATTTTATAGTGATTCCTTCAAGAAGAAAAGGGAATCATCTCAACCATTCTATGATTGGGGGACATGATTCACCTCTGGATGAGAAGGGAACTATGCCATTTACTATAAAGATTGTTTTAGTAGGGGTACAAGCTCATGGTTCCGAACGACGCAATCTCCAGCAGTCAAGTTCATAATTTCCTCAGAAACTTCTTTTTCAAGTATGTAGTGGACAAAAATATCAAGATCTAGATTGAGACCAATAATGAGTGCTTATTACGCTACCTCATTGTTAGTGTATCCTTCTGATAGTAAGAACAAATAAGGTAGTACAAACTTTATTTGGGTGATGAAGGAAATCCTTGGGGACACTCTATTGAGCATGAGATTGTTGATACTTCTATTTTTATGGATCTAATATGCACCATAAAAGTACATGTTCTAATATGTAACAAGCAGAACAATTGAGTGAAAAGATTCTTCTGGGAAATTGAAATCTGTAGGGTGCAATTCTGGGGCCAGATGGGTGGAAAGAAAGACTGCTATTTCTTGGCCCTTGACATCATTCTACATTACAAACCCAATATTAAACTGTTTAAGTATCACTCCAAAGTTTCCTAGTTGTCCTATAAGCATTGAGTGATTTAGAAGCTAATTTATTGGGTCTACACAAGACACCAGTTATATCTCATGAAGCTACAAATAATACTACATCTTCCTCCCTATAAAAACTAGTGTGAGTAAGGTCTTCTAGATAGGAGAGTGCCTAGACTCATTATCGAGGATCATGTGAATGGTATATTTTAAACTATTATTTATCTGTTCATGGTTCTTCTAGGTTAGAAGGGCACCAATAGATCATTCTAGGGTAGTCACATAAAGGAAAAGAGGCTTCTTTGATATGGGTGGAATCAGAACCATAGGTTGTAGCGTATACTTCTTGATTTCCTCAAAGGAGGCCTTTTACTCTTCATCCCATAGATATACAATTCCTTTCATCAAGATCCTAGAGAGTTTCATAAACTAGTCAACCAGATTTTTGATGAACTGATGTATGTAGGTTAAGTGTCCCTGAAGGCCATGTATCTTCTGATGGTTTCTCAGAGGAAACTTATGGCTGGTGGACTTGTTCTTCATCAGGTTGATCTCAATGCCTCAAAATCTAACAGTGAAGTTGTGAAACATACCGGAGGTAAACTCGAAGGAACACATAAATGGTTTTATCATCAAATGATAGGAGCCGATGAATCCAAAAACATTCTACATATCACTATGATTCTACAAACACTAGTGGAATTTGACTGCCAGGTCATCCACAAATCATTCCACTAGTATCATGAGGATCAGTTTGAATATCTATTGCACGTATCCCTGGTAATGGGTTCCTACATTCTTCAAAACAAAGGGCATCACCTTGTAGAATAAGGTCCCTTGTGGTGATCTAAAGGCAATGGGCTCTTTATCTTTCGGTTCCTTAGGGATATGACTATATTTAGATTATTTTTCTATGAATGAAAGATCCTATAACCTATCCATAGTATTGATCAATAGTAGTATCACCAAAAGGGGAAATTCAAACTTCGGCCAATGGTAGTTGAGGTCCTAAAATTGGATATAGACTATGATCTTCAAGTTCTTCTTCTTGATCTGGAAAATGTTTTATGTCCACTTAGGGTTCTAAACTTACAAAAAAATCAATCATGGATGATCTTATCAACTTCAACCTCAACCATATCATCTTGAGAGGATTTTATTTTTATTGGAGGTTTCTTGAACCCATGATGACTTACTGAGAGACCAGGACAGTGAATGAAAAAAATTGAGGGTCTAGTCTTAGAATCCCTTTATAAATCCAAGTGAATATATCAAAAGCATTCTCCATGAAATCCATATACTACTATTGTTCCCATGGAGGAATTGTTGCATTAATCATCATTTCCATTGGGTCTATCGTAGTGTCAAGGTTTACCTTAACCAACTCATCGAATGTAGTGGATATGCCTTCTATAAATGTTGGAGGAGAGTCTTACAAATTATCCTCACCATCTAAGGTATGTAAATTGGAAGGGGGAGGCACTTCATCAAAGCTGACTTATTCTGAGTGAATTTTGGGGCTGTCTTGGGTAGAAGATATGGAATCATTACAGGGGACATCCTTCTCTGTTAAACCATGACGAAAGTGGATCTCATTCTGATTTCATCAGGTCTTTGACCACGGGGTCAATTCATATTTTCAATTAATTGGTTGTGGGTTGCATTATTTCAGTTCAACATGGCTCATAAAAACAAACGAGTGTGATGTATAGTTGTATTCATGGGGTGAACATCTTAGTATCTCATTGGGGATGAAGTTTCTAGTATTACTGGGGCATGAACCTTGTCAAAGTATGAGGTAATCTTCAAATATTATCTGTACTTAGGGACATAACATCCCTTTCTCCAAGTGATTATGAAGTAATTCCTCAAGTCTATCATTTTTTCATCTAAACAATGAATTAGAAGGATGAAGCCATCACCCATTTCAATCCATGGTATGGCTGTAATGGTTTTGTTCTCTAACTCATTGGTATAATCCTACACAGCCTTGATCATGTATTATTTGTCATCCATATAGAGGTATTCACATGAGTCAAAGGGATATTGATCACTTTGGAGCACACATACTTGACCTTTAAGGGTGTACTTGAATAATTGGTGATATGAGGAGAGAACCATTTCATGTAAATAGAGAAAAGTCCTTCCCATAAACATTTTGTAAGAGGTATCATTTGAGATAAAAATAAATTATATGTCTTTTACCATTCCACCAAACCAGGTCTTCAATAAGATTCTTCAACATGGAAACTACTCAGTCCTATCATAACCCTACATTTTCATGTTAAAAGGACTTGGATCTGCTTTAGTAAGTCCCATCATGCGAAGTATTTAGGTTAGGATGAGATTGATCCTAAAACCTATGCTGACTAGATATTGTTATAATCCCATGTCAATGAACTAGCTGGTAATGTACAGTGGTCGGATGTTCCACTACACGTGGGAGCCCAAATCTTCTCTAGATAATGAGATGATGGCTTGGCATCACTCTCTCTTGACCTCCTCAGCATAGAAGGTATCTTCAGACACTATATCTATTTCGAACTGGGGGGGGGGGGCTCTTCAAGGCCTCTACAAGTGCCTCATGCTTACCCTATGACATGAGTGGGCCTCGAGGATCGATATATCTATAGGAATTTAGGATATGTGATTTAGAACATCAAAATTCAATGTAAAACACACATTTAGGCCTTCCAAAGGTTTCTCTTGGGAAGGAATCATGACAAGTGTTGATGGCCGAACTACTGGATTCTATCTAGATCTAGATATATCCTGGTTCTCATCAAAAAATAATTGAAAACAACTATTTTCCAACCATCGGTTGTCTGTCAACTAGAATTAGCTAGATGCAGCTGATTACGGTGCATTCATGGTTGTTATTCCTGATAAAGTAGCATGGTAAGCTGTGTTAGTGTGTCTAATATAACAGGCTAAGCGGATTGTGCCTGTTGATATCTATAGATAACCTTTTTTTTTGTTTTAGTATCTTGCACCGTTTGTCTTGGATCACTTTTTTGGTCTATATCCATCCACCAATTCATCAACAGTGTCAACAAGATCCACTCATATCACATTCATGATATTCCTCATCGTCGGGGACTCTGAAGGGATTCACAATCTCGATGGTATTCCTGGAGAAAAACTAATTTTCATTGTTTTGTAATTTTTCCAATGCTATATAGATATTGGGTGTGATACCCATTACTATATTCATGAAGTATACGAGTATACAATATGTATTCATCACTGGTGGGGGAATTTTATTTCCCTTGGGGCATTGGTGTCTACTCTTCTAAGATGTGGAAGATTGCGAAGTGGATTTAGAGGCAATAACCGGAGAATGCGTGGTGACTCAAGGTGGTTTTAGGCTGGCCTACGTGAGCATGAAAGACTCCATGGGAATGGGATATTACACTATAGGCCAACCAGTCATCACATATATGATTCATGTGGTTAGAAACTAGTATCCATTCACTAGAACCCACACTATCACTATCGGTCTTAGAAGAGATGTGAGCCACCTATTCTAAGACTTCACCCAACCTAAAAACACCATTGTCCAGTTGATCATAGATCCAATACTTAAACTCATAGCATGACTTGATTTTATATCTAAGGATTATGTGGTATGGGAAGTGGTCAAGGTGATTAGTGAGCTTGACCTCCATGGGATTCCAACACTCGAGCAGTTTCATAATCCATTCGAAGGATTGCATTAATCCCATCAATGAAACAATCAATCTTTCTCTATGGATTACGTACAAACTCAAGAACATTATATTCTATCCTTATAAAGATATATTAATACATAATATAATTTTTTCTTCCTTTTTCCTTGGACCTAATAATTTTCATTCCATATCCACTCATCATTTGAGAGGAATGTAATTTTCCAAGTAAAGATCACTTAAATACTTCAATTACATGCTTGATATTTACTCATCATCTTACGTGCTTTGGATTAATTACCGCCATTGATCCGTACTGCATGAGAGATGATAAACTTCCTTGAAAACCATCATCGTTTCCTTAATTACCAATACAATAAATATCTTCTCTGTGGAACTAATTCATTCCTCTTAAATAAATGGATTTTCTACCCGTTAAACGATATATGTTGTTGATTCATGAAGAAGTGTAACATTGTTACACCACATTTCAGATTGTAGGGTTTCGTCAAATGAGCAAGGATATTTATCATATCCTTAGATAAATTTACCAAAATAGTTATAATTTTTCATCTCAATATATATATCCAACTAAAATTCATCATAATTTCTATGAGGGAGATTTATACATTGATTATATTCTTTGATATAGTTCCATTTTATTCCTCTAGGTGTCATTTATAAATAACGGAATACTCTATATTTTATCATAACATTAAGAATAAAAATGTATTACTAAAAAACTAGAGAACCACTTAACTAAAACAGAAAAATTTACACATAGAAATACCATAACATAAACATGGTTTCTTTGGGAATATTCTTAATGTCCTTTATATGGTTATGTTTCATAATCTATGTTTTCTTAATTCTTCATCTAAAGGTTTATCCAAAACAGGATCTATTTACAACTACAAATATTTTGATCCTAATATCCCTAATTCATTGGTTACTTTCTTACACTAGAATTAGATACAAGAAAATAGATTCCTATTGGAAGAATAGTTTATCAATATTTGTGAACATGATACATAATTGAATTTCAAATTTATATTTTAAAAAATTTAATACATCAGAATATTTTCTTCTATAAAATAACTTTCCTATTTATAATTCCACTATGTTATAATCATAAAACATTTCTTGGTTCCCTATTAAAAAGAATTATAATAAATGTGTGAACTTATATGCTCAGTAAGGGTATGCGTACTACAAAACCAAAATAAGACATGAATAATATGGAAGGAAATAAGTGATAGTAAAATAATTCCACATAAATAGTAACATGTGCTAAAACATATCCAAGGGTATAAAAAAAATTCAAATAATTACATGGAATTCAATAAAAGGGTTTATAATGATGAAATTCATAATTATAGACATCTAAAACTTATTATCTAATCCTCATTCCAAGACATCTTAAATGCATTTTCAAGTATTCTAGTTATTTCATCTTACATAAATTGGTATGAAATCAACAAAAAATAAAAACTAGTTTGTATCATTATAAATACTGATGCATTTATGGGATATATAATTTTAGGCCTCGTCCATCACTTAATAAGTCTAATGAAATCCGCATAAGAATAAATAATACAACATAATCAACTTCCTTACAAAAATATAATTTTATTTATAGGAAGAACTAGTATATATAATATTAATGCTATCACCAGTGAAACTGATTATAAATCATGCCTAAAAATATGGTTGATGGTTGAATTATATAATAAGCATAGTAAATAATAATATTCAACTAAATATGCTGACATAGATGAAAATATGTTAAATAACCATTCAAATTGTTTTGAGGAAAATACCCTTTAAACATAGAAATCACTTATTTAAAGACTTCAAAAAAATAAGTAATATTTTTAATTGAGAATAACCTTGTAATGGTGTAAAGTAATCTTCAAATAAATGATTATTTTTTATGGTGTGAAATTTTTTTCATGCTTTATAAGTTAAAATAATCATTCCTTTCCCTCTTCTGTAAAAAATTCAAAAAGTACCTCATTTGGAAAACGATAAGAATATTCCTTTCAAAGTGTTTTGTAAAAAGTAAAAAATGGGGAAAATTCACATTAATAAATAATTTTGAGATTTTTAAAAAAAATTCTAAAAATATTTTTAAAAATCATGGATATAGAAATATAATATTCCCCCATTAGGGACATAGACATAAAATATCTCGAAAAATGATGTGATTCAAAAATAAAACACTACCCCTTGTAAATATTTTTTAATAACAACACCATGAACAATGTAAAATTAAATGAAACTCTTTATTCAATGAAGAATAATATATTAATTATATAAAATATCAAAGGAATGGTATATAAAAAAAATAAATAATTGCTGAATATAGAACTATTCCCCTGGAAGTAAAAGTTAGATAAAACATCTTTACCTCGTGACCGGTTTCGTTCGTAACAAAACCAAACTCCATTATGATAAATTTAAATTAAATATAAATATATTATAGAACTATAATAATATATATCATACCATATATTATTTATTTATAAAAAATTATCAACCATATATTAATAATTCGTTATTAGAATCATTATTCCATGTGATAACTGCTTCATTTTTCATGTATTTTCTCATTTTGTAGTTTTGGTCCCTGTTCATTGATAATGGTTATATCATATAAATAATGTTAATCATGATATAATTATAATATATATTAATTATATAAATATGAAGGTTCATCTATAAAATTTATATATAGTAAAATGAATTACAAAATTCATGAAGATGGTATGCTATACATACACATAAAATATATTTTCATTTTTTCAATAGATGGAATTAAATTAAGATAAATTGAAATAATAATTATAAGAATAATTATTATATAATATATATCATATATATTAATCAAATAAATACTTATTACCATCTATATAATTCATAAATTTAAAATAGATTACATCAATTCATGGATGTGGTAGTCCACAAGTATACACAAACAATGTTATCATTTTCCAATGGATTGGAAGATAAGATTGTATATATGTAATTTTAATTACAGAAGAATATTTTTTTATAAATATAATATATATTAATAACTTATATATTTATAACCATCAAAGTGAAATGGCGATGAAAAATGAATTACCCCGCTATGTGGAGATAACATGTCATACATACGCATGAGTGATATTTTATCATTTAATAATATAGAACAAAGATGGACCATGATTGTAAAATAATAACAATACAATCTAATTATATTTTTGATAATATTTATATTATCTTTGTGGGGGTGAAATACTTTATGAGGATGTATAAGAAGAAATAAAATTAAAGGACAGTGATGATTTAATCTTCTTCGGTAGACTTCCCTCAGATCTCTTCTTAAGGGATGTGAAGTATGTATTTTTGAATGAAAAAAATCTCTATAAAATAAATGAGGATGTTTATAATAGAAATGGGATGGGTTTTAATCTATATTTCTTAAATTGGTAAAAAATAAGTGAAATAGGATGTTCCCTTTTATATTTGAGGTGATGGGAACTTTTAGAATTTCTTAGAATATTAAATTATAATAATGTAATTATAAATATAAATGCATCAAAATTGACTATAATTTAATAATATGGTATTATATGGTATAAATATCATCAACTAATATACTTTTGATAGTGTTTTTTGGTATTTTAAACCTTAACATTTAGGTTCAACCACTTAGTAAACCTATTTTAAAATTTATCATGGTAATTTTTTTTTCACACTTAAATGGTTTTAGTTATACATAAAATTTTAATATTGAATCATAAATGTAATGTATATTAATATTTATAGCATAAAATACCTCATTTTTCGTTTTTAAAGATGCTAATAAGTTTTAATGAATGTAATAAAAAAGTATTTTGATAAATTATCATTATTTTTAATTTGGAAACTATTCAATTAATATGACTTCAAATATATACATAAAAATATGGATTTAAAATATAATTTATTTAATAATCAATAAAATGTAATTTTTATATAAAAAAGGTTTTTTTAACACTATAAATCACTCATATTATATTTCATTTAATATTTTTAATATCATTTTCATTATTAAATGAATAAAAATTGTATTAGCATTGCACAATCATTTAAAGTAAGTATATATTAACTATAAATTATAAATAAATTATAATCATGGGTATAATATTATTATTCACAATATTAATATTTATATCTTTCCTAACATTGTTTTGTACCTGTGTGGACCCATAATATATATTTATATCTAATAGAGTGCCATTTTTTGAATTTATTTGATTTAAATGGTTTATTGGTAATTTTTATGGTAATGTTCCAAAAAACATATAAATTTATAGCCAAATGAGAGAAGGGTCGAATTAAATTCAGCTGATGAAAAACATGATGAAAAACTATGAACATATCACTATGTTTTAACATAGGATAATCTGATTTACCCTTTATTGAGGTGATAAATTTCACTGTAGTTACTATTCACAATACCTAAAAATTAAATGTGAATATTCAAAAAAATTTGTCTTAATAATTCAAATTATTTAATCCATTTTTAAAATTAAACACTTATATGTTTCATAAATTAATTTTTACATAAGTTCACAAAATGCAAGGGAAACACTCTTATATAAAATTATAGTTTTAAAGTATAAAACTGGATTAATATTATTAATTTTTTCGTAGAAAAAATATATAATGAATAAAAAATAATTTATTTCATAAATAATAAATCAATTTCAAAAATATTGGTCACTCATAATGATACAGTCATTTGGATAAAAGGACATTGTGTACATTAAAACTATTTTTCAAAAAAATATACCCTTCTTCAAAATGATTTTTATTTTTATTTGTTATGAATTGATAAATATTTAATTTATATGTGTAAACAATATATGATTTATAATTTATTTAATCATATTCATTCTCACCAAAACAATTATTTGGTGATAACTATTAAATAATATATTAATAAAAAATTACGATTTCATTAAACTAGGTGTTACATGTAAAAGAAGATATTAAAGAAATAAAATGTATTAAAGGGAAATTTATTATAAAATATAGATGTGTTAAACCAAGAGTTATTAGAATAGAATTAAAATTTTATCAACTAATATTGATGCAAAAGATCTGGATCAAACATTCTATAACCCAACGATTATTCGATGATTTCTAGAGACTGTTGTGCATGCGTAGATCAGATAAAAAAGTGATTTTTCACTTATATCCTATAGCACAATAATGATATGATGAGATCATGTAAAAATATTATTAAAATGGATAAGTACATGTTCATGAGATTTTATATCCTCATATAAATTAATTACAAATTACATGCCAAGATCCTCCTCTTCTGGTTCTGATATCCAATATGGTCATGTCAATTATGAATTCTATTGGCCATGACATTAATAATTATTTATAATAGTTATTAATAATAAATTATGACTAAAAATATGATTTGAACATTCAATAAAAGTTCATGAACTATTTCTAAAACCAACAATTTTTATCAAAATAGTCACATGTTTAATTTGTAATTTGTTATTCACCACTTATTGTTTTCTTGAATTTTTTATATTGTTACATCATATAAATTCAGTAATATTTAAAAATTATTATAATCATACCTTTATTCATTCTTTAAAATATAAATCAAAAAAATTTAAGAATAAATGAAGACACATCTAAAAACACTATATTGAGGTGACAATGATTATGACTAGAAAACACATGCATACATGGTGTGTACCTCAAAACAACACATTGTGAACCCATGTTCCCTATATGTATCTCTAAAGATAAAATCATGTCATTTGAAAGAAATTTTATTAGTTAGTTGATAAAAAATACCAGTGTGTTGATCCAAATAGGCTGCCACCTGGTTTTAAGAACCATGTACCATATAACATGTATACACAACGTGTAATACTCATTTATACGTAAAGGAGTACATGGGGGGTCCAATAATGCCTTCTATATTATTAATGACACTGGGGATTAAAACCCATGAATATTTGAGACCATGTGTTATGTAGGAACACTACTCATCATATACTTTAAACACTTGGAATGAACACCTGCTCATTCCTTAGGCACCTTCTATTGATACAGGAAAATGAGATTACACACCATGTAACCTAGTATATGTCATATAGGTTGATACAAAAAAGAATGATCATTTTAACATGGAATTAATAATTTATAATAAAATTAAACCTCATTTTATATTTTCTATGTGTTTTATATTAAAAAATATAAGCCATGTCCTAGGATTTGTAATTATATATTAAATTAATTCCTATGTTAAATTCTAAAACTATATTTTATTTATAATATTTTACTAAACTATATTTTGTGAAAATCAATAGAAACACATGTATTTTAATTCATATTTTTATGTGTGTCATTTTTTTACAGTTTAATCTATGTAATAACTGATCAAGAAAATTGTGTTGGATTTCTAGGCGACACAAAAGTACAAGGATCATGTCGGGTTGTTTGGATGAGTGCATGTTACTGCCTCCAAGTACACATGTGTAATATGATAATTTTAAATAAAATTAATTTGTTTAATCTGTTTAAAATTATCTATAATTGAATTTTAAGGGTGCTCAGATGTGTTGGTCAGAGAAAGAGGGAGTGATGGCAAGAGGGGGGGGGGGTGAATTGCCTTTTAAAAAAAGATTAACAAATTAAAATCAAAGTGAAAGTGCAGCGGAAATAAAAGAGGCAAGACACAAAATTGATAACGGAGTTCGGCCAAAAACCCGGCCTACGTCTCCGCTCCCAACTAAACCGTTGAGAGATTCCTACCGCTTGCTTTTCAATGGTTTTAGCAAGAAACCCACTAGGCTTTGAGGTAGCACTAGGACCTATTACAGCTTGCTTTTGAATTGGTTTAGCAAGAACCCACTTGCTTTTAATGGTTGAGCAAGAACCCACTAGCCTTCTTACAGGTGAAGGCTAGCTCACCTATGACACAAGCCTTTTAAAAGGAAAGGCTTGAAGAAACCTCTTCACACCTTAATGGTGATGTGAAACCCAAAAGAAAGAGGGGTGAAGAAAGAGTTTGGGGTTTGTAGGCACAAACCCAAATTTAAAGCTCAAAATAAATAAAACAATAAAACTCGTATGTTGAGAAGCCTTGGGCGCCTTTGATTGATTGGAGATGTTGAAGGCCGCTTCCAAGCTTCTTTGGAGGAGCTCCTTGGATGTGGAAGTTTGTTGGAGCAAGATGGGTTCCTTGAAGGAAGTCTGCCGGAGGTACGCCAAATGATGAACAACGTGTCCGTGGGCTTTGTATATGATCCGGTTGGTGTCCGGGGCTTCCTTGACCTTTATTTATAGGCAAGGAACCCTTTCGGAGTCTTCGGAGCCGTTGGAGAGGCTTAAAGAGCCGTTGGGAGCCAAGTGGGCTAGCCTGGTCAAACTGCAACGGCTAGTTTGACTGGCTCCACCGGCTGGCCGGTACAGTCCCACCGGCTGGCCGGTGCTTGAGGAATTTGGGAGATTTCGAGTCTTGGCTCCACCGGCTGACCGGTGGATGGGCCACCGGTTGGCCGGTGGCTTGGCAGTAGCTGATTCTTCTTTTCCAGGCACCACCGGCTGACCGGTGCCAGAGCCACCGGCTGGCCGGTGGGCAGACAGTAGCTACCACTGTTTGACTGGATGCCACCGGCTGGCCGTTGGTCAAGCCACTGGCTGACCGGTGGAGCCTGGCCATGGGCAATGCCTCTGCCAGGTCCACCGGCAGGCCGGTGCTATCACACCGGTTGGCCGGTGGACTGAATTTCAGTCCACTTGATGTGCTTCATGGCCCATTTCCTTGGCAATCTTTTGCCTATAAAACAAAAACACTTAAAACAATGTTAGATAAATAAGAAAGTGATTGTGATCATGAAAATTAAACCACGAGGGGATACGAGAGGTACAACAATCTCCCCCTATTTTGATGATCACAATCACTGAAACAATCAAAGTAAAATACTGAAATTAAAGACATTCTTAAAGGATAATTTGAAAATAAATCAAAGCATGATAGAAAATACTCTCCCCCAATCAATCAAGAAATTTCTCCCCCTTTGTGATTATCAAAATAGCGTGGGGCATAAAAATTTGATTTAGGGAAAATTGAAAATCAAGAACAATTGGAATTTTTGAAAATTGAATTGAAAAATTTGAATAACAGTTTGAATTGAAAGTTTTGAATAAAATTTTAAAATGAGAATTTGAAATTGAAGAAATTTGAAATGAAAGTTTGAATTGAAAGTTTAAATTAAAAAATGAATTGAAAGTTTTAAAATTGAAAGATTGAATAACAGTTTTAATTGAAAGTTTGAAAACAAATAAAGAAACTTTCTCTCCCTAAATAAAACAAAAAATCATCGGGGAAAGGGTTTTGGAACCGAAACTAATTTTGGCCCGGAGAGACTTGCCAAAAGAGATTTTTCAATCCAAATTTGTTTCATGGCGGGTCTTCTCCTATAAAATTCGTCCGAAAAGTAAATGGTTTTGGGGCGGCCATACCGGGCATTTTTGCAATTTCACTCATAGATTAAGTTCCCGGGTTTTTTTCAATAATTACAAAATTTATAACTAGAGCTCCCCCTTACAAAAACAGTGGGTGCATTGGAGGAGGAGGCTTGGTTGGTATAGCCAAGTCCTTGAGTGGTCCTAGAAACCCTTTGAGAACCCAATAATTTGGTCAAATTTTGTTCACCTTGGGTGAACTTGGCTAAGGATTCTCTAAGGTCCTTGATGGTTGATTCCAAAGAATCAACATTTGGGAAATTTTGGATTTTTAGGGAGAGTTCCTCCTTCTCTTTGAGAATTTGTTCTTTTTCGGAGGAAAGTTTTTTGAAATTCTTTTTCAAAGAAACAAATTTAGAAGAAAGTTCATGAAAACCATTTTCTAATTGGTCTCTAGCATGTTGGAGTTCTTCATATGATAAATGACTAAAATAATTAGAAGAACTAGAGGAGGAAGAAGAGGGAGAGGATGATGATACCTCATGTTTTGCCATTAGGCATTTTGTACCTTGGTCGCTTGAGGAGGAGGAGGAGGAGGATGATGAGGTGTCACTCCATGTCGCCTTGAGGACCTTTTTCTTTCCTTTTTCCTTTTGCGTGGCCCGTTTTTTGTTGAGTGGGCAATCGGGCTTGTAATGCCCTTTTTGGCCGCACCCGTAGCATTTTACCTTGGGCTCAGATCTTGCGGTGGGTTCTTGCTTTTGCGCCTTGCGAGATTTATTCTTCTTCTTGTGCTTCTTCATAAATTTGTGCATTTGGCGGGCGAGATTGTCCATTTCCGAGTCGCCGCTTGATGATGAAGAAGATGAAGATGATGATGATGAGGAGGAGCTTACTTCTTTTTGTACCTTGAGGGCGATTTTCTTTGGTGTCTTGATTGGTGTGCCCTCCTTTTGAGCTTGCCTCCCCATGGTGACCTCATAAGTCATGAGGGATCCGATGAGCTCTTCTACCGGCATGTTCTTGATGTCTTTGGCTTCTTGAATAGCCGTGACTTTTGGAGCCCATGTGCTTGGAAGGATCCATAGGATCTTCTTGACCATCGTTTCTGCAGAAACATCATCACCAAGGGACTTTCTCCCATTGCAAACTTCAGTAAAACGCGTAAACATTTCAGTAATATTTTCAGATGGATGCATGGTAAAAGACTCGAAATCTTGACGATACATGTCCAATCAAGTATCCTTGACTTTGTTGGTCCCCTCATGGGTAACCTCCAAAAGTTTCTAGATTTCGTGTGAGGACGTGCATGTGGAAACTCGATTGAACTCATTTCGGTCAAGGCCGCAATGAAGAGCATTCATGGCTTTGCCATCAAGCTCGAAATTTCTAATATCGGCTTGGGTCCATTTGGATTCATCGGGGGAAGAGAGAGTGTAACCTTGCATGACAATTTTATAAATGGGATATCCTATGCTTCTAAGAAAAGTGGTCATGCGGATTTTCCAATAATTATAGTCGGTTCCATCAAAAAATGGAGCACGACCCAATGAAAAGCCTTCGGGGGCGAAAGAGGTTGAGGCCATCACAAAAGATCTTGAATTTGAAACCGGTGAAGGTATTACTCAAATTTAACCTTTGATACCAATTGTTGGTCGGAGAAAGAGGGAGTGATGGCAAGAGGGGGGGGGGGTGAATTGCCTTTTAAAAAAAGATTAACAAATTAAAATCAAAGTGAAAGTGCAGCGGAAATAAAAGAGGCAAGACACAAAATTGATAACGGAGTTCGGCCAAAAACCCGGCCTACGTCTCCGCTCCCAACTAAACCGTTGAGAGATTCCTACCGCTTTCTTTTCAATGGTTTTAGCAAGAAACCCACTAGGCTTTGAGGTAGCACTAGGACCTATTACAGCTTGATTTTGAATTGGTTTAGCAAGAACCCACTTGCTTTTAATGGTTGAGCAAGAACCCACTAGCCTTCTTACAGGTGAAGGCTAGCTCACCTATGACACAAGCCTTTTAAAAGGAAAGGATTGAAGAAACCTCTTCACACCTTAATGGTGATGTGAAACCCAAAAGAAAGATGGATGAAGAAAGAGTTTGGGGTTTGTAGGCACAAAACCAAATTTAAATCTCAAAATAAATAAAACAATAAAACCCGTATGTTGAGAAGCCTTGGGCGCCTTTGATTGATTGGAGATGTTGAAGGCCGCTTCCAAGCTTCTTTGGAGGAGCTCCTTGGATGTGGAAGTTTGTTGGAGCAAGATGGGTTCCTTGAAGGAAGTCTGCCGGAGGTACGCCAAATGATGAACAACGTGTCTGTGGGTTTTGTATATGATCCGGTTGGTGTCCGGGGCTTCTTTGGCCTTTATTTATAGGCAAGGAACCCTTTTGGAGTCTTCGGTGCTGTTGCAGAGGCTTAAAGAGCCGTTGGGAGCCAAGTGGGCCAGCCTGGTCAAACTGCAACGGCTAGTTTGACTGGCTCCACCGGCTGGCCGGTACAGTCCCACCGGCTGGCCGGTGCTTGAGGAATTTGGGAGATTTCGAGTCTTGGCTCCACCGGCTGACCGGTGGATGGGCCACCGGTTGGCCTGTGGCTTGGCAGTAGCTGATTCTTCTTTTCCAGGCACCACCGGCTGGCCGGTGCCAGAGCCACCGGCTGGCCGGTGGGCAGACAGTAGCTACCACTGTTTGACTGGATGCCACCGGCTGGCCGGTGGTCAAGCCACTGGCTGACCGGTGGAGCCTGGCAGTGGGCAATGCCTCTGCCAGGTCCACCGGCTGGCCGGTGCTATCACACCGGTTGGCCGGTGGACTGAATTTCAGTCCACTTGATGTGCTTCATGGCCCATTTCCTTGGCAATCTTTTGCCTATAAAACAAAAACACTTAAAACAATGTTAGATAAATAAGAAAGTGATTGTGATCATGAAAATTAAACCACGAGGGGATACGAGAGGTACAACAAGATGGAATTAAGATAAATTTATTTAATTAGATTAATTCATGGAACATTATCTTAATTAAATAATAAATTGAAAGAATTTGTTGATAAATTGAAAATTTATATATGTTTCATGATATGTGGATGATTAATTGATTAGATCAGTCCCCTGTATAGGACTGTTTTCTTTTAAATAAATATTCTTACTAAATTAAAATGATGGTTTTTTTGTTGTCCCCTCCTCCTTATTATGCATTGTCTTGTATCCATGTGGTATATTTTATATAAAATGCCTCTAAATAAAATATTGTATACCCTCATATGTGTTTGAGTAAATTCATATGAAAGGAGATATCTACTAGAATGGATAAGGTGTCCTTTGTTCTAGATTTGTGGGTAACCAATCAAGGTGATATAGAAGATCCAAGGAAAAATGTTGCAAAATGAACAAAGCTATGGTTCATGGTGTTTTTTTCTATATGGTTGATGTTTAGATTAATATCTACTAGATAGGATGACCGTGAGATAATATAATAATCATGAAAATTATATTTTATTTCTCTCAGTTTCATGGTCGATTATTTATGAATCTGGATGCAATGTGATCACTTAATAAATGAATTAACAGGAATTCAATATGGAATAAAATAAAACTGGAATGTGAAAAAATGTTTTCTTAGACATGGTTAATAACATACGTAAAATTAACTTAACATGTAAATGTATTTTCATAAGAAAAAAATGATATTTATATTGATAAAAGATAAATGTCCCATAAATAAAATATTATGTTCTTATAGCCTTCCATTATATAAGTTAGAAGTCAAACCCGTAGTTCAAAGTGTCTGATCACCCAAGTCGGGGTACTTTCAATTATCTAGGAACATTTAGCTTGACGTTTTCGGTTAAATTAACTATTCCCACATCAATGGTTTACATACGAAGAAGGATATGGTCTCACCAAGAGGTAATGTTGGATGAAATATTATTCAATGATTTTAGGATAGGGGAGTCCATGAAACTGATCAAGGAATTGCGTGTTATTGCAATTGAAATTTTACACCAACATATAACCCTTAAAATAACTTATCAGTCCTAAGTATAGATTTTTAGAATTGTAATATGGTTCCTTGACACTAGAATATCTAAACCATATGATATTTCCATACTAATGGTGATGTATAATTGTTTTCAAAAAAATAGTGGGATATTAGTAAAATTAATTTAAATTTAAATTTATTAATTGAATTTGGAAATAATTTTCTAATTATCAATTCATATTTTTAAAGAAATGAAAAACAAAATTAAATTTCAATATTACTATGATCCATACCAGTGAATGATGAAACTCTCAAAGACATGAATTTACAAGAATGGTATAGGTGATTGTGAATTATATTAATATATGAATTGAAATTATACATACAAGAAAACCAAATTATTAGGTTTCTTATGAAGGATGATAGACAAGTTAGATTATCTCTATGTGTAAAACATGTGGATAACATAATAGATTTCCAACAATCTATACTATCATCCATGTCCAGTGAGATTATTAATCTATATAGACCCCACATTTTCTTATGTGTTTATTAAAATATTTTTATAATAAATAACAAAATAGTGACATATTTACGGATTGATGGTTTAATATCTTAGAAATATTGGTCTCATAAAACACGTGTTCATAATAAAACAAAAATATTATTAAAATACTTCTAATTTATCTTTTAAAAAAATATAATATTCTCCTTAGTACATTTAATCACATTAGGATATACATCAATGAAATGGGAGAGAAAAAAATAATATTAAGGGAAGGGATAACATAGAAGTAGTAATGGACATGAATAAATAGTACATGGGTTAGCATAATCATTTTAATAGTTTTATTATCATCAGATAATCATTATAAAAATTTGGGGAATCATTAATAAATTCATGGAATATGGAATATCAATAACAGTGATACTCTATAACATACTGGTAAAATATCATTAATATAGTTTTGAACAATACTTCAATCATGTTCATGCATAATATATATGGATAAATCATAATATGATAATTTTCAACAAATATATAATCATTTATTGAAATAATACACATAATCTCATGATATATATCTCATTTAAAAATTCATTTTAGGGATATATAATTCTTGTACCAATAATAACATCATAAAACACTCATAATCACGCATTCCACATATAATATATAGAAATTAAACAAACCCATGGAAATGGGTGGGCATCATAAATATTTCATATATACTAATTCATAGAATAACCAATTGGGATCCCAAATGAAAAATAAAAATCAATTTTTTGGCATAAAAATCATCATTCTTGAGTGGATAAGAAATAATTCAAGATATGTCAAAGTGATGTTTTGGAAGTTAAAATCTTTTAAAAATTCCCTTTTATGTGGATCTGACGTTTTTTTAAGTGTATAAACAAATATATCCCCAAAAATAAATGGGAAATAATAGAGGGAGGGAATTTATGGGTATTATAAGAACATCTATAAATAAAATAATGTGAAAGAGTAGAGAATACAAAATTAAGGAGTCTAGTATTGGGGATCCCCTTAAATTAAATCCATATTTATTTATTCACTTTTATGCCTCATAAATAATAAACCTAAATTTATTTTAACATAGAATCAGAAGTTAATAATGTTTATTTTTTAACACTTGATCAATTATAAACTTTGTATTTTACTTATTAATTCTCTTTGTTAAAGGTGAGATGTTTTCATATCAAAATTTCTTTAAAATATATCATATTCCATAAATTTAAAAATATTTATTTATTTCAACTTATAAATAGTTAATATTTACTCCAAAATTATTTAAATAATTTACTTTTTAAATTTAAATATTATAAACAATTTATTTTGATAATACATAATTATTGTGATAATTTTTCAGTTAGTAAATTCCTTATGGGATTTTAATCGACCGTTGATGGGATATTATGAAAAGATAAGGAAAGTTGATAATTAAATATAAATATGTAATAAATAATCAATTTATTTTGTTCATACCATTAATATAATATTTAAATAATTTTCAATTAATCGTATTATATTATTTTTGAATGGTATAGAGAAAAGAGTATGAGAAGAGAAAAAATAAAACAGAAGATGTTCCAAACAGATCCTTTTCCTACATCACTTATTCATATTTATGGTTCCACCACAAAACTTTAACAAGGTGATAGGTTTTCATTCATAGAAATTTGTCTCTACAATCTAATATCTGTACAATATTCTCCCCATATGAGAGTTCATTCTCCAGTTATACCACCTCCAGATTCAGTACATGTGAGGGATTGAGTATGTACTTCCTACGGGGAAATATGTGGAACACATCATGAACATTATCCATATTTAATAGAAGTAATAGACAATAGGATACTACCCATATGTTATTAAATATATTAATGGGAAAATTTATCTAGGGATAAGGTTTTCTTTTTTATAATCTGCATGGATCTCTTACATGGTGATATTTGATGGAACACTTTGTATCTAACTCCAGAATCTATGTCCCTACAAAAATTATCCTCATAGCTCTTCTGCCTAATGTGAGTATGTTTTATATTTTATTGGAAATATTGAACCTTTCCTACCAAATATTTCAAAATATCATGTACAATTATCTTTCTTTTACTAACTTCATCCTAACCAATTAGAGTTCTACAGAACTTCTCATATAGAGAATCATATTGAGGCATTTGAATACTCGAGTGGATTTTTTGTTGTATGAGAACTCAAGTAATTGGATATGTTGATATAATCCAAAATTATATTACACTAAAAAATATAATCTCATGTCCATGAGTATATGAATGGTTCTTTTTAAATGGTCTTTAGTTTGGTAGGTGATTGGATGTATTGAAATTCAATTTACTATTTAGAGCATGTTGAAGTATTCTCTAGAATTTATAAGTAAACCATGGATCAAGATAAGATATTATCCAAATTGGTACCCCATAAATCTTCCACACTAATTTTTAATTTTTCTCATAATTTTTTTAATGTGACAAATCATCCCAAATAGAGATTAACTGGGGCGGTCTTGGGGAGTCAATTCAACACAACCCATATCACATTACTTCCATTGGATTTCTTTAGGAGACTATAGAAAAGGAACATGGTGGTGTTATATAATATATATGTGGATAGATTAAATGGTTTCATCATCCCATTTTACGTTTGTATCTCTTATATAACATGCTGACACACCAAGTACTTTGTCGTGTACTCATAAATATCCAGCATCATGTTTTCCCACCAAACGTGTTCTTGAAGATCATGGTTCATCAGGGTAATTATAAGATGTATAGAGAATGATAAGCCGTATTCACTACCCAATATCACATTCTTTATCTATGGTGATTTAGACACACAATTGTAAGTAAAAACAAAATGAATGAAAAATTATCCAATTGTAATTCATGTATCTTCCATTCATTTACATCATTCACCTTAATTTGAGACTCTAAATCCTCAATTTGTGTATCCTTGATATTATTTTTGATAGATTATTTAGTAATCATTTGGTAAAGGTTGGATTTATCCGCAACTATATTGATTTCAAAATTCATCCTTTTTATATCTATGATGATAGGGTCTTTAACATTCTTAATTACGGATATAGTAGTATGTTACATTCTACAAAGAGCATCAACTGCAATGTTATACTATCCATGAAGGTATTTAACAGAGAAATCGTTATCCTTTTTCATCTCTAACAATATTCACTTCCCCATTTTTAGATCATTCTATTTGAATATATAATTTAAAATATTTTGATCTATATATATGTAACTATTATAACTATAGAGGTAGTGCTTCCAATTATTCAAAAAAATGATCACATGTACTAACACTAGATAATATGTCGTGTAGTTATTCTCATGGATCATCAACTATCATGAGGTGTAGGATATATATTTTTAATTATACATGAGTAAAAAACCCAATAATTTTTTGATGAAACATTCTATACCACCAAAATTTATTTACTAGATGGTAGTGTGAGTACATGAATATTTATTTGTATATTATCGAGATACATAAATATTTCTCAAATTATTCATTCTAGAAATACTTAACCCTTTTCTATGATAACAAAGTCAATGTGATATAAAATCATGAGGGATTTATCACAAATTGTAATTGGTACCCAGTTAATCCATGAAAATCATGGATTTCCCTAAAACATGGCGGTCGAGTTCATTCCTCAATTTTCTTTATCACTGAAGGGTCTAGAAATTTTTTTTCTATTGTGACAAGGTTCCTCAATAATGTTACTTTCCACATCAATATGTCTCAATTTTATACTTATCATATATTTTCTCCTTTATTAATGTCTCTAGAATAATCCTTATATTTATTTTATATTACTCATTAAACATGGAGTAAATAAACAATATCATCAATAATGACTTCCCAAAAAAATCAAGGTTTTATCTAAAGATTATATTAATCAAATCCAAGGGTATTTTAAGGGGATTGGTAAGTTCAATGGTAATTAGTATGAACTCATTGTGTCCATACCATGTATGGTAGGTTGTATTATAAATATTTTCCTTATTTACTATAAGTTGATCATATCTAGAATGAAGATACAGCATTGATAAGTTATCGTATCTTCATATTTTATTGAACATGATTTCCATCCATAGAAGGGGATACCATTTTATTATGGCCATCATGTCAAAATATCAAAAATTAATAAATAACCACATTGAATCATCCAATTTATTGAAAAAAATAACCCCAAACCCCATGTAAATTCACTCGGTTTTATGAAACCTTTATAAAAATGATCTTATAGATTCTTATATATCATATCCAGTTTTACTGGGGTAATCCTATTGGGTAATTTGGGGATAAGAATGAATCTGGGAATAAAATCTATTGAGAACACTAACTTATGATCTGGGGGGTGGTCAGGTAACACATTGGGAAATAAATTAGTATATTCCCTAAAAATGGGAACTTCCTCAATGATGGTTCCTTACATTAACAATACTATTTTGGAATAGTATAATTATTTAATGGATATCAACACCCAAAATATTGAAGGATTTTCCAAATGAGTTTAGTTATCCTCTATGCATTTTTACAAGGGAATGAGATGGTTAGAAATATAGAAATAAATTTTCTTTTCCAAAAAGTTGATAAGAGATCATTAAAAATAGACAGTCCAAGCCTAGTATAGCACAAAATTCTACTAAAGAATATGAATTTGTCTCGAATAGTCTTCCCATAGATGGTAATAAAAGAAGAGGCTAAAACTTGGGTTTTATTTATCATTTTACTATGTGTTTTTATAGATATATTTATATAAATGTACCATGGTTTTGATTAAAATGTTCTTGAAAAGTTGAAGGATATAAAATAATATGTAGAATCAGAATCAAATAAAAATTTTACCATTATTAAGTTAATATAATGTTTACTTATTATGACTTCATTATCATGTTATGCATTAGGGATAGTGATGGTATATACTTTTCCATGATCCTTCTGATTTTATAGTTGATGAAATTGATTACCCTCGATGGATCATGGTTTATTGAGCTCTCTATCTTAGTTCTCTTTATCCATATAGTTTAAGTATCAAACAATGGGTGGTGTATTTGGAGGTGCCTTCCATTTCTGCAGGATGTTGGTTGTATTCTTCATGTCTATTTATAATTAATCAATTTAACCATCTTCCCTCACTCAATTGAAGCATTTACATGTCCATTTTAAAAAATTACCACGATACATCATCCCATATTTTGAAACAAGGGTGGTTGTATTTTATTTCATCCTTTATCATCTGATCCACCGTCTTGATACTCCAATATTCTCTTATTATATTCATATCAGTGGGACCATTCTCTAAACTCCTAATCTACTTTTTCATCGCATCAAACTATATATTTATAACACCCAAAGTCTTGGATATCTAGAATCTTTGGAATTAATTGTTTTAAACCACTAAATATTCTATGTATTTTTTTCTACAATTTTTATCACATATCTGAAGGAATATATTGAATGCCTTGTGAAATGTTCCTCTTATGTCCTAATAGATTCACACTAATTCTTTAGGCTCCAATAATTATCTGTACATATTGTTTTTAATAGTTCAAGGTAAATACTTATGAATAATTAACATCATAAAGTATTCCCACTCTGTTTTTTCTATTATATCATTTTCCTTGGTATTCATTATCAATGCCCAAGACTGATAAGCCCTTATATCTAAAAAATATAAAACCAATGTAATTTTCCCTTATCATAATATTAGTGCACAAAAAATAACTTATCCATTGAGTTAATAAACTATTTCATGACATGTGGATAATAATATCTATTAAATGTTGGTGGTTCTTGTTATATATAGGACTTTATGGTGAGTTTCTCCCTCTTGGGTGAATGTGGATGTATCAAATGGTGTAGGTTATTGTTCATATCCTATAACATCTGGGAAATCATATATGTAAGGTTTTCAAATCAACCTTACATTGAAATGGGGATTTCATTGGGAAATTATTTCATTATTATTAACATAGGTTTTTGGTATAATTTTTCCAAGTTCCCACCATTTTCTAAAATAAAAATGGTTTGAACAAAACATTGGTAAAAAAACATGAATAATTTATTCTTATATAAAAATTAATTCAAAACTCATATCTTATGGGATCCCATTATCTACCATTTTTCTAAAATGATACCTTTACTATCATTTAAATTAATTTATATATAACAAAAAAGAAATAATTAATATAGATATATATAATTTAAAATGGTTTGTATAGAGTTTGTTATTAACTGAATCATACCTCCTTCAAGTGTTAAACTAAGTGTACAATAAGACCTATTTGTCTTGAACCATGTGAAGTTTGAGTTATTACTCAATTCACTCTTTTTGGGGTTATTCTCTATAGGTATAACTATTCTAGATCCACATCCACTAGTGTTATTTAGATTGGGATTTAATTTCTCATAAACCATGTTCTCTTATACTTTAACAATACTTTGGATGTTTACATAAACATAGTCTAATCTATATGGATTTCACTAACATTTTATAATCTTAATAAAAAAATTAACTAAACATTATTTAATAAAAACAGTAGTGACTCAACTTTTTCTTATGTGTACATTACATCATTTTAAAGATTAATATCATGATAATTATAAATTGAAGGATCAAAATGTTTTTTATCTTAGAAAAATTGATCCCATACATCAATTATGGAAACTAAAATTAAATATTATTTTATTATTTTCTCTTTATCCTACCAAAAGTGATCACAATATCATTGTTACAACTAAACACTTGATGATATACATTAAAGAAATTGGTGAGCTAAAATCCTAGTAAGGGGAGGGACAACATTGAAGGGATAAATGACATGAATCAATAGTACATGGATGAGGATAATCATAAAAATCATATCAAAATCAATGTATCATTATCCTAAGTGTGAGGGAAAGAATAAAGGCATGCAGTGTGGAATATTCATAATAATGATATATCATACATAATGTTCGAATACCACACATAGTTTTCAACAAACGTAGCATCACATTCTTGCATAAAATATGTTCATAAATTGTAACATCATAATCTAAAAAAAAGATAGATTCATGTTCATGTGAAATACATATATTCTCATGATATATATAACAGTAACTACATTATTAGTTGGATAAATAACAATGGTCACGCACTTCACATCATAAAATTCTCATAATCATACACGAAACGTAGAACATATAACAATTGTAGTCAGGAAAAAAACCAGTGAAATGACTATGTTCTGTAATGATTTTATATATCAAACATCATAGAATAAAAATTGGGGTTCCCATTTGATTAATGGAAATAATTTTTCTGTCTAAAACATAATCATTATTGACTGTATAAGAAATAACAGAAGAGGTGTCAATGTGATGTTTCAGAAGTCAAAAGACTTTTAAGAAATATTTCTTAATGTACTTGAAAAAATTTAAAAAGGTAGAAAAATGTGTATCTGAAAAAGTATAAAGGAAATAATAATGAGTGGATATCTTAAGTACATTATATTATTAGCCATAGAGAAAATTATGTGAAGGATGAGATTACCAAAGAAGGATTTTGGGTTAATGATTTCAATTAAATTAAATCTGGATTCTTTTCATCATTCCCCATCCTAAATAATACTAATAGTTTTATTAAAACATATTAATTGAAGTGAATTATAGTCATTTTTTCACTATTTATTAATTATAATAATTAGATTTTATTTTTAAATACCCTTTGTTAATGGTGTGATATTTTGATATCATGATTTCCTTAAAATATCATGTATTGCTTCAATTTAATGATCACAATTTATTAGAAATTATAAATTATTTAGAATAACTACATTATCATAGAAGTATATTTATTTATATATATATATATTATAAATAATTTTTTTGACCATTAATAATTTTTTTAACCATTAGAGAGTTGACAATGTCCTCATGGGTGGTTAACCGATCATTAGTTGGAAATTATCAAAAGAAGAGAAAAGAGATGTGTGAAATATAAATATGTCAAAATTATAATCATTATATTAGGTAAAAATAATTAATTAAATGTTAAAATAATTCTCAATTAATTTTATAATGTTTTTTTTGAAATGTATAGATAAATAGAGTGGAAGAATAGGAATATGAGAAGGTATGTTTTAAAAACATACCATATTCATAGTGTTGCATCTTTTCTACAACATTAAAATCCATCTATGATTGGAGTTGGTATACTGCAAAAAAATTCCTAATGGTCATAAGGCTCTTATGTGAGTTGATTTTGGTAGATCAAATTTTCATTGGTAATTTGGAGAGGAGTAGTTTTCTAAAGGATTGTTGATGGGTTCTTTATACTTAATGAGGTGTATTTCTGAGTTATAATATTGAATAACATATTAAATCCATGGTAAACCGTAAAAATTTAATGGCTCTTACATTATAAAATATGGTTGAATTAAATAACATGATTTTAATACTTTTAAAATCATCATAATCTGAATTTATTAGTTTAATATAAAAGGGAATGTCATAAATGACATAATAATACTTTAGTGGAATGATTTCGACCATAGAATATGGAAATATATTTTAGTATTTAAAAAAAAGAGTTTATTTATTTAAATGACTCATTTATCTAACAAGATATTTTTTGGTTGATCCAATATTTCTATAATTTATTATATCACTATTACATCATGAATTATTCAATTTAAAATTCACCAGTTATGAGAATATAATATTTTTACAACTCACTAGAAAAATTAAGTATTTCATAAAATTACTAAACATATCACCCTTATAAAATAAAAACATTATAATTCTAAAAACTGTAATACATTTTATCAAAATAATTTCAAACATGGGTATTTTTTATTTTTTTACTATAATAAAATTCTATTTTTTAAGAAATACATTAAAATACAATTTATTCCAAATTTGATCATATTTTACATTGATTTTTTAATATTGATATTTATTTTCCTGGAATTAAAATATTTATATATTATTAATTTACTCTATAAAATTATTATTTCTAATGAATTATATTATTTTTAAGTCAAACTACTATTCTAATGGTCAGGATACTATCTAAAATGGTGATTCCATTATTCCAAATTGTTGGGTTTCTATTTCATTGTTCATATTACACACACACATATATATAATTTTGTTCATTCATTAAATAGTCAATATAGTTCTTCCAAATGTTCTATATTTTCATTTTATATTTTTATTAGTCTATTAATATTTTGTTTCTTGTCTATATTTTTTTTCATGCGGAAGATAATTCTACCGGATTAGAATTATCAATGTTTCAACACTACACTTTTTATATAAAATAATTTTTCATATTGCACTGTTTTGAATTTTCATGTTTTTTTATTACTAATTAGTGTAACACTTTTCGTTAATGAAATTAAATGATATTGGTTTTAGTGTGTGTTTTTTTGTGTAATAATATATAACACACATTAATTGAAGAAAAAATATCATTTATATTGTTTGGTTCATTATAAAATACATATGGGGATATGGAAGCATATTGTATCAATTCTCACCTTTGTGAGCTTTATCTGGAGAATGAGAGGCAAGAGGGATATGAGATCTCCAATACACTATTCACATGCATGCTTGGATGGTTAGCACCAACTGGGATACATATAGTCAAGATGATTGGCTATATAGAATTCTTAGACAACTTAGGGTTTAAGATACCATATGAGTTGAACATAGATATCATTTTTCCTCACTACGTAAAACCTTATCTACATTAATTTTGAATTATAATATGAGAAATATAAATAAGTCCTTTTTGGAACATCATACCCTTATTTTTTCAAGTTAATAATGTCATGCGGCTTAGAAAACTCACGTTCCTTATGGTAAATAATAAATGTATGAACAAGGAAAAGGTTATAAGTACTATTTCCATGTTTAAGGCTCCAAATCACTATACTTCTATGAAGAAGAAGATATAGTGTCATGAAAACTAATCAAATGCGGTGTGTTTTCATGTGGAATTAGAGGACATCATATGGGTAACTGTAAGAAATGGGATGATATTTTGTGTATTCATTATCAGTTTAAATAATTACATATCAACCAATTAGGTATTAGACACTCTATGTGGTGGTCACGTTTAGGTCATCATCTTATTTACATTACATATAGAAAAAGAAAAAAGTCGAGATTCTAATGTCAAAAAACATGACGAAAAGAAAGACATGATGATCTAAAGTAACACAATCCAATGGAATCCCCTTCCACTAAGATAACACCATTGTTGACGCTCCTTTCTTCACAAAATCTAATGATTGGAAAAGGGGATTATCTTTGCTCAAAGTGACTCAACCTTTGGAAAAATATCAAAAATAGACAAAGGAAGGAATAAGAAGAACATTCTACAAGGGTCGTGAAAGTTCTACAATGGTCGCTCAAGTACACTTGTGCGCCGTAGTGGTCGCGGAAGTACACATGAGTACCCTAGGTGATAACCACTCAGGGTCTTCTCCAGCCTATAAATACCCCCGGTGGGCACCCCATTTCGAATGTATTTTTTTTTTCAGAATTTAGGTTTACAGCTCTGAACTCCCAAGTCTCTTCTTCAGGTCTTCCGAACACATCTATGGTAATTATTTACCTAGAATAGAAGGTCTAAACAAGAGGAGTAAGGTCTAAGTGTTAGAATTCACTAACACTTACACGCCTACGGTGTTTTACCCTTAAGGGAACTAAACATACTTGCGCGCCGCCCTACTTCCTCAACAAAACTTGTGCGCCTCTATTCTGGAAGTACCTCAGGATAATTATAAAGGCTTTGGTGGAGGATCTCCCAAGTATTACCATGCTGGTTTACGAATGCGCAAGTACCCATGTGTCACACAGGTATACCTGCGCGCCCACGCAGTACCTGCGCACCTTCCAGGACTTGCCCGCCCCTGCCTTTTTGGGTGCCCTTCATGCCCATTTCACCCCTCTTATTCCATTCCTCCTCTCCTATTCAATGATTCAGTCTTCAAGACACTCTTCAAATGCATTTATGGCATGATTTCTTGATTTGACTTCCTTATCTAAAAAGAATTCTGTGGAATATCTCTCAAAACCTAGTGATTTACACATCTTTATGTCACTAAAGATTGAGATTTCATTCATTAAACCTCATCCTTTAAGATGAGAGAACTCATTAACCTGGGCATCCTTTTCTAGAATAAGGACATATTATAATTCTTAACCTGAGCCTCCTTTTTAGGAATATGCCCCAGTCGTAATTCTCAAATATGGGCATCCTTCTTAGGAGTATTCCCCAAGTCCCTAATAATTTTCAAGTCCCTTAACCTTAGCCTCCTTCTCCGGAGTAAGCCCCAATCTTAATTTTTCTTAACCATTTCTAATTTACTTTTGATTTGGGGTTTCTTTCTCTTGAGTAAAACCCATTCATAAGTCCACTCCTAACTTGGGCATCTTACTTAAGAGTAAGCCCCAAGATTAGAGTATCCAAATATCCATATTTTACATATACCTGTATGGACCCTATTCTTGGATTTATTCCCTAAAGTAAATCTTAATCCTCGTCGATTTTGGGCAGTCATAAACACATAAGCCCCACATCATTGCATCTTTCGTGGCACAATTTTTTGGTTTCAACAATACCTCTTGTTTATCACACCGAGAATGACTCACGCGAGCTTAGAGTATAAAAGTAATCATGACTTCTTTCTTTGATCCATCAATCATGCATAAGCATCATACTCCCTTATTCAAACTTCGTGGGTTCTAATTCCTTTTCCAAAACAATGGATACATAGGTATCCCATCAACGGGTACGATCCCAATTCCGAAATAATCCATGTCCACCTAAATGACAGTAAACACCAAATTCCCCACTGAGTGGATTTAAAACCAGTATGGTCATTATAATGACCAAGATACTTTCATGTATTTTAAGGATACCATCAACCAAGAATCTTCCCCAAATACAGATGATTCTTCATCGATGAAGAACCTCAAATACATATAAAATATTCTCTGAATTTCTTACATATCAATCATTGATTATAAGACTAAAGGAAAGATCATTTTTTTACTTGGTAATGTAATAAAGATTCACGAACATAACTTAAATCTATAAAGAGAGTACCAGAGTAGACAATAATTCCCCTCAAAAAGGTGTGATGAGTCTGACCTCCCATCCTCTCGACCAATGAAAATTCCTAAACTTCATCAGTTCAGAACAAATGAGCACTTACCTTTGGAAAGTAGGTCCAAATGGATATGGAATCATTGGATGTTTCCAGTTCTATGAACAAACCCATTAGAAACAGATTGGAATGTTTGAACCTTCAATAAACGAGGTCATCCCCGAATTCTGAGGGAAAAATAATGGTGAACCCTACGTGAATCCTTAACCAAGTTAAAATGATGTTTTACCTATTTGTTAGGCCCCAATTTAAAACTCAATGAGAGGGCCAACAAAACAATCATTGACATATGTACTCATCTAAAAGTTGTAGTGGTTGATTTTATCTTGATTACGTCTGTTAAATCAAACATGAACTCTTTTTCAAGTTTTTCTGCATTCTAAGAAATGGTTGCTCTCAAGTTCACACATATGAATACCACTACTGTGAATACCGCTGCTGCAAATGACACTGCTACTAATCCTATTGGATCATCATCCGCTCTGAGGATGACATCACTTACTCAGCGTCTTTAACGCTGGGTATCAAATGTGTTGGTTAAGGAGTACCGTCAACACGGTACCATTCCAACTCTAGAGGCTGCTCGACAAGCCCTCCAAGTGAAAAATTCTACCTGGTCGTCCGAACAATGACGTCCAGTGATCAAGAAGTAGGCGGTGCTAACCACCATCTCCAACCATTTCAGGTCGTTATCCCCGGAACGCAAACACCATTCACTCCCATATTCTGGGGAGGTGAATGAGTCAGTCCCTCAGAGCCTTAATTCAAAGAAGCAGGAGTTCTTCCTAAGGGATCCTATCAACAATAACCTCCAGACTCGTGCGGAAGGACGCGCTCAACATGAGGAGGGTACCAACTTCAGGCGTTCGGCTCAGGTTCCTCGAACCCGAGCAGGCAAGAAGAACCGCCAGAGGCAGAATCAGGTCAACAGTGAGCAGGTTCTCATCTCTTCCATCTCCGGAGAAGTCCACCAACCTAACTTGGTGGAAAGCAATGAGCGGGCACATACACCTACCCGTTTTAATTCCGCCAACCAAAATACTCGTCTTGCAGCATCACATCAATCCCACCAGCCAATTCCAGCAGAGTACTATAGGCTGGAACATACACCTATTTATACATCATTATCTAGTCAGCAGGCTTTTCTGACTACATAAGATGGATCTTGTCAACCATGTTTGGCGAAGTATAATTAGTAGGCACATACACCTTCTAGTATTAATCAAGCCTACCAACAGTCTCTATTGCTAGCACACAGACATGTCAGTCGGAATGATCCGGTGACAAACAAGAGGCAGAATCAACCCTCTGCCCCCACACTTGAGTACTGTTAGGATTAATTGACAGGAAAAGGAGGATAAGAGCATGCACATACACCTACTCCAAGCACGGAATGGATGTATATCTCTTTTCCTGCAGTTGAAGTCACCAATCATATTTTATCAATGGTGAAAGAGGAGAAGAAAATCTCTACTCATATTTTGGACTCTTGCCCGGATATTATAATAGCTTCACCAGCATCTCAGGGAAAGACACATAAATCTATCCCTACCAGTGGAGTGACACATCAACAGTTCACTCCGGAACAGACACACACATTTTTTCCAGTCCAAGATGATTGTGGGGCATTCTCCCCCATATCATACGGACAACCAAGTCGGGCACATACTCCTGATTTGAGTGGAGATCGTCATCCTAACCTGGCCATCATTCCTGATCAAGCACATACAGTTGCTCAGAGCATCCAAATTCATCAACAAGTGGTTTCCAAGGAAAGTAAGAAGGCGTCTAAGAAAAAGACCCTCCCAACACATTCAGGAGATCAAGATCCAATCTGTAACAAGGCCATGCTCGATGATCGAGTTCTTGAAGACCTCGGACAGTTATCTATTGGAATTCAATATTCTACTCCCTCATTTCCCAATAGTGGGAACATTAATTCCTAAGGTCATCAACAGACACTTCCTCATGAAGGCTTACTGTAGAGACCCGAAGCCTAACGTACATGAACATTACATTACTTTTGCGGAATACTTAGTACATAACAAAAACACACACACAAGGATCGTAATAGTTTAGTGTCTTTGGAAACTCGGAACGTAATCTTCTAAACGTGGTGAAAGATCTTCAACATCTCCCATAAAGATCTTTTTTTTACCTAAAACCTTTCTTTATATCCTGGGGAAAAGAAAACATAAAAGGGTGAGCTCAAATGCTCAGTAAGGGTAAACAAAAGAAATATCAATCACATCATATACATAAGAACATAGCTTTTGGAAATCTTATCCTGTAAAAGAGCTCATAATATCATAACGTGGGATAAATCATAGAAGTGAAAATGAAATCATAACTTAAAACATTACTCATTGTGGCATACACACATAATCATAGAGAATCATTTCTTGTTAGTCAAGACTCATTGCCAAGACTATCTTAGTGGACAAAGTCCCTTTCTGAATCGAGTAATCCTCGTTTCAGTCCTGTTTCACTGAACCGGTATAACCTACCATTCCAGCCATGTCTATCTCATGAGATATAAAATCTTTACCCAATGCATTGGAGGGAGATATAGGTCCCACCAATCTCATAATGAAACCATTCTTATGTGTGCCACAAAATCATAAATCATACATCATTGCATAACCCATGTAATAAAAATGGGATTCTTAAACAACATGGCATCATAAAATCATTCATACAATATAAACGAATTCATAAACATAATTCCATCACAACATAGTCAAATCAATGAAAAAAATATGGATAGAAACAGAACCCTTTATTATCTTATATGGAAAATAATTTTGATAAAACACTTGAATTGAATTCTTGAGGAAAATATCCTTTCTTCTTCAAAATCAATTTCTTTTCACAAAACATCATGCAATTTTAAAAGGAAAAGATTTTATTGAAAATAGTCATGAAATCTTTTAGAGGAAGCTTCATGAAAATAAGGCTTTATAAAACAGTATAAATCCGTTCGTGCCGTATATGTTTAAAAAAAAACATTCTTCGTACTTTTTTCGGAAAAGTCAAAAAGTACCTCGTACGAAAAACGGAAAAAGATTCCTTTCATATTCTTTACTAAAAAACTCACCGAAGGGTAAAATTGGATTTAAACTAATTTAAGTGGATGGAAATAATATTACATATTGAGTAAACATGGATGTGGATGATAAAATACACCCCAGTAAATACTTACGAATAAACAATCTCGGATAAAAATGAGATTGTGATATTTCCCTTACCTTAGGTCCGACTTTCTTTGTAAGTGTCCGAACCTCCTGTATAATGATTTAAATCATGTTATTGACTTATTACAGAATCATATTCATTGTTATGATATCATATATGGTTCACTTATGACATTATATTACCCGTTCTTTTGTAAATTCCATGTTAAAGAAGCGTTTTGGGTAAAATCGTTTCATTTATCGTAGGTGTTTTGACTTGTTGTTCTTGACATCATTATTACTTATATCATGATTTACTTACTTCCAGAATATAAAATATGATTTATATATCATATATATTCAGTATATATATATATATAATAGGTAGATAAATAAAATGAAAAACACCGTTCATGGAGACGGTAGTCCGTACGTACGCATGAACGCTATTTTCCTTTCCTTGTTGTCTTGAAATGGAAGTAAGTAGATGACATACATATGTATATATATACATAAATCCAGTATCTTTATAATGTCATATATTTCATTATTATTTCTTATATATACATTATAATCATTCTTAAATGGTTAACATGTAGAATGAATCTCATCGCGTCGTGGAGACGGTATTCCGTACGTACGCACGAGCGATGATATCATTTCTATAAATATTGAATTGAATTGGAGTGGATTATACAATATATCAGAATCAATATGATGTTGTAATAACTATGTATAGTTATTCTTTACACCATTATACCCATCCATGTAAGGTGGTGGTGGAAAATAGATTACACCACGGCGTGGAGACGGTATTCCGTACGTACGCACGCGCGGTGATTTCTTTTTCCGTAGGATGGATAGATGGTGAAATAGGGTTGTTTCATACTTATAATAACATATCAGTATATGAGTGATACTGATGTTATTACTTCATAATGAAACAACCTAAGAAGAATAAGTGGAAGAAGAAATAAAGATGAAAGAATTGGTAACGGTAATTACCTCTTCTTTGAAGTGCCTCTTTGAGACCTCCTCTTAGGGCACTAAAATTGGTCTTTGAGGAAGACCAGAACCTCTAGGATGTTTCTAGGGAAGTGGAGAGGAGAACTTGGCAGGGGTTGGCCGAGCTTGAGTGCTCAATTTGGTGTGAGGAGGAGGAGGAGAAGGTGTCCTTTTATAGGGGAGGAGAGGGGCACCTTAGGAATAACTAAAAATATTATTTTATATTAAAGTCAAAATCGGTTTATAATGGTTCCAAAGGGTCTTATTTTGAAGATAAGGTGGGGAAGGGTCGAAATCCTCTCATCCAATAGAATTTAGACAAGTTTAGGTTCCTATGTTAACCTTATCATTTAGATTTAACATTAAGTTAAATAATTTAACTTTTACCATGTCTTTTTGTTTTCATTCACTATATGGTTAATACACTTACTATAACATGCCAAACGAACCCCAAATTGTTTATTATTAATATATATATCCTTATCTAAGTCATTTGGCCGAACCTTAGATTTTTAGGAATAAAATAACAATTAATATTATAATATTTGATTTAAAAACTATTTTGTGTCAATTTTGACACTATTTGATATATGACTTTTGTGAAAGTCATAACAGAATTAAATGTTCGAACCAAGTTGATTAAATCAACACTAATATATCATATTAACCTAGAAAATTAGTGGAATTCATAAAAAGTCTCAAATTACATTTATTTTGGTGTTTATAACATCAATTATGTCAATATTTCATTAATAAGATAATTACTGCATCATCTTTGTGTCATAAATAAATTAAATTATTTGGTGTCTAAAAATTACAAATAAAATACCATCATGTAGGAAATCGTTTTAGCTTTCTAATGAATATTTACAATCGAATTTATCTTATGTATAACTCCATATTAAAAATGATTTACTTATTAAACTTGATTTTATCTATTTTAACCCTTTTTTAAATAAATTAATAATAAATGTCCTAATCTAATCCAAGTGGGCCTAAATGGTCATATATTATTCCTAAGTTTGTTTTTGGTCGAATTACACTTGTCCAATAGAATTAGGACATGTGTTCGGGTAATAGTAATATCATATTTACCCTTAGTTACCCTATTTACTATTAACCGCGGTAAAAAAAAAGTAAAAAGTTACTATTCACCAAAAAATTATTTTCATCTCATTGAACCACATTTTAGTCCTTGATATTAACCGTGTCTCTCGGATTTTCGAAATTCCATTCACAGAAGCGGCAAAATTAAGTTTTATGAAAAATTCAGTTTTTTTTAACTACCACTTAGTAGTTTCACTATTCATCAAAAATTGATGTTTTTCAGAACAATGCCAAAATTTCATCCTAAGCTATATTTTATATTCCGAATTCAAAAATGAAATCTATTTTACCAAATTCATAACATAGAAGTTGCATTAATTAATTTTATAATTAAATCCCGCTGTTAAAACAAATAGCGTGTTTTTAAGAAACAATATCTATCAAAAGATTGACACTAGTTTATAACTAGTTTAAATGTGAAATTACATCCAATGACCAACATTGTATTAAATTGTAAAAATATATTCTAAATATACTTTAAAACTACTTAAATTAATAATTTATCCCTATTAATTATTTTGATTAAAAAAGTTGTTTTTAATTATAATTTAGTAATTTTCACTATTCATCAGAATATGAAAGTTATCCAAAAAGTACCAAAATTTCACCTTAGGCTAAATTCGATAATCCGAATCCAAAAATAAAGTTCATTTTGAAAAATAAGATTTACTGGATTTCAAAAAGTGGTTATTACTATTCATAACGGCTAGTTTTAATAATATTTTTATAGCATATCGTTGTTTAGTGAAACTCGGTATTGCGTACTACACACGCTATCGAGGAAGGTCGCGATTGCGTGTAATGCAAGTCAAGTCAAGGATGTGTGTTGTGCAAGCTCCTTTTGGTGTAGCGTACAACACAAGACATTAATAAAATTAAAAAGAATATTTTTTTTTATAAAATCTTGGGCTGTTACATTCTACCCCCCTTAAAATGAATTTCGCCCTCGAAATTCGTCGGGGTTATAAATGGTTTACTATTTGAAAGTTTCTTTAATAGAAACCCACATCGTAAAAGGGAATACCAAAACTTGGCTTTAAAAACTAAAGTATGAAATGTAACGATTACCCAAATAAACTAATCACTGGGTTTCCACATAGGTGAAAATATGGATATGGAAGAGAAATCTAACCATCATGTTCTGATGGAGAGTGGTAGAGAACATGGCTATGGAAAATCCAATAATCACAAATCCATAAATTTGTGACGATCTAAGGTACCATCTGATTCATCAGGTATAAGATCACTAGGACAACATTTTTTGGTTTTCAAGATCATTTCCCTAAAGTTGAAAATTTGAATTAGAATAAATACTTACTTTATTTTGATACAATATCACTGTTGTTCGTGCCTTGAACAATTTCCACTTCATCTCTTAAATAAATGAAGTTGAATTTGTTATTCGTGAAGTGTTAGCTGATCATGTGATAGAATGACGGGTCATTCCATCTGTCTCAAACAAAAGGTTAGCAAAAATTATATACATAAGTCGATCTATAGTGAGATTAATCATATATGGTTCCTAAAATGGACTTTATACTTCATATATCCTAATGCTTAATATAATAAAACTGGTTTCTACTAAACAGGGACTTCCTGTAGGCCAGTGGTAGGTGATAAAGGCCAGTCGCACTTCGGTTGTGGGTTCGATTCCACAGCCTTGTCCGACGCGATGGGCTGTCGCCCGTCCTGCAGGTTGTCCTTTTTCTAAAACTACGTTACTATAACATCCCATCAATAATATCGAAACAAGAGCTTCTATCCTTAAACAATACTATTTTATGTCCAACATAATCAATTCTAGTCTTTAGGCTTATCCATAATACTGCAGTCCACTTTCATAACATAGTGAAAACGATTACCAGAGATTTAATACCATCGTTGAATCCCATATATCATAAGATATGTTTTGTTATTCAAAGTCCTTAATCATGTATTCTCTTGAATACCCATTGAACCTTAGTGAAAACTTGAATGCAGTTAAAAGTTAATACTTTCCACATACCAAAATCCTCAAAATTCTATATACTCAAACCATGATATCACTTAGTCCTTATATCAATCATGAGCTCATGAATACAATCAAACATCTCATTATCTTCTTATCCTTTCATTATGTACTTATCATCTACTTTCCAAAAGTATCTGAATAACCTTTCATGGTTACTGGTAACATTAATCAGACAACAATGTAACAATCCTTACATGTCTCTTTATTCCATAGTACCATGAGATTACTTATACAACATTACACATGATAAACATGTAATCATTCCACTACATTCTTAAACCATTAACCGAGCTTCAACAATTCTTTCATCTCACATATCATTTGTAGTCTCTTCATCATCATCCACATAAATACTACCCATATGGCCATACTGATTCTCTTCATGAGTCTTTCCCTTAGGACATTGGTTTGCATAATTCCCATACATTCCACATTTAAAACACTTAACCATTTTTGATGTCGTAGCAATACCATTATCCTCATCCATGGTGTTAACTGATCCTTTTCCTTTGCACTTACTTGCTTTATGTCCTTCTTTTCCACACCCAAAGCATCTTCCAGTTCCTTTGAAACATTCTCCTTGATGACTCTTCCCACATGAATTACATAGGGGAAATTGAACTTTCTTTCCTCTATGATCATCATGAAACTCCATCTTTCTCTTATTAGTCGAGTCAGGAAACTTACCAAATTTTACTTTATTGATCATATTATGAGATTGCTGATTCGGCATAATAATTATGTTTGGACTTCCAAATCCCATTTCATTATGAAGAATATCATTCCATTTTCCATCATTTCCTCCATTATCGTGAATCACCTTGTTTCCAGCCATTTTCTAAAACCCAAAAAGAATAGCGTGAGAGGCAAAAATCATGCTAGGGAAAACAACATAATAAAGGGGGAGTACCTTGAACATCTAACATCTTAGGTTTAATTCTATGATCGTTAGCATAGTTCTAGTACTATAACCTATACGTATACTTAACCTTAGGGACATCCCTAGACATACCTTAGAAATATCTCTAGGGATCTCACTAACGTTTTCGCATCCCAGTTTCCAAAGGTTGACTAAACCTTTCCTCTGATACCAACTGTAGAGACCCGAAGCCTAACGTACATGAACATTACATTACTTTTGCGGAATACTTAGTACATAACAAAAACACACACACAAGGATCGTAATAGTTTAGTGTCTTTGGAAACTCGGAACGTAATCTTCTAAACGTGGTGAAAGATCTTCAACATCTCCCATAAAGATCTTTTTTTTACCTAAAACCTTTCTTTATATCCTGGGGAAAAGAAAACATAAAAGGGTGAGCTCAAATGCTCAGTAAGGGTAAACAAAAGAAATATCAATCACATCATATACATAAGAACATAGCTTTTGGAAATCTTATCCTGCAAAAGAGCTCATAATATCATAACGTGGGATAAATCATAGAAGTGAAAATGAAATCATAACTTAAAACATTACTCATTGTGGCATACACACATAATCATAGAGAATCATTTCTTGTTAGTCAAGACTCATTGCCAAGACTATCTTAGTGGACAAAGTCCCTTTCTGAATCGAGTAATCCTCGTTTCAGTCCTGTTTCACTGAACCGGTATAACCTACCATTCAAGCCATGTCTATCTCATGAGATATAAAATCTTTACCCAATGCATTGGAGGGAGATATAGGTCCCACCCATCTCATAATGAAACCATTCTTATGTGTGCCACAAAATCATAAATCATACATCATTGCATAACCCATGTAATAAAAATGGGATTCTTAAACAACATGGCATCATAAAATCATTCATACAATATAAACGAATTCATAAACATAATTCCATCACAACATAGTCAAATCCATGAAAAAAATATGGATAGAAACAGAACCCTTTATTATCTTATATGGAAAATAATTTTGATAAAACACTTGAATTGAATTCTTGAGGAAAATATCCTTTCTTCTTCAAAATCAATTTCTTTTCACAAAACATCATGCAATTTTAAAAGGAAGAGATTTTATTGAAAATAGTCATGAAATCTTTTAGAGGAAGCTTCATGAAAATAAGGCTTTATAAAACAGTATAAATCCGTTCGTGCCGTATAAGTTTAAAAAAAACATTCTTCGTACTTTTTTCGGAAAAGTCAAAAAGTACCTCGTACGAAAAACGGAAAAAGATTCCTTTCATATTCTTTACTAAAAAACTCACCGAAGGGTAAAATTGGATTTAAACTAATTTAAGTTGATGGAAATAATATTACATATTGAGTAAACATGGATGTGGATGATAAAATACACCCCAGTAAATACTTACGAATAAACAATCTCGGATAAAAATGAGATTGTGATATTTCCCTTACCTTAGGTCCGACTTGCTTTGTAAGTGTCCGAACCTCCTGTATAATGATTTAAATCATGTTATTGACTTATTACAGAATCATATTCATTGTTATGATATCATATATGGTTCACTTATGACATTATATTACCCGTTCTTTTGTAAATTCCATGTTAAAGAAGCGTTTTGGGTAAAATCGTTTCATTTATCGTAGGTGTTTTGACTTGTTGTTCTTGACATCATTATTACTTATATCATGATTTACTTACTTCCAGAATATAAAATATGATTTATATATCATATATATTCAGTATATATATATATATAATAGGTAGATAAATAAAATGAAAAACACCGTTCATGGAGACGGTAGTCCGTACGTACGCATGAACGCTATTTTCCTTTCCTTGTTGTCTTGAAATGGAAGTAAGTAGATGACATACATATGTATATATATAAATAAATCCAGTAGCTTTATAATGTCATATATTTCATTATTATTTCTTATATATACATTATAATCATTCTTAAATGGTTAACATGTAGAATGAATCTCATCGCGTCGTGGAGACGGTATTCCGTACGTACGCACGAGCGATGATATCATTTCTATAAATATTGAATTGAATTGGAGTGGATTATACAATATATCAGAATCAATATGATGTTGTAATAACTATGTATAGTTATTCTTTACACCATTATACCCATCCATGTAAGGTGGTGGTGGAAAATAGATTACACCACGGCGTGGAGACGGTATTCCGTACGTACGCACGCGCGGTGATTTCTTTTTCCGTAGGATGGATAAATGGTGAAATAGGGTTGTTTCATACTTATAATAACATATCAGTATATGAGTGATACTGATGTTATTACTTCATAATGAAACAACCTAAGAAGAAGAAGTGGAAGAAGAAATAAAGATGAAAGAATTGGTAACGGTAATTACCTCTTCTTTGAAGTGCCTCTTTGAGACCTCCTCTTAGGGCACTAAAATTGGTCTTTGAGGAAGACCAGAACCTCTAGGATGTTGCTAGGGAAGTGGAGAGGAGAACTTGGCAGGGGTTGTCCGAGCTTGAGTGCTCAATTTGGTGTGAGGAGGAGGAGGAGAAGGTGTCCTTTTATAGGGGAGGAGAGGGGCACCTTAGGAATAACTAAAAATATTATTTTATATTAAAGTCAAAATCGGTTTATAATGGTTCCAAAGGGTCTTATTTTGAAGATAAGGTGGGGAAGGGTCGAAATCCTCTCATCCAATAGAATTTAGACAAGTTTAGGTTCCTATGTTAACCTTATCATTTAGATTTAACATTAAGTTAAATAATTTAACTTTTACCATGTCTTTTTGTTTTCTTTCACTATATGGTTAATACACTTACTATAACATGCCAAACGAACCCCAAATTGTTTATTATTAATATATATATCCTTATCTAAGTCATTTGGCCAAACCTTAGATTTTTAGGAATAAAATAACAATTAATAATATAATATTTGATTTAAAAACTATTTTGTGTCAATTTTGACACTATTTGATATATGACTTTTGTGAAAGTCATAACAGAATTAAATGTTCGAACCAAGTTGATTAAATCAACACTAATATATCATATTAACCTAGAAAATTAGTGGAATTCATAAAAAGTCTCAAATTACATTTATTTTGGTGTTTATAACATCAATTATGTCAATATTTCATTAATAAGATAATTACTGCATCATCTTTGTGTCATAAATAAATTAAATTATTTGGTGTCTAAAAATTACAAATAAAATACCATCATGTAGGAAATCGTTTTAGCTTTCTAATGAATATTTACAATCGAATTTATCTTATGTATAACTCCATATTAAAAATGATTTACTTATTAAACTTGATTTTATCTATTTTAACCCTTTTTTAAATAAATTAATAATAAATGTCCTAATCTAATCCAAGTGGGCCTAAATGGTCATATATTATTCCTAAGTTTGTTTTGGGTCGAATTAAACTTGTCCAATAGAATTAGGACATGTGTTCGGGTAATAGTAATATCATATTTACCCTTAGTTACCCTATTTACTATTAACTGCGGTAAAAAAAAGTAAAAAGTTACTATTCACCAAAAAATTATTTTCATCTCATTGAACCACATTTTAGTCCTTGATATTAACCGTGTCTCTCGGATTTTCGAAATTCCATTCACAGAAGCGGCAAAATTAAGTTTTATGAAAAATTCAGTTTTTTTTAACTACCACTTAGTAGTTTCACTATTCATCAAAAATTGATGTTTTTCAGAACAATGCCAAAATTTCATCCTAAGCTATATTTTATATTCCGAATTCAAAAATGAAATCTATTTTACCAAATTCATAACATAGAAGTTGCATTAATTAATTTTATAATTAAATCCCGCTGTTAAAACAAATAGCGTGTTTTTAAGAAACAATATCTATCAAAAGATTGACACTAGTTTATAACTAGTTTAAATGTGAAATTACATCCAATGACCAACATTGTATTAAATTGTAAAAATATATTCTAAATATACTTTAAAACTACTTAAATTAATAATTTATCCCTATTAATTATTTTGATTAAAAAAGTTGTTTTTAATTATAATTTAGTAATTTTCACTATTCATCAGAATATGAAAGTTATCCAAAAAGTACCAAAATTTCACCTTAGGCTAAATTCGATAATCCGAATCCAAAAATAAAGTTCATTTTGAAAAATAAGATTTACTGGATTTCAAAAAGTGGTTATTACTATTCATAACGGCTAGTTTTAATAATATTTTTATAGCATATCGTTGTTTAGTGAAACTCGGTATTGCGTACTACACACGCTATCGAGGAAGGTCGCGATTGCGTGTAATGCAAGTCAAGTCAAGGATGTGTGTTGTGCAAGCTCCTTTTGGTGTAGCGTACAACACAAGACATTAATAAAATTAAAAAGAATATTTTTTTTATAAAATCTTGGGTTGTTACACTTACTTCATGAAAATTCGTTTGATCTTGACGTTTCATCTTCAGATGAGAGCCACAGAAACCCTCTGTGTGGTCAGAAGACCAAGGAGCAAGAGATCTCATCTTTTGTTGTAACCCACCATGGTGGTCCTCCCCAAGATGATGAATTTCTCTGCAAAATTCCTCTCCACAGTAGTGATGCACATTACCTGAAAAATGCTCTACTGGACAATGTAGTGCTGAGAAATCCCTCTTATCTTGAGTCACTTGGAAATGCAAAACCAGTCATGTCTGATGCTTTATCGCTATCACATGAAATAATTTATCAATAAAAAGATATCCCAGGGTGTAGGACATTCTCCGAACCACCCCTAAGTCTTGCATCTTCTAGTTTAATTAGTGAATTCTCTACCAATATTGTTGAATCCGATGAAGTAACAAGGAAGCACCAGCTCTGGTCAAATCAGGTAGAAGAATCTTCATTTAATGATAAAGAGGAAATGCTGAACATGAGAAAACAACTGGAAAAAGGGGAAGTACCATTCATATTTTGGCCTCTGGATGACTCTCTATATGACATTCCAAAGATGTTGACGGAATATGGAATCCATGATATTCATATCAACATATGGAATACTCTTTTTCAGTTGAAGAAGAAAGTATTATCAAATGATGAATATGAAAATAGTCTTAAGATAATAGAAGGGTTACAAAATCAGAATGATTTGGTATCTCTATTAGTCTCTCGATATCCGAAGGCTGAAAAAAAAATCAGAGATCCCTTAAATGTTCATGCCTTGGCGCACTAAGAAGATTGTGTCAGTTAATTACCAATGCCCCGTCTGGTATTCATGTCAGTGGATGGGGTGTTCATGGAGCACTACATTTCACTGTGCTATCCAGTCATCAAAAGCCACCGAAAATGGGCTCATGAAATGTTATTGCCCATGGACGGCCAAAGTCAATGGGCTTTGTTTGTAATCAAAAGCTTTCCCAAGAACAGGATTCAACCAGTTCCTCACAAAATCAAGCATATAGAGAACAAGTTGTTGAATTACTCCTACATCAAGAAAACGGGAATATTGAACATGCCTCTCGTATGGAGAAAGCACATCATCAAGTGACAGAACTGTTGGAAATCATCCAACAGTCTTATGAACCAGGTGATAAAATTGGATAAAGGTTAATGCATCTATCTAATTGAAGGACCGCGGGACACCCTGAGAGGGGAGGGGTGAATCAGGGTGACCACTTTTTTTTTAAAGTGATGGATCTTGTTCCCACGTTGGTAAGAACTTGTTGAACCTGTATGAAGATTATGATTAGAAATAAAACATTCACATGCACAGAGAAGACACAGCCCTTTTTACTTGGTTCACCACTAAGGGCTACATCCAAGGAGCATACGCCGACAGGTTGTCGGTCGTACCAAAAACCACTATGCTTCACTAGCTGTAGATTACACAAGTTCGGGTACAGTCACTCTGTACCAGGCTCACTGCCTTTACAAAGGTTCAGGGATAGCTCACTGCTTCCCTCGGGTCACTCCCGTTGACTCCCCCTAGCTCACTGCCGTTGGTGAAGTCTCACTCAGTTTATAGACGTGAAGGTCTCTTCAATTGAAAGTCATGATGTTCATTGTCTACTGTTCAGCATGAGACTTTGCTTATATCAGAGTCCTGAGTTTAATGCTCTATTAAAATCCAAATTCCAACCATTGAGGAAAAACCCCTTTTACCTTGTTCACAGGGCAAACAAACATTGGAATAGGCCTTCACAAAGTACCCTACTTCGTGAGGCTCCCATTTCTGCAAAGCTCAAACAAGACTTCGCAGAGCCCCTGCCATTTCGCGGAGCTCAATCGCGAAGCTCAATCGTGAAGTAATATCGCGATGCTCCAGCCTTCACAATGCTTGGCTATCATGAAGCTCCTGCCTCTTCGCGATGCTCACTGAGCCAACGTGGGGCGCCCGTCTTTCGCGGAGCTAGAATAGTCGCCGCGAAGCTCCTCTTTCGTGAAGCACACTGCCTTCGCGAGAGACCTTTGCGAACCGAGAGCAAAGGACTTCTCTGAAATTCTCTCCCTTTCCCATGAGGGGGTCGGCCTCTATTTATAGGTGATTCCATCGACCCTTGTCCCTTCCGGGAGAATTCAACGCCACGTCATCTCAAATCGTGAAGCTCCAAAGTTTCTGCCGGAAATCTGTCCAAATCGCGATGCTCCATGGAAATCTTCCGTTCGCGGAGCTTGACGTAGTCGCGAAGAATCACCGGCAATATACCTTTGCGACAGTGCCGCGAAGCTCCCTTCACGAAGCCCAACATTCCTTCGCGCCTTCTCCACAAATATCCCTCGCGAAGCCCTTCATCTCCGCGAAGCTCTTCAACACTGCCGTTCGCGAAGCTTTGACGTAATCGCGAAGACTCACCGCCTCCATTCTTCTGGTCTTCGCGATTTCCAAACCACGCATCCTCTCTTCGCGAAATTCATGCCTTTGCCATATTAAATCATGATCTTCATGGAAATCCTATTTTCGCGATGCTCACCAATTTCCAGATTTTGGACCCCAAAAATTTGGCAAACACTGGGAAACGACGCCACCTTCAATACTGTTGTCTGCTTGAATGGTATGATCTCTTTGCTGGTACACGAGCTGAGCTTCTTTTGAGGATTGACAAAAAACACAAACCACACTCCAAATCATGCATAGAAGACCATGGTTCCAACAATCTCCCCCTTTGGGTTTGTTGGAAATCAGACGAAAAATTCCATAGATCTCCATCAATGTGAAAACCAAAAACCGCAGGAATCAACCCAGCCAACACTCTGAGTCTACGTGAGAAATGATCGGTGTAGAAAACAAGAAAGGAGGTTTGAATTGGGTTCCACTGTGTTCCTTCTCATTCTTCTCATCACAGAAGTTTTCCTGAATTTTTTCTTCTCCTTTCTCCCCCATTGACAATAAATCCAAATACCAGTAAAATTTTTCACGTTCAGCTCAAACCATACTCCCCCTGGAAAGTATCTCCCCCATAAACCTGCATCATAGCCATAAACAGATTAAAACATTTATAACAAATGGGGAGAGGGGTAATCTGTATCCTCCTTATGCACTGGGAGGTGGTCGAACACCGAGGTTCAACCGATGCTTCTCAAACACAGCCGCTGACAGTGGCTTTGTCAGGATATCAGCCACTTGTTCATCTGTTCCCACATGATCCAATCTAATCACGCTTTGCTCAACTTTCTCTTTGATAAAGTGATACCTGATTTCAATGTGTTTTGTACGAGAATGTTGAACAGGATTCTTCGTAAGATCAATTGCGCTCTTATTGTCACAGTAAATCACCATTGGTTGCGTCACCTCATCGCCAATGTCAGTTAATTGCTTCTTCATCCATAGCAGTTGAGTGCATGCCTTTGTGGCGGAGATATAATCGGCTTCAGCAGTACTAAGAGAAGTACTTTCTTGTTTCTTGCTCAACCAGCCAACACATTTCTGCCCAATATAGAAAGCTCCACCAATAGTGGACTTTCTGTCTACTACATCACCAGCCCAGTCAGCATCAGAAAACGCTGATAATTCACTGTCCCTGCCTCCAGCAAAAAATACCCCGAAGTTATGTGTACCTTGAATGTACCTCATGATTCTTTTTACTGCTTTCAGATGTTCCTCCTTTGGATTACTCTGAATGCGGTCCGCAAGGCATGTTGCAAAGACAATATCTAGCCTTTTCGTTGTCAGGTACAGTAGGCTTCCAATGATCCTCTTGTACAAGGTGGGATCAACAGAGTTCCCATCCTCATGCTTTACAAGATTAGTTCCAACTGTAATCGGAGTTGACATTGGTTTGGAGTCTTGCATATTGAACTTCTTCTGCAACTCTCTTGCATATTTTTCCTAAGAAATGAAAGTGTATTCCTTCTTTTTAATCACTTGCAGCCCCAAGAAATATGTGAGCTCCCCAATCATAGACATTTCAAATTCTGATTTCATGTGGCTGGAAAATTCATCCACTGATTTCTGCCTGCTGCCACCAAATATGATATCATCAACGTAGACAAGAACCACGAATTGATCTTTTGGAGAATTATTCACATAGAGATTGTGATAAACTCCTCCTCTTTTGAATTCCAACTTCTTGAGATATGAGTCCAGCCGTGATTACCATGCCCGTGGTGCCTGCTTCAAACCATATAGAGCTTTCTTCAGTTTACAGACCTTTGTTTCATCAGTACCCAAAACAAAGCCCACTGGTTGTTCAATGTAGACTTCTTCTTCGAGTACACCATTCAAGAATGTTGTTTTGACATCCATTTGATATACTTTATATCCTCTTTGGAGTGCCATGGCAAGGAAAATCCTGATTGACTCCAGTCTAGCCACTGGAGCAAAGGTTTCTTCAACATCAATGCCTTCAATCTGGAGGTATCCTTTACATACCAGTCATGCCTTGTTTCTGATGACACTTCCATGCTCATCAAACTTATTTTTGAAGATCCATTTGGTACCAATAACATTGTGACCTTCGGGTCTCTGGACAAGATCCCATGTCTGATTCTTGTCAATATGATCTAATTCATCATTCATGGCTTTCACCCAAGACTTATCTTTTGTAGCTTCTTCGAATGAGGATGGCTCTACAACTAATAGAAATGAAGATTGCGTGTTATTCCTCATCCTTCTTGTTTGATTGGGTGCACTTCTATCCCCAATTATGTTGGATGGATCAATCTCAGCTCTTCGATTTCTCCTGCGAGGTTCAGTAGTGTTCTCTTGAACCATTGTTTCTTCTTCAGATTCTTCTTCTGAGTCAACATCTTGATGTGACTGCTGAGTTTTTTGAACAACTTCCTCTATTTCTGCATTTGTATTTTCTTCACATTCACATTCTTTCGGACTTTCTATCACATCATCATATGGAGTCCTTGTAGCATTTGTGGTTTTCTCTTCAATTATCTTAACATCACTGCTTTCCACAATCCTTACCAAACGCTTGTTGAAACATTTGTAGGCTTTGCTGTTCATTGAGTAACCGAGGAAAATTCCTTCATCTGCATTGTCACCGTACTTCCCTTGATTTCCTTCTTTGTTCATGATGAAGCATTTACTTCCAAAGACACGAAAGTACATTAGAGAAGGCTTACGTCCATGCCACAATTCATATGGTGTCTTCGTCTCACCCATATAATGTCCTATTGGATTTTGAATGTACACTGCAGCTTGAACAAGCTCTTTCTAGTAATGACGTGGAATACGACTCTCAATCAGCATTGTTCGTGCCATGTTGTTTACCTGTCGATTCCTACGTTCAACAACTCCATTTTGTTGTGGAGTTCTTACAGCAGCTACCTCATGTTGTATCCAATTCTTCTCCAGATAATTCTCAAATTAAATGGACGTGTATTCTCCTCCATTGTCAGATCGCAACACTTTGATTGTTCGTCCAATATCATTCTCGGCGATTCGCCGATATGTTTTCATGCAGTCAAGGACTTGTTGTTTCCTGTAAATGACCATCACACATGCCATTCTACTGTAATCATCTATGAAAACGACAAAGTACCTTTCTCCATGAGTTCCGGCAACATTTATTGGCCCACAAACATCTGTATGAATCAGATCAAGAAGGTGAGACGCTCTTTTCTGCTTTGGTCGATATGAACTGCAGATCAGCTTCCCACACATACAAGCATCACAAGATTTTTCAAACTCACGCTTCGGGTTGAGAATGTCCATGACAATTCTCAATTTTTATATTTTCTCCATGTCTTGTTGATTGATGTGTCCCAGTCTCCGATGCCACAAATTTTTTTCTTCTTCAATAGTCATGTAACATACATTTTCTTCACTATCAACTTGATACAAGTTTCCTTCTTTTCTGCATCCCTTCATAAGAGAATTGTCAGTCTTTCCCTTGATAGTGCATCCATTCTGATTAAACGTGACTATAAGTCCTGAGTCAAAGAATTGACTCACGCTGAGGATATTATGACGTAGGCCATCTACGTAAAGGACTTCAGTTTTCTTTAGCTCTCCATTAGCTAATTCGGTACTTCCACTCCTTTTGATTTTCAGATCCCCATCATTACCAAATCTTATTGTACCATCGACATTCCTTATGATATTCGTTAGTAGGCCGACATTACCTGTCATATGAGATGAACAGCCGCTATCCAGAATCCAGGTACTGTTGTTCTTTGTAACTTTGAGGGCCACCTCTACAAGGTTGGATTTCTCAATCTTCTTCCTTTCCTTCCATGAGACATTAGATCGAGTATAAAGAACTGATGGTCTTCCAATTATCTCTTCTGCATACCCAGGTTCTTCATAGTCAAAGTCTTCTTTAGAGGTGAAAACCTGTTTGAAAGAGAAACACTATCTTGCTGACGAGACTTGACTTGTCTTGAACTTCAGTATGAGGTTTCCATGCCCCTTCTCTGCCTGCAATTAGCGGCCTTATGACCAAAGTTAGAACAAAAAAAAATATCCATAGAAATTATTTCTTCTATAAAAATTAGGATATGAAATTGTTCTCCTTTGTTGATCTTCTATATCTTCTCCATTCAGATAGATTCTTTCATCTTCACAATATGACATGGTATGGCCCAGATAGCCACAGAACTGATACTTCATGAGAGGAAATGTCTTCTCACTTGAATTTCTCCTCATACCTTCTTCCTTGGAAGAATAGTAATATTGTCTGTCATTTCTGAATGTTTGAGGATAATTTGTCGGTCCCCTTTTAGTTTGGAATGAGGGTTCCTTTTTTGGAATTCTAGGCAACGTTTAAGCATGTTCAACTTTCATCTTACCTTTCCTTTGGGTATTTTCACTTCCAAAAGTTGATGTCTCAGCCTCACAGCCAATTCCACTCTTTCCCATGCAAGCGGGTCTTTGATTACTCAAGCTTTTTCGAACCCCATCTGAACCACACTTGGCTCTTGCTAGTAATTCTGCATCTGAGAATCTTCCAAACTGTATTTTCCTTCTCGATTCTTTTGGAACTGATTCAGTCTCCAGTTTACTCATTAGAGTAACTACTTCATCCTCAAGACCATCAGTAGTCTTGGATTTTTCATCCAGTCTGGAGGTGAGGCCATTGATGACCTTAGCCTGCTCTTCAATTCTCAGCATCAGATCTACTACATCATCATTACTTTCAATTATTTTAGACTGTACCTTCACAAATTCTTCCAGTCGTTAAATTTCAGCTTCAAGTTGATCAATGTATTCAGTTGATTCTTCTACAATTGATTTCCACTTATTACAGCTCTTACATTTAATCTTGAGATTACTAACCGCATCCTTAAGTTGCATCTCAGGATCTACACAAGTTCGCAGATGTTTTTATCCTTCAGTATCTTCTGGCTTTTCAACAGTGGCCATCATAGAAGCATGGTTCCCAGTTTTGAATTCTGGTTCTTCTTCATCACAGAATTCATTATCATCTTCTTCCTCTTCACAGACAAAACTCTTCCTTTGCATTTTCTTACCAGATTTGAAGTCCCCCCTTTTGAAGAACCTTCTCTAAGGCTTCTTGAATTTTTCATCCTCACTATCTTCATCATTGATCATTTTTAAACACTGAGAGGCAATGTGCCCCACTTTTCCACAACGGAAACACGTGAGAGGTAACTTCCCTTTGAATTTTCCTTTCCCCTTCTGGAACTTCTTTGCAATGAGAGGAAGAATTTCTTTTTCTTCATCATATTCACCGCTACTATCCTTTGAGATTTTCAATTTATCCATGGCCTTGAATTCCATTTCCTTGCTCACCCGAGTCGTAACATCTTCAGGTTTGACTCTCATTTCATATACTACCAAACTGCTGAGTAGATCATCTAGAGAAAGTTTGGCAAGATATCTTTCCTCAAGGGCTGACACCTTCGCATTATAAAGAGGTGGAAGTCTTCTCAATATTTTCTTTACAATATCAATGTCTTTGATTTCATCGCCTAGACCCCGAATAGCTCCAACCACTTCAGTAATTCAATTGAAGAAAGAGTCTGAATTCTCATCTGGATGCATCTTTAGATCATCAAACTGATTGTGCAACACTTGTAGTTTCGCCTCCTTCACTTTACTATCACCTTCATAAATATTCTCAAGTTTATCCCACATGGATTTTGCTGAGGTGCGTTTCATCACCTTTAGGTAGATCTGATCAGAAAAGGCTATAGTGAGTGCATTCTGTGCTTTAGCATCTGCATCAAGACGTTTCCTGTCTATTTCAGTCATAGAAAGGCATGTTGGATCAGTGACTTGTATTCCTTGCACAGTAGAAAAGAGAACTTACATTCCTAGAGATCTCAGATGAGATCTCATTCTATTCTTCCAGATCTGGAAATTTCTTCCATCGAAGGGAGGTACTCCCCTAACATTGACCGCGTTTTCCATAACGAAAACAAAGGTCTGATTCAACACTAGCAACATTTACCCTCTAATACAACTTGAAGGACCCCGGGACACCCTGAGAGGGGAGGGGTGAATCAGGGTGACCAATTTTTCTTTTTAAAGTGATCGATCTTGTTCCCACGTTGGTAGGAACTTGTTGAACCTATATGAAGATTACGATTAGAAAGAAACATTCACATGCACAGAGAAGACACAACCCTTTTTACTTGGTTCACCACTAAGAGCTACATCCAAAGAGCATACGCCGACAGGTTGTCGGTCGTACCAAAAACCACTATGCTTCACTAGCTGTAGATTACACAAGTTTGGGCACAGTCACTCTGTCTCGGGCTCACTGCCTTTACAAAGGTTCAGGGATAGCTCACTGCTTCCCTCGGGTCACTCCCGTTGACTCCCCCTAGCTCACTGCCGTTGGTGAAGTCTCACTCAGTTTGTAGACGTGAAGGTCTCTTCAATTGAAAGTCATGAAGTTCATTGTCTCATGTTCAGCATGAGACTTTGCTTGCATTAGAGTCCTGAGTTTAATGCTCTGTTAAGATCCAAATTCAACCACTGAGGAAAAACCACTTTTCCCTTGCACACAGGGCAAACAACCTTTGGAAAAGGCCTTCGCAAAGTACCCTACTTCGCGAGGCTCCCAATTCTGCAATGCTCAAACAAGCCTTCGCAGAGCCCCTGCCATTTCGTGTAGCTCAATCGCGAAGCTCAATCACGAAGCAATCTCGTGATGCTCCAGCCTTCTCAATGGTTGGCTATTGTGAAGCTACTGCCTCTTCGCGATGATCACTAAGCCAACGTGGGGCGCCCATCTTTCGCGGAGCTAGAATAGCCGCCGCGAAGCTCCTCTTTCGCGAAGCACGCTGCCTTCGCGAGAGACCTTTGCGAACCGAGAGCAAAGGACTTCTCTGAAATTCTCTCCCTTTGCCTTGAGGGGGTCAACCTCTATTTATAGGCGATTCCACCGACCCTTGTCCCTTCCACGCAAAGTCAACGCCACGTCATCTCAAATCTCGAAACTCCAAAGTTTCTGCCAGAAATATGTCCAAATCGCGAAGCTCCATGGCAATCTTCCGTTCGCGGAGCTTGACGTAGTCACGAAGAATCACCGTCAATATACCTTTGCGACAGCGCCGCGAAGCTCCCTTCACGAAGCCCAACATTCCTTCGCACCTTCGCCGCGAAGCTCCCTCACGAATCCCTTCATCTCCGCGAAGCTCTTCAACTCTACCGTTCGCGAAGCTTTGACGTAATCGCGAAGACTCACTGCCTACATTCTTCTAGTCTTCGTGATTTCCAAACCATGCATCCTCTATTCGCAAAATTCATGCCTTTGCCATACTAAATCAGGATCTTCATGGAAATCCTATTTTCGCGATGCTCACCAATTTCCAGATTTTGGAACCCAAAAATTTGGCAAACACTGGGAAATGACTTCACCTTCAATACTGTTGTCTGCTTGAATGGTATGATCTCTTTGCTGGTACACGAGCTGATCTTCCTTTGAGGATTGACAACAAACACAACCCACACTCCAAATCATGCATAGATGACCATGGTTTCAACACTAATTTCTGGACTAAGGTTCGCAAGATCAGTAGATCTTTTATGAGAGTCTCAGACATAGCATGTCAAGAGCCAGCCCAACATTCTAGACAGGGGACTCTTTTAGGCCAACCCTCGGAATCAACAAATAGGATGCGTGGAGTTGATCGGGAGCAGTAGGAACAGCCCCAGTCCACCGGACTGGGGTCTTTTTCAAATCATCAATCCCCTTCTCAAAGAAAGTAGGTCATTTCTCGATTGGGGAAGAAGCCTCAAGAGAAACGAAGAGCCAAATTATCAGGAAATTCCCTCCAAATTACGGTTCATAAAGAAGTTCCTGAGGGATCGAATCAACAAAATCCAATGTCTCATCAAAGACATGGAAGAATACAATATCATAGAAATGCTGATAGAAGGGATGCGATGCGTTATGAATAAATCAATGACATTAATGCCATTGTTGTTGATCCACCAAATGAGGCTCCCTCAGGGGAATCATAATACGAGTTTCCTGCTCAAGAAGATGTATGCACCGACACAATTAAAGAAGGTGTGCATACACGAAATCAAAGGATTACTCAGAACCTAGGTAATCCTTCGAGTAACCCACATCCCCCTCTCCGAAAAGGATCCATCAAAGGGAGGGGAAATAATCAAGTTACATATCCTTCCTCTGGAGAAGGCCAATCACTCTCACTAGAGAAATGGTTTGAATAATATGAGGAAGAAATAAAGGAATTAAGGAGGTTGAATGCCGAACTAATTCAATGTAGTCTTCTTCTTAAGCGTGTGGGAGTCAGTCAGCCAAGGTTGTTGCAGCTACTAAGATGGATCAAGAATATCCTCCTCTATCAGTACACCCTCACAGGTCTAATCCAACAGGTCAAGTGCAAAAACAGTTGTCAGTGCTACCATCAGTTGCAGCATCAACCACCACATCTGTCCAAGCTCCAGTCATTGCACCTACCGAAGTCCACGTTCAACCGGATTTTTCTAAAATGTTAATAACTAACACTGAGTCATTAACAGCTCGGTTAGAAACTATGGAAGGGAAACGTGCGTAGTTTCAACCAGAAATTAAATTTTACCCTAAATGGGTAGATTCAATATCTCCTCCATCCCATTTTTGAAACCCTTAATTCCCTATTTTCAATGGATCAGGTGACCCTAAACAGCATTAGAATCATTACGTGTCTTATTGTGATCCTATGATGGGAGCTCCAGAGCAGCAAGAAGTAGTAAAACTCAGATTCATCGTACGGACCATGAAGGACCAGCCTTTGTCTGGTATACAAGCTTGCAATCCCATTCAATTACCAGATGGGAGGATCTTCGCCAAAAATTCCTTCTTCAGTTCTGCAAAAATATTCCAAAGACAACAGTTTTTTATCTTACAAACTGTAAGCAAATAAAGAATGAAAGGGTCTCAGATTTCATTGCTCGTTGGAAGGTATTAACATATTCCCTAAGCTTAGAACTCCCTCAACAGGAATTATTGCCAATCTATGTGGAAAATCTACGTGACGAATTACGCACGCTGTTGATCCCTGTGAAGTACACAGGAGGGTTTCGAGACCTTACTTCAATCGCTCAGCAGATTGAAGATTCACTTATACAGGCTAAGGCTAAATCTCGTGTAATTCTATCAGCTCCAGGAAGGAGAATGGGTAAAGAAGAAACTGCTACAGTTATTCTTAAACAAGCACCTGTACCTATTTCTACTTCAAAACCTTCATCTTCTCGAAGGGTCCACCTCTTGTGCGCCAACAACAAAGGACATTTTGTACAGATGATCAAAGAGATCAAAGACGAAAAAAATTTGAGGATTTTAAGATAAAAACATACTCTTTCTGAAATTAACAAGTTCCTGGTTACTTCATTTCGGCTCTGGAAAATAATCTGGTTCAATTGCTAAGGCCTAAGAGGTCAAACAAGGAAGGAGATGAAGACCATCCCAATCATTTCCCTTTTCATCAAATGTTGGGCATCCCATCCATGAGTTTGTTGTCTTCAAAGACCTCCTGTAAAAGATGGTCGACTCGAGACAAGTCAAACTGAAAGGTTCTTCAACCCAGGTAGCATGTGTTACTGCTACAGTTCTAGAGGAGGAAGGCGAATGGCAAGAAGTCAAAAGAAACAATTCACAAAAGTATGATGATTGGATTGTTAGAATGACAGTCAACCAAACTCATGATATTTTGTGATCACAATTAAAGAAACTGATTGTGTTTTCTACCATGAATGTGGCGTCAAAACCCTCTTCATCAGAGGGAAAGTCCTCATTGAAACGACATGATTCAAAGAAAGAAAAAGAATCATAAGAAGATGAGTATGTGTCAAAGCCTAAGTTGTCTTTGACTCTGGCAGACTTCATGCCTTCTAATTCAAAGCCACGGGCACCGCCCCACCGAATGGCACAGCCTAAACAGGCTAATCAGGTAGATTCTTCATCAAACGAAGAGATAATATTTGGTTCTATTAATATGATTCAATTAACAGATCCATATTTCAGTCGTAGTTTCGATTTCAATGAGCCTGAATTCCCTATATCAAATAGGGGAATCAGAGGATGTTCTAGAGGCTCAGGATATAGGGGAAGATGTGGATCTTTCAGAAGCCACAATTTCAATTCTACCCCTGGTAGAACAGCGTACGCAGAAGAAACTTATGGTAGATCTCTTCAATGAGCTCACCAAGAAAAAGAAAGTTCTTCTACCAATAGAAAATTCAGTCCAGACACAATTATTTTGGAAGACTGGTTGAAGGTTCCATCTTCTTCCTCTCAGAATGTAAATGGATCTAATCGGTATAATCTTCCAAATCCAGGAATATGGCCAACTCCTATCCCAATACAAGATGCATCAACATCCAAAGCATCTTCTTCCAAGGTGCCTACTAAACCACATATTCCTGTTGGGAAACACATACCTATAGATCAAAAGTATGATGTATTGAAACACTTGGCCCAAGTACCATCTTTGTTATCAATTTTGGATGCCTTCAATCTATCAAAAGATCTTAGAGAATCACTCATCGAGGCTTTGTCAACTCCTCAGGAGTTTGAAACTAAAATTGATGTAGCTGAAGTCTATCACATAGAGAATAATCTTGAAGAATTCCATGCAATAATATCTTTTACTGATGAAGATGAAGATGATGTTTTTCATGGGCATATTAGACCATTGTACTTATCTGGCAAGGTCAATGGCGTAGACGTCTGAAGAGCTTTCATTGACAATGGTTCAGGAGTCAACCTCAGGCCCATTCGTACACTTCGTCGATTGGGCCTCACGGAATCTGATTTATCTCCTTCTACCATGATGTTACAAGGATATGATAAAAATTAACAAGAAACACTGGGCGAAGTTACACTCAGAACTCAGTTTGGAGATCCTGTATCCAATTCAGATTTCATGGTTGTTGATCAAGACTCACCTTTCTACATCTTTCTTGGAAGACCCTGGCTACATCAACATGCAGTTATCCCTTCATCACACCATCAATGTCTCAAATATTGTTTCGATGGTCAAGTTGGGACATTATATGGTGATAAGTCCCCGTTCAAGACATGTGAGTCTCAATACATTGAGGTGGAATTCTATAACATGAAGGGAAGGGTTAAATCCACAACAAAGGAGATTACCAATGTTAATGCCCCATATGGTTTGGAGAAGATTTCAATAAATCCATTTACACAAGTGAGTACAGATTATGTGTTTCCTATACATAAAATTGATAAGATAGACCCAAATAAAAATGATCTTATGGAAAGATCCATAATTTCAATTACGGCAATCGAGCCAGACAACATGGGAGAAATAGGTAACCCACCAAGTAGTGATGAAAGCACAAATAGTGACGTCTTCATTTCATCTGCTAAAATCCAACAAGCCTATACTTCTCCAATTAGGCAATAAGAAGTTATAGTAATATCAGAGGTGAACAATGATATCGATTCTCAATCCATCATCTCCTCTTTATTACCCAAAGAGGACCCTTAATCATCAATTGGGTTGGAAATGGAAGCTTCTTCTTCAATATGTGAAAATTTTGACATCTCTTCTGATCATGAAAATTATGTTTTATCATCTACTATTCAAGTAGAAATGGAAAAAATAACACATGATGAAGAAGAATAGGATGATCTCAGAGATTCTCCTCCATCATTTGAAAAGGGTATCTCTACCACTGTGGATGAACTCATAGAAATAAATATTGGTACAAAAGAAGATCCACGCACCACTTTAATCAGTGCGGACAAGACTCTTTAAGAGCAATAGATTTATATTTATTTTATAAAGTGAAATAGAGATATATTTTCTTGGAACTATACAGAAATATCCAGGCTTGATCTTGATGTTGCTACTCATCATTTGGGTTTACTAGAAGAACATCGAGGATTTAATCAAGCCGCGAGAAGAATAAACCCAACTTATACTTCCAAAATTGAGGTTGAAGTGGATAAGATTATCAAATCTAACTTCATCAGAGAAGTTCTATATCCCAAGTGGTTGGGTAATATTGTCCCTGTAAAGTAGAAGAACGGACAAAATAGAGTTTGCATCGATTTTAGAGATCTTAATCGGTATTCTCCTAAAGATGATTTCCCTGTTCCGATTACAGAAATTTTAATTGATGCAACAGCTGGCTTTGAAGCACTTTCCTTCATGGATGGATATTACAGATATAATCATATCCGAATGGCCCCATAAGATGAGTAATCCACAACCTTCAGAGCCCCTTAGTGTGTGTTTTGCTACCGGGTAATGCCCTTTGGCTTAAAGAATGCTGGTGCAACATATCAGCGTGCCATGCATCGTATCTTCAAACCCTCCTTAGGAATGTTTTTTTTAATTCTATTTAGATGATTTGTTGGTTAAATAAAAAGAGAATTCTAATCACTTGCCTGATTTGGATGTCATATTCCCCAAGCTTCGACAACCTAATTTGAAGATGAACCCCTTAAAATGTGCTTTTGGGGTAACCTCGGGAAAATTTATTGGCTTTGTTGTACGCCATCGTGGTATTGAAGTATGTCCTAAGAAGACTAAGTCAATCCTTGATATGTCACATCCTCCAAATTTGAATGAATTAAGAGGAATTCAAGGACACTTAGCCTATATTCGGCATTTCATTGCCAATTTGGAAGGCAAAAGTTTACCCTTTACCAAATTGATGAAGAAGGGAGTCACTTACCAGTGGACTGAAGAATGTCAAGAAGAATTCGATATTCTCAAGAAATACCTCTTGAGTCCACCGGTACTCATGCCACCTATTGAAGGAAGACCACTTATCCTCTACGTGACAGATTTAGAGCGATCATTGGGTGCATTTCTTGCTCAAAAGAATGATGCTGGAAATGAAAACGACCTCTACTATCTCAGTCAAACTATGCTTGAAGCAGAAACCCGGTATTCAAGTATTGAGAATTGCTGCCTGACATTAATCTTTGCAGTTCAGAAGTTGAGAAACTACCTACAACATCACGAGGTCCAATTGGTATCTCGCAATAACCCTCCCAAATTCATCCTTAGTCGTCCAATGCTTACAGGACGTCTGGTAAGGTGGGTAGTTATTTGGCAGTAATTCGACATTCTGTATGTCTCTCAAAAGGCGATAAAGGGCCAAGCTCTGGCTGATTTCCTGGCTGAACACCCTTCAGTGGAAGACACATCTTCAGATATTGAACTCCATGATGAGGAAGTCTTCTCTATTCAAGAAAGTCCTCAGGCATGGGAAATGTATTTTGATGGTGCTTCCAGATGTCCAATAGGGAAGAAAATGGAAAATCATAAATTCAAAAAAAAATTCATAGGAATTGTGCTTATTTCTTCATAAAAGGCAGTGTTACCTTATTCCTTCTTATTGTGGGAAGGTGGTACCAATAATGAAGCAGAATACCAAACTCTCGTCATAGGCTTGGAATTAGTACTTCAAGCACAAGTGAATCACTTAAAGGTGAAAGGGGATTCAGACCTAGTAATCAAACAAGTCGATGTGGATTATGCCATTAGAAAAGAAGAACTAATCCCCTTGTATGATTACGTCAGAGAGTTAATGGTGGAATTCCCTTTGGAACCGACATTTTCCTATCTCCCAAGATCACAAAATGCTCAAGCTGATGCACTGGATAATATAGCCATAGCTCTGGCAGATCCGAATCGAGACGAGAGAACCATCAGTATTGCCCACCGTCGTGCAATTTCACCTTATGTTCGAATCAGAAAAGAGGAAATTAATGAAATTAGTCCAATTCCTGAACTGTATGGTCATACTATTGGATGGATGCCACTTATCAAGGAATACCTTCAGAATGGAACACTTCGACCTGATAGAGTCGAGAAAGAACAAATCTGGCAACATGTGGTCAAATTTACTCTTTATGATAACCCAGATCACCTAGTGAAAATTCTCTACAAACGTGGTTTTGATGGAGTTCTCTTCAAATGCATTGATGGTAAAGAGACAATGGTCGTCGGGAAATAAGTGCATGCAGGATTCTGTGGTGCCCACCAGTCTAGACATAGATTGTATGATCATATTCGAAGGATTGGATACTTTTGGCCTTCAATGATACAAGATTGTGTTGATTTCACAAAGAAGTTTCATTCATGCCAAGTACATTCCAACTTCATTCATCAACCTCCAGATTTTCATTATACAGCTAAATACTCATGGCCATTTTCCACTTGGGGTATGGACGTGGTGGGACCTTACCCTTCGGCTACGGCCAAGAAGTTTAAGTACATTATTACTGATACTGACTTCTTTTCCAAATGGGTAGAGGCAATACCTCTCAAGGAATTTAGTTCTAATTGCATTGTTAGCTTCATCAAGTCCAACATCAATACCATATTTGGTGTCCCTCAGACCATATTGACGGAAAATGGCACCATCTTCTGTTCATCTGGGGTGAAGAAGTTGTATCAAGAATACAACATCAAATCCAACCATTCATCTTGGTATCATGCAGCAACCAATGTCCAGATAGAATCCTTCAACAAGACTCTTTCAAATATACTACAAAAGATGGTGGATAAAGGTAAGAGGTTATGGCCTGATAAACTCTTTCATGCTTTACGGTCTTATGAGACTACCACCAGCACTCCAACACAGTCAACTCCATATTCATTGGAATATGGAACAGAAGCAGTCTTGCCAATTGAAGTTCAACTACCCTCGCTCAAAGTTTCCATTTTTGCTCAATCATCTACATATGAATAATCTCAAAAGTGATTGAATGAATTGGAACGGTTAGATGAGAAAATATTGTTCACTTTTCACCACTTGGAGGTCTATCAGAATTGAATAGCACGAGATTTTAACAAAAACGTTCGTCTTCGTTCATTCACTCAGGGAGAATTGGTATTAGTTCTTAGAACTCCAATGATACCAGGAAAGAAACCTGCCAATCTTGAGCCAAAATGGGAAAGACATTACTCAATTCATAGGGTCTACTCCAATGGAGCTTATTCTTTAATCTCAATGGATGAAGAACTCATCACTACTCCAACTAATGCTAGATTTTTGAAGAAGTATTTTGTATAAACACAAAATATATCATCAATGGTTTGGTGTGACCTTAAATTGCACCACCTTCTAGAAAGAAGTTAAACTGCATCATCCAGGGTTCATACATATGACCGTAAACTATTTGTATTAATTTCGTCCCACACGATGTTAAACTATAAAAACAAATTCCCTAATTTGTCCTCACTGCATGACATTAAACTGCACAGTCCCCGTTCCGTCCACCATGACATTAAACTGCACCATCCACGGTCCATGCATATGACTTTAAACTATTCACACTTTCTCCCAACATGATGCTAAACTGTATCGTCCCTTTTTGGTCAATGCATAAGACCTTAAACTATTCTCACTTACAACCAACATGACGTTAAATGGTGTACTCTTTTGTCCCCACCATATGACATCAAACTTCACTGTCCTCTTTTTGTCCAACATGACATTAAACTATATTGTCCCCATCATCCTAACTACATGACGCTAAACTGTATAGGAAATCCTTTAATACGTACTACATGACAATAAACTGTACTTTGTCCCTAGTATAAGACATTAAACTATGCAGCACCAATAGTCCAAACTACATGACCTTAAAACTACATAGTCCATTCATATGTCCTACATGACATTAAACTGTGCGTCGTTAGGGTTTTTTGCTTCCTCTTGTTTCTCACACTGAGTATGAATCATGTGAGCTTAGAGAAAACATCAACCATAACACCCTCTTAGGGCCGCTAACCATGCGTAAGTCTCAACATCATTTTTAGGTCGTTGTCCCCATGAATAAATTGATTATTAATTCTTTCAATAATTGAACTACACGTAATTTGACCCTTACCTTCCAGGCTAGGTACGTAGGCAACCTCCCAAGGTTCAATCCCAAAACCAATCACTTCACATCATTTCACCTCCATCTCATAAGATGTTGATTCGTGAAATCGCCCCTTAGAATCAATATCTTTACATTGGTTCACTTTCGTCCTTGTTATACGACTTTAAACTATACAAAACTTTTGTCCAGTATGACAATAAACTAAAATATTCTTTGATACCCTCACCTGAGAGGGAACCAATATTTACATTAATTTTTCAATCATGTTTCATTTCAAATACTACGTGCATACTTGGAAATGCCCGAACATTTTATCTTGGGTTAAACCATCATTGCACTATATCCCTTTTCACCCTTCACATGTACTAACCAAATTTGTATAGAGGGTAGTTCTAGAACAATGTGGGCTTGATTACAATCCTTATGGGTTATGTAGGAACATTTGAGTTTCCTCAAATCCAGCCCCAAGACTTTTGACCTAACCCCAAATTCCACTTTCATTCCCTTGGATGAAAAGTCCCTGTGAAAACACAAACTGTGTATTTCTTATAATGGTCCAAGCTCTATGACCCTAGACTAAGATCTCCAATCCTTTTGTCCCACATGACGTTAAAATGTAGTTCAAGAACTGTGTATGGCTTGATTCCCATCCTTATGGGATACGTAGTGAAGTCCAACATTTCAATTAAGGATCCAGCCACAACATGATTATGGTTATCATTGATCTGTGTATCTTTGTATACATTGGACAATACCCATCTTTATGTCTCATAATCCTAACCTTAAATATTTTCAGATCTTAGTAATCATTTTTTTAACTTTTAGTCACAAAAATGTCAAATGTTTGAGAGTTCTTTTACCTGACTATACAGTATGTGACCTTAGGCGGCCTTGCATAAATAGTCTCCATAACAGATTTGTTAGCTAAAAGATAATATTATTTGACTATGCAGCCAATGACCTTAGGTAGCCCAGCATAATTCAACCCCCTACCAGGTTTGTTAAATAATGGTAACTTCATTCTTGGGAAGAAAGAGTATTTTGTCCTTATTGGTCTTTAATGATAGTATGTATGGATCCGTAAAAATATCCATCCTTAACATATTTGTCCCATATCATTTTTCATGATCTAAAAGTATTCAAGTCTATGGTTTATATTCTCCCTCCCTGCGTTTGGGTCAGACCTTCATAGAAGTGATATCCATCCAGTTCATCAATAATCTTGTTCGGAAATATCTTCTCCATATTATAGTACCTCCTTCCATACATCAAACTATATACTTTGGAAAATTTTCATCTCCATAAACTTTCACTGGCTTTTAGCAGTAGAAAGGTAAATTTTTGAGAGTTCTTTTTCCTGACTATGCAGCATGTGCCCTTAGGCGGCCTTGCATAAACAGTTCACATAACAGTCTTGTCAGCCAAAAGATACTATTATTTGACTATGCAGCGAATGCCCTGAGGTGGCCCTACATAATTCAACCCCCTAACTGGTTTTTTAAATAATGGTAACTTCATTCTTGGGAACTACTTATTCAAATTCCTTTTATATCTTTTTCATATCATTCCTTAGATTCAAATATTCTTAAGTCTTAGTTTATATTTTCCCCCTCATACTTGAGTATGGTAAAATGTTTTCAGATAAATTTTCAAGGAATTGAGTCAATTCTAATCCATTTCGTTCAATGCTATTTCGACCTTAATCATTAGCCTCCTTATTTCCGACGTTCATGACATTAATCTGCCCACAAAAGACAAGGTAACTCTGAATAAAAGTCAAGTTCCAGCTCACTAAAAATACATTTTGTATGATTTATGTAATATTGAGATATTAAGAGTTTTAAAGTTTGTAGGGTTATTTATATTAATCCTAGTAAAAATAAAACTATGCTTACTAGGCCCATTGGTTTAGGTAAAATTTAATGCAGGTAGTGAATGAATACAAGCATAAATGATTGAAGATAAAAGTACTCTTCATTGATGCACAAGATTTAGAGGGACATCCACAGATTGGAGCCTCTTCTCTTTTTCAGGAGATTACAAAAGATTGTCAACATAAGTCTTCATTTGATGTACAACATTCTGAGCTTCATTAGTAGCTACTTGATGCTCATTCACTCGACCAGCTTCACTCTTCTCAGCTTGATGAAGTGCCTTCTTGGCATCTGCAATGGCTTTCATACCATTCATTTGAGCTCCCTCAAATGAATTATTGAGTTGATCAAGTTCCCCAGTAACAAAATGCAACTGTTTCTGGAGCTGCCCTATTGGACGACTTTTTCATTGATTTTATGCTTCAGTTCCTACATCATGATAGCATAATCAGCCTCAGCTTGGGATACCGTAGCCTCAAATTTGCCGATGTTAACTGACATTTTCACCTGGTCATATCTTTGCGACACTTTTTCTCCTGATCCCTCTTAAAGATGACCTGTTTCACCATGGCATGAATCTTTTCATATCCAAAACCGCCAAGTCCTAGAATGACAAATTGGGATGAAAATCGAGGGATCTTCGATGATAGCTCTTCTAAAGGCACCTCAGGTATGATTTTCCATATGTTATTCCATGCCTTGTGTCGTGAAAAGCTGAACGCTTTATGCACCTCTGTGTCTGATTCAACATCATCATTACAGGAGGGCATGTAATCTGGGATTAATGTACTTAAGGAAGTGCCATGTTCTGCTCTTTCCCCCCCTGACCTGTGCTTCTTCGCTTTCAATTCCCGTTGGGGTTGAGGATGAGGCCTCATCTCCAGATCTAGCCACTGCAGTTGATGGCCCTGCATGATTAATTGAAAGATTTGGTTATCTTCAAAGGATAACAAAATAATTTATTTTCTTGTAAATTAAGTACAATCACAAATATTGTTTTCCTTTACCCGATGATGGATGAGGAACCTGAGAAGACTCCTCCCCATCATTCCCAGCCTCAATAGGATCTTCAAGATGGGTCTGGAGGGTTTAATAGGATTATATCTACTTGAGATAATGTTTCTGCAATGGTAGGGTTGACATCAATGTCCACACCCTCTTTAGGCATTGTAAGTTCAGTAGCTTATATGGATGGAACTGCATATTATTTTCAGTCATGATTAGAAGTGTAAATTATATGGAAATTTACTGGGAAAAAGATAACAGTCACGCCCACGGTCTTCTAAATTACATGACAACTTAGCATGATCATAATATTCTTTGAAAGACATGCCACGATTCATCATTTCATCCTATGGAATTTCAGAATCCTGGTTAGTCTCACCAGTGGGAGTGTTTCATGTGTCTTCTTGACGACTTACGTCCTGCAGCCCCTGACCCTGGACAACATCTTTGGATAAAATCACATCATCAGTTGTAATAGCCGCTAGAAGCTCCAATGCAGGAGTTGAACCTGAAGTATCACAGAATGGATGTCATTCAGTGTTTCGTTCAACATTTTTATGAAATATTGTTGACTTACCAGAAACAGGTTCTCCTATTCTTGCAACAATAGTAGGAGGGATACTGGGAATAGATGATAGCTCTTCTCCAGGAGAAGCCAAGTCATCTTGAATCCGTGATTGTTCCACAACACCCTCTGTGGACCTTGAAGGAGGATCAGTCCTTTCCCTCAGAGGGGAAATTGAGGAATCCCCTGCAATCCCAAGTATTTTGAGAAATAATTTTCATGGTTTAAAATTCATGATTTTCCGAAGGACTTACCACTACTAATAAAGTGTTTAGCAGTGGACTTCCTCTTTCGTCGCCTTTGTAATTTTTGTTTTTTGGGAGTGTCAGCAGTCTCCCTTATTGTAATTTGAATTGGTGAGGGGAAAGTCATGTGAAACTCCTCATCCATGGCCTGCTGGCCTGGAGATATCTCGCCCGGTTCACGAGGAGATTCAGCAGAAGACCTGATGGCAGTACCACTAGGGCTATACTGTGGCAAAGGAACCTCAGTAGTTTTGGAGAGTTGCAAGATGAAGAAAACAATTTCCTTGAATAATAAAGCTTCGACTGAAATCAAGTTGCAAAGAATATAAGGAGAGAAAACTTACATCTTCAGGAGCCACATACTCATGCCACACCTCATCAGTGGCGATGTGATCCATCATTTCTTACACCCACTTGGTGATAGGGATAGAATCATCGGTTCCATATATGTAGTCCATCAACTCTTTGACATAGGATCTTACTTCATTAGGGTTATCCTTGAAATGAATATTTGCAGGAGCCTGAAGAGTCCCTATTTCAGGAAGACGTAACCCTTCACATAGCTCCATCCAGATAGTTTCGGTATCGCTGTATAAATCCAGCCATGTCTGGATGGCCTCTGGTCATTGATATGCATGTGTACTAGAAGGTGGTAAAGAAGGTCCTTCAACCATGTATTTTACATTCTTCCTAGCTCCTACAACTATAAAAAGAGAATGAAAACATGTTACTTATAAAGTTACTGGCAATTCAATTGCCTCAATAAAGTAACTCACTAGGATTTGATGGAGAGGCTCTCTTGATTTTGATAGGGAACAAGGCCATTTTGACACATGTTGTATCTCTTGAGAATCTGATGAATTAGCCTCGGTTGAAGAACTCAGTGAACCAACTCAGGAGTGGAAGAATCACCTACCACCTAAATTGTTTCTTTCACAATGGTTCTCTTCTTCTTCCAAACCCAGTTAACAGGTTTATTCAATATGGCCTCAGGACATGACACTATCCAGTTTTCAGCATACTATATGGTCAAATTGCTTACCGCTTCAGTATATGGTAAGTCAAAGACTGCCCCAGTCCTTTCCATAGCCGTTAGCAACCATAGTTGCTGAGAATCCATTGGGCTCTGATCTGACGTGCACTGGAGGAGATACAGTAGTTGTTTGTAGACACTTGAATTGGAGAGCAAATCGATATTTAGCATAGGCCTTACATATAATTTCCCAATCAATTCGAGTGGCCATTACACCATATCTACAGTCCAGCATATAAGACCTCTATTCCAAGCTAGCTAATCCATCGTCACAAATTGCCCTATCGGCGGATTTCCATAGGAAAAGAAGTGGAATTCCTTATGCATACCCAGCCTTGGCCTAATATCATAAGCAATGAGGTACAAAGGACAAATTCCATAGAAGGGTTGAATAGATGGCCTGAAAGAACTTCTGGGAATCTGTATTCCGTTTTGAACAACATATGTTCGGAAGTGAGTGGCGATCCATCCCCATAAAACTTAGAATGGTCCCACTAATCTCAAAGGAGACTTACCCATATAGACATGGAGTAATCTCTTGTATATCTTTTCCAAAACTGGGGTAGCCAATCCCACCATCTTCGTCTCAGCCAACTTGGTTGTGATAATGAAGTTCCCTGGCCTGATGCCTCCCTTCGAATCTCTAACTGGAAAAAGATAGACACTGAGCCATAAGGCTAAGAAGCCTGCCAGATGGGTCTTCTCCGGGATTTTATGATACAATTCATACCCCCATTTCTCAAACTCTCATGCTTCCAGAGTCAACAAGAATGTGTGAGTAATAACTCTCTTATCTGCTCTAGGGAAGCTAGTAGGACGAGTACAGGTGGCACCCTTTTCCCTCTTCTTCTTGAGAAACACATTTATCCATTCCTCTGGATGAATATCCCTTCTAGAATAAGTCTTTGAAGTCTTTAAGATTTTGAGCTTATGATAAATCTTTAATAACCCTCGAACCAAATCTGGAGTCTTCTCTGGATCATTGATGGTTTCCTTTGGAGGGACGAATTCTTCATACATATCACCCAGGATTGTAACCCCTATGATCTTGTAGGCATCCCACAAACTAATGCCTACTTCTCCATGGGTCAGATGGAAAGAATTAGTTTCTGGGCTCCAGCGGTTAAGCAATTCCGGTGCAAATTTATCATTCCTATAAACATATGTCTACCCAGCCGAGACGGCTTCATAAATTGCAGCTCCCTTCATATCCTCAATAAACTCTTCACAAGTTTGTCACACCCAATAAGACCACATCCAAGTTGGATTCACCCCTCCTCCAGAACGGAGTTCCCATTTCTCCTTCCAGCATTTGGATTGATTTATCTGACATTATCGAAAGACTGAAGGATAAAAATGTTGTTTCAGCTCAGGCTTGTGACGATTCAGATCTGGAGAACATGAGATATGATGAATTATATAAGCTTTATTTACTATTCCAGCATTTTAAAATGTTCCCGCGATAGAGACATTCACTAAAGAAAAGTTGGTATACGACTGAATCCAGGAATGTAGGAGATAGTTCTTTGCCTCTGGAATATTGACATCTTGCAAGTGACCATGGACATACAGAGGCAGATAGATGCTATGTGGGAAGTCACGATGATATTTCTTTAGATTCTTAGCCATGTTCGGAAGAGTGCTTTCACAGATGGAAAAGTAATCATGGACAACAATGTCCATCATCTCATCAATTCTTTTTCTCGCCAGTTCATCAGTTGTTCCGATTCTCTTTGGAGCCATTTGATCTGCACAAAACGTGAATAATTAACTCTTAAAGTATGTTACTTTTTCATAAAATTTGTGAAGGATTTGAATAAATTGGCTAAGTCATTAAGGTTCCCAAGACCCATAGTTGGCGCGCATGTCTCCTTAGGTCGCTCAAGTATTGGGCACGTACATTTTTCCGCACTAGTCTAAATACGTTAAGAGAAGTACAACACAAGAAAAAGAATAGTGGACGAGAAAAAGTCGAGATCCAAGCTACGCACCGAGAAAAAGAAGTCTGTGAGAGCTGAGTTCTTTGCGCGGAATGAAGCCACCTATTTAAGGATGCGGCCATGACCCTGTGCGCCATACCCTGCGCAATTAAAATCCATACCCCTGCGCGCCAAACCCTGTGCGCCTGAAGCTCATTTGCGTGCCATACCCTTCCCACCCCAATTTCCTATTGATTCCCAATTTCCTCAGAGTAAAATCCTCATTTCTTTTGGATCCAACTCTGAGGGGGGGAATTTAGTTGACGCTCCATTCATCAAAAAATCTAAAGATTTTAAAGGGGGATTAACATAGCTCAAAGTGATTTAACCTTTAGACAAATATCAAAAATTGACAAAGGAAGGAATAAGAAGAAGATTCTACAAGGGTCGCACAAGTTCAACAACGGTCGCGAAAATACACTTGTGCACCTCAATGGTCATGCAAGTACACTTGCTCGCCCTATGTGATAACCACCCGGGGTCTTCTCTAGCCTATAAATACCCCCGGCGGGCCCCCCATTTCGAAAGGATTTTTTCCAGAATTTATATTTAGAGCTCTGAACGCCCAAGTCTCTTATTCAGGTCTTCTGAACACTTCTAAGGTAATTATTTACCTAGAATGGATGGTCTAAACAGGAAGAGTAAGGTCTAAGTGTTATAATTTACTAACACTTGCGCACCTAAGGGGTTTTACCCTTAAGGGAAATGAACATACTTGCGCGCCACCCTACATCCTCACCAAAACTTGTGCGCCTCTCTTTTGGAAGTACCTCAGGATAATTATAAAGGCATTGGTTGAGGATCACCCAAGTATTACCATGCTGGTTTAAAAATGCGCAAGTACCAATGTGTCGTGCAGGTATACCTGCGCGACCATGACTTGCTCGCCCATGCAATACCTGCGCACCTGCCAGGACTTGCACGCCCCTGCCTTTTTGGGTGACCTTCTTGCTCATTTCACCCCTATTATGCCATTTCACCTCTCGTATTCAATGATTTAGTCTTCAAAACACTTTTCAAAGCCATTTATGGCATGATTTCATGATTTGACTTCCTTATCTGAAATGAATTCTGTGGAATATCTCTCAAAACCTTGTGATTTACACATCTTTATGTCACTAAAGATTGGGATTTAATTCATTCAGCCACATCCTTTAAGATGAGAGAACTCATTAACCTGGGCCTCATTTTCTGGAATAAGCCCCAGTCATAATTTTTAACCTGGGCCACCTTTTCGGGAATAAGCCCCAGTCATAATTCTCAAATATGGGCATCCTCAGGAGTAAGCCCCAAGTCCCTTAAATTTTCATGTCCCTTAACCTGGGCCTCATTCTCAGGAGTAAGCCCCAGTATTAATTTTTCTTAACCATTTCTAATTAACTTTTGATTTGGGGTTTCTTTCTCTGGAGTAAAAACAAATCATAAGTCCACTCCTAACTTGGGCATCTTCCTTAGGAGTAAGCCCCAATATTAGAGTATCCAAATCCCCAAAAAGTACATATACCTTTATGGACCCTATTCTAGGTTTCTTCCCTGATGTAAATCTTAATCCCCATCTATTTTAGGCAGTCATAAAAACATATGCCCCACATCATTGCATCTTTCGTGGCATAATTGTCTGGTTTCACCAATACCTCTAGTTTCACCCACCGAGCATGACTCACGTGAGCTTAGAGTGTAAAAGTAATCATGACTTCTTTCTTTGAGCCATCAATCATCCATAAGCATCATACTCTCTTATTCAAACTATGTGGGTTCTGATTCCTTTTCCAAAACAGAGGATACGTAGGTAGCCCATCAACGGGTACGATCCCAATTCTGAAATAATCCATGTCCTCCTGAATGAAAGTAAATTTCAAGTGCCCCACTGAGTGGCTTTAAAACCAGTATGGTCATCATAATGACCAAGCGACTTTCATATATTTTAAGGATCAACTAAGAATTTTTAACAAATACAGATGATTCCTCATCGATGATGAACCACGAATATATATAAAACATTCTATGAATTTCTTATATATCAATATTTGATTTTTAGACTAAAGGAAAGCTCATTTTTTTTACTTGGTAATGTAATAAAGACTCACGAACATAACTTAAATCTATAAAGAGAGTCCCAGAGTAGACAATAATTCCCCTAAAAAAGGTGTGATGAGTCCGAACTCCCATCCTATCGACCAATGAAAATTCCTAAACCTAATTAGTTCACAAATAATGAGCACATACATTTGGAATGTAGGTCCAAATGGATATAGAATCACTGTATGTTTCTGGTTCTACGAACAAACCCATTAGAAACCAATTGGAATGTTTGAACCTTCAATCAATGGGGTCATCCCCGAATTCCGAGGGAAACAACCATCCAGGAGAAAAGTTCCCAAACTAGAAAATACTGTAACCAGTTCAACTTGAGGAGCTTTGGAGGCTAATAAGTATTACAAATTATTTCCCTAAATCTAATTTTGAAGAAACATTATGTAAATTTTAATGATCCTCATATAGTTGTTCACATAATAAGTGGTTGACCAAGGGGTGTGTCCATGCCTGAGTAGGGATGTGATTATCATTTTGAAGTACATTTGAACTAGTTTTTTTTAATTTCATCAAATATCTACACCATTTAGACCAGACTTTGATGCCACCAATAGAGAGTCTTTATTTCCAAATATAGAAAATAAATCTAGAATAGTGGATCCCCTAATATCATGATAAATTCTTCCACTCTACATCATTCCCATTCTGTATGATCAATATATATTCTTTTCAAAATTATCCAGTGATGATAACATCTATCTCATAGTCCCTGGAGAGCATTGGGTAATAAAAAGAGGGATATCAGTTTTCAAGAAGAACTTGAGGAAGGGAGAATCTGTCTAGTTTCTGATAAGCCAGGATAAATCAACCAATAAGGTTTTAATCTAGACAACAAGAGATAACCTCATGCATATGAACCCCCTTAAATCGAGGTTTATTCTTAGACATCCAGATACACCAGCACCCTGCCCCAAGGAAAATAATTTTCTCCCTTATCACTAGGTGACTTCTTCCCACACCTTGGAACTAGATATTCTTGAATGAAGGACATGAAACAACAATATAATCCAAAACTGTGAGTTTATTAAAATTGTTCCATATCATACATGCCCAGACACTTTCAAATAAAGAAAGTGGTGAGTACCCCTCCAAAGGATTATCAAAAAAGATACTCCCCAACAACATGTTTATTCCAGTATATTTGATATGTTAATCAGTTTATAAGGATTTATTATATATCCATCAAACAATAAAGTTTTTCTTTTTAGGGATATATTTTCACCAGATCACATCTCCCCACCTATCCAGATCATTGGGAGTTGTTTACAACTAACGATAATAATTCCCCAAGATGAGGAGGATCTATGGGATGAAAATAAAGTGAGGATGGTTTCTTTATCCCTTGTATACTACAACCTCATATTTCTAAAAATACTTATGTGGGTTTTAAAGAACTGTTATAATATTCCTAGTGTTTACAAGAATAACATATTTGTTGTAATATTAGACAAGGGTAGATTCATTTTCAATTTTGGAAATGTTATTTGTTAATTTTAAAAATATATAGTATATAATGGTATGGAATATTTGAATAATATTTTTATGCATTAAATTAAAAAAACCAAATTTTGGAAATTTGTAATGAATCAAATTCATGGGACTAATTTCACACCCAGTTGTGGCATCACAATCATGGTCATGTATATGAGAAGAGTGTGAAAATAATTTATCAAGATAAATACTTAAAATATTTTGAGATTATACCACTTGAAATATGTCATGCCTTATTACAAGGTAGATTGACCAAACCACCATTTGGTTGTCAACATGAAATGGACATAGAGATTCTATAATTGGTACAGACTAATGTGTGTGATCACATAAATATTCACCATTCATTTAAACACTTATACCACTATGTTAAATTGATTTTTTATTGTATATTAGAAATTTAATAACAATGTTTTCTTAAAATTTTGATCAACTAGTTAATTTTGTGCAAATTTTAAAAAATTAATTTCACTTTTTATATTCATTACATTGTAGGTTGATGTAATTTGGAGAGTATGCAATGAAATCTAAGAATAATGGTCCAAACTATGAAAGATCTCAATCATATATAAAGAATAAAATGCATACATAAAATATTTCTTTCTTCCAATTAGGTTGATAAATGGCTGTTGAATGAAAAAACCTATGGGGTACATCTCTCTAGAGGATGAAGAATCCCAATTTTTTTCATTTAGGCCCAAAATGCGCCATCAATAAATAGAATTTTAACGGCTCACATTCATGAGTTCACTTATATAATTCATCCATATCTTGGCTATATGCCTCCAAAATATTATTAAATTCAATGGAGAAAATCAAGAGGTGGGGAAAAAACAATTTAGTTTTTTACAAAGTGAGATAAGATATTCTGGTCAACCAAAACCACAAGCCAAGTGGTATCTTGAAATTTGGGGTGCCCAAAACTACCTTCCAATTTTCCTTTAAATAAGATCCTTGGGAACCCCATTTGTATGGTCAACCAGGGGGAAGGTACTATTATTTTGGAGTCTCAAAGGATTTCTATAATCACATTGGTGGTTATAGAGTCCCCTACACTTAGGGGTTGATCGATGATGAATGAGAAGTTCCACCTGAGTCCTCTCCTCACGATGTTGAGATAAATGGTGCACAAACATTTCAAGGGAGCTTCACACACATATATAGGGAGTTATGTCACTTATTCATCCTCTTGGTTTCATTTATTTGTGGAAATTTTATTAATTTTTTATCTTATCATGATTCTATATTTAATGCATTTTTTGGTATGATTTGGTGAAACAAATTTCTTTTAGACATAGATTGGGTTTATATTTAAATTGGGAATATTGGGTTTCTCTTATTGTATAACAAAATCATGTTTTTTTCAGATTCACAAGCATGATATTTCAGTATTATTTTTCAAAACACATTTCATTCTTGAGTTCTATACCTTGACAACATAAATTTATTGTCGAGGTTTGGTTCATTATGTATCATTTTAAAAGGAAAGAGTGAAATCAAGATCTTGATTACCCTAAAAAAAGGATTCCAATAAAACACATGTAATTTTAAGAAGAAAAAAAACAAAACATGATGTGGGGAGAATATGTAACGAAATCTTTTCTTAATTATTTAAAAAAAACTAGCTTTGTTTGTTTACTGTTAAATTCTTAATTAAGTCATTTTTTGGTCAAAACTACCCACCACCTTTAATACTTTTTATTAAATATGTGGACATTAATCCTATAGCTATACCTAATATAAAACCTCCAGTCTTCCCTAGAATATAAATAAACATCTAAAATGTGAACAATTTTATGTGTCATGAAAACACAGTCAGTGTTCAGACCATCTCAAGTAAAAGCTAGAGGTGGATTCTCAAAATTTATTACTTTTACAAATGAGTGAAGTACATTTTGTTACATCTGATTGATAAGGTATAATTTGGAATCATTTGAGATATTGAAGGTGTTTCATAATGATGTTGATAATTATCTTGGAAGGAATATAATGAAATTTATATCAGATCAATGTGGTGAATATATAAACCAATAATTTATCAACCTTCTATGGGAGTATTGGATTTTATCACAACTAAATCCACATTATCCATAATCTGGGAATGGTGTTAGTGAAAGGAAGAACTGTACCTTTCTAGACATTGTAAGAATGATTATGAGTCATTCCAACCTTCCACTATCCCATTAGGTATATAAATTACACATGATAACAAACATACTAAATAGAGCACTAAATAAAGTATATAATAGTATTCCCTTTGAGTTACAGAGTGGGAAGAAACCAATTTTTTCACATATTCATGAAAGGTGGTTGAAAGGATTTTGTTATGGATAGAACCTAGGGAATGAATATTATATTTATAGTGTACTCCAAGGAATCAATGGGATACTACCTATATAAAACCTAAGATAAAATGGTAAGAGTTTCTAGAAATGTTGTATTCCTTGAGAGGGAGGACATACTCAAAGTTGATAGTGGGGGAAAGGTTTCCAACAATAATGATGTGCACAATATACATAAGATTTAGTAAAAGAATATATTTGATTGATCCCCAATGAAGAAGGTTTTACTAAAAAAATGTACTATGTAGGACTGCTAGATAGGTTAGAGAACAAAAATATATATGATTTTCAAGTCACTAATGATGGGGATTCATTATTTTATGAAAATAATGAACGTCTCACCTGTAAAGAATTTGTAGAGATTATAGAATTTGTACGTTTGAATAAAATCTGGGAATTAATAGGTGGGTTTCATGTATCAAAACAATGATTTGGTTTTTATCAATCGATCAATATATGTAAATCCTATTAGGTGTAAATGGTATTTAAAATAAATCATTATATAGAAGTTTAGGTTATCAACTATAAATCATCGAACATTGCTAAATGGTATATACAATGTTAAGAAATATAGTATTATTTATCCTTTTTTCCATCTTCCATGTTTAATTCCACCATAATACTACTTCATATAGAAATTTTCATGACTATGAGATTTGAAGGATGGATGTAAAAAATTATTTCATTGATAGGGAACATTAGGAAGACATGCATATGACCAAAACATATGGGTTTGTGACTCTAGGAAATTCCAAAACGGTATTCATGTTATATAGATCCAATAAAAGGTTAAAGTAAGAATATAGTTCACAAAAAATTTTGTTCAACTAGGTAAGAATTCATTTTTCACTCTTGTATGGATCCATTAAATGTTAGTCTAATTATTAATTTTGGACCTAATATGGATGCCATAATGATTAAAGGAAGGTTAAATGGGTGTCCAGTGATTTTTCGGAACCTAGAACTCATCTTTTGGTGAAAATTGGGCATGTAGCATAGTGGGAGAAAACTGTGCTGGTAGGTCACATGCTTAGATCTAACAGTGTGGATGGTCTAAATTTTCAAAAAAAGCTCTCATGCATGGTTAGCACATGGTTTCCCAAACAGTGTGTCCTAACAGTTGAAGTTCCTATATTTTTCATGTACACATGAAAGTTTTTTGCTTATTTTTTCTAATCGTGCAGACAAACCATGGATAGTCTAAAATTTCGGTAATTTTATATTTTTACCTTTAATGATCTAATTAACCCAACCCTTATTCTGTATTATGATTTCCACTTGGATTATACTCCATTCCTCAAATTTTGAATATTTTTTGAAGGCCTATGGTTTGGATCAAGAGATCTCTTTCATTTGGAATCTATTTGAGCTTCTGTTTAGCATGCTAGATGTCCAACAATAATTACTCGAGTCCATTTGATCCATTCTTAATATCCCTTACTCTCGACCTAGTTATCATGGTGTGTATATTTTCTTTTTTTCTCAGATATAATCAAATCCACGCCAAATCAATGGCTAATGCTAGTGGAGTATAGTCGTACGAGCCTATGGCGGGTTCTCTATAACTCATCCCTCAAGTTCAATGATTTTGGAATTTTCATGTAGCCCCCACTGATTTAATGGGGTGTCATTTATTGAATTTATTCACATTCTTATTGTCACTAGAAACATATAGTTATTCTCTATAAAAATAATTTATTAATTTTTAGTGATTACACCCACAACTCAATACAACCCATGTAGGATTTTATTTAATAATTGTCGTTTTAGTGTTTTGACATGTTTGAGTCACTGTTCATGTGTGCCATGGATTGGCCTTCCTAAGGGTATGATTTTATATATTATATGAATTAATTTACATTGTCAATTTTATAATAGAAATTATCTTGTATTCTATCCACTTTATATACAAAAGTTAAGTTCCTCGATTGGTGAATTAATGTAAAATGGAAATCGGAAAGTATGTTATGTATATCATTTCACCATTTTAAATGTAACTGAATAATTATGTTCACATGCATAGAAATCGTTTCCATATTGATTGATGGTATAAGAGTTAACCTTGACTATTAAAATGACTTAAATAGATTAAATTAATTGTTTGATGCTACTTGGCCTTGTTACACTAATGAAAGGATAGGCTTGAACCAAATGGACTTATTGATTAATTATGACTTGATTAAATTGATGAATGATAAATTACCTATATCACTCTAATGAAATGTAATGGATTGAAACTTATGAATAATATATGACTTCATTATCAAAATAAGAGTGTCCTAACTTGAGCTCACCTCTGATTTTCGATGGAATGACTTGAGAAATAAGGAGGCCATTCTGAATTCAAGGATATGACTTTCTCAGGTTGAGACCCACATTAAACATGATATTTGAATAAATTTGGATACATGGAATGAAACCATATGATCCATCATGTTTTAATATATGATTCCTTGGATGAACTTCTTGGATCCAACATTGACAAGTAGGTTCCATGGTTAAGGCCCACTGGGCGCTGTCATTTCTTAGCCCGATATTACCTTAGATGAACTCCTTGGACATGGTAGGTATCTTATTGTGGAATTAAATTGACTATGATCCTTCTATTACACTCTTACCCTTATCCAAGATGTAGTTATTAGTACGTTGGTGACCACTGTGGTCTATGTTTCCTTAGATATTATATTTTAACATTATTAATAAATAACATTACAGGTTTCTTTATTACATCTTGTAACCTTAACAGTTTTTATCATGTTCCTTAAGTATAAACTAGTAATAATCAAATAATGAATTGGTTATATTTGAAAACACTAGATAAGGGATGAAGCAGGTAGTTTGGTATTTAGTTACATTTTACTTCATTGCCTTATATATTCACACTTTCTCACTGTTACATTTCCATTAGCTGGGTCGTATGTTATAGACCCCATTGGTGGTGGCCCATGGAGATTAATCACACATTTTCTCCAGGCATCATTTTCTACCCAAGGAATATTATAAGAATGCAGTTGTTGATAAAGGGGGAATATAGCTTCGAACACTTGATTGATTGTTGTTTAGGACAGAGCTTGATATCATATGATCAAGCTGGAGCTTGAGATGCTAGGGATAATATTTTAATTTCTATTATAGTTTTGAAGAACATGTTATTCCTTATTTCTTTTATCCATTTTTTCCAGTTTTCTAGTGACATGACATATCAAGATCATTTGTTATATGCCTGTGTGTTATCATAGTTATTTCAGTTGTTTTAATCCTTCCATATTTTTCACTTTTGTCTTCTTCCACTATTTACTAACTTTTCATATGATTTTTTCCACTATATATATATATATATATTATACTACACTCAGGTAACAAGGTCATAGTATCCCCACAGATTCACCCTAGGCCCTCACTTTTAGTCCACAACCTTTAACGTTTTGGGAGATGCTCTTGATACCATGTGTCTCATTGGGCTCGAGGCACCTATTATGTGGCATCTGAGTCTGAGATGTCACAATGTTTTATCAGAGCTGGGTTCCCATTTTTTCATTACTTTTTGGAGATAATAGATGGTAATTTAATGATGGTATGAGGGCTTGATCATAAGTCTTACTTCGGCGTCGTGAACCAAGGTTTGGGGTAAAATACATGTAACCAAAATATATTTTTTGCTCTATTTTCCTATTACAGTTGATATCATTTCGTCATTAGGAGAATCATAAGTTGTAAGATGTTTTTTATTATTATTCTTATAGGGATTATTTTTCATCCGTGTCCTAATGATATGTGGGAAAGGATCATGTTTACATGCATCAAATTAGGAACCTATAATTTTTATTTCATGCATATTTCCATGCTATATAGGTGAATTTCACTCCATTGTGTTACTTGATATGCAAGCGATTGTTAAGTGATGTTGTGATATTTCGCTTATTCTTGTATTATGTAATGGCCCAGACCTTCTCATTCCATTACATTATAAAAATGTAGTGTTTGAGGTGTTTTGGAGGTCACCATTGCTCCTTTTGAGGGTTTTCAAGTTTTTTTAAGTTTTACAATTGTGAGTTGGGATTGGTGGGTAGCATCGGTTGGTGGAATCACTAAGTGGAATTAGTAGGTGGCATTAGTGAGTGGCATGGTTAGGTGGTGTTAGTCTGTGGAATCCGTAGGTGGCCTCCGTAGGTGATGCCGATAGGTGGAATCCGTAAGTGGCATCGGTATGTGGTGTCAGTGTGGTGTGTCAACGACTCATCCATAAGTGCATCACATCGGCGACTCACCCAATGATTATTTGTTTTCCAATATTTTGTCAGAATTCTTGTTTTTTTCCATTTATGCCCATTTAATGTTTTAATTTGTGATAAATTTTGATAAATATCATATTATACTAGTTTTTAAGTCATTGTAAAGGATGTAAAATTTATCTTTAATTATCTTAACACCCTAGAGACTTTTAATAGTCATACCATGTGGTCATGATCATGATCTAGCTTCAATGTCCTTTAAAATCATTTTATTTATTTATTTATGATCTAGACTTTATAAATCTGGGACCTATCCTTTCATGGGTGCATCCCTTTATCTTGATATAGATAATCCTAGAAATATTCTTCCGCGAGGATCCATGAGTTTGTGTTGCACCCCTGGATTATGTTTCTCGGGTACCTTTCGCACAAATTATTTGGTGCTTGGTGGAGTTTTCGATCATCTGTTCATTCATGTAGGGATCCCGTCATCTCTTTTAAATTGTGTTTCAAATGGGGTGCATGTATGAATGTTCTCTTTTAGAGATAGAAAAATCAAGAATAGATGATTATAATAAAATTTGTTTAATAATGATACACAGGGGTTGGGGAAAAGTGATGCATTATTATGTTTTATTTGTCAATAACATTTTGATCGATATAGGCTATATTTCCTTCTGAAAAATCATAGTCGTTGGTGTTTTTTGTTTGCATAACTATGATTTCATAAGATTGTTTATAATTGAACCTATGTGAATGATTATATTAATATGAAATTGGTTAACCATGTATATTTTTTTATACAAATGGGTCCTCCATGATTGAACTAGTTATATGATAACCCCTAAATTATCAATGTGGAATTAAATAATGAGTTTTTTCTAAATCAGAATACACCTTTCCTTGATTGGTGGTGTTGTGTGTGGTTTTGTTCTATTGTGTGCCTTGTGTGCTTGTGCATTGATAGGTTTGAGATTATAGTTGTATGTTTGGATGGGACAAGTGGTGTAATGGTATCCTAGGTTGAGATTTTTACTGGTTATGGAATGGATGGGCTGTTTTTTAGTGGCAAAGCTACAGGCTTGGGTTGTGGTATGTTTATGTTTCTGGGTGTGATGGTTGTGGTGTTGTTATATAGTCGGCCTATCTAGTTGGTTAAAATGACATTTGTTTCGTTGTTTGGTAGAAATTTTGGTGTTTTTTATTGATAGGAATTATAGGGAGGAATGAATTTGAATAATGATCATTATAGGGGTTGGTTTGGGTGTTGAATGGTATTGAAAATTTATGTGAGTTTCTTAGTCATGTGGTGCGTTTCATGCTACGATTGGTATTTTACCATACAGGGATGGAGTAAATAAATGGACATTTTAATAAAGAATTATAATTGGTTAAATGATGTGGTTGGGGGTATGTTTGGGATATAGATTCTTGTGAATGGATTTATTGTATCATCTTCCGAAGTGACAGTTACTAATATTAATAAATGTATTTACAAGTAGTCGAAGAGTTGGTATTACCATATGGTGGTTGATATATTTATTTAGAACCCATAGTTTGGGATTTAGTGTTTGATATTATATATACATACTAGTATTGTCCTTCGGTTTTCTATACGCACCCCACCCTAATTGAGCACTATGGGTTGAGAACCCCTATAGTCACGGGGGAGGGTGTCTTTTCCAAACATCCCAGTGTGAGGATGGATGGATGGCCACCTAATAATCCCTAATCCCTCTTATAGGTGGGGATAACCCAAGATTCTTTGGGCAAGTTGTGGTTTGTGATGCCCAGGTGTGTCCAAGAAAGTTGTATTTTCCCAACTGTCTTTAGGATAAGATGTGTTGTGTTTTCCTAGGTGTCTTTGGGATTATATGTGTTGTGATTTCCCAGCTGTTTTTGGGATGTGATGTGGTATGTGTCCCAGGTTTCTACTATAGGGATATGGTTGTGAGGCCTATGTGTGTGTAGGCGAGATGTGATGAGAATCATTTTCCTCAGTTCTAGGACTAGCTATGGGGAACAGATGTGTGTAGGAAATTTGTGATGTGGTTCTTTTGGAAGAGGTAGGATGGCTAGGATGTTATCCATTAGCTTGTTAAAGTGGATAATTAGTGGTAATGTGGTGTGGGGTACCTATCATGGATCTTTTCTACATTACATTACATGATATACATTTTTTGGTGAGCATTCCTTTGGTATGGTTGGGGTAGCTAGTATACCTTGTTAGGTTCTTCTGGTTTCTTAATTTCTCTCACAAGGATATTAGTTTGCTTCTCCACTTTTTCATTAGAGACTTCAGGTTTTTCTACTGAGTATACTTGTATGTTCACCCATCATTATAAAACTACTATTAGAATTCCCAGAGGACTCTAAGGACTATGTTGGGAATATCTACCTCGGACTTTGCGACAACTAATGTGTCTCAACGTAGCTTTTATATTTTGATATTTACATTATATATTTTCATAATATTTGTAGTATTTTTACTTTAAAACATGATTTTGTGAAATATTTTGTGTTTTCTTTTATATTGTTCTTGGAGTTTTTCTGAGATATACCATCTTCTTTCCTGATCTCATTTTATTAAAAAAGGGTAATTAATTCCATTTTCATGAGATCTAATTCACTTGGTGTGGGTACCCTAGGGCCTACTAGAGGTAGGAAATGGGGGTTCATTATCTCTCTTCCCTCATTTCCATCTATGGAGGGTAATATTTTGATGGAGGGATCATGGCATATTACTCTAGGATTCAATTTTCTGATTGCCTATCTCAATTCATGAGGTGTATGGGCTCTCATGTGTTGGGATTAGTAATTTACCGAGTCGATCCATTGAGCTATAAATAAATGGATTTCATTTTCATTGATGATGTGTATGGGAGATAATTCAATGGGAATTAACATCCTTTACAAAGTGAAACATATTTAATAATTTGAAATGGTTTCACATACTTACGCCTCATTTTCATGTTTATGAAAGTTAAAGGAGTAAACCAGGTAATTAAATGTAAAATTAAATAAAACATATACCTGACCACCTACTAGTACTTGAATTTATAGCTGAGTAGTTTGGGTTGTATAACTTTGGTATTGATAAATTCTTTTTTTAGATTTTGAAGCTTTTTCTATCTTTCTGCGTAAATATGTTTCTATGGCATGTTCTAGGAATTTGTTGACCAATGTCACCATGAATACCTCATATAGTATGTCATGAAAGTGGAGTTAATCATGCTCCAAACATGGTGGTCCTTGATCCACTAGTATTAAATCTAGGAGTACCACTTAAGGAACCACATATTGAACCAGATTTGGGAAATGACACCATTTTTCTTGATATTTTCCAACAACAGATGAAGTTCGTACATGGTGCTCCATGGCTTGAACCTACGATGGTTGATCTGACACATGAGTTCCAACAGTAGCATCCTTACACATTCTCAGGGTATGGAGGTCTATAGGCTGTTGATCCTTGGCTAGAGGTCATCCTGTATATCTTTGATCATATAGAAACACCACTATATAAGAAGTTTAATCTTTCGACACACATGCTCTCGGATTCAGCCAAACAACGGTGGCATGTGGTTATATAGGTATATTTCCATTAATACATTTGATGGGACAACTTCAAGACAATTTTATATGCGTATTTCTTTCCTCAGATGATGATAGTTAATAGATTCATAAATTTTAGACTTCTTGTTTTGGGTTCAATGTCAGATATGTAATATTCAGTGCGTTTCATGGAGTTTCATCGTTTTTCACTACTTTTGGTCGATGATGATCTATCATGTGCTAGACATTCAAGGGTGGGATATAGTATGCCTTCATTATGCTGGTGATTGTTGTTTCAATCCAAATTTTTCTGAAATTGTAAGTAAGTCTCTTATCATTGAATGTAACCTAAGGGATGTCAATGGTATTGGGCATAGAGGGTCAGTGTCATGGAAGGATAGTAGTTCTCCTAGTTGTAGGAAATATTCCCATGGTTTTCCTTTTTAGGGTAGTTACATAAAGAGTAATTGTTTTGATAGCACCGTGGTGTGTCATTAGTTTTGATGATGGAGGAATAAGAATCCCCATTGTGATAGAGATCCAATGGAGTGTCGGGATTGATGTCATATAGGGAATCTCTAGAGATTTTGTAGGAACTTTCAACCAGCATTTAATGGAAAAGGATATACACCAGCTCCACCTTTAAGAATAGATCCTTTTCTGCCACATCAAGAAAGGAGTTGGAATAGAACCAATAGGTCTTTCTAAGGATGAGGTCATAGTTTTGGTAGCTAGACCCCTGATCACCACCAGCACCAATAGAGTAGTTATGAATGTTGAAGTCCAATTGTTGCATAGGGGTGTGGATCATGTCTGATGCATGCTTTGTGGACAATACCTGAGGATTTGGATGTTGTACCTTTTATAGTATGAGGTACTATTCTAGTGGAATCTACAATAGTATCTTTTTTTATACAGGTAGTTTAAACTCTTTTATCACTATATCTATTAGGGAAATTCCCACACATGAGACACAATATTACTTTCGGGTAATGACCCTAGATATATTATTGGGGATATGGTGAGAGCATATCCACTAGTGTATGCACTGTCACCTTGAGGTAGGAAGTTACCCTTTATTATGGAACCGATAAATTGTTGAGATGAAAATCTTCAATGTCATTCTCGGGATGGATTGGTTTGTTTAGTATAACACTTTTTTAGATTTCTATTGTCAATGGGTATCGTTTACGTCACCATAGGGTATAATTTATCTACATAAGTGTGAGGGGTATCTTCATGCTTGTAGAGAAGGACTTGAGCATCAGGGGATAGGTGGAATGTCTACCCAGATCAACAATCTCTTCATGGAGGATCCGGGATTATGTCAACAAAATTTCGGTCCTATTATGGGTTGTTTTAGAGACGTCTTTCCTGATGACTTTTCTATATTAACACTTGAAAGGGATGTATATTTTACAATTTATATTGTTCCAATATAATCTCCAATGTCTATTACAACATGTAATATGGAACCTACTAAGCTCTGGGAGCTCAAGAGTCACTTAGAGGATCTAGAGACCAATGACTCTATACATCCCAGTACATCCTCTAGGGCTATCCCATGCTTTTCACCAATATAGAAGACTAATGCTTATTCATATTTGTGGATTATAGATAGTTGAACCATCTTACCATCAGGAAATTATATCCATGGCCTTGAATATATGATATCATCGACAACCTCCAAGGAGCTAAGATATTCTCTAAGATTGATAGGAGATCAGGATATCATCATGTATGAGTCAGACCATCAGACATACCTCATATATCCTCCCATAGAATTTATACTCTATATGAGTACATAATTATACCTATATATCTCAGGAATGTGCCTTCTGTTCTCATGGATCTGATGAATAGGGTGTTCCACAACAATTTGGATTCATTAGTCATTGTCTTTATGGATGAAATCTTGTTGTATTACCACAATCATTACGACTATTCCAATCATCATGAGATCATTCTAGGTACACTGAGAGAGAATCCAATTTATTCCAAGCCTAATATGTTCCACTTCTAGATCAACATAGTTCACTTCTTGAGTCTAATTATCTCAAAATCAAGTATATCAAATGACCCTAAAAATGTTAGTGCTATATTTTTCTAAGAGAATCCCAAGAGCGTGTTTGATATATAGAGTTTCCTAGGTATTGAAGGATATTAAATGAACTTCATGTAGAATTCCCACATATTAAATTACCTATTAATGGTATTACAATGAATGGTGTCATTTTCTTATGGTCGGAGGAGTGTTAGAAATCATTTCAGGAGCTGATTGGTAGTCTTGTCTCGACACCTATTCCGACTCTTCCAAATCCATGCATTGGTTATACTGTCTTATATGACGCCTCAAGAATCAAAATGAGAGTCATTATAATGAATTAAGATAGAGTCCTTGTGTGTGGATATCAATATTTGAGGCCTCATGTGAGAAACTACCTAACACATGACCTTAATCTAGAAGAAGTTGTCAATGCATTACATTGCTGGGGAAATTATCTATTGGGTGAGAGATTTATGGTGTACACTAACCACAAGAGCCTAAAATATATCTTTTCACAATGTTACCTAAACCACAAAGAGAAATTATGGGTTGAATATCGGCATTCCTTCAATTTTTTATTTCCTATATGCCTAGGGAGGGAAATGTAGTGGCATATGCACTAAGTTGGAAAACACCAATACAAGATGTTCAGGAAGCCACAGATGAATGGATGTTAATGTCCCTATTCTTGGAGATGGAAATATTGTTTCATTATTTTCATGTGTAGTATTACCTCTCATCATTGATAGCTAGCTCTGACATCCTTGAGATGATTAAGGGTAGACAATTTTCAAATCATTAGTGCTTGGTTTCTTGTGAGAGTATATTTGGAGACAACCTGCCACCATATTAGTTTGTTGATATAGAGGACATCAAGCATATTCATGGATGTATCTGGGTTCCTACAGATATGATAGAGGAGTTGATATGTGTGTCCCAATATTCTTACTGGGCATTTCATCCAGGCATCTCGAATATGTATTGAGATATGCGATGCTAATATTGGTGGCATGGGATGAAACATCATATTATAGGCTTTACCACTAGGTGTCACACCTGTCAGTAGGCGAAGGTGAAGCACTAGAAACCTAAAATATTTTTATATCCATTTATGGTCCCAATATAGAAATGGGAAAATATTTCCATGGATTTCATAGTCGTCATACGTAGGTCACTAAGGGGTAGCGATGTTGTATGGGTTGTTATTGACTGATTAATGAAAGCAAACTACATCATTCCTATTCGGGATACTTCCTTAGTCATTGTTATAAGATTATTGTATGGATATGAGATCAAAAAAATACATGGGATTCCTCAAAATATCATTTTAGATAGAGACACTTGTTTCACATGATTGTTTTTGATGGGTTTGAATAAGGATATGTTAACAAAGGTTATTCTAAGCAAAACTTTTTACCCATAAAATGTTGGGAAATACGAATGTAAAATTCATGTCTTAAGGGACATGATTTGAGTTTGTGTCATTGATTATGGTGGTTATTGGGAGAATCATTCCCTCTTTTTGTGTTTTACTACAATAATAGCTTCAAAAAGACAATTTTGATTTCTACTTTTTACATCTTGTATGGTAGGTCGTTCAATTCACCCTTGTGCTAGATAGAGGCAGGTTATGTAGTCCTACTAGAGAATTGTCTCATTTAGGAGGCTTTAGAGAAGGTTTAGCTGATCAAAAATCATATGACTACATCTCATTATAGAGATAAATCTAATGAAGATTATAATTAAGGACCACTACAGTTCGTGGTCAGAGATCACATTTTTCTTCTGGTATCGCCCAGGCTATGGAATATATAGTTATAGAAACAATGGATGTTCTCACATCATTACGTAGGGCCATTTGATATTCTAGATAGAGTTTGTCTGGTAGCCTATTCGTTTCTACATCACATTGGTAACATGTCATGCACTACGTCTTCCATGTTTCACAACTTCCTCGGTATCCTATAGAACCATCTCATGCCTTTAATCCCGAGGAAGATGACTTAGATGCCAATGATACCTTCGAGGAGTATCCCATATTCATCACTGACTGGAGCTTGATGGATCTATGAGGCTAGTCTATCCCTCTAGTACTAGTGTTATGGCATCACGACCATGTGAAGGAAAATAAATGGGAGTGGGAGAATGATGTACATGCCCAGTGATAAAAGTTATTCTTAGATAGTATTTCTCCACCCTTATAAGGTGAACTCACTAATGAGTTCTTTTAAGGGGGTAGACTGTAAGAACCCATTTTTTCACTTAGGTATGTATAATTTAATTTAAATTATAATTATTTATTTTGGACCTAAAATGGATTCTTAATGAGTTAGTGATGGTTTTTAGGGGGTCTTGGGATTTATTGGATCTCAAAACCCATTTTGGTGAAAATTATCCAATCTAAGGATTAGAGAAAACAGTGTGGGTTTGCCGAATGGTTAGATCTAATAGTGAATATTGTATTAATTTTTTAATATAACCATCTCTCATGTTTAGCACACATATTCCTAAACTATGGGGGCAAACCCTGCCAGTTCCCCTATTCTCTAGGTATCCATGCATGGTTTGTGCCTGGTTTGTTAAACCATGCAAACAGTCTATACACATGATAAATTTTGGGTATTTTTTCATTTTTACACTTAATGGTCTAATAAACCCATCCCATATTCTCTGTTATGATTTCTAGTGGGATTATCCTTCATTCCATTTGTTTTGGATCATTTTGAAGGCCTATTGTAGGGATAAAGATATCTCTTCCATCTAGAAACCATTCAATCTTCTTTTCATCTTATTGGATGTGCAACGGTGAATAATAAATTACATTTGAGATGTTCTTCATCTATCTTGCACTCGATACAGTTATCAAGGTTTGAGAATTTGACACTTTGTCTCTGATCTACTCTGATCCAAGCCATATCAAAGGATAATATAAAAGGGGGGGAGTATTATGAGCCTTAGGTGGGTGGTATATAAATCACCCCTCAAGTTCATCTCTTTTGGAATTGTCTTGTGGGCTTGATGATTTTATATAGTGCCTTTTTTTGAATTTATATTCCATGATTATACTCACAATAACCATATGGCTATGTTCTTTCAAAATATGTTATTAGTTGTTAGTGGTTACACCAAAAACACCATACATCCCATGTAGGATGTTATTCCATAATTTTTTTTAGTGTTCTGACATGTTCAACAACCGTTCAGGTGTGCCTTGGATTTATCTTCATAAGGGTACCCTTTTCTTTATAAAATGGATTGATTTATATTTTGAATTGAATATTGTCACGTACCATGTATTCTCACCACTTGAACCACCTATGTAAAGTGATTCGATTGATAAATTAATATTAAATAAAAATTAGAGAGTATCCAAAGTACATGACTTGATATTTTTAAATGTAATTGAATTAGAGGTCTCACGTCTGTAGATCCCTTTATCATATTTATTGAAGGTATTTGAGTGAACATAGAATATTAAAATTCATTAAATTGAATAAATGAATTCTTTCATGCTACTTAGCCTTGTCAAACTAATGAAAGGAAAGGCTGGAACCAAATAGACTTATTGAATAATTATTACCATATTAATTGGTTGCAAGATCAATTAGACATGTCACACTAATTAAAGGTAATGGCTTGAACCATATAAATTATATATGACTTAATTATCAAAATAGGATTGGAGGGACTTGATATCACCTTGGACTTCTGATGGAATGCCTTGAGAAATCGAAGATCCAACTCCAAATCTAAAGATAAAACTTTCTTAGGTTGAGACCCACCTAGAACTCGATCTTTGTCTAACATTGGATGCCTAGTATGAAATAGTAGGATCCATCGTGTAGTATTAAGGTGTACCTTTGATGCACTCCTGTGATTCACCATTGACTAGTTTGTTCCATGGTTTAATCCCATCAGGTCTAGTCATATCTTATCCCTGTTTTACCTTGGATGAACTCCATGGGATAAGTAGAAGTATTATTGTGGAACTCTTTGGACTATGATCCTTAGATTAAACTCTTACACATATTCATGATACAGTAATTTCTGAGTTGGAAACCCATATGGTCTAGGTTTCCATAGTTATTACCTCAAGAATTCATTAATAAATATCTATACAAGCTTCCTTGTCACATATTTGAACCTATACTATTGTTAACAAGTGAATTTAGTAGGAACTAGTAATAATTAAATAATAAATTTTTTATATGTTTAGACACCAGCCAAGGGATAAAGAATTTACATGGGTATTATGTTACATTTCAATTCCTTACATTATATTATCATTCATGTATACTGTTAAATTTACATTATATGGTCCGGTGTCATAGACACCATTGGTGGTGGCCCATTGGGATATATCTCACACCCTCTTGCGTGTCATTGGTCACCCAAGACAGATTATATGAATACATGTGCTGATAAAGGGAAGCATAAAACTTTAATCACTTTATTTCTTTCGATTTATGATGGAGATTTATAGAAGATGATCGAGTTAGAGCTTTTAATGATTTAGATAGTCTTTTTTATTTCTTTTATACTTTTGTGGAACATGTTATGTCTAATTTCTTGTATCCATGTTTTCCATTTTTCTGTTTACATGACATATCATCAATAGTTTTTTACGATTATATGTTATTCATATTATTTCAGTTATTTTTAACCCTTCTTATTTATCAATTTTTTTCTTTGAGTTTTTGCTTATATTGCTTCCAATACTTACTTATGTTTATATTTATCGGATGTTCAAAACTCTATAAATGAATGAATAGTCTCATCATTGAAACACCCTATACCGTCACTGATATTCTGTATCCTATAGAACTTGGGGAGATGTGCTTGAGGCCATGCGGCCCACCAGGAATAGGGAACCTATTAAGTGGAATCTAGGTCCAGGACGTCACAAATGAAACAATAAATTAATATGGTTTAATTATGAATGAATATGAGACATGTGTTTACAAGAAGTTTTTTGGGATTATAGATATTTTCATAGTATTATATGTTGAATACATATTTCTAACTGGAAATGAGATACTGACCTTACAAGAGGTAAAATCGTGGTTGTGAAAGTACTCACCCATGAAGTAATTTAGTGAAAAATATATATTCAAGGGTTACAAATCAGGAAATATTGATCCAAGAGGCTTCTTGGACTATTTCAAATTACATACATTGACTAGATACTAAAGTGGTTCAATTTAGAACAACTCATTAAGGTATTGGTTTTTTTCCTCATTGTATACATATATCTAAGAAAATGTTTCCTTGGACACAATGGAAAAGACATATAATGAGTAAGATACCATATGCTTCTATGATAGGATATATCATGTATACCATGTTCTTTAGGAAAATTTATGTGGCCTATGATTTAATATGGTAATAACATATCAAGAAGACCCCTATAAACAAAATTGGACTATTTTTAATGTAATCCTTATGTTTTTTAGGTGAAAAAAGGATTAGTTTTCAAAATATGGAGAAGATGAAGTGATAGTCATTAGGGATTATACAGATTCTAGATTTCAAATAGATCATAAGGATATAAAATCATATTCATGATAATATTTTTTTCTCAATGTAAGATTATTAAGCAGAAAGAGTTAAATCATGTTGTTACCACAAATTTTACTATAGAGTCTGATTATTTTATAGTTTCTAACGTATCAATGGAATCATTTTGGATTCACAACATTGTCCAAAATCATGATGTGGGGTTTAATAGTTAAGACTCTATCATAGTTTAATATGATAACACTATTTTGGCTACTCTTTCCAAATATCCAAGGTCACATAAAAGGACAGAGCCTAAAATTTATAAGTTTCATCTCATGAAGGAAGTTTTCTCAATGAGGTTATATTTTAGGGAGCATAGTATCCAGAATTGAAATTGGGGAGGAACCCTTTAATAAGTCTATATATTAGCATTGGATTGAATATCATATGATAAATGGTGGACTATAAATTATTAACAGTTGGATCTATTGAAGTTGGGATTCTATTAGATGTCATTCCCTATATCTAACTTCTAAGTAATTGATAATTACAATTATTCATTATATTGGTAAATAAATAATTTTTTGATCACATCATGATTATTTCTCTATATGAAATATAATTTGATAATGTTTTAAGGATACATTCCATATCTAAATTACATTGCAGTTCCTTGATATAATGAGATACTTTATAATCTATGACAATATTCCTTTAATCCATGTTCAATAGCCATATGATAATATTTAATAGGGAATATAAAATATACGAAATTAGGGGTAAGAGGTTCTTAATATACTGAGACACCATCTAATGGTACTCACCCATCGTAATCACTAAGAAGAAAAGTTATAAGAATAGACTCACCAATAATAAATCCACATTTATAAGTTTAATTTAATTTTCCTTAATGTGAACTTATTTATTGAACCTTATAATTAAATATAATAATTAATGGATACCATGAGTCTTTTAATTTAATGTATTATTGAAAATAATGATGGAATATTCTCATTGTAAGGTATAATACTTTGGGTACATAAAAAGTGATATTGCATAAAAGGATAATGCATGAAAGGATTTGTCCTTTCTATCCTGTGATGAATTTTGATATCTCAAGCCCTTTGATGAGAATGCAATTTTCTAGATTAATGAATTACAATGGTGTTTATAGTAAATTCCATTTCCAAAAACTGAAAGAAAGATATATCGAGAATATAGTTTGCTGATACTATTGTGAAGCGCAATTTATTTTAGATGTCTTGATAAAGTGATTATATTACACAGTATTCATTCCTTGGAGGTTTTAAATCATTGATAAATTAACTTACTTCTTTATACATACTTTGATTTGTTTCAAGATTCTAACCTTGTACTTTAGGTGGTTCTTTATACATCCACTGAGAAAGAGGCCTAGAGGGTCACACAAGAAATGTATCTATATTCTCAATTAAATTCAATATTGATTTTAATATGGTAGAATAAACATGATTCCATGTTTTTTGGTTTAAAATTTATTCAATTATGATTGATCACCAAGGATTAATCAAAATTGATATTAAAGAATACGTGAGCTAACTAATAATAATGAATATTTATTTTCATGGGTTTCCTAATATAATATTTATTATATTTATTTATTAATAATGAAAGGATGTTTTTATATTAAATATGTAGTCCTTATTCATGGTTTGGATTATTCTAAGGTGGATAAGTTGACTGAGTTTAATGATCAGATTAGAAATTATTCAAATGATATTTATTTATTAATTATTAAGTGGATGAAAACTCAAGTGATTAATAATAATAACTGTATTATTTTTATCGGATATGGTTTCAACTAATAAATATAAAATTATCAAGAGTCTTATGTGATAATTTCTAACCCCAAACCTGCCTAAATAAATATATAATTATATGACTTTCTATAAATATTCATGTTTTGAAAAAATGGACAGATAGTAGATCTCACAATCCCTATAAAGAGGTATAATGTTCTATTTTATCCTACTATAATCTCAAGACTTCAAGAAAACACCAATAGTTATTTAAATTGAATTCAGAAATGATTAACTACAAATGACTCAATAAATCAGGACCAAATGTCATACAACACAATGATTCGTTAGGGATGTTATGAGGTTGTGTTTCATGTCTAGATCACATATAATTGGATTTATCACTTGTATAATATTGTCAAATTATGGTATGTTGAGACCATTTCAACTGAATAATGAATGATGAAATAATTTTAATTTCATGTTATTATTGATCAACTTATAAAAAATTATTAATTACAAGTGAACATCCACCTCTTTTGTTCCCGTAAATCCAATATAATCAAGTAATCTATGAATTTTGTTGTTTATGTCATTAATAGATTTGTATAAGAAATATTACTCATAAATTAAGAATTAAGAAGCGAGATTTCCATTCCAAAAAATCACTTTTGTTATACCTGATACCTACAAATATTTATAGGTAGTCCTATAATAAATTTAACATGTAATAATATTTGGTAGCGTTAGTCTAATAAAATATTATTATGTATTACAGGCCAAAAATTTATATTTCTTATTAATTTTAAAATAAACACAAAATAGAAAAAAAGACAAGATTGATCGGAGATAATTTCAAATTTACTAAATATAAATTCAAAATAAATTAATTCAAAATATTATTACAAAATCCAATTAAAACAATTTTCATTTTTTTAATATTAAATTTACTTATAGTAATATTTATGATAATTTTTTGAAGTAGGGAGATATTTGATCATCTTATATTTAAATAGGTTTACTATGTAATACATCTAAAAATATTACACATTTATTGAATCAACCACGTAAATAAATATTCAATCTTATTTTATCATATCATTTTGTAAAAAATATATTTATGGTGATGTTTTATGACATTATGCCACAAATTTTGATAATGATATATTTTCTAACACCAATTTTGAAATAATATTTTCAATTGAATTTGTAAAAAGTAGAAGAATTTCAAAACAGCTCAAAAATAGTTTTCCACTTACCAATGATGATCTGATATAGAATATCATGACAACTATCAACAAATAAATGGGTCCTCCTAATATAAACTCGATATAATATGGGATCTCAATAATTCTTTGAAGGAAATTATGATGAAATTGAATTATGTAATGTTGAAAAGCTAAACTATTATAAAACCAATACATTAATAACCTAGAAAATCAGGAACATGGATTTTAAATTAATAATATAATATGACATTACATAGATTAAAATAATTATATTATATTTATTAGTAATTATATAAAAACCTATATGAAATTTAGAACAAATTACACAACACCATAATATATTTTAATATTAGAACAGTAATGTAGAGGTATCGTGGAATGAAGTGGGATGTTTTCAATTCTTTTTCAATGAATTTGTGTAACCTTTATCGTTATGTTTATATAAATAATATCTCTAATATTCTCTAATAATTTTTGATATAATATTCTTATTTATCTATAACCTCTTCATCAAATATATAAATTTCTATTATATTTCTTTTGCATGAAAAATGGTTAAAATGTTAGATTGATTTTTATTTTATTTTATTAGTATTAATGTTTATAGTCTTATACTACTGATTATGAATATAAATGAGATATTTTATTTCATGTATTCATCTAATGGTTCTTGGAAACTATATGTGTAAATAAGTGGGGATAAAATTTTATGGTCCTCCAATTCATTGGGTAAATAATTTATTCTATGTAAAATTCCTTTTTGGATTACCAATATATAATTTTTACACTATATTATTTCATAGAAAATATAATGGTTAAATAAGTAGGACTTTTTTAATATTGTCATCATTATTCTATTAATTTTATTTCGGAAAAAAAATTTCATTATTTCATTGTTATATATTATTAAACTATCACTATATTTTTATTTCTTATTTGGTATGTGTATCACTCCTCTAATTTTATTTTTATAAAAATAAAAATTCAATATTTATTATGATGAACAAAGGAGTTATTATCCAGGATATGATTTTCCTTTATTGAAGAAGAAAATGATAAATATGTTATGATGTTTTTATTTGGTGTAAACAAAAATGGTAAATTAATATATTTTTAATGGTGTCATTTTATTTCCCAATCCACTAAAATTCTAAACCTAGATATTTGGATAGATACAGTTTTAAAATTTATAAAAAACTTGTAATAGATTAATATAAATTTCTAGATTATTACATTAAAAAAATTATATTTTGTGATTTGTTTTTTAATGTGTGATAATTTTCCTTGAGCTTTTCATTACATTAGCATTGATTGTGATGAGACTCAAATATTTATGGATTTGGATTATAGTTAATTCTGTGACATCATGTTGTCCTTTAACAGTTCAATGGGGCAATGTGATTACATTTTTCCATTTATTTTAATAATTTATTATTAATTTCTCATGTGGAATAAACTTGGGTGTTGATTTTAACATACATGAACACCTCTATATAAATTAATCATACCAATTTGATACATGGCCTCAGTCACACATCGTGGTACTTAAAAGTTTACTAACTAGAAATGAGGGTCTAATTTGATACTATAAAGAGATTATACCCTCGAATTAGAGTGAATAAAAGAGTGAAAATAATATTTAATTGGTCATTACAACTTCCATATTAAATTACAAGAACAAAATAAATAAAGGAATATGATCAATTAAAAAATTATACATGCTATAAAAAATATAAACTATGTAAATTGAAACATGAGAAAAAATTGAATCGATAACATATCATGTTGGAAGATCATGTACTATAAGGACTTGGCCTTAAAACCATACATAATCTTGAATTAAATGAATAATTCACATTGAGGATATTTTTAGGTTTAGAGTTTTTGAGACTTAGGCCATAACTATTACTTCTCAAAAGATTACAAGGTAGACACTTCCACCCAGTTTCCATTTTTTTTACAAAACATGAACTCTTGAAAAAAACGTGTCATGTCCAGTTCCATGTTTAAGATAGAATGACTTCTCCTTGATCCCATTTTTTACCCAATTCCACATTATTTCCTATGAAAAAAATTCCAAAAACTTTGGATGGGTATAAAAATATCATTAAGGGATACACAAAAAAGTAAAACGGTTAGTTTTTCAAAACAACAAGTAAACCATGAATCCATTTACATAAGTAAAACTTTTCACCTTTATGAAGTATTAAATACTCTTCACTGAATAAAGGATCATTACTTACCCTTTTGTAACCAAAATTTTACCATAAAACCCATATAAATAACACATAACATATAGAGGTAACTTGGGACATAAACATAAATAAATGGAATAACCATACGGTCTACTTCCACACATATCACTAAATGGAATAGCCATACCTCCGACTTCCATACCCAATGCATTGGAGGTTATAATGTAACCACCCATCCTGATATTCATGGCACCACTCGTCATTTGGTTTATCACGTAACCACCTGTCAAATGTCCAAGTACCAATATAAAACTATAACACATACAACAAATATAAAGGAAAGAAAACATTTCCATATTTGGATCACAATATATCAGTTATATATGTTGACATAACAAATCCTTTTTCAAATCCATCTTCAATACCAAAAATACATAAAATAGTATATGGTATTTATTTTCTTCTAAAAACATTACGTCTTGTTTAGGAGGCCAATGATCAAATAATACACATAGTGGTGGAAAAGGTCATTATCACCACGTATGTTAAAAGAAACATTCTTTTTTTTATTTAGTAAAACGCTTCATAAAAAAAATATTCCCTTTGAAAATTCAAGTGTTTTTATACAGCGTATAAAATAAAGTCATCTATTAAAACAAACTATGCATCAATGAAAGAAGATTGAGATGATGTCCCTTACCTCATTTCCGACTTGACTCGATCGTTCGTTAATATCCTGAATAATAAACTAATGTTAATTTATACTTTCTTATGAACATTTTTTCAAGTTTATTATTCCTTTTATATGACCTCTTACCATGTTATAAACATTTTTTAATCATTTTAGTTATTAACTTTCGTTTTGTTGATATTTGGCACTTAAGTCAAAAATGAACACCTTATATTTACATGTTGTCCAAGTGGTCAACAGTACATTATATCCAGAATGATATTCATGATTTATATATCATATATATCCAGTATATACATGTATTTATAGTAGTTACATAACATTTTGAGGTAAGAAATGAAATGCACTGTTCATGAAGACGGTAAGCCGTATGTACGCATGAACGTTGCTTTCATTTCAATATCTTATTTTAATGGAAATAAAACATATTGATACATAGGTATATTATAATTCCAGTATAATATCATATATAATATCATTAACTCCATCCTTTATACATCCCACATAAGGCATTAACGAATCACATCACTTTGAGGGGGTGGTAGTCCGCACTTCTCAAATGAGATTATCGTATTTACCATTATAGAAACCATAAAGAATGATATAAATGGAATATAAAGAAGCATAAATAAAAAATAAACATAATATATATCATATATTAATATAGTTCCATTATAATGGCCACCATGAGAGGTGGTAGTAGATAATCAAACAATCATCGTTTTGTGAGGCGTTAGTTTTCCATCCACAGAAACATTATGTTTTTCACCCATTAGATGGATGTGTGTGTATGTGTATTTTTAATCCTTTTCATAACAAAATCATAGTATATTTGGGATACTGGTGTGGTTACAAAAGAAAGTAATAAAAGAGTTTACGGGTTGGAGAAGTAAAATAAAAGAAAATCATTTAAGAGAAATCGTTACCTTTAATTTAGGAAACTTCCTTTGGTTCGAACCAAAATGATTTTTGAAGTGCCCTCTGCCTAAGGTAAGACATATAAGGGGATGAGAGGGATGTTGGGAGCTTAATTTGGTAGAGGTTGTACAAGCCAAATATATTTAGAGGTGTGAGGAATTGGATAGAATTGGTCTCCTTTTATAAGGGGGAGGAGGGGCTCTTTAGGAATGTGAGAAACTATTATGTTATTATATAATGATATTCGGTTTCTAATGGTCCAAAAAATATTAAAGATGAATATAAGATGACTCATGATCGAAATAAAATCATCCAATCCGAATTGGAATTGTTTTGGATAATATTTTAGTCATTATAATCTTATGTATTTAAATCATTTATTAATGTGATAAATATAACATCATTATTGTGTCGTAAATAATTTAATTTATTTGATGTATAGAAATTATAAAACAAATACCACTATATAGGAAATAGTTTTAGCTTTCTAATAAATATTTATAGTCAAAAATATAATTTATATAACCCCTTCCAAAAATTATTTTACTAAAAGATATTTACTTTTGTCGTATTTTCCATTAATTTAAATTAATTAATCTAAATTGTCATTATCACTCCCAAGTGGATCAATGGGGTCCAAAAAAGACCCAAATATGTCCATGGTAATTACTGACTCATCTAATAAGGTTTTGACAAGTGTTAAGGAAATTTTGGATTGTTATAATATTCTTTTTACCTTGAATTACCCTATTTACCCTTAACCGCGGTTAATAAACGTCAAAAGTTATTATTCACCAAAAATTATTTTCATCTTAATAAACCACATTTTACTTATTTATAAAAACCATGTACTTCAGATTTTTTAAACTAAATTCATAGAAGTGGTAAATTTTCATTTAAATGAAAAATTCGGTTTTTTTACTACCACTAAGTGGTTTCACTATTCATCAAAAATTGATGTTTTTGAGAAAAATACCAAAAATTCAGCCCCAACTATATTTGAAATTCCGAATTCAAATATGATGTATATTCTTCCAAATTAAAAACATAGGAGTGGATTTAATTAATTTTAAAATTAATTCCCGTTATCAAAACAAATAGCGTCTTTTTAAGAAACAATAACTATCAAAAGATTGACACTTGTTTATGTCCAATTTCAAAGTGAAATTAATTTCAATGACCAAAATTTGATTAAATGGTAAAAAGATATTCTAATTAAACTTTAAAACGAATTAAAAAGATAATAAAACCATATAAATAAATTATATTAAAAGGCACTTTTGAATTAAAATACAATATTTTCAGTATTCATTAAAAAATGAACTTAATCAGAAAAATACAAAAAAATTACCCAAAGTAATATTTTATATCCCAAATATAAAGAAGTTTTTTATTTGGTAAAATAAAACATATATAAATGACCAAAAATATATTTAAAAAGGGTTCTCCATTAAAAGGCGGTAAATCGACCTTTTAAAGTAAAAAATGCTTAAAATTAGATTCATTCACATTTTAAGCCTCTAACTTTTATTGTATAAATGTAAATACATTTAACAAACAAGTATAATCATTTTATAGTTAGTTTTGTTAATTCCTGCCAATACAACGACTAGGAGTTAACAACCATTTAAAATAATAATTTTTTTTATTAGTGTGCAACGTAAGATTTCAAAGAAACCTGTTGTTGTGTATCGGGTATGCTATCGAACATAGCAACGCCTTTAAAGTAAAATTAATTTTTAATTCACAATTATTAATAAATATGAAATATGTCTTATTCTTTATTTACCTAGGATGTTACATATACATCTCATACTAAAATAAATAAATAAAAAGTGACCACCAAATGGTCTCATGTACTAACCCAATCTCCAATCCTGTCATTATTTAAACCATCCAGTTCAACAATATAAATTTAGTAACTTTTTCACCATGTTACATCAATCAGGAGGACTTATTGTGTACCAAAGTGTCAAGGCCACCAGAGTAGGGTGGTAGTAAACTCAATACGAAACTAAAAACTATTTCCTTACAATAACTAGAAAATAAAAATTATGCATAATATGATATCATCATCATCATTATATATAGAGAAAAAGATCAATAAATAACTATTTATGATCCTCTAGTTTGAAGAAGACAATCAAGATTGACTACACTTACGTCAGCTAGTGTCAGATTCATATGAGAGAATCACATAACTAATAGGTGGAATGATGTACTACCCTAGAATCAATAGGCATACATAATCTAGATGAATCAAACTCCATCAAATTATACGTTGGGATATCTCACTAAGGGGAATAACACCCCTCCAAAGAATCAGTATTCGTATCTCATCTAAAATAAATGATCCACACCCATAAAAATTGTAGTAATATACCATCTTTATGAAATAGATCCCATCACAGAAATAGTTAGAACATATCATCTCAGCGAACAGTGCCCCGGATAGGAAATTGTAGGAAGACATCATCATTGGGAATATCTCCCCACCCAAAAATAGATTACATATATAAGTTGGGGGGAATAATGGCCCAACATATAAATAGTAAGAATCTATCATACGGGTTGAATAACATCCCACCCAGGAAACAGTAGGAATATATTATTTTGGGGGAATGAAAACCCAATAAGGAAATACTAGTCATATATCATCTAGGGGGAATAATTCACTACCTGGGAAAGTTTATGGATGTATCATCATGGGGGGAATAATTCCCCACAAAGAAAATATTTGGAATGTATAATCTATGTGGAATAAAACGCCACCCAGAAAATTGTATACATATATCATGTGGTGAAAATATAACACCACCCAGAAAGTAGTTTTCATGTATCAACTATATAGAATATCACCCCACATAAGAATTAGTTTTCCAATATCATATTTGGGGATTAGTTCCCCACCCAAGAAGAAATAGGAAAATATAATTTGGGGGAATAACACCCCATCCATAAAACATATCTCATATCATCAAAGATAAACAGAGATCCATCACTGAATAACATATTGTATATATTATTAGGGTGAGTGTTCTGACCTATTAATTGTGTCATATATCTTACACTATCCTCAATTAAGATTGTTGCTCACCAAAACCTTCCACAAAGCTTCCAATCTATCAACTTAGATGCATAACCTCTTCTTTACACCATGTTAATATTTGTCTAAAACCATGATAACCCTCATTTACTAAGTCTAATCATAGTAAATTGAAAACTAGGGAACCATCAAAGCTCCCCTAGGTCACATCTCATCTCGGACACCCCACATATATTGTTTTCTCAGATTCCACACTCTCTGATCAAAACCATAACTTAAAATGGCACAGTATCCCTCCAAATATCCATGATAACATCATATACTAATCAGAATCATAGTAAATATTATAGGAATATAATAGAGTGGCATAAGAATCTACCTCCATTCCCCAGCTAACATTGATTAGCCATCACACCAAAACTATATACTATTATCTCTATGGGTTCTATACTTAGATGCTCACACAAACTAGTTTGGTAGGAACACTCTCATGATACTCAGTATTCTATATAAGAGGGTATTAATCATTTCATGTCTCTATATATCGTATCCCTAGAATAATGATTCCATGTATATCACTCCCCCAAATATAGATAGGATTAATGGAATCAACCCAAGTTCCACAATGTTTAATATTTCTCATTTAAACCCTTTTGGGGGATTTATAACATGAAACACATATTTATAGTTTGACCCCTAAAAATAGGTCCATGCAATCAAACTAATGTGCAAGGGACTATTTAGGCCAAATATACTTCAATTCATTCCATGGGGTTTTAAAAAATATTGTGTTTTCTATTTTTTGATCGGATATACAGTAATGAAGAGACTCAATATTAAATTCACATAACAAATGAATAAAAAATAGGGGAATGTTTAGGGACCACCTACATCATTTAGAGTTATGCCCTCTATGTTAAGCTCAAACACCTTATCTTAATCTCATCCAATCCCGGTCAACCATCTCCCATTAACATGTGCTCGTAACTCCATTAATAATAATTTAATAAAATAAAAAATTTATAATCATTCTCATAGATTATTCCATAATTAATTTCCTAATTAATTCATAGGCCATAAACAAGGAATCACTCACTATATAATCTCACATGTCTAAATCCTAAATCAATGGGGTGAGCACTTCCCCTAGAATCCAACAAAACCATTATAAAAAATAACAAAATATCATTTCATTAGATCAACAAATCTCACTAAAATTTATGTAAAAATGTAAATATATCTTGGAAGAGATACATATTCATAAATCTAAAAAAAACCTAGTGAAATCATACTATTATGATGTCTTTTATTGTGGAAAAAAATATCCATATAAGGATGAATCTACCATGAATAGGTGGAATCATCACCAAAACCATTCCTTAGGTTGCAAAAAATAAATATCCAAGAAAAGGGAAGAAATAAAATAAAAATCCAAGTATAGAGATAGATTTACGTCAATGATTCATTTTTATTAAATGAAACTCATATATAGAAATAATTGACTAAGATCCCCTTTATATTTTAATTTTGGAACAAAGGTACACCTGGGTGTTCTATTCACCTATCAACTGGCATACAAATCCTTTTATCTCATTTAGTAAATTAATTAAAATTTTATAAAAATATAGAAAAATCATAAATCTCAAAAATATTCAATCCGTGGAATTTAAAAAATTATTACATATCACCCCTATATATGTTAAGTAATATCCATAATAAAACCTTAATAATCCAAATACTTTACCAAATCTACTAACTCTCCCTCTGAAATTATATATTTCTTCTATATATGTTTTCCCTTATCAAAATCTATATATATTATATTTCATCTCATGCATATTGTTTTTTCCTTAAGGGAAAACAATAAGAAATATTCCACTTTACACATATGTTTTTTATCTTAGAAAAAATACCATTCATAATCTATTTTCTTTTTCTAAAATTTACTCATAACAGGTTTTTTATGCATAATATAATTATCAAAGTTTAAGGTTTGGTCCTTAGCTGTAAAAACCCATGTGTAATATTCTTATACATTTAATATAGATTTTACCCTAGGTAAAAATATGTTGTTCATATTTTTATTATTTATAATATTTTATCTCTCATGTAATATATTCCCCTTTACAATAAAATTCATGTGTAACAGTACGTTTCGATACATGTTTTTCAGAATGGGAAAAAATGTACTTAATATATATTTTCTATTCAAAATATATATTCTACCCAAACTAGTTTTTTTAATTCAATAAATAATATATTTCTAATTCATATATAGTATATTTAATTTCCCTACTTGAGATATAAATTTTTTAGACATAGAAATTTTTACATGTTCATGTTTTTATACATTTCTCACTTCCTAATTTTTTTTAAAACATAAAGAAAACAAAATTCAGCCCAAAATATCCCCATTTGTTTTTATAGCATATAAGTCCTCCCATAATATACCTACTAATAAATTTTAGTACTAAACCCACACTTGACCAAAAAAATCATGAGAAATAATTACCGACCAAATTCCAACACTCAAGAAACTTCTACCATGATCTAATATACTTGGTTGAGACATATTTTAACACTAATAACCTTTTCTGAATGTCCAACCGCACATACCATCCCAAAAAAATATAATTTATACTTTTAATAAAAAATTAATATTTAATCAAAAATTACAATGTGTTTGGTTTTTTGGGAAACAATTTTAACCAATCCACACGTAGATCAATTTGGGATGTAACAACCTTCCCACTAAAAAGATTATAGACCTTGTAAATTCTCTAGTGAATCCTATTTTAATGATTTTTGTAACCAAATATAAATTCAAGTCTCACATCCAATATATGTCTCTATTTTATTTTTGGAAAAACCATAATCAAATGTAATTCACTGCTAAAAACCTTTCTATCCCACACATGGTGACATTAATAACTTCCATAACCTCCAATATTTTTTACCTATATTGTGGATTTCATGAATACATAATTCTACTAATGTTAGATTACATTAATTTAATTTACTAGTCTATACTAGAACCTCAGTATCCCAGGGTCACACATGGGCATCACCTGACTATCATTATCAAAATCTCTCATCTAACTCCTAGGAATATATCCATATCACAGGGACACACCTCAATAAAAATTTTAATGTACTAAAAAATAACAAATATTCCATTGACCTAATCACTTAACCATCATGATTTTAGAAATACAACAATTTGACATACAACCACACCATTATCCCATAGTTAGTGGTTGTTAGTTACAAAACACACTAAATTCTCTTATTACTTTCCAATTGATACCCATTTCTTGTTATTTTATTTTTTCTCACATAACCAAACATATTTAATCCAAGAATCATTAAAAAATAAAACAATATTTCATATGGGTCCAATAGCAAGTCACTCTTGATGATTAAAAAAAAAATTATAGAAAAAGAATTATAGGTTCATATCAAATATGATGCCATTACAACTATAATAATTTCCCTTCCAAAACCACTTGATCAATACACTAATCAACTTCTAATATCACACATGTGTCACTCCTTCCAATCCACACTCATCTCATCCCTAAAAACAACTTTCAAGGAATAAGTTCAAATCAACTATACCACTACACTCCAATCCATTTCTGATGTTACCTATAACTATAAATGCAATACTTCCTATCCTCATAAAACACTGAGTACACCGTTCCCACAATCATCTCATTGACCTACCCATAATATTCATCACATCCCTAGCATAATTTTACATGAATCTGGCCATAAAAACTATCAAATTACATAACCAATTCCTAAGAACCATGATCATGAGTAAAACTAAAATAGTTATATGGTGCACAAATGTATTTTTCAATATCAAGGAATCATTATGTCAATAATCAATTCAATGAGGTGAAAAAGACCCACACTCTCAAGTGTGGTTCTAAAAACACTTACTTTAAGCACTATATTTGAAACTAATTGAGATGACCCATGATAAACATATATATATTCCACATTTTTTTCATAACAATTACTTCTCATAAAAATCTCACAATCCAAAGAAAAAAGGTTTATTTTCATGGAGGAATAACTATATAAAAATTAATAAATAAAATTCGTGAATATTTCTCCATAATCAAACATCACTATACCCACTTATAGACTTCTCTTATAATCATATTTATAACATAGGGAAAGGAATCATAAGAAATGAGTGGGATTAAATTACTAGTATGGGAAAAATAATCAACGTGACATCAATGATTAGGTCATAAGAATACAAGAAAACATGGATAAGGGATAAATTACTTATTTTAAACAATATATAACAATAAAAATTTTCATCAGTCGTTCTAGGGTGACATGTATTGTCAAATCAAAAAACATGTACCATATAATAAAAGTGTTGGATAAGAATGGAAACATAGAATATAGAGTTTTTATCATATGATAATGGAATAATAAATATTTTTAATGAACATAAAGAATCATAACATAAACATAATTCAATGCATAATACCAAGAAAACATAACATACTGTGTAGGAAAACTTATCTTGCACTATACATGGTATCTCATGAGATGAAAAAATTACCCAATGAAATTGGGGGCTATATAACTTCATTCTAACCCATCATATAATGAAAAACATAAATATGTTTTCCACAAAATTCAATCATCATATCAAAAAATCCTATGGAAAAAATTATTTTTGTATTCCTTTCAAATAGTATCCTATATGTAAACATTCATAAATTCACTAATAATGATAACATGATAACCAATGTCAACTGAATGGGTATTCAATGATATTAAAAAACATTTTATGTAAATACACATCAATTAAGATGATTAATTATATGATATTTACACATTATATATTAAGGGTATAATGTTTAGTCATTAATTTCATCAATATATTGATGTATGAATATCTATGTGAACACTATTCACTCAATGAAATGAATTTCTATCCATTCATAAAGGAAATGAATTATAAAGAAAAATTATTTTTTTAAAGAGGGATTAATATATAATACAAAATAATTTATGGATCATTTCTCTTATAGTGAGGAAAATATAAGTGAAATCACAACAATAGTTTTCTTAAAAACATTTCCTAATGTCATTGTAAAAATGATATGTCTTTTGAGAAAATTTTAAAAAATCATTATTTTAAGGGGATAAAGAGAAGAATAAAAAATATTAAATTAACATAAGTCTCAATGATAGGTATTTAAAAATTAAATATTATTATGTCAAAAAATATGGTCTATAAGAGAAAATACAAGTGTAAATTAAATTCCCTTTTTCATTTTTAAATAACTTTTTTGAAACTCACATTTTTAAAGATGATTATAAAAAGTTCTTTTAAAAATGGGAAAGGATAAATATGTATATCACAAGAGATAATAAAATTTCCCCAAATTAAAATGTATATCATTATTGATAATGGGTAATATGGACATGTATGAGAAAACTAAATAAGAAAGGACAAGTATTAATATGAATAATATCACAAATTTTTAGAAGTAAACAACTAGTGAATAATTTTTTTATTTGAAGATGTAAATCCCCTCAATGAAATAAGGATTTACTATGTAGAATAGATAAATTGTAGAATAAGGTAAAAAAAATAATAATCAAGAAATATTGATCAAGACCTAAATAAAAATAAAATTGAGTCAATAAACCAATTATGACTTTGTGATCTTTCAAATATGAAACACATAAAGGTAGAATATGAAATTGATTTGTAAATAAGTTAAATTTAAAGAAATTTATGATCAAAATATATCCATGGGTAATATTTACATAATATAAGGGAAAAAATTGGTGAATACTAATCATATCTCAACGAATTAGTATTGTGATACGGAAATCCCTACCTTTAATCCTGCTTTGACAAACACATTCTAAATTTCTTTATATAAAAAATACTAATTACTTATTTATAAAACATATTCATACCAACATAGTTTTATAAACCTAATTTATAATCATTTTTTACAAACTAGTTTTTTAGATATATTTTATTCTCGTCATCAGAAGCTAAGAGTTTCTATTGATTTATTAGTACATGTTCAATAATGGCGGTGTTAGTTATTTATTATAGATTAAAATTTAGACATTAAAATATAATTTATGGTATTAGAATTATATATTTTTAATGATTTATAATAGTATCATTAAATTTCAAAATAATTTAGGATATGATTCATGATAATAAAGTTGGTGGGGAGCTTGATTCAGTAATTTTTAATGAAGAAACAGGGTGGTATATTAATAAAAAGTTAAATATTTATATAATCTGTCCAAAACCATAAAACAAAAATAAATTTCTATTTAATATATAGTAACATAATTATTTATCTTTCTATTTTCATCCATGATATAAATTTATGGAATTGTTCCTGTTGTTGGTTAAATATACACAAATAAGGACAAGTTATAATCTATGGGTTAGTATGTTTAAAAATTGATTATTTTGGAATAATATAAATATTATTGATTAATAAGTATATTTATTGTAATTTTTTAATGTGGTGAGTTATATATTAATAGGTTTTGATACCTAATAAATACTAGAGTGAAAAAAATACAGCACTTTCATCAAGATGTTAGTCTGTATGTATGCACAAGTGACATGATTTATTCAACAGGTTGGGTAGAATATATAGAATGATTTATAATATATAAATCATAGTAATGTTATAAATATAACATTAATTAATTAAATGGTATTTTATAATCATCCATGTAATGTGAAAATAAAAAATCAGGCATGCTGTTCATGGAGGTCGTAATCCATATGGGCGCATGATGATGTGTTAATTTTTTGAATGGTATTTGAGGAAGGTATAAAAAATATATTACAATGGTACAATAAAATTTAATCATATTATTAAAATTTATGTTATCATTATTTTGTGGGTATAATAGGTTTTAGGGGGTAAAATAAGGACATTTTTAAGAGAGCTCAGTTGAGAACATTACCTCTCTCTCTTTGGAAGTTTTCTCTTGGGTAACACCTTAAGGATATATAGCAAGGTATTTTGGAATGAGTCATGATTATAATAAATGAGGGGACAGTTGAGGAGATACTTGAGTTTGTTTTATATTGAGGTAAGGCTTTAGAATGTGTGGATAAATGGTGTGGTGAAGGGTGGTATTTATTAGTCAAGTGATGTAATGATCCATCCTTGGACGAACTAACACATCACCCACTCTAGATCGACATAATTCCTAAAGAATAAATCCCCATATAACATGAGTTATTGTCTGGATGATAGAGTCGAATATATATAGTTATGAGACAATGACCATTTTCCAAGTGTAATAAAAAAAGAAATAAATGAAACACATCCATAACATAAGTATTATATTACACACAATAAATAAACCAAACAATAGAATGTTATAAATAATGGAACCCATCATACCATATTATAGAATCACAACATAAAAATCATCAATTGGTAACTCATGAGGCCAACACATGTATAGGTAGAAAATATTACAAACTAAAATGATAGAGTCTCTACTTACAACTCTTATCCAACCACATAACATGTCTTTATAAAGGTCGGACAACTGCGGATTGATCTTAATACTTCCCACGGGCAGCACCATAAATAATGAAACACAAGGCCATATATTATCCTCTAAAAAAATTACACTTCATCTTAAATCATAAATATATAAATCATTTACACCAAGGTTCATGTATATGGTTGCGAAAAAAATCATAGCATGCCACCCCTAATAGTGAAACAATAAGATGTTGTCAAAACAAGTGCATGGACCCGTGATATTCCAAACCTAGTAAAAATATAATAACAGTTGGAATAAAATAAATAGATTCATAAATTAATGAGGTGTAAACCAAATAAATGTAATAAAAATGGAAATGCTGAGATCTATTTTGAAACATAAGATAAATATACCCCAAATCTAGCCTATGTTATAAAACTAATAACATATAGATCAACTTTCCACATGACACCAGAATAGTCCCCAGAATCTAAAATTTTGAACCAAGATGATTAAAAATGGAAGAAGCATGGTTATCAGACCCCATGTTGTTACCATAACAATTTGTACAACAACACACAGTTCTATTAGGCTCTAGGACACTAATGGTATGATTTGAAATGTGGACATGAACTCAAATATCACTTTTTAAACGTTCCCAGAACATGATAGTCATATAGAAATGACTATATCTATAAAAAATACAATTGGGGAAATGTTCTCCAGGTAACACAGTCCTCCAAACAGTCTAGGACCACTGAATCCAAACCCCTATCCATGTATGTATCCCCTAGACTAGGGGATGTATGTACTTTTTTATATCATCTATTTGGTTTGTATTAGTTTCTATCCAAAACCATCTAAAGGGGGATAAAACTAGATAAGCTCAGGTCTGATTCCCAGTAAAAATGTATCCCAAAGGACTCCTCCTATATCACATCTTGAGTATAAATTACCTCAATATTTTTGGAAAAAGGGAACAAAATCAAGTCTCAATAAACTCTCAAACCCATCATCCAAAATGATGAATCATCAGCACCAACCATACAATATACAACAAAGATCAGGGCTCCCATAGTTCCTTATTTCACTTAAACATCCACTACATGCTCAATGTTTTAGACACTAGGTTATAAGCGGACGCCCAATGTATAAAATACTAGTTGAGTGTCGACCCTTAACTATGTTAACCAAGACATGAGGTTCCTATGGACCAATGGATCCCATATATTAAAATATAGTACACACCTGATAAAACAACATCCCCAATTGGTAACTAATCACCGAGCCCATCCATGACCATTAACTAGACAATAATGGTAATAATAAAAGATTGAATATTAATCCCTTTGAGAGGATGCTCTATCACATCCAAACAAAAAGACAATACCGACATGAGAATCATCATCATGGATCCATCATTGAAAACCCAATAATCCTATATCAATTTCATGCTTGTAAGGGGATACAATACCACCACTACTCCCAAATGGTAATTCCCAACAATAAAATATAGAATCCATTAATCACCAATCTGAAACCCACCACGAAAGGGTTCCCCCCAATGAGTCACTAAAATTATTCTCAACATTCACTCAATAGAACTAGTTCATAACCTCTATCCTATAGAATTAAACCTTATTTAAGCAGCTAAACAATATATTCCCCAAACTCCATATCTAAACATCAATAGATCTAACATCAGGAAACTAGTCCCGACATCTATGGAACCTCCATGATCTCCATATAAGAACCACTCAATCATGGATTTAGATAACCTTATAAAAGAACCATGAACAAAAATTAATTGAAGTCGAAATTTCAATTCATATAACAAGATCATGACCATCACTGGAGCCTCAAATCTCACATCCCAAACGATAAGAGAATTCTGAATCCAAATCTCAAAGAAATAATCTCCACAAAACTCACCATGTCCTAAAAACTATCAACATGTCCCCTTCATTATGATATTATTAAACCATTCTAATTTACATAGAAATAACTCATAATAGAATTCCCATAAGTAAAATTATGACTCTAGGGATGTTAAACAAGAAAAATCCTTAAAGGGAAATTATACAATGTGACCCTCATGTACAAGGTACATACACTCAAACATCAACCCATGTCACGTAACTATGGCCTACCCAACATGTAATTTCCAAAGAACATGGAGTATACTATCATCACAGAGATTGAAACCCATGTGAGGTGATTATCGATGTTCTATATCATCCACACCAAATGGGTCCTATTCAACTATTTGACACAGCTACCAGTCGCGTTCTCTAAACAACTAAGTTCCTTAACATGGAGTGACTAGTCAAGTACCTAACCACACCATGAGTCACCTCTACATGGCCTATCCGAAACACAAAAATCATTTATCTACTATAATCTACCCTTTTCAGAAAATAAGAATACACTTCATGTGCTCTCTGACTACATGTTGTGTAGATGGGTTTTCTCAAATATAAACCCCTATAAGGCCCCTCTAAACCCTCATATATCACAAAAAATTCATAGATTGACCATATATTATCCCCATAAACACATATAGGGATTAAAAATTAATAACTGGTGAATATATATCGAAATTCAAAATAATAGAATATAGACTACTTCTAGGAGAAAAAATATGACTCTTTTCTCTCCAATCTATGTGATGAAATCACCAAACTCTGATCAAGGTCCTAATAAGATCCTCATCACGTTCTCCACTCCTTATCCCACCATTCTCCCTCACTATCTCTCCCAACCAATAATGACCAATATGGGGAATTATAAGTGAATCTACATGGTGTAAGAGGAAAATAAAATGGGAAAATGAAAATTAAAAGAATGAAAAGGGAGAAAATAAAATGAAAAAATAAGAAAAATGTCATAGGACTGATACCAATTATGGGTTTATTCCTCGACTATAAGAAACCCCATTTAGGACTCCATGATGAAGTTAGAATCTCAATAAGAAACTCTAAATATAATATATCACCATTGAAATGTGCGTGATTAAATTAATATTTAATTAATTAAATGTCAAAAATTCCTCCAAAATAAGAATAGATTGTAAATCCACCAAAATCTTATCTTAGGGTGACCACCCTTTCCTAGGACCGAAAGAGTGTTCAAAAAAAGATAGTATATATCATCTTATAGTAGAAATTAAAATTTTCCCATAATAGATTAATTAGAAAAAAAATTTAAAATTTCAATTTATTTCGTACACCCATAACAATTCTGGTCATTAAAAACTACCCACCATAATTATTCTTACCCATGAGAATCTTATATGGTCAACTATGATGTTATGCTTTCACTCTAAGAAGTAACACAACCAATTATATCTTTACTATCCATTGATTGGTCCTTTAATTCTCATGAATCTCATGACATGAGGGACATTCTACTTTGAAATATTTAATTTCCTAAACCACATGAGTATCGATATCATCTCTTCTTAAAAAACACTATCCTCCATAAACCATGCTTTTTCTATCACTAAAAAATTGAATGTACATGGAAAACCTACTAATGCATGAGCACGAACATGAAATCCCCAAAAAATTACCAATAAAGGATAACTATAAATGGTAACCCCAATGACCAATTGTAACGCCCCGACCCCAGCTACCCAGAGTCGGTGCATTACTTCATAACATTGGCATGATCACAAGAAAGATCAAATCTCGAAAGACCGGTTAGTTTAGTAGCCTTGGAAACACTAGATATAAACATAAAGTTTTACATTACATTTCAAAGTGAAAAACTACTACAACAACAAAGTCTTCATATCCACACTATTAACCCCTCATAATATCCCTCCAAGTCAATCATAATTTACTTCTTCACTACCTGGGAAAAATAAAACATAGAAAAGGGGTGAGCTCAAATGCCCAGTAAGGATAACAATATAGCGGAACATTCAAAATAAGCGTAAACATTTAAGGCAATGAATTACTAAAACAAAAGCCTTTTAAACTTGAACTTCAACATGGTATGGCAAAAGTAAAATGAAATAATGCCATTTACTTATTCACATGGATATTCTACTAATCGAATAATCACATGCAAAAATCAATAACCACTTTAATAATGTTGGAATGCATAATGCTAAACGTTAATTTCTTTGTCTAGGCCTCATCCCAAGACCTAGGGGTTACTTCTAACCGGAACCCAACCCGGAGTGCCTCTAATAACCGGACACCAACCCGGAGTGCCTCTAATAACCGGACACCAACCCGGAGTGCCTCTAATAACCGGACACCAACCCGGAGGGCATACTTTTACCAGTCCCTAACCTGGAGGGCTTACTTTAACCAGTCCCCAACCTGGAGGGCTTACTTTTACCAGTCCCCAACCTGGAGGGCTTACTTTTACCGGTCCCCAACCCGGAACATACTTGTTTAGCACATTCATCTGAAGAAAAGTTTGAAATATAACATAAACATTCGGATTAAAACTAGCATACGAAATGTCAATAATTTCACTATAAACTATGAATGGTATAAAAATAGCACATCCACAGTCAAACATATCACAAAACCTTCAATACAATATAGAAGTTTTGTATCATAATAAATCAACTTCAAATAATCTTAAAATCCATCAAAGGATGTTGACATAGATGAAATCAAAATTCTTTTTAAAGAAGTATCTCCTTTTATTTTGAAATCATTTAAGATCCATATAAAATAAAACATTTTCTTTGAAAATATTCTTATAAGCTTGTATGGAAAGCTTCGACGATTTTGTAACGGCGGAAAATAACCGCACCCGCCGTATAAGTTAAAAAAACATTCTTACCTCAATTCTGTCGAAAAGGTTAAAAAGGACATTGTTTTGAAGACGACGGAAAGATTCCTTATAAACCTCTTATAAAAAAGCCAAACAAGGGTATAAATGACTTTAACCCATATTCTTGTAAATAGTAAAAATGTTTTGAAATACATTTTTAAGAAAACATGGATGTGGATGATAAAGAGATCCCAGTAGATTATTACGTATAAACAACCTCGGATAATGAAGAGATTGTGAAATAACCCTTACCTTGTACTTTTCCTTGGTTGGGGTGGGTTAACCTCCTGTATAATGGTGAAATAATTGTTATTAAATTATACAAGAATCATATATATTAATATGATATCATATATGATCTTTTAATATTGGTTTGATAATAATATCTTAGTATTATCGTTGTTTCGGTTGTTAACTTATATGTTTTGTTACGTAAGACATGTTTGTAAAGGATAGGTTGTATATTATTCAAATCCAGAATGGTATCAAGTCCTTAAACATCATTTTTAAATCATCAAATGATAATTATACTTGAATGGATACGATGGAGAATGAATCTCATCGCGTTCGTGGAGACGGTAGTCCGTACGTACGCATGAACGCTACTTCCATTTAATTTTTATTTTAAAAGAATAGAATACAAATGATACATAGGTATATTACTATTCCAGTATAATATAATATTTTATACATGTTACTTAAGTTCATTAACACCATCCTTTATACGTTCCATGTGTGGTATGAACGAGTCATATCATTTTAAGGGGGCGGTAGTCCGCACTTCCTCAAATGAAATTATCGTATGTATATACAACATGAAACGAATAATGGTATGGAATTACAGAAGCTTATATATAAAATATATATCATTAATATCATATTTAATTACAGTGCCATCATAATGGCCACCATGAGAGGCGGTAAGATGTATTTGAACAATCATCGTTTCGTGAGGCGTTAGTTTGCCATCCACAGAAACATTATGTTCATCATCCATTAGATGGAGTTGTGTGTATGTGTAGTTTTAATCCTTTTTATAACAACATACTAGTATATTGAGGATACTGGTGTTGTTACAAAAGAAAGGAAATAAAAAGAGTTTGGGGGTTGAAGAAGCAAAATAAATGAAAATAATTTAAGAGAAATCGTTACCTTTAATTTAGGTAACTCACTTTGGTTGGAACCAAAGGACTTCTTGAAATGCTTTCTGCCTAAGGGGAAGCTACAAGGATGAGGAGAGGGATGTGGGGAGCTTAGTTGGGAAGAGTTTGGACGAGCCAAGTGGCTTGAGATGTGTGAAGAAATGAGAAGGAGGAGTGCCCTTTTATAAGAGGGGTGAGGGGCACCTTTGGAAAAGCTAGAAATATTAATTTATAATAAATTCATATTCGGTTTCTAATGGCTCCAAAGTTGACTATTCAAAGGTTAAGGTGGGTATAGGTCGAAAACCACTCAACCAATAGAATTTAGACAGGTTTGGGTACTTATATTAACCTTATCTTTAAGTATTAACTCTAAGTTAATTAGTTTCACTTTTACAATGTCTCTTTGTATTTTTATATAATATGGTTAATAAACTTACTATATACATCCAAGCGACCCCCAAGTGGTCCATTAATGATTAACCTATCATAATATAAGTCTCTTGGCCGAACCTTAGATTTTTAGGAATTTAATATCAATTAATAATATAATATTTGTTTTAAGAACTCTTTTATGTCAATTTTGACACTATTCAATAGTTGATTTTTGTGAAACTCATAACAGATTGATTACTTCGAACAAAGTCCGTTAAATCAATCCTAATATATCATATTAGCCTAGAAAATTAGTTTAATTCATTAAAAGTTTCATATTATATTTATTTGGGTATTTATAATATCAATTATTTTAATTGTTCACTATTTTAGTAATTACTGCATCATCATTGTGTCATAAATAAAATAAATTATTTAATGTCTAAAAATTATAAATAAAATATCATTATGTAGGAAATATTTTTAGCTTTCTAATGAATATTTATAATCTAAAATCCAACATATATAACCCTATGTAAAAATTGTTGTTCTAAAAGATATATGCTTGTGTCATTTTTGTATTCATTTTAACTAAATTAAAATAAAGTGTCATTATCACTTACAAGTGGATCCATGGGGTCCCAAAATAGACCCAAAGATGCCCATGGTCGACCATGTATCAACCAATAGGGTTAAGACACGTTTTAGGGTAATTTATTATTATTATAATATTATTTTTTTTAACCCTTATTTACCGGATTTACCCTTAACCATGGTATATAAAATATTTACTGCAGTAATTATTCAAAATGTCTAAAAATAAAAGTTACCTATTTACACAATTTGAACATCCTGATTCCAAATATGGAATCCATTTTCCTAAATTCAAAACACAGAAGTGGCAGAAATTAATTTAAAATTAATTCCCGCTGTCAAAACAAAAAGCGTGTTTTTAAGAGATAATAACTATCAAAAGATTGACACTTGTTTATGTTCGGTTTAATTGTAAAATTATGTCCAATGACCAACATTATATTAAATAGTAAAAATATATTCTAAATATACTTTAAAACCACTCAAATTCATAATTTATCACTATTAATTATTTTGATTAAAAAAGTTGTTTTTAATTAAAATTTAGTAATTTTCACTATTCATCAAAATATGAAAGTTATCCGAAAAGTACCAAAATTTCACCTTAGGCTAAATTTGATATTCCGAATCCAAAAATGAAGTCCATTTTAAAATATAAAATATATATAACTTCAAAAAGTAGGTATTACTATTCATAACAACTAGTTTGATTGGTTACGGTGTGTTAGAACTCGAAGTTGCGTACAACACACGCTACTATTTTATCCAAAGGAAAGCGTACTGTGGACGCTTGGGATGTTTCATTTTAAATTTTTTGATGTCTCCATTTAGTCAAAAAGTTTAAAATATTGTATTTAAAATGGTTTCACTATTAGAAGTTGATAAAAGTGAAATACTGAAAATGAATTTGTTCTTGCATTATGACTAAGAAACTCATAATAGGGATTCTAAAATTATAAGGATTATATAAAGTTCAAAATGTAGTTAATACTATTCATGACCTCTTTTAATGGTGTGATTGAACTCGGTGTTGCGTGTAGTGCAAGTTATTGAATTATTTTTAAGAAATAACACACTCTGAAATCCTGGGGTGTTACATTCTCCCCTCCTTCAATAAATTGCGTCCTCGCAATTTGAAATTGTTCTTCGAAGATAAAAGGTTGAAAGTAGAAAATATATTTGTGGGAAAACCCACATTGGAAATTGGGTTACTAAAATTTAGTCTTAATATGAGGAAAAGAGAAATTAAAGGGTCACCACCAAATTATGATCTCGATTAGGAGAACATTGGTTGCAATTAGAGACATATAATCGGAGGAAAAACGTAAATATTTATAGGTAGTGATTGAGGTCATCAATCACAAACAAGTGTATAATTGAGGTCCTTAAACTCATCAATCTATGATGATTTGAAGTACCATCGGTTCAACAAAATATAGGGTATTGGGATAACACATTTTTGACGTTTCAAAATATCTTAGTTGAAATCCCACATCGAAAAATGAATTAACGAGGCCTCTATTTAAAATAAAGAGTCGAAAGTATGAAGATTACCGAAAATAACACATACTAGGGTTCCATGTAAGAAAATATGGATATGGAAGAAAAATCTAGCCATCAATTATCTGATGGAGAGTGGTAGAGAACATGGCTATGAAAAGGCCAACAATCCCAAAGCCATAAATTTGTGATGATTTAAGGTACCATCTAGGACAACATTTTTGTTCTAAGTTTCTATTATTAATGTTGAGGAATTTATTTATGAGATTGGATAAGATAATAAGGAGATATACTTAGTTTATAATTAGAGTTTTATCCATTAATAAATTTCTACCAAAACTCATCATTCACTCGTAAAAAAAATTCTATTTATACTATTCATAGAGGGTTCCAAAATAAACGAATTTATAATTCATCTACCAGATCTTTTAAAAAACTACTTTATTTAATCCAGGACATCTCGTGGGATAGTGGTAGGTGATACACCCTTGTCGCCCTTTGGTTGCGGGTTCAAGTCTCGCAGCCTTGCCGGACGCGACGGGTTGCCGCCCGACCTCCGGGTTGTCCTTTTATGGCAATCCAAAATAATCCAAACTAGAACTATCCAAAATACTTCTGTCCAAACTCACAGTCCAACATTCATAAGGAAGGTAAACATAATATAGATCCTTTTTACCCCGTAATAGCATATGAATACCTTCATCATGTATTACCATATTCCTTATTGATTACATTCATGCTCCCTTATTCCATATAGAATGCAGGATATACTTCATTAATCCAAAAATGTTTTAAACCCCAACAATGATGGAATATACAAATCATTAATCAGTTCCAAGGTAGTCAAGAATAACCAATATATTTTTTCCAAAATAATCATGTATTATTCGAAAATCACTACCTCGGTATCAGAACTATATTATGGTTTATCATTCTCTCAACAATATATTTTCCAAAAATTTATCCTGCTATTGAGTCACTTTTCATTGTTCCACACAATCTCAAGTCCTTAATGAAATAGTACTGCAGTACAATCCTTATATACTCCATAATTATTATAACAAGTACATTGTTGATACAAAGCTCAATTGACATAATCAACATAAGAACTCTAATCATTCCTCTTCATCTGTGGTAGTATCATAACTTGATTATTACCCAATAACATCATTTGCGGCATAGTCTGATGACTGGGACATAGGTTCACGTAGTGTCCAAACTCCTTGCAAATGAAGCCTTGTACATTTAAAACCATTTTCTTACCCTTGCAGTCACGTACTTTGTGCCCTTTTCCTCCACACTTATAACAAACTCCCATTCCTTTCAGGCAAGTTCCAGGGTGTTTCTTTCCACAGTTTCCACATATGGGAAAATTCTTCTTTTCCCTCTTCCCTTTATCCATCTTTCTCTCTTCCATCCTTTTCTTCTCTTGCTTCCCTTCAAAGCCATAGGACTCAGTAAACTCTTTACATATCTTATCAACACATGATATTATTTCTTTATATGATGATAATACATGGGAGACTATTTCTCTTATAAATTCTAGCTTAAGACCATGAAAGATATGATCCTTCCTTCTCTTTGAATCATGTGTATTTCTGGAGTTCTCATTCCTTCTACTGGGCGCACTTTCTATACCATGGCATAAACTAGATCAGTTTATGAATCAAAATACATAATCCCATACTTATAAAACACCTAACATAAATTGAACTATTTATGGATATAATCCATAATCATAAGAATGTTTTCTTTGAGGAAGTATATACTCATAATCCCTTCAAAATGATTTGTAATGAAAATGAGAGTTATCCTAAGCATATCCCCCGGGAGTGTCGTAACCAAGAATGCAGCAAGGCCCGTTGTCGTGCACCAGTTCCCGTTCGAGTCTAGCTCAAAGCGGTGTTTTCGGGTTTTACCCCTAGGTACATCTGTGCCAGAGCCACCTCTACCTACTCGTATCCAGACAGGGATGTATTGCTCGGAAAACTCACAAAATCTCTACAATACCAAAATTCTAGGAAGTTCTTCTATACTAATCCTCAAAGTTCATCTTAGGTCTACGTGCTCTAATCAGAGTTTATCTAAATCTAGCTTCCAAGGTTTGTACTAAACTTCCTCTGATACCAACTGTAACGCCCCGACCCCAGCTACCCAGAGTCGGTGCATTACTTCATAACATTGGCATGATCACAAGAAAGATCAAATCTCGAAAGACCGGTTAGTTTAGTAGCCTTGGAAACACTAGATATAAACATAAAGTTTTACATTACATTTCAAAGTGAAAAACTACTACAACAACAAAGTCTTCATATCCACACTATTAACCCCTCATAATATCCCTGCAAGTCAATCATAATTTACTTCTTCACTACCTGGGAAAAATAAAACATAGAAAAGGGGTGAGCTCAAATGCCCAGTAAGGATAACAATATAGCGGAACATTCAAAATAAGCGTAAACATTTAAGGCAATGAATTACTAAAACAAAAGCCTTTTAAACTTGAACTTCAACATGGTATGGCAAAAGTAAAATGAAATAATGCCATTTACTTATTCACATGGATATTCTACTAATCGAATAATCACATGCAAAAATCAATAACCACTTTAATAATGTTGGAATGCATAATGCTAAACGTTAATTTCTTTGTCTAGGCCTCATCCCAAGACCTAGGGGTTACTTCTAACCGGAACCCAACCCGGAGTGCCTCTAATAACCGGACACCAACCCGGAGTGCCTCTAATAACCGGACACCAACCCGGAGTGCCTCTAATAACCGGACACCAACCCGGAGGGCATACTTTTACCAGTCCCTAACCTGGAGGGCTAACTTTAACCAGTCCCCAACCTGGAGGGCTTACTTTTACCAGTCCCCAACCTGGAGGGCTTACTTTTACCGGTCCCCAACCCGGAACATACTTGTTTAGCACATTCATCTGAAGAAAAGTTTGAAATATAACATAAACATTCGGATTAAAACTAGCATACGAAATGTCAATAATTTCACTATAAACTATGAATGGTATAAAAATAGCACATCCACAGTCAAACATATCACAAAACCTTCAATACAATATAGAAGTTTTGTATCATAATAAATCAACTTCAAATAATCTTAAAATCCATCAAAGGATGTTGACATAGATGAAATCAAAATTCTTTTTAAAGAAGTATCTCCTTTTATTTTGAAATCATTTAAGATCCATATAAAATAAAACATTTTCTTTGAAAATATTCTTATAATCTTGTATGGAAAGCTTCGACGATTTTATAACGGCGGAAAATAACCGCACCCGCCGTATAAGTTAAAAAAAACATTCTTACCTCAATTCTGTCGAAAAGGTTAAAAAGGACATTGTTTTGAAGACGACGGAAAGATTCCTTATAAACCTCTTATAAAAAAGCCAAACAAGGGTATAAATGACTTTAACCCATATTCTTGTAAATAGTAAAAATGTTTTGAAATACATTTTTAAGAAAACATGGATGTGGATGATAAAGAGATCCCAGTAGATTATTACGTATAAACAACCTCGGATAATGAAGAGATTGTGAAATAACCCTTACCTTGTACTTTTCCTTGGTTGGGGTAGGTTAACCTCCTGTATAATGGTGAAATAATTGTTATTAAATTATACAAGAATCATATATATTAATATGATATCATATATGATCTTTTAATATTGGTTTGATAATAATATCTTAGTATTATCGTTGTTTCGGTTGTTAACTTATGTGTTTTGTTACGTAAGACATGTTTGTAAAGGATAGGTTGTATATTATTCAAATCCAGAATGGTATCAAGTCCTTAAACATCATTTTTAAATCATCAAATGATAATTATACTTGAATGGATACGATGGAGAATGAATCTCATCGCGTTCGTGGAGGCGGTAGTCCGTACGTACGCACGAACGCTACTTCCATTTAATTTTTATTTTAAAAGAATAGAATACAAATGATACATAGGTATATTACTATTCCAGTATAATATAATATTTTATACATGTTACTTAAGTTCATTAACACCATCCTTTATACGTTCCATGTGTGGTATGAACGAGTCATATCATTTTAAGGGGGCGGTAGTCCGCACTTCCTCAAATGAAATTATCGTATGTATATACAACATGAAACGAATAATGGTATGGAATTACAGAAGCTTATATATAAAATATATATCATTAATATCATATTTAATTACAGTGCCATCATAATGGCCACCATGAGAGGCGGTAAGATGTATTTGAACAATCATCGTTTCGTGAGGCGTTAGTTTGCCATCCACAGAAACATTATGTTCATCATCCATTAGATGGAGTTGTGTGTATGTGTAGTTTTAATCCTTTTTATAACAACATACTAGTATATTGAGGATACTGGTGTTGTTACAAAAGAAAGGAAATAAAATGAGTTTGGGGGTTGAAGAAGCAAAATAAATGAAAATAATTTAAGAGAAATCGTTACCTTTAATTTAGGTAACTCACTTTGGTTGGAACCAAAGGACTTCTTGAAATGCTTTCTGCCTAAGGGGAAGCTTCAAGGATGAGGAGAGGGATGTGGGGAGCTTAGTTGGGCAGAGTTTGGACGAGCCAAGTGGCTTGAGATGTGTGAAGAAATGAGAAGGAGGAGTGCCCTTTTATAAGAGGGGTGAGGGGCACCTTTGGAAAAAGCTAGAAATATTAATTTATAATAAATTCATATTCGGTTTCTAATGGCTCCAAAGTTGACTATTCAAAGGTTAAGGTGGGTATAGGTCGAAAACCACTCAACCAATAGAATTTAGACAGGTTTGGGTACTTATATTAACCTTATCTTTAAGTATTAACTCTAAGTTAATTAGTTTCACTTTTACAATGTCTCTTTGTATTTTTATATAATATGGTTAATAAACTTACTATATACATCCAAGCGACCCCCAAGTGGTCCATTAATGATTAACCTATCATAATATAAGTCTCTTGGCCGAACCTTAGATTTTTAAGAATTTAATATCAATTAATAATATAATATTTGTTTTAAGAACTCTTTTATGTCAATTTTGACACTATTCAATAGTTGATTTTTGTGAAACTCGTAACAGATTGATTACTTCGAACAAAGTCCATTAAATCAATCCTAATATATCATATTAGCCTAGAAAATTAGTTTAATTCATTAAAAGTTTCATATTATATTTATTTGGGTATTTATAATATCAATTATTTTAATTTTTCACTATTTTAGTAATTACTGCATCATCATTGTGTCGTAAATAAAATAAATTATTTAATGTCTAAAAATTATAAATAAAATATCATTATGTAGGAAATATTTTTATGTTTCTAATTAATATTTATAATCTAAAATCCAACATATATAACCCTATGTAAAAATTGTTGTTCTAAAAGATATATGCTTGTGTCATTTTTGTATTCATTTTAACTAAATTAAAATAAAGTGTCATTATCACTTACAAGTGGATCCATGGGGTCCCAAAATAGACCCAAAGATGCCCATGGCCGACCATGTATCAACCAATAGGGTTAAGACACGTTTTAGGGTAATTTAGTATTATTATAATATTATTTTTTTTAACCCTTATTTACCGGATTTACCTTTAACCATGGTAAATAAAATATTTACCGCAGTAATTATTCAAAATGTCTAAAAATAAAAGTTACCTATTTACACAATTTGAACATCCTGATTCCAAATATGGAATCCATTTTCCTAAATTCAAAACACAGAAGTGGCAGAAATTAATTTAAAATTAATTCCCGCTGTCAAAACAAAAAGCGTGTTTTTAAGAGATAATAACTATCAAAAGATTGACACTTGTTTATGTTCGGTTTAATTGTAAAATTATGTCCAATGACCAACATTATATTAAATAGTAAAAATATATTCTAAATATACTTTAAAACCACTCAAATTCATAATTTATCACTATTAATTATTTTGATTAAAAAAGTTGTTTTTAATTAAAATTTAGTAATTTTCACTATTCATCAAAATATGAAAGTTATCCGAAAAGTACCAAAATTTCACCTTAGGCTAAATTTGATATTCCGAATCCAAAAATGAAGTCCATTTTAAAATATAAAATATATATAACTTCAAAAAGTAGGTATTACTATTCATAACAACTAGTTTGATTGGTTACGGTGTGTTGGAACTCGAAGTTTCGTACAACACACGCTACTGTTTTATCCAAAGGAAAGCGTACTGTGGACGCTTGGGATGTTTCATTTTAAATTTTTTGATGTCTCCATTTAGTCAAAAAGTTTAAAATATTGTATTTAAAATGGTTTCACTATTAGAAGTTGATAAAAGTGAAATACTGAAAATGAATTTGTTCTTGCATTATGACTAAGAAACTCATAATAGGGATTCTAAAATTATAAGGATTATATAAAGTTCAAAATGTAGTTAATACTATTCATGACCTCTTTTAATGGTGTGATTGAACTCGGTGTTGCGTGTAGTGCAAGTTATTGAATTATTTTTAAGAAATAACACACTCTGAAATCCTGGGGTGTTACACCAATTTCCACCAATAATGAGTATTTCATCATCCAATATTCTCTGTTGTTTTTTTACCATAAGGATTCCTTTACACTACTCCTCGAGCACCAACCTCAACAAGTCCTCCACTGAAATTCCACTCAGGTTATCCCTAGACCCATGAAAATGTCAATTGACCTATATATACCCAATTAAAATAACAATGAACTAGCTGAAATAGTGTATAACCAATGGACACATGCCATCACATAATAAGTATTTATCCCACAAATCCTCTCCAACTAGGATAAGATGCCTAAAACCACATACCATGGTCCTCAACTAAGTCCGTTTTAACAATCCACAACACCATCTACTCTCCTCTTAAATATATGTGAATCTCCCTCATGCAATGAGTAACCACGCAACAACCATCCACTTCAGAATTTTCCAATTCCATGAGTATATACTCTCTCTCTCTTACTATTATACCAAATCATGACAAAAAAACTATCAGGTATAGGAAACCAACTAGACGTTCCCACTCAAGATAAAATCAAAACCAAGACCATGATCCTCAATTAAATACACAATGAACCCATTCTAATAATAGATCCCAACATGTTATACTAAAGGAAATAAAATACCGGACCACCCAAATCCCCAGAGATAGTATGCACAGAAGAGGTAATGCCAGACCTATCAAATAATATGTATCATGAGGAAATCACTCCTTAAAAAAATTAAACATTGGACTTATGGGTAAACAGAAACCCTAATTAAACCCAATGAAAATCTAAAAAAATCTTATGCACCCATTATCTCATAAATCAACAAATAGTGAAGACAAATCCTAAGCCAACTTACATGGGTTTCCATAAATTATTCAAATAAGGTACTATATCTTCAACAGTGATGAACATAGCCTCATTAGATCCAAATGACCTATCCTCCGAAGAAAATATATCAATACAGTTTAGTTGAGTAGATTTCCACCAAGGATCTATATGTGAAAACACCATATAGAATAGTATGCACATGTTAAACAACTAAACCTCAATAATTAGTGAAAAAACAAAAATACGTGAATATTTCATGCGAATCTTACATTCCAAGTATGATGGACGAAAACTCTCCTCTATCCATTATACTCCAAGAGCCCAAATTCATAGAAAAATATTAATCCAAAAAAAATTGTATCATGTTATGTGAAATATTATAACTGTGATAAAAACCCAAGAACGTTAAAACCATGGTTGGGTAACATTTAAATAATATCATAAAAGGTGATCAAGACACACTAGTCTGATATCCATCACATGTTCCGACACATCTATAAACCACCGGTCTATTTACTCTGCCAAATCATATAACCAGACAAGTTTGATACAATTTTTAATGAAATGGCTTATGTCATCCTAATATGTCACAAGATCAATCTTTCAAAAGGGCTTTGTTGAACCTCCCCTCACACCATATGCTTCTGATTTGTATCCACAGTCTATAATATACATTAAAGAGAATATAACCCTATACGGAGAGAAATAAATACAAAAATATAAAATAATTCACATCATAAATTTGAGGGTATGTTTAATAAGAAAATAAAATAACCACATGTTATAAATAATGGAATAGAAAATACATTCATAACAACTCAAAACATACTAAAAATCAGAAACATGTTTCCCACCATGATAACCACATAAATTGAACGTAAATAAATAAAAATTAAATACAACATGATCCACCTCTATGTATGAGAAAACAAAATACAATGTCTCAAAAATGGTCCAAAATATCTATATTGGTCACGTGACTCCAAAATATTGACTCCACTTGGTGATGAAACACAAGGCATCTTCCAAATCCACAGCACAAACTAGGATCCATCTAAAATAATATATCGGGTCTTCATGGTCACCAAGGTTCACGTATAGGGGGTGAGAAAAAAATATCATTAGGCCAACCCTAATGGTGAACATATAATCTTCTATTATAATAAGTGAATACACAAGTGATATCCCATCTTATTTGAAAACTAATTACAGTTATTATTGAATAAATTAATATATAAATAAAAGTGGGATTAAAAATAAAAACCATAAATATCTTACTTCAAACGGTAGTCTAATACCTAAGGTAATTTTACCGCAGCTATCACCTATTCTAGAAGACATAAAGCACATGGTTCACCAGAACACACAATATCATGTGTGTCCAAGAGATCTAAAATAAATCTACAAAACATCTTACAATGAAACAAGGATGAATGTAGGAAAATTTGGTGTTAAGATAAGCTTACATACATTAACTTGAAACTCTCTCAAGATATATTACTCAAATGACATGATATGAACTGGAAACACAAACATTAAAAACATTTATAGAACCATTATAGAAAATGTTAGTCCTATATAACAAATAAACTCCATAAAATATATAGTTATAGAATGGATAAACCAACAAGACGAGTCCAATAAACAATCTAGGAACATGGAAATCCAACCCCTAATCGAGTAAGCATCCACTAACTTATGAGATTTTTTTCATTCCAAAAGATCATTAATTTTTTCTCTATACCCATCTAACCATATCCATCCTATATCAGAGAGAACCAAATAAATCTTAGTAAAAAATCATAGTACAAAGTTATCCCAAAGGTATCAGCATGCATCCAATTTTGGGTAGAAACTAGAACATAAACCCTAGAAAAATTCCAAAAAATGTTGGTCAACTCTAAAACCCATCATCCATTTTTCTGAATCATCATCATTTAACATCTAACTATCAACAAATTTCATGGAACCCACCATCCCTTGGATCACCAAAATGGCTACTACAAGATCAAAATTTCAAAAAATAAGCTATAAGTGGACACTTGATGCCTCCAACTCTGTGAAATTACTAACCCCATGTTAGTTAAATTGAAACATGGGGTTTTCACAGTCAACTAGATCAAACAAATCAAAATACACACCATGACTAGCATAATAACATCCCTAACAATCAATTCAACTCCTGACACTCCAATGGCCATTATCTCCCTCAAAATTGAATCCCTAAATGATATAACCTGGAAAAAAATGAGGGTATCCTATATTGAATCAAAAATATTAGAAAATACCAAAAAATAAACATCTCCATGTAGACTATTATTGGAATCTAATTATCATAGATCAACATCATTCCTGAAAGGGCGTCCAAAAGAATCAATATTCCCAAAATGATATTATAGATAGCAATCTAGTGAATCCACTGAACAATAATAAAAAGACACCCCAAAAGGGATTCCATGAGAGACTCTTATACTATTATCAACATCAACTCAATAAAACATAGTTTTACACACCATATTATGAAATAGACCTTCCCTAAAGGATCTAACTGATATGATCCCAAAAATAGGATCTAAAACTCAACAAAACTAACCTCAACTAGTTGGTCCTAACATCTAATGACCATATAATATATACTTAGATATAATACATGATTCCACCATCCAGGATCCCTTTAAAAGATCCAAAAAAACATACATGGACTCTACAATACAAGTCATAAAACAGTATTATGACCCTCACTGGGGCCTCAAATATCACATCCCAACCCATAAGTGGATTCATAATCCATGTCTTATTGATACCTTCCTGCCAAAACTCACGCAGTCCTAAAAATATATTCAGAAGGACACTCCATCCAAATAGAATTTTACCCTTGTGATCTAAGTATAAAATCACCCAAAATAGACTATTCACTAGTCCAATTGTTACTTTAGGGAGAAAAAAAAGAAAAATTCCACAAAAGGCGAATTATATAGTGTGAAATACATGTACATGTTGTTTACCCCAAAACATAATCCCTTGTTAAATTTAATTGGAAATTTTTTTGTATACTTCCTCATTCTCATGACTTGTACGACTACCACATAGTATGTCAGCCACATGGGGTTCCTAGACCTGCATTTGTCCATGTACCCAATACAGGGTATGGAAAACTATATTATATAACCACTATTCATTTACCACACACAAGGATTTCCTTGTGATATAAATGGAAATGTTCCCAGAGCCGGGGTGTCTGGTCAAGTGCACTTCCCCACCATAAGTCACCTCTACATAGTATTTCAAAAATGCACACACCCTGTAACCATTATCATATAAACTTCACTAAATCTTCAGATCCCACGATGTGTGTTCAATAAACTAAATGTCATGTAGATAAGTTTTCTTTAACATAAATCCCAACAAAGCCCCCTGAACCCCTATATATCCCACAATATCTATAGATTGGCCTTCTAGGTATCCCCATAAACACATAGAGATATTATAAATTTAAAAAGAGTTGAATCTATTGCAATTTATGATAAAAATTGACATACCTCTATGTATGAAATTCCAAAACATCACTCTTGGATTGGCATGACTCAATAAATGAGCTCCAATATTGGTCATGATGATCTCCCCAACCAATATCCTCCCACTCTCTCCCATATCCTTCCTTTCCCGTATAGTCAAGCGTGAACCACAAGGGGTTATATGAAAGAATAAACATGGTAATGGAGGAAAATAAAAGAGAAAATTAAAATATATTAAGGAAAAAAGTAAAAGAAAAATGAAAAGGTGACTGGGACCATCCCCAATGCCAAAGATGGGTTTATTCCTTTCATATGAAAAACCAACTATCCCAGACTCATCCAAAGTGTCAAAATCACAATATGACATTCTAAAAATATGATGTCTCTATTTGAACATTCAAAAATATATTAAAATATAATTATTAAAATAATAAATATATTACCAAAATATGAATGACTCAATTGTTTTCTAAAATCCACTATTATGTAAAACATCTTATATAAGATGAATGGAGTTATCAGAAAAATTATCTAAGACCATATGATAATATAAATTCCAAGTTTCCCTTGATAAATTCTTGGGAACAAAAAATAAAATTTATTCATATTTCCTTAGCATGCAATGATGTTGGTCATTAAAAACTCCCCACCATAGAACGCCTCATCCTTGAGAAGCCATGATAGACAACCAGTGATTGGTAAAAAGGGTTTCATTATATTTATATGATTCTAATAAATAAAATAAAATTTATAAAAACTCAAAAATATGCAATTAATTATTTAAAATGAATATATCCTAAAGTAGAGTTCAAACCCATAAATATTGTGAAATTAGTTTAATTAGGATTTAAAATATTTGATTTAATTAAAATCAAGAAATTGGTACAGAATATAAGGGTTTGATTTATTTGACGTAAGTCAAATGAAGATGATGTAGATTGATTGGTTGTAAGAAATGGATTTTGAATGCATATTGGGGTTTTTTGTTTTAGGGTTCTGGTGTAATTAGATTTTAGTAGTTAAATTTAGTAAACAGTTTTTGGAATCAAAGTCAAGACAAGGTGGATACAACTATCATGGTATCCTCTCCTCAACCTAGAAATAACCTTTTCCTATGATCAGGTAATTAAGAAAATATTGAATCAATTTTCTATTAATACCATATTTAAACATAGTTACTCGAATGAGACAATGGACTTTCCTCAGTTCAGGGTAACTAGTTATGAAATTATAATGATCCATTCATATTTATTAACTGATGTTCATGATTAAACAAAAATAATTTTTTTGGAATTTGATAAACAAATTATAGAAAACCAAATATATGAAGAAGAATAAGAAATAGATTCATGGAAACCATCCCACTTCTACTGCATAACCCTAGAAATAGTACGGATTGACACCCACGTCATTGGGATGATAGAGTAAGATGAAAGGAATAAAGTAAAATAACACATAAAGAAAATAATTGATACATTGAATTGGTGATGACCCTACACATAATAGATTATTTCTCTATGTAGTGGTCTTTGGTTATCTCTGAACAACAGTAGACCATCCCTTTATTTATAAACTCCCCTTGGGATCATATAGAATTAAATGAATTCATAATGGGATAAAAGTGATATCAAGTGGTCTTAGGGTCATAAAATAATTCTCCACCCTAAATTTTATCAAAACGATACATTTTTTTCATCCTGACACATTCACATATTATAAGTGTTTCAAGACGTTTAATGTTAGGGTAGTTTAAATAATCTCATATTGTTTTCTTATTTGGTCATTGGTTTACTAGTTATTAATTTTCATGATGTTAAATGTTTTCATATTGTTAAATATTTTAACAATGCGAGTTTTGTAAGTCACTATCTATTTCATCTTTATTTATCTTGTGTCATGTTGGATTCCTTGCATCATTATGTGAAGTGTCTTCGTTTCACACCGATAATATTTTTTGTTAATTTTTTGAATATTGGTGGTATCCATCCATAAATAAAAAAACATAAATAGTAAAATTATTTCTAAGAATTAAATTATATTAGGAAAATTAATGTATTATAACACCACAAAATATAGGCTTGAAATCCAATTTTCAATGAGCCTCTATGCTTTCACTCCAAGAAGTTTAAAAACCGAAACTATCTCAATCATCTGCTACCTGTTCCAATAATACCTATAAATATCCCAATATTAAAAACATTTTACCTTGTCCAATATAATCCTCCCTAATATAGGTGTATATTTATCATCACATCACAAGAAAAATGTCTTCCACCATAGCCCATGCTTCATCCATTAGCGAATATAATGATAGGACACAACAGACCCACTCACACATGACTTCCAACATGAAAACAAAAACAAATTACTATCACCAACTCAAGAAGAATGAAAATATTTTCACTAAAAATCCAACATATAATTATAATAACATCTTCCATTGGAATATGCTTCTATCCCAACCATATCTTTACCCTCACACTACTTAATGTGCACTGACCTCAATAGGTCCAATACAAAAACACCACTATGGATCTCCCAAGACCCAAACAAACCTAAATGGACCCACACACAACCCACTCAATAAAACATCTTACCTACTAACACTATGTAGAACTCAGATGAACATGCCTTCTTGTAATAAGGATTTATCCCAAAATTCCACACCAACCACCACTCTCCTTCTCAAGGAAGAGTGATTCCCTAATTTCCTCTCACAGGTTCTCATTATCACATGATACATGAACTAATAAATGTAGAATGGGATGCCTAAAACAAATGACATTAATAATCATGTAAGTCAGTACCAAAGATTCATATCACCCTTGATTCTATTATTAAAAAATCATGATGTTTCCCTCATACCAAGATCAACCACATGACCATCCTCTGTTCTGGCATCCTCTAAATCCAAGAGAATATTTTTATTCTCTCACCACACCACTAAAGCTAAAACATAAATGAGTATATATAAGAATAAAATGGGTGAAACACTTTCAATTTGACCTCATTACCAATATAACTCCCAATTCACTACTGCACAATGATCATGTGGTGATAACAAATCATATCAGGACCCACCATATAAAAACACTACCATGGATACCAAAATTAACAATGATATCAGTCACAGATACCCAACCATAAGTGTTGACAGATATAATTTTAAAATAATAAATCCAAACCATGAAACTCAATCATGAGAGAGTAAGTGAAACCATAACCTCTAGGAAAATAAATCTCAATCCAAACACCTCACATGGATCCTTTCAATCATCAAACCACCAACATGGAAACCCAATCTGGAACCAATACTCAAGGGTCTCCTCGAATCCTTAGATGAAGGGACAACATCTCCATTAATGCATAACATACCACCATCGAATCCACAAGGCCTATAATTAAAATAAATTATATCAATTTGGTATATTTGATTTGAATTACACCATTGATCTATATGGTGAAACACTATATAGGTCATTATGGACACTGTAAACAAATAAACCTCTATCATCAATGAAACCACACACAAACAAGAATTTGTCATGTAAACCCTATGTATATAGTAAGATGCATGAACAGTATACTCTTTCCATAGTAGTAAAATATCCAAAAAACTCTAATAAACCATAAATCCAAAAACCCAAGGGAATTATGTATGGATAAATCAAATAACTATAAAAATGAAAACCTAGAATAAATATATTAACCCGTTGACAAGAGGACTTCAAATTGGAATTGGTGTTTGTGACACACTAGTCAAAACATCCTTTAAAAATTATTAAACATCCTAATAATTTCTATCTACGAACTACCTCAATCATAATACTACACACCTATGTTACTATTTTTTATCAAACCGTGTAACGACCCAGGCCACAGTGGCATGCTTGGTTGCCAAAAAGTCGGGTCACAACAACCACAAGACCATCTTCAATAAGCAAGTGGATAATGAAAAGTGATTAGAAGAAATGAATATAATGTGAATAATATTTTTAATTAACCTATACAAATGTCCCCAAAAATCTACAAAAAATATTGAAATGGAATATAATGAATATCATATAACATCTAGAGATAAACCATGAAAACAGTAAACTCTAGGGAAATAATCAGAGTCTAGTCAAACCATAAAGGGGAGAAATAAGTTCTCAAACAGAAATAAATTCCTAACCTAACAAACTAGAAGTAATGAAATATAATATATCACTTATTTTATTCTCCCCTATCAACCACCATACTTGGTCAATTCACCCAGGTATCACTATTCACCAATGTAATTGCTATTGATCTTTTCATCATCTTCATAAGACACGACCTGAATGGGAAAAGACCATTCATGGGATGAGCATATTCAAATCCATTATGGCACCCTAAAATGGAAAGTGATAAATATAGAGATAAAAAAAATTAAATCAACCTAACGACAGTGGAGAAAACCCCAAACGATACTCACACAAACACATGTATATATATATTCTCATAAATAAAATCTAACCATAGAGAATGGGGATCTATATCACATAACATAGCTGAAGTTGATGAGTAATCATGAAGATGTAGATGTAAATAATCAATTCCCAATGTCAAATGAAACCTCACCTGAATATGAATAGAGGGGCCCTAACCACTTAATGTTTCACCAAAACCAAGTGAACACATATCACATGAAGTTCTCACACCTCTTCTGATCTCAATGATGATAGAGTAAAACATAATAGGTACATAACTCTTTCCATGTAATAGTATGGGTATCACGACCCCAAACCATATAGAGAAATGGGAAAATCACCCCCTGGTGTGATAGGAATGTACTTCCCTAGATATATCTCTTATATCTTGAGAAACCCACACCCCGGTGTTACAGGGGAGTACCAACAAATAAATTTATCTATAAGCATGTGGAACACATTCCATAGTATGATAGGGGATTATTGAACCATTCATATATCTGATATAATGGATAACTCATTCCCTGGTGTAACATGGGAGTACTAACCCCATCATCTATCTGATGATCTTGCCTGATCACTTCCACAATCAAGCATCACCTGAATAAGACTCATGATCCTAACATTCCAAATTGAACATAAATAGACACAATGAATATAATCATCAAGTTATACAAGGAAAAAAACTAAGTATAAGATACTATGGATCCAAAATCCATGTGCAAATTAAGAATTCATAAGATGGAGAAGTCTCATAATGGGATATATGATGTGTAAGGGGTCCACAAAGAGTGTGGTCTGACTCTGTGGCATATTCGTGTTCTCTTCTATACATGGCTTAGAGTCCAAGTCAGGGTACATGACATTTAAGGCGTTCACAATACATTCCATTACTACCAGAGTCTACTAGTATGCTCTTTAATGTTCCCTTGTTTGTTAGGTAGTGTGTGTGTTCTTAGTAGTTTAGTAGGCCATGCCCGAATACCATCCTATACCAGTGTTCTCCCAGGGTACATGAAATTATTTCCTACAAAGGGTCCTAGGCATGTGCCAACTAACACACCACCTAGATGCCTACGGATGGTCACAAAACAAGTCATCCCACCACATGGCTTATGATCCTTATCTTCCACAATCCTAGATACCACAACTTGTGGGGTCTATACAGTGTTTGCTCATCACAGAACAGGCCATGTAGTTATGGTTTCCTAGAAATTTCATATTCCACATGAATTCACAAGATCCAACCTCCCAACCACAAATCATGAATGTTGACCACCAAAAATTGTTGGTTTTACCTTTGTACATCAGTAATCAGCAACTAGAGGTTATAAAATGGATTCTTATGATCCATATGAATCCCACAACTCCACCCATTCACATCATGCTTGATCCCATCAACCTCATGGATCCCAAAGTGATGAATTATCACCGAAATATTTTTTATTTCCTTGATCTATCCACAATAAAGTGATATTAATGTAATTTGTTATACCATAGTGAATCTGAGGGTTCTATGACACTCAAACCCACACTAACAATGTCAATCCACAACCCCATTGGACAATGATAAAGAAGATGGTGAACAGAGGGGGGAATACCCCAAGAATATGTTGAAACCTCTCATTCTTCCAGCATTCTAGCACAATGATTTCATAATTGCGATATTTGGGTTTTATAATAGGGATTATGAAAAATAATTAAATTAGAAAAATCAAATTATTGAAATGGAGTAATGTAGTGAAAGGATAAGAATAGATCACTATGAATATAGTAATATCCAGGCACAAACATTTAATAAAAAAGGAAGAATGAACATTTTAAAGGACCAACAATGAATATGGATCAATATTTGGTGAATAATACATTTGAAAGTGAAGGAGAAGACTTGATTCATATTCTTCCTCTTGATCCAACTTGATCTAATATTCATTTTAAATTCAATGTTGACTAGACAATGAAGAGAGATCTGAACCTCTTATGAGATATCACAAGGTTTATGTGTCTAAACCTTGAAAAATATTCACATGGGGGTATTTATATAGTTATTTAATTAGTTTAATTAATAAAATAAATTAATAAATTGTTTATTTATTTTAATTAAATGAACCTTCCATCGGCTACATCAACTAGACATTCAATGTCCCCCAAACATAGTTCATGAATAACGTTAACCCCACATCTTGGAATAAACCATGGTTTTGGATTGCTTTTCCATGGATATGTTTATAATTTATTAAATTATTCTCAAAAAATGATGCTCTTGATATTGATATATTAGATATTTTGATAATATAAAATTCATGCTCACTTGGTCCAAAATCATATTACATCTCAGTTCTTAGCTCTAAAAATATTCCTTAAAATATTCCAATGTATTAAAAATAAAAATCTAGGTCAATAATGACCCCCCCACCACCATTGGATTTTTCCCTAAATATCAAAAGTTAATTAATGTGGTGGGGATACTCTGCCCTGATCTATATCTCTCACTCCCATGAGCTCTTAAAGAAAATATTCTAATTAAATGAAATGGTTTATGCTGACTTCATAAGTGGTAATCTATAAGACATATGGAATCCTAGTATTTTTCTATCTGTAGAATACTTCTCAAAAAATACATGGTTATTCCATCCCATTTACACTCTGGGTTCTCAATGGGTTGTGTCAAACCTTATGGAACCTGGTTCTTGTCCTTCAACTGCAGACATGTGAGACACTGATAGATGATTTCGGAAACACTCCACCTCATTCCAACCCACGAAAACTAGCGCTAAAGGTATATTTACATATTATGTACACTGAGATGTACATACAATGTATAAGTTTTAAACTACCACATTAACAACTCTCACATCACAATAGAAACCAACATCCATATCTAGAAATGGATAACCTATTCCCATCCATTATGAAATCTATAGGGAAATCTTCTAAAGATATCTATTAATGAAGAACCTCATAGTCTATTTCTCTTAAGTAATAATGAATCTTGCTTATATATAAGTGGAGGAATTAAAAACATTGACTAATGATAATATACACTCCAATCCTCCACCAAAGTCAGCTGTAATGAATTCCTCAACTCAGATTCCTCCTCTACCAAATTATAATTTGACTTTATAATAAGGGAATCTAACACCAACCTACCCTTCGCAAGCATATAGACTATCTTGATGTCAAATTCCTACAAGAACTCCAAATGGTGCCTCAACATCAAGTTTAGATATCTATTAATGATGATATTTGTTGGAATCTAATGGTATTATAAAATAGAAAAATACTCTCCTAGAATATAGTCCATCCACATATTTAGAGAAAAGACAACTACTGTCTACTCAAGGTCATGAGTTGTGTAGTTCTTCTCATGGAGTCTCAACTACTTCAACCCATTTGAAATCACTTCCTACCTCCACATTGATACATATTTTATCCTTTCTCCATAGAAATTTCAATACACTATGTACTCCAGTCCCTCCTCCGATAGTCTCAAAAAAAGAGCACTAGTCAGCCTCATACTAAACTCCTCAAAGTCCCTATAACACTACGCAGTCTGGGTAAATGGTTGTACATTCCACAAAAGGGTACCTAAAGGGGTTTCAATCCTAAAGAATTATTCTAAAAAACAACTATAGTACCCCCACCAAACAAAGAAATATCATCACCTCTGATATGCTCCTGGTGGATCCTATGCAAGCACTTTATCAATTTTCAATGGTTCCACAGCTAATCCCAGCCCAGAAATGACATTCCTCATATATTAAACCTTCATGATCTAGAACTAGTACATTGAGATATTAAAATAACGATGGTTCTCCAAAAGTATTCCTAAGACCATCCTCAAGTTCACTTCATGATCCTCCAAAGATAGAGAGTAGATGAGTATGTCATCAATTAAGACAAACAAACACCAATCCATGTATGGTTGGGAAATATTATTTATAAAAGGAATAAACACTTAAGTGGTATTTGTCGCACAAAAAGGAATCACTATGAACTCATAATTTTTTTAGTGACATTAGAATACAAGATTCATAATATTATCCTTGTAGACCCCTAACTGGTGGTATCCAAACATTATATTAATTTTCAAGAACCATCTTTCACATTAAAACTGATCAAAGTGGCCATAAATCCCCAACAAGGGGTAATTTTTCTTTTTCATATCTTTATTTAGGTAACCATAATAGATTGAAATTTACAAGATCCCATCATCATTTTTCATAAGAAAACTAGATATGTCCATGAGGACACACTGGGTATGATAAAACCTTCACTTAAAGGTCCTCCAATTACACTCTCATCATTCGAATCTTAGTAGGGGCCGTCCAATATTCTATAGAATATATTGGCACATTCCTGATGTGAATTTGAATACCAATGTTTATCTCCCACCTTGGAGTATGTGTTGTGGAATACTCAAGTAATAAATCGATAAGTTTATTTACTAATGAAGGAATATAAATGCATGATGAGTTGGATATGCCAAGGAATAAAATCTTCAATTGATTGGTTATGGCTTACAACCTCCTGAATGAAAATCTAACCTATTTCTCTATGATATATCACCCTCCCTCAATGGAGAGTCTCACACCATCTGTCTGAAGGAATCTGACCCATATGAAATGAAAATAAATCTAGTCTCTAAAAATGGACAATCAATATATACCCATAATTGAATCATATGGATTCCTCATTCTGTCCATGAGGTGCCATGAAAAACTCTCTCCACTTAGATATAACTTTCACTTCCAAAAAAAGTGATATCGAAGAATCACTCCATGTAGAAACCTCTTTCTATAGCTACTGGGCTACGGTCTCTATAATAATCCCCATCTATCACACCATAAATAAGGATATGAAGGAATGACATTCACCTATATGTACTAGTATTGAGTAATGTGTAGAATAATCATAGATCATACCTTAGATCAACTCATGTGTAGTTTGGTCTTAGCCATCCATAGCCTGTAACTTTCCATGGCCATGACTGAAATTTCCCGAATCCTAACGTGGTCCACCTATTGGTGGGGGTGGTAGGATCACATAATGTTTTGTTCCACAAAATGCACCTCCCTTTGGAGTTTCTCCTACTCATTTTCAAGCACCGCATCCTTGAGGACCTCCATGGACTCATCAAGGAGCTCCCTAATCAGAATGATACATCTTCCATGTAGGTCCATCCACTATTTGTTGGTTCTACATAGCAAGACTAGTCATGAAATAATGATCCAAGTTACCAAACCTATATGAAGAATAAAATATACCCACTCTAGGAGAACTCGATATTCTATTCAATCCCTAATCCAAATAACCACACTTTTGAGGGCAAGAATGTCACAACTTTTGAGATCTCAATGTTTGATTCATGTTACCTACTATAGATGACTCATCCACGTGTTACTCACCTTCAACTCCAACAACCCGGATCCCCTCTTCTAGGAAGCACTATATTATGGGTGCCCGCTCTAGCACTCCACCATAAGTGGGAAGACATATATAGACCACACAAGCTCGAATGTCTCTGTGAAGGCCCTACTCTAACGTCCTTCCCATGAAGATGTTTTCATGAACCATGTCAAGGGAGTATTTTGTAAAGTTAGTTTTCCTCATGGAATACTAATCTACTATCCCACTACCCCCATTCATCTCAAGAATCTCTTATATCCAAACTGAATGCAAGAACGATAAGTAATACTTCTCAAGAAACAAGTAGTGGAATTTTGACCATGAAAGTTTCATCTCGTCATGGGTCCACATAACTAAACTCCCCTAGTTCCCAGTTTCTCCATGGAAATGAATTCCATCCATTCTGAAAATATGAGTTGTCAGATTCTAAAATAACCTAAAGTCTTTTATGACTGACCTAATGCAATCCTCCAATATTGGGGATGTTGTTCACCATAGAACCCCATCGGTCTCTGACACTATAACTCGCAAAGTTCAGTAATCATGGACACATCCTTAGCATGAAAATTCATTACTGACTACTACATGACTTGTGGGGGTATTAGGACATGCACACATAAAGAAAACACATGAAATAACTTCTCAAATGTTCATTGGATCACCATCACAGTATAGAATCTATATCCTAGATGGTTATGATCATATATAGAGTAATGTTGAAAGTAATCAAGACATACCATGGTTTGATGATCATATATATATATATATATATTGAATATGACTCAAATGGGTAGTCAAATGACGCAATACTATATGATTCATGTATCCTTGTTCCCTACAACCAATGTCTTGTTATTCTGAGTTGAAAAGAAGGTAGTAATATTACTAGTGTATGGATACATCAACCATCCAACTGACACTGTATAACATCCCAGTCCATCCTCATTAGATTAAGAAGGTGAATGAGGAGTTACTTTTCATTAATATGAATTCCCAAGGATCAAAAGGGTGGTCATAAATGACAAGTGATTCAATAATCATTGGGGAATGATTTTCCCTTAAGGTAAAATCAACAAAACAAACAAGCCATTATCATGAAATGACATGATGTATGTCAACAAAGAAGCCCAACCCATACATTACCAAAAGACAACCAAAATATTCTATAAAAATTTTGAATTTCCAATACCACCAAACCAGAATCAGTGTAAAAAGTGTAAGACTAAACAAAAACACCCCAAAGAGATAGTACACAATCCATAGCTCCATGCCAAGCTCTAGGCTCAAAGAACCACAACATCACCAAAGCATCATGTCGAACTGCTAGCAAAATGAGATTCTCTACTCTTACCTTTGTCCCGAAAAAAACATCTCAAAAAGAACCAATTTACATATTTGGGGGTGAGTAAAACTACCAAGTAAGTTTTACCCAAAAGAATTCCCAACACATTCCACTAGGATAAAATTGTTAGCACATTTATATAATGTAGTTTATATAAAACATTAAATAGTGAAACAACTTACAATAGGCCAAGCACTCCTTTACCAACCCATTTTTACCCAAATTCCTGAAACACATAGAAACCCAAACAAACATAACCAATCCATTTCACCCTTTCACATTACCACACCAATTTTCATCTTTCATAGAAACACACAACAAGGAAAAAAACATGGTGGAACTTCTCGTCATTACCCATTTACTACCTTCCAAATCAAGAGGTACTACCCACCCACCTATCCTTGATTGTGGACCATCTATCCACTCAAAATAATAATTTTATAATGGTACTCCCCTCCGACATTACATCATTCCAATCACGAACATAACATGCACAAGCCAATAACCAAACATATAACACACAAAGGCCACAACAACTTGCCGATGACCGTTTCATAATCCTGCAATGTTACGATGCATCATCCTTGTAACATCAAATTTTAAAAAAGAAACTCATTTTTATTGAAAATAATTTTCTCAACCCATTTTCATAAAAGAAACCAATTTATAGATTTTAATATAAACATTTTAAAATACAACAACAATAATATTTCACCGAAAAACCCTTTTTCCCCAAAATCCTCAAAACATTACCAAAGGGATTTCTAACCAATTTTTCAAATAAAAACACAAATTAATTCATGTGAAACAAATTAATTAGAACATTAATTCTTGTTCTAACAAAGTGGATTTGAGATAGAAGCCACATACCTTTAGGGTTAAAGCGAAATCGAAACAAAACAATGACAACAAAAATCTGGAAAGACGCTCCACCAGAACCACTCCAGGTATCCTTTCCTATCACCAACAAGTTCCAAAAACCACACATTAAGAAACCAAAACCCTATATCTACATGAAACATATATAGAATTAGAAAACCAATAGAGAAGTAATACTAGATCTAGAGAAAACCACAAAACAACCAAGAGAGAAGACTTTCCCGAGATGAACCGCCTTCAAACCACCACACAACCACTTCAAAGATATTATAAAATTAGTGGGAGAGAACCCCAAACACATGATAAGGATAAATAAAGAATAGGGTTCATATGGGAAAGTATTTTGGTGATTTAGGGTAAATACAATCTAACACCATTAATTTTTTTTAAAGGGTTGCACGGTTAGCTCGCACGGTTAGAAAAGTAGTGTGCTACCAGTGCACATTCTGCTACCTCAAAAGAGAATATTGCATGGATTCCTTGCCCAATTAGACAAACCATGCACATACCATGTTTACCCCACTTCCCACCCATTTCATCTCTCATTGTTTCCCCTTACATGCTCAAACCGTGTGGCCTTAAATATACCTCTAACCTTATTAAAAACCCTTCCAAAAACTCCCATCCTCATACAAACTAATTCCAAGCACATTAAACACATGGAAATTCATAAATAAATGCCACATACCTCATACTAGGGGTACTATACAGTAGTTTCCTTGGATTTAAATCCTCACATGAGACATTGTAAGACCATTTCCTAAATATCCAAAATAAAACCTCCTAAGGGGACAACTCCAAACATCATCCTGAGGATGAAACACCATAGATACCACTCTATAATGATCGAAAACACCATGGAATACATGTCCAATTGATGGAAAAATCACCAAAAACCCAATACCTCCACCAATAGTCTAGGGGATAACGATAAGCATTGATATGGAAGAACAGTAATGGGAGGAATTTTACTAATGAACCCATACCCATACAACCAAACATATTTATGCAGTAGTGTAGGAGAATATAATGTAATATTGTAACATATAGAGATAAATTGTGCCTGAAATAAATCATAGGGAATTAATTAGAGTATGAGAAATGTATAACGTGTAAAAATACATGCCTATTGGAAATTAAATCTTGAATTGAAACAACTAGACATAATGAAACCTAAAAGATCCCTTCTTGGGATCTTCAAACCTGACTACCATAGGTGGTCAATGCACCTAGGTATCAATATGTTCCACCATAATTGTCATCGACTTGTATGTCATTGGAATAATATGTGAAACATGCGAGAAAATCCTCTGCATGGGTGATTATATACATATGATTTAGATTTCCTTGAATCCAAAAGGGTGGAATATAGAGATATAAATTATTCATCTTAAGACAATGAAAGGGGTAATTGAAACCCAATAGACACACACACAGATATATATTCTCAAAAACAATCCCAAAACAGAGTGAAAGGGGATCCTTACATCACAACCGAGAATAATTCGATGTGTAAGCTTGAAGCTCTAGAATCATATCACTAATTCCTTAAATCAAGAAAACCCCCAAAAATATTTGATTGGAGGGGCCCACACCTAGCAACTATTCTCTAAAGTTGATGGATAACACATCTCACATGTAGTACATGTGCCCCCATAGGATCTAAAACATGGGTGTACTCCTACGTAGGTAGAGAACCTTCACCCTATAGTTGTGAGGAGAATATTGACCCTACCTATATAATGAAACAAAGAATATTTTCCAAACATTGAAAGGAGAGTATTAAACCCGATATATTATTAATATCCTAAGGAACCCATGCCTTGGTGGAATAAAAGAGCATTGCACCCAAAAATTATTTGCAATCATGGGAACCTATGCCCTAGTGTGATACGGGTGTCCTAACCCCATTATGTCTCTGATAGAATAGTGAAACCACACCCTAGTGTAATAGAGGTGTACTGAACCTATCATCTGTATAATAATCCTTCTTGATAAAATCCATTATCAAGCATCACTTGAATAATAATCATTCTTTGACCTTTCAATGATATATTTCAAGGGAAACTATGAAGCCCACCATCACATTCAATGTTGAAACACATAGGATATTCTAATTATATTCTAAAATTCCGGACCAAATGAAATTTATATTAGAGGAAGAAGTCTAACAAAGGGATACATGACTTGTAAGGGGTACACATGGTGTGTGGTCTTGCTCTGCCACATAGCTATGTTATCTTATGGACATGGATCTGAGGCCAAATTCACGTAAATATTGAGTAATGTGTCCAAAAAACATGTCTCTACCACCAACGGACTTCCCATGTTATAGTGTCCATAACCATGTTTTTTTTGGTTTGTTCCCATGTGCTTGGTCACGTACCAATCAATTCATGGGTACTAGAATGTGCCCATATACATCCAAAGTACATGGTGTGTCCTTCTAGAGTACATGGATGTGTTCAAGCTTGGCTATGGGCTGGCTTCCAAGGGACTGTCCTACAATATGTGGGACCACGACACATAGTGTGATAGATATCGTCCTCAAAACCCTAGCTGCTAAAACTAGGTGTTGATACATGATGTGTATTCATACTAATACACACAGTGTAGTGAGGTTTCTCACATAAAATTTATATTTTTCACTCATTCCAATGATTTATCCTCCCCGACAAAAATCATGTATGTTGATTGAAAAAAATAAGTTGGGGTCATCGCTAGCAATCATTTCCCATCCATTGATGGCCTGGAAATGGATTCTCAATATCCATAAAAGCCCTAAAATTTCCCATTTCTTCCTTTTGACTCAATCCTTTTGTACCTCTATATCCTGAATTCCTAGATTATCACATGTATCCTAAATCATTCCTCAATCCATTTTAATCCCTCAAAATGTGTTTAATTCATGCCACCACGGTGCATTTGGGGGTTTTATTGCATTCAAAACTTCACCAAAAATGTTGAACTACGACCCATAGGACAACAATATATAATGTGATGAATAGTGAGGGGAAAGTCACAAGAACAAGTAAAAACTATAATTGGTGTAGTATTAATTGATAATGATTTTAAAATATGGATATCCACGGTTGATAACATTGGAAACCATGAAAAAATAATTTAAACAATCAAATTATCAAAACTAGCTCCCTTTATGAAAGGTTAAATAAAGATCAATACGTAGATAAGAATATCCATCCTCAAAATTTTAATCAAAAGTGTTAAATACATATTTGAAAATCCACAATAAGAAAAAGGTCTGATCATTGGTGAAGAACTCACTTTCTAGTGAAGGGTAGGACCCGCTGCATCAACTACCTCCTGATCCACCTCGATCAGATCATTTTTCATCCATTAATGTATACTCTCCAATGAGGAACACTTGAAACCACCTCTAAGATATTAGAAGGGTACAGTGGCTAACCCTTAGAAAATAATCATAATAATATATTTAAAGAGGATATTAATTAGGTCATTAAATAAAACAAACAAAATAACAATTTGAATAGTTTAATTAAATGCACCTGCCAAGGGATAACTTAATAATACGTTTGACACCAAACTATATTGGTTCATGCCTATGGGAAAACCCTACATCCCATAATCATGTTTGTTATCTTATTTATTATACAATGATTCATTAAATATTTATTTTATTATTCATGAAAAACAACATATGTGTGATATTGATATATTTATTATTTTTATCATATCAATTTTGGGCTCACCTGGTGTTGGAATCTCCCACTATAATAGATCTTGACTCATAAAGTATTCCTTAAGTTATTTCAATGTTTTACAAGGAAAATGGGTCATTGAAATCCATCCTTGGATGAACTAAAACATCACCAATTCTGGCTCATCAAAAGGTATCTAGAGAAACTTCCTATAAGCTAGAGGATTCCAACTATAGGTGAGGGTCAAAAAGATATAGTGGGTATACTATTCCCTCATTTATTGTGCAATAAGAGTGGAAGTAAACCAAAAAAATCTATAGTATTAATATTATATGATGAAACATAATTAAAAAAACAATATCATGCTATAAATAATGGAATGTGAAACACAGTCTTATAGACACACATCATTCTAAAACACATAAACGTGTCACCCTCTGAGCCAACCGAATACATAAAAAATAAATCAATGAAAATTAAATATAAAATGATCCACTTCCTTCTCTAAGATAACCTTGTATCATATATCCATAGAGGTTGAACAACTCCATCTCAATCTTGAGACTCTATATGAGAAACTCTTTGTGATCATACAACACCAGAACTCAACCCAATACACCATGCAACCTATCCTACAGTTGAATAAAAATAAAAAATCTATAAGCACACCAAGGATCATGTACAAGGGGAAATAAATAGATTTTTTAGGCCACCCCAAATATAAAACCTATAATCATTGGTTATAATAATGTACATTCATAATTGATATTTATTGTGTAGTCAAGAACTAAAAATAGTTATACTAAAATAGAATAACAACTAATAGGGTGAAGATAGTTCCTTGTCCTCTGAATGGTGTCAACATCCTCCACTTTAAGATCTAGGGTTTCCTCTAAATGTTTATCCAGAGGGGGGGGGTTCACATCTCTAGTGTGGAGAGGGAGGATCTCCAGCATATCCTCCACCATTTTTTGCTTCTTCTTCTCTCGTAGGTACGATGTCTGGATGTCTTCATGGTAATAGGTTCATTTTTGATGTTTTATGTTGGATGATTAAAATTTGTTTTTGTGAAATCTCAGTCTTCAGAGTTTCTCAGCTCTTCCTTGCACTAATTACTATGGTTTGCATGATTTTGACTTTGGTGAGGTTCATTCACTATTTCGAGTAGACTAGATCCATGCTGTTAGTGGTGTTTCTAGGTCAGTGTGGATCAGATATCCTCAATGGCCAATCTTCCTTAGTGAGGTGTTGGACCTTCCTGTCATGGGTGTTGTTGGTCTAGCTTCACAGTTCTTGGATTTCCTTCCTCTCGCATCTTAGACTTGTTGGGGATTGGATTATCGTGGGGTTCTATATTAGGTTATAAAATTAATTGAAGGCTTTATGAGGATCAGGGACTTTGTTTGGGTTGATTTGCGGCAAACTGGGACTTTTCAATTGTGAAGAAAGAGCAATCGGGTAGCGGTGAAGGTTGTATATTTGAATTTTCTGAATGGTTTTTGTGATTTATGATTTATGTGATGGTTCTGAAATGTGTTGGTGATTAATTATTTATTTTCTATGATGTTTTTTTATGGAAAGTTTGTTTTGTAGCCAACAAATAAGGGGTTTATGGGACATTTCCTCCAGGTCAACTTGAAGGGCCTACTCCAAAATAGGTTCATAGCAGGAGTTTTCATTAGATAATTTCTCTAGAGAATTGGAAGATAGAGAGGGTATGGACTTTTACATCTGTTCCAAGATCATGCATCCTTGCATGAGATAGCTAGTCGAGCTGTGATGAGATGGTAGAAGTTGGTATCATTGTTTTTGAAGTTTTGGTGGGGCCTTTCCATTCTAGCTTGAATTTGATTGGTTTGGGCCTTGGGCCTTTGGAATATGGGTCTTGATTTTAGTTTTATGTATTTTCTATTAGGTTGTGTTCCCCCTCACCAATTAAGAGGTGGTCTATCCTAATAATAAAATTAATTTTCATTGTATAACTAAAATTGGTTTCAAACAAAAATAAAAACATAAAAAAACCCAACTCGTGATCTAGTATGACACCTGAGGTAAATATACATCTACTCTAGACCATGAAAAAGAACATACACCACATGGCTCAAATATCCAGATATAATCAATAATATCCATCAGATCTATATTAGAGATCCATGGGGTCTAAAAATGCAGTAGAAAAAAAATTTCAAACCCTATGACATAACCATATAAATTCATATTATATCACAAAACTTAATCTGGATCTATGACTGTAATAGAACGATATAGAATGCTGATAAGAACTCTACTAACATCAAGGTAACCTGTCCAAAATAAGTTATTCCTTAAAAATTAATTGGATCTATAAAATATAAATTCATTGTAGTTCACAGCCTACAACATAGGTCCTCCAAACAATATAAGACCTCAAACACCCATTCCCTAGTCGGGTAAGTTACATTTGGACTAGGGGAGGGACTTAATCATCCTATCATCCATTTCATCCCTATACACAACCAAAAAATATTGATCCAATGGATGCGATAATCAATTAAATTTCAATGGTAATGCCTAATCCAAATGTATTCCAATAATCTCCCCATACATAAATCCTTTGAATAAACTACCTCTACATCCTTAGATAAATTCAAAAAATAAAGGGTTGGTATCTCTCAAACCCATAATTCTGTATAATGATGCACCATCATCATCTATCTCATTTTCAACAATGTTCAAGGCTCCCACGGTCCCTTGAATCACCAAAATGACCACTATGCCGGAAAAATGTCAAACTTTGGATTATAAGTTGACACCTGACATCGCCAATACTGAACAAGTACTTACCGATCACAGGGTGAACCGAAACATGAGGCTCATTTGTTCCTCTCTATTGTATCCATCAAAACATGATCCGATTCTAATGCAAGGAAATACCTAACCAGCGACTCAGCAACCAACCCCTCTATGACCATTAACTCGCTCACAAAAGTATCCATAAATTAAAAAATAGAACACCCTATAAGAGTCTCCTCAATCACATTCAAATATTTGGATAAACACAATATGAGAAATGTCTCAAAGAGGCCTTTAATGGATACCTACTAATCCTCGAGGAAAATAACATCCACATGGTAAACTGGAATCATATCTACACTTTCATGTGCATTCCCTTAAGTAAAATATGATACTCACTAATCACGAATAAGAAAAACACCCAAAAGTGAATCATTGATAGTACCTTATACTCTTTTCAAAAAATAATCAATAGAACATGACCGTACTTGAAATCCCATTACATCAACCCAGCCGAAAATCTCCAACTGGTATAATCATCAAACATAGGATCTAGACATAAATATCTCTATCCTCAAAAAAACCTACTTGCTATTTTGACACCCTGAGATTCCATTTTCTTATTTATATTTATTTTTTTAAATTTTACATTGAGTTTGGGGTGTCCTCGGTTGAACATTTGGAGTTTTTTTTAACCTTTATAGTTTTGAAAAGCTTAGTAGCACTCTTTGATAAATTGTTCATTTGAAACCATCAGACCTGGGTAGTTTTGGAATGTGGTGACCACAACATTAATTAATATGTGTGGGTAAACCATTTTAGAATCTTAGATTTGGGTTTTTTTATTTGGAGTCCCGTTTATTTGGGGATTCTCCTAGAATATTTCCAATTTTGTTTCACTCATCTTTGTAAAATCCCAAACAACACATTATCAATTCTAAGACCACCATAGGTGGATTATCAGTGATTTCTTAGTATGAGTTTTTTTGGATTGAATGGTTATGGTTTCTCATTTTTTTCAGTCATATTTTCCTCTAATTACCCTCATTTTTCTCTAACCCATGTTCTGATTATTAATTATTTTTTATGGTTATGATTAATATATATGGGGTTTTGGTTTATAAAGACTACGATCCATCAGAGGAGACCTATTCCGGTAGTTTATATTAAAGTTAATATGTAATTATAACTTAGTTTAGGTGTTAATGTTCCATTTCCTTTTAAAAAATAGTTTCTTAAATTTTTAATGATTTGGAAGTATTTTTGAACAAATTTAATTATATATATGATTCCTAGTTTTGTTTATCAACAGTTTATCATAATTTGTTTTGGGTTTTCCTTTAGTAAAACTGGTAATTTTCTATTTCTAATAGAAATTTGTTTTTATATGGTATTGTATACTTTATAAGTGTTTGAAAATTTTCATTGATCATTATTTATGAAGATAAAATTATTGGTTCAAGATAATTTTGGAAAATATAGAATTATAATGTAGTGTGTTCCATTTATTAAAGTGTTTTTTATTTTAAAAAGGAGTTCCCTTTCATTAAATGGGGTAATTTTGTTTGAATTATTTTTTCAATATCTGTTTATGGTGATCTATTGATTGATGTGATCATAAAGTTATTTCGAGGATTTGATTTAGAATACTATTCGGTATTATTGTGTATTTCCTTGGATATTCACTTTTTTCCCAGGTTTTTTTTAAAATTAATTTACAAGGTTTTAGTTCTAGATTTCAAGGAAAAATAAATTTCGGAACCTTGTTTTAAATGGTAGTTTTATTTTCCTATGATTACATCATAGTTATACACAAATGTTATCCCGTTTTTATTATTATATGTATGTGTTATAGTTAAATTAATTCTAATTAATGTTATATATTTTGAAAGGAATATCATTATTGAAAGCGGTGTGTTTGAGGTGGAAAGAATTTGATTGTTTTTTAGTTACTTTGGGCTCTGTGATTGTCATGTGATTGACATTAGATTGATGGTGTCCAAACTCTATTATCTATGAAATGGGTAACCCTAGGAAATTATGTTGTTATTAAAGTTATTTTACCTATTATAGATGATATTTACATAGTTACTTGTTTCTCTATGTTTAATTTTATGGCTTTTCTAGTGTTGGTGTCATCGATAAAACTAGTTAGAGTGATTTTGGTGATGAGTTGTGAAACCGTTGACATGTTTGTGGTTGGTTGAAAATTTTCAGTACAATTACTTGACCTATTAGTCAATGTTGATTTTCCTCATTAAATATATATATATATATATTATGCTTTCTTATTATTTATTGTCATGCGAGTTACTTATCTACTATTTGATCCTTCTTTACTGTATGAATTATTTATGATTGATAATTTTTGTTATAAGGATTTCCTTGAGTTTTTATTTTCATTTTTAATGAATATATATGTATTTTTCGTCATTATTGTAATATCCAGTTACTAATCATAAAGGTATGTATTTAACCTTGTCATTTCTTCCCTCCTTTTTTTGACTGGGTAGGGTTGATAATGAATTATAAGGACTCCTATAATGGTGATGTTTGATATCTTTTTGACTCTCATCTTTAACAGGCATTTTTATATAGGTTATTGAAGTGCTACATTTCATCTAACAAGGTTACACGTCATGTAAGACATTTACGTGGAAGTCGTGAAAGGCTTCACACTATGATGATTAAATGTTGTGAATGCATTATTGATTAGTTTTTAACTTAGAGTGCTAGTTTTTAATTATTGGTGATGTGCTTTTTAGTGTTTATAGATTTTAATGGTTTTACTACGTGTATAGGTTTTACATGTCGTGTAATTCCCCAACTATAGTTTTCCAATAAGTAGTGCATATAAGTTTCTCTTTCACCCATTGTTACAGTTTATTCTCTATCAACCTAATGCCTTCCCAGGATATCTTGGATCCCATTAACCCTTACAGATCCTCACTTTTAGTGTTCAATTTTCGTTTCACTTGCGGTGTGATTCTCGGGTAAGCATTCTCCCTCGTTCTTCATCATTATCTCTTTCTCCTCATTTGGTATATCAATATATCATCCTAATGTTGAAGGATATATGCTATGGGTTGTTATATCTTTTTTTTTTAGGTTTATTATATAGGTCCTATATTCCTTTTTTCTCTTTAACTGGTGTCATTTCGAGTGTTGTTTTCATGAAATGTTAGGTGGTTCCATCCCGATTAGCCAAATGGAACACCTTGTATTTACCAAATTTGTTTCAATTGTTTGTTGAAGTTAAAATTTTCAAAAATAATTTAAATTGATTATATAATATATAATTCCAGTGAATTGGGATATTTAAAGTGGTTTTGGCATGAGCATTTCGGAAACCCCAAATTCCCCGGAATTAGGGATTCTTTTTGGAAACTAGTTAATTCAAATTGTTTAATTTAATATTTTTATTTGATGGAAATCATTTCAATTAATTTTTGTATTTATTTTGTGGAATTTAATTGTTAAATTGATGGAATTGCTTTTGAATGGATTTTGAACTTGTAAAAAATTTCTTTAAAATGTTTTGGATAGAAGCCTAGTGGTTTTACTTGGAAGGAGGAATGATTTTTTATTAAAACCCATTTTAGTTTCAAAATAGAAAATAGTTAGTTGAAATGGAATAATAGGATTTAATTCTATTTGAAGCAGTTTTAAAATAAATTTCCCATTATTTATTTTGTCAGATCACATAAAAGAATTAGGTACTTTCTATGTTATTTGGACGAACTCTACGCTTATTACAATGTTCTAAAATATACAAGAAACAGATCACATCCCTGATAGGAGGGAGACAATTATCCTTTTTCTAATGTAAAGGGGACCTATGTATACACATATTTTTGAGATATCATAGAGAGTGAGGAGTCATATAGCTCGAAAAAACTATCTTATCTATTTGGATAATGAGTGTGTTACTCACTGGTTTTTTATTTGAGATATAAATGTATTCCAAGCTTTCAAAACTAAATTATAGGCCTTCTATATTTACATAAATTATTTTATATTGTTGTTTAATCTAATACATTGATTTAGAAACAATCCATCAATTGTAAAAAAAATTCTTAATGTATTTTCTATCATTTGAACTATATAGAATGATTTTTTTAAATATGATTTGAAACTAAAATTCAGTTTATTTTAAAATTGAATTTATTCCTTTGGTTAATCTGTTGTTTTTATCTATTATAGAATCATTGGAGATTCCCTACTGAGATTTTTATCACACACCCTACTTGTACCTTTTGGTGTTTGTAGATTTTCTCATTCTAGGTTCGAGAAATGGGAAAGGATATCATAGAGGTGGATACATATATTGAACCTTGGATGCAGTGAGTTGTGTCCTTATGGACATGGATTTTGTCCCTATTTTGGTACCTAGTTTTACTACATTGGGATTGTTAATTCCCTACTTTATTCTGGTACATTACTCCTAATAGAATTTATTTTGTTATGTATACTGGCTTGTCTCTTTTACATCCACAATACTTGTAGAAAACTCATTCCCATTTTAATTGTATGATTCCAGGTACAAGTCTCAAACCCATGAGGACCGGGAACACCCTTTAGGATATGTCGGAGATGTATCAGTTATCAGGTAACTTGGGTACCCAGGATGGTTCATAATAAAATGGTATTGTAGGAGGTTGTAGATATTTTTTCTTAAAGTATGTATACATTTTTGAAATCTTGTCAGGACATTGGAGGTAGTTCTGATTGAGTGTCTGGGCAGACCTCACCTCAGTGAACATTAAGTCGTTAGGGGTGTTTATGTAAAGTTATCTAGTTGATTAGTTATAGTCTTTCCCCTATTCATATTTGGATAGAGTAAAATCTAAATCTTATTTTTCATATGTGTAGGGATTAATTTCCCTTGTTGTTCAGTTTGTGTGTTTGCCTGGTTTCTTCCTTATTGAATATTTTTGTTGGGTATAATCATGCCTCTGAGAAGACACACAAATTATATCCAAGAGGAATCTACTTGCTGAACAACAATGAGATAATCCTCTATTGGACCCAAATCTAGTCGAGTTGATTGTGTGCACTGTCCAAACTCTAGGATATTCAACAACTACAGATCTCGTTCAAACTCAAACTATGGATCCTCAAGGGGGATGTTCTGAAAAATCACTCTCAATAGATCCTTCCCCAGAATCAACCGTTTTGAAAGCGTCCACTGACCCCCAACATGATGAGAAATGGTTTTAAGGGATAGACCATGTTTTTGAGTGCATGGATACACCAGATGAGATAAAGGTAAAGTGTTACACCATCGTGCTTGAAGGACCAAGTAAGAGAGGGTGGGGCACAATGTTAACGACACACAAACATGATGGATTAGTGTGGAAAGACTTCAAGGTTATAATATCAAACTAGTTCTATATAGATTCAACGGTGATGCCCAAGACTATGGAGTTTTGGAAGCTTGATAAGGCTGAAAAAACTATGATTAAGTATTAAAATCACTTTACTGATCTTGTGTAGTTTGCACCTAAGATTGTATCTAATGAGAGGATGAAGGATCAATGGTTCAAGTTATGAATTAGATTATATATATTTTCTCATGTTTTATTTCTAATGCTACCCACTTATGATGATTTAATCGATAGAGATATGATGGTTGATATGGAACAGGAAGGATTGTCAGGGTTATCATGAGTTTATTTCTCTCCCAATGGTATCATGAGTTCAATCAAGAAGAAATATAAGTGTGATGATTCTCACAGAATTTTATGATGGAATATTCATTCCAAACTTCCAAAAATTACATGAGGAAGTCTTTTGATTTTCTTTAGGTGTGTCAATCCATGAAATTCTAAGAGGTTTATTACTGAGGTACATAGAATTGTAGCTCCAGTAGATGTTCATAACACTTATAGAGATTATTCTATAACTTTTTTACTCCGTGTAGTGGAAGATGACCATCAAATCATCCTAAAATTGTAGGGAAATCTGATGCTTCACATATAAAAGGGATCTAGTCCTAGACATCCAGAACAAAGCTAGTTCACGCAGTATAAGAGTATCTAAAGGAAACATATCTGGGTCCATCCATTGTGGGAGGTACCGTTACTATAGTTTCATCATTAGTGACCACTCTATTTGATACTAGTGCATCTCACTCATTTATTTTAACACATATAGTTAATATTTTTAATATTCATATATATACTTTATCTTTTTCAATGGATATTACTGTACCCTTTGGTACAAATATAGAGTAGGATATCCATATTCTTATCTGTGTCTTCTCTCTAGCTGATTTTATGTTAGCATGGAGTTTTCTGGTCCTTTATAGGAAATATCATAATGTCAAATTTGGTAAGGATTGTCTCATTTCCAATAATTCCTTGATTGATTGTTATCTTTAATGGATCTACCTTACTACAAATAGTAGTGTGTCTCTGGTCATTCATGGAGAATTAGACCCAAGGTTGAGCAGAGTCGGACCATATTAGCTGGAGTTGGGGAATTTGATATCATTGTTTTATTTTTTTCTGGAGTAGGAATATTTTATCATTGATCTCCCATTGGTTTTCATTGATCATCCCAATGTGTTTCCTTTTAATTTCAATACTTTTCCACAGATTACGGAGGTCACGTTTTTCATTGACTTAATGTTTGGTAATAAACCCATTTATGTTCCTTATTACTATATGGATCCAGATGAAGTGAAACAGATGATTTCCCAATTGGATAATATCCTTGAGAAAGGATTTATATTCCCTAGTGTGTCCCCATACAGAGCTCCAGTTCTCTTCGCTAATAAATATAATGGTTCTCTTCACTTGTGTGTTGAATACTGAAAGCTCAATAAGGTTATATTAATAAAAATGTATTTTTTCCACAAAATGGTGATCTATTTGATTCGTTAAAGAGCGATTAGTGGTTTTCAAAGAGTTACCTTCTATATGGTTACCATCAATTGAGGATAAAAGAATATGACATTCAGAAAACCACCTTTTGGAGTAGGTATGACCACTATGAGTACCTTTTTATTCCCTTTGGTATGAAAAATGATAATTAAATTTTTGTGGCTCTAATAAACATGATTTTACATCAGTATCAATATAACTTTATTGTATTATTTTGGATGACATCCTCATTTACTCCAAGTCCAAGGAGGATCATGTGCATCATTTGAGAACAATTATGATTCTGCTAAGAAATCATTGACTCTATGCAAAGATTTCAAAGTGTTATTTTTGGATTAATGAACTGAAATTCTTGGGACATGTGGTTTCTGAGAAGGTTATATAAGTTTATCCTGATAAGTTAAAGGATTTTATGACTTCATAGAAACAAAAAAAAATTATTTGAGGTTAGAAACATCTTGCACTTATCTGGATATTTTTGTTTGTTTGAGAGGGACTTCCCAATGTTTTCTTCTCCAATGAATGATCTGACATGGAAGGGGGTGATTTTTTTGTGGAATGATAAATATCAGTGTTATTTTTTTAATATGAAACATCTTTTGACTACTGAATTTGGTTTTAATATTCTAGTGGATGAGCACAGTTATGTGGTATTTTGTGATGGATCGGGTTCACGCATGGGTTGAATTCTTATCTAGGGAGATCATATAGTTTATTATGGATATCTTCAGCTTATCCCACATGAGAAGAATTATCCTACACATGAACTTGAATGTCTATATTTTATGTACACACTTAAGTTTTGTCTACACTACCTTTTCAAAGAATGGATGACTGTGTATTGAAACCACAAAAGCATGAGCTACATATTCTTTCCAAAAGACATGAATATTTGTTAGAGGTGTTGGGTGGAGTAACTTCAATCATTTGACATTGACATTGCCTACACTCCACGGAAAGGGAATTTCAATATAGATGTGTTAAGTAGAAAATATCCAAACTAGGTACGGATTAAATACTTGGAAGAGTGAAATTTTATGGATCTCTTCTCACAGTTACATATTGGAGTTATGGAGAAAGTGGAGGAAGTTAAATTACCTAGGATTCAGTTGACATCTACACTACTCCAAATTATTCTTCAATATCAAAATATTGATCTTGAATTTAGTTTCATTTAGCACTCTCTTTATGGCAGGTACACAGTTTTCTAACGATCCTTATCTAGAGAGGGTGTTTTATGATATCAAAATTTCTTCATTGTTACTTTATCTGAAAGAGAGGTTTTGATGGGGGATTTTCATAATTCCCAGTTGGTTGTGCACCTAAGTATCACTAAAATGTTATCTGAAATTTGGCGGTAGTTCTGGTGTCTAGGTCTGAGATGAGGCATTACTGAGTTTGTTTACCACTATTATACATGCACTCATGTGAAATATGGTCATAACAAATTTCCAGATTTACTTCATCCACATCCAGTACCAACATGGAAGTAAAGTGAAATATTTATGGACATTTTGGTTTGGTATCCTCATATCCAAAGGTAACAAAATGTGATATAGTTTGTGATCTATTGGATGACTAAGTCAGATCACCTCATACCCATTCATGATACAAAAAAAGATAAAGAGTTGGGGAATTTATACATGAAAGAGATAGTACATTTTCTTGGAGTTCCATCAACTATAGTTTCTGATAGGGATCATCATTTCACTTCATGCATTTGTAGGGGCCTTGAGGAGGCACTGGGATCTCAGAACCATTTGAGAACAACATACCATCCGCAGTCAGATCACCAAACCGAGGAGCTATACAGATTCTAAATGATATGTCTTGTGCATATGTTATCATATTTGGTTGGTATTGGGATGATCACATGGCCCTGGTTGAGTTTTCTTATATCCATAGTTACTATTACACATTCAGATTGGCACCTTTTGAGGCCTTGTATGGTTGACCTTGTGAATATCAAATTTTTCAAAAATTGGTGATTGTTCCTTGGTTTGACCAAGACTAGTGAAAGATACGACAACAAATATTATATTAATACATTAGAGAATGGTGAAATTACAGAGCTGATATAAATCTTATACTGATCATTGATACAGACTATTGGAGTTCTCATTTGGTGACCAGGTGTTCTTGATAGTTTCACCCCATTTCGGTCATCAAAGGCTTGGGAGGCTAGGAAAGATTACTTTTAGATATTTGGGACCTTATGTGGTTATTGAGAAAGTGGTAAAAGTTTCATAACATTTATAACTTCTACCACAACATACATCAATATATAATATATTTCATTTATCATAGATAAGAGGGTGTTTATCTGATCCATATCAATTTTTGAGGTGGAGTGATTTAGAGATTGAACCTGAATTATCATTTATTGAGTGGCCACTCATGATAAATGATTCTGAGACCCAGGTACATTGATGGAGTAATATACATTTGGATCCAATGCTATGGTATCATGGTTCTGATAATCATGATATGGGGGAATGTAAGGAATTGGTGAGAGATTATTTCCATTATTTTTTAGCGTGGAAGCTTCTTTATAGGCTTTCTATGGACATAATGTTTTTTATGGTTGGAAGGTTTTTACATCCCCTTAACAATATGAAAATTAAGTCTTTATCCTTATCATGTTTTTCTATTTTCATTGATTGGGTAGGGTTAAGAAGGAATTGGGGGTATAACTATAATGTTGAATTCTGAAATTTTTTGGACTCTCAACTATAACCGGTCCTTTTCTGCAGGTCGTTGAAGGGTTAAATGTTGTGTAACAAGGATACATGTCATGTAAAGTTCCTAAGTACATGTTGTGAAATGATTCACACTGTGATGGGTACACATTGTAATGATAATTTAAAATTTTTGAATTTATTAAAGATTAGTTTTTAACTCATATCATCAGTTTTTAATTCTAGGTGACTTGTTTTTTGGTAGTTATGGAATTTAATAGTTTCATGACATTTTTTTGTATTTCACATCATGTAATTCCTTGAATATAGTTTTTAAACAAGAATTTTGACTAAGTCTATATTTTTACCTTTAATCGGTTTTCTTCCCCTTTGACATATGGTATTCCCCATGAAATCTTAGAGCTCTCTAACCCTTATAGATCCTCTCATTTGGTGTTCAATCATTGTTACCCTTGTGGTGTGATTACTAAGTTAGCTATAACCTTTATTCTTCATATTTCTCTCATTCTACTTCTTTGGGATTTCATCATATAATCTTGATGTTGATGGATATATGTTTAGTGATGTGGGATCTTGTTTTTAGTTTTCATTTCAAGGTCATATACACCTTCTTTCTAGGTGATGAGTGTTGTTTTTCGGAAAAACTTTTGGTGGTTCTGTCTCAGTTGGCCAAACTTATCACAATTGATTTTCTTGATATGTATCTATTATTGATTTCCAAAAAATTTCTTAAACGTTTTTTAATTTATTTGATTAAATCCAATTCCATTGAATTGGGATATTGGAAATGGTTTTGGCATGATAATTGGGAAAACCCCCAATTCCATTAAATTGGGGTGTCTTTATAGAAGTTGGTCAATTGAAATTCATTAATTTAAAATTTATATTTCATGGAATTAATTTCAATTAAAATTTATAATTTAATTGTGAAAGGAAAATGGAAAGAATTGGGTTTTAATGGATTTAAAACTTTTGAAAATGGATCAAAAATGTTTTGGATAAAAACCCAGTGGTTTTATCTTAAAGAGAGGAATTTTTCTTATCAAAACCAATTTTTGTTTAAAAATGGAAAATTGGCATCTGAAACTGAATAATGGGATTAAATTTTATTATATATAGCCTTAAATTAAATTTTCTATCATTTATTGGGTAGGATCATATGAAAGAATTAGGTAGTTTGTAAATTATTTGGTCACATCCATGATTATTACATGGTTCTAAATTATATATGTAGTTGGTCACATCCCTAATGGTAGGGTAAAGATTTGCCTTTATCTAGAGTCAAGGGGGTCATGTGTATAAAAATATTATTGTGATAACTTAGATAGTGCAGAGTCCTATAGCCAGAAACACTATCATACCTATTTGGAAGATGACTATGTTCCTCACTAATTTTATATTTGAGATATAAATGTAGACCAATGTCGTAAAATCACTATACATGCCTTATGGATTTACGTAAACTTTTTTATTTAACTGTTTTATTTAATCTATTATTTTAGAAACATTCCATAACTTTTAAATCCTTTGATTAAAGTATTTTTACATAATTTAAACTATATAGCTATATTTCTTTAAAAACGATTTGAAATTCTAAACCTATTTATTTTAAAATTGACTGTATTTTTTTAGTTAATATATTATGCGAATTTGTTATAGAATCAGTAGTAAGACCCTAATGGGATTTTAAGCTCACACCCATCCTCTTCCTTTGAGTGTTTTTATATTTTCTCATTCCAGGTTCGAGAAAGGGGATAAGAACTCATGGACTTTGATCCATATATTGAACCGTGGACATAATGTGTTGTGTCCTTAGGGACTTCTGGTTTTCCCATGTTTTTCTACATGGGTTTTATTACCTTATGCTTGATTATTCCCTATATTATTATTGTGCTTTACTCCCTTTGTAGTTTCTTTTATTATGCATACTCACTTGTCTCTATTTTACTTCTGCAATGATTATGGATATACCATTCCCGCATTCAATTGAATAATTACTGGTGCTAGTGGCCACCCCATGGGGATCGGTAATTCCATTCATACTATGTCAAGGCTAGCTCAGTTATCGGGTTACAAGGGTACCTGGGATATTTCATGACAATTATATTTTCCCCTTGGTTTTTTACTAATATTTGAGGAGTGTATGTGCTAAGGATTTAAAATGAGGATAATTGGGTGGTTATTTTAATTACAAATCACTATGGAATGTATTTGAAAACTTCTTAAACAATGTAATTGTTTTTTAAATGGATTCCTAAATTATAAAGATAAGATTTAACTTTATTCTTTTGAATGTGATATTTAATTTTATAGGGTAATGATTGGTTTTGAAATGAAATTACCTGTTTAAGTCATCATTGTCGTATGTGTTATAAATTATATATTTTATGAAATGATTATTTTCAAACATGTAAACCTAGTTTCGTTACAAAAGGAATGAAATGGTCTAATGGGGGTACCACACATTCCTTTGCCTTACACACTACATACTCACATCAGTGGTTATGTAGTCTTAAGATTTCTATAGATTCTCAGGTTATGTATTACAGTTTAATTTTCTAACACTCTCTGTTTAAGAATTTGGTGATCATCGGGTTATGGTGGGGACTTGAGAGTCACATGGTGGTGTTTGGTTTTGACTCTTTAGTTTCATGGACCGGTTTTGATAGGGTAGTGGTTCGGCCTCTCCGACCGCAAATATTATTTTATCTTTTTTCAATTATTTGGTTTTAAAAAAATTGAACAAAAATATATTCTTTTATTTCAGGTTTTTTAAAAATATTTTTTTATCATTTTTTTATTATTCCATGTTTGGATATTCTTATTTTAGAAGTACAAATTTTTTCCATGGTTTTCCTATTTTTGGAGACAACATGCTGGGTTCTAGGTTGGAACTAGTAGATGGACCTATTTTTTCCTGATGATGAAACCATTACCATGCATTCACTTTTGATACCACGACTCTTTTCTTCAGTACTAGGAGATCAAGAACACACATTGGGACTTATGGTAGAACAAATCAGTTTCTAGTTCGGGTGAAAACTCAGTTGGGTTCATTACAAAAACAACATAGTATACATATTTTTATTTATCGGTTGATGGTAGAAAGGCATTTGGACTGTTAGAGATTGAGTGGTGGGTTTGGAGGCATTCTTTCTTAGTTATTTCTTGTACAAGACCATGATTATACATGGTAGGTTAGGAGTTTCTTTGAAATTTATAATTTATTTTTTATTTAATTATGAGATATTTTCATGTGGTCTTTAGTTACTCTATGATATTGCAAGAACCTAAGAGATGTCTTAAGAAATTTATAGTTTTGGAGTTAAAATATATTCAATTCAATGGACAAACAGGTAGGTTACATGGTCTATCAAACCATGCATAGACAGTGTAGACGGTTTTGGACAACTTCTAGTGGAACTTGCACTGTTGGAGAATAGTATGAGAAACCATGCAACCCAACCATGCAGAGTGGAGAATGGTTGGAAAATAAATTTCCCCTCTTACACTATTATCCCCCTTTTTTTCTATGTGTATTAATTTTTGGGTAATTCTGTAAATCTAGAGGGGTCATAAATATTTTTTGATTATAATTTTAAAGTAATGTTGTATGATTTGGTAATGGAGTACATTTTAAAAACCATATTTTGGGTGTTTAATTTTGTTTTTGTGATTTTTTTTGAACATTATAATAATTTATTGGAATAGATCAAATATTTTTTTTTGATTATATTCTCATAAAGATAATAAGTTAATTGGTTTTCTCTATTATGGAATGATTTATTGGGATTTAGTATCTATCGTTTTATAGGGAAATTGGTTTTCATAAAGAGGGTTCCATTTTATTTTTGGATTAGAAATTATTTATGCTTTTTGAATTGAACCCTTGGATAGAGTTTTTATGAAAAATTATTGTGTTCTGAAGTGTAAGGAAGTAATTTTTAGTCTCTTTTGAAATAAGATTATAAATAATGTTTAAAACAATTTTTTACTTGTGATTTTGTATCCCTTGTTTTCCTGATTATGATTTGTGATTAAATGTCATGTGTTTGGTGATTTTTAAAACTTTTAACCCCATAAAAGAAATTAAATGTCGTGATGGAAGTATCTCGAATATTCATTCCATTGATCTCGATACTATTGACCCGGTTTCAAACTCTGCCACGGATCTCGATAGAGTGGTAGTGACATGTCTTTATTGTCTTATTAATCATTTCTAAGAGTTAGTTAAGAAGTATATACTAGTGTTTAGTGGTGGTAAATTATCATTGAAATAAATAGAGCTTCTAGATAAGTTCAAATAGAACTTTGAGACACAAGGAACACCAGAAAACTCAAGGGAAAGGTTAACCACTTCATTGTTCAAATGATTGGATTTGGATTGGTGGAAGAACATTATCCATACCCAACCATTTATGTAATTTTCCATTGGATATATGATGGCTCCATTAATCGAATTGTTTTAATCATGATGATGTATGAATTTTAAATATGACGTAATTATTATGTGTCCATCTAGAGGATATGTTAATAATGGACTTCATTGAATATTCTCCTAGACTAGCCTCTTTCTATCATAACTTGGTGGTATATGTCTTGAAAAAGTCTTTGTTCTTTCATAGGGGCCTTCTTTCAGATCTCATCGTGGTTCTATTTTAGTCTGACCTAACTACATTTAAGGGAGTGATGTGTATGTTTATTATCACTAAGGTGTTATCAGTAGGGAAACATGTTGGGGTCAATGAATCAAACCTTGTTTGGTGTTAGTAAGAGTGACTCGGATAATAAGAAGTGGAATCCAGTAGTCTGCTTCTAGTGTTGAATGTCTTGGAACATTGTACTCTCTTGTAGGAAATATATGATTACTTGTCCTCAGGATATTCATATAAGTATATTTTTGTGGTTTTTAATGTTGATTGAACATTGGATGAAGTCTCTGACATAACTTTGATCTGAGTAATGGTTTGTGGTGGTTCATTCATGAGAGAGTAGAAATATGATTTTTGGTTTTGATATTCTCCTCTTCTATAGAACCTACTTTTATTGTAATTTTTTCATACATTGTTTAAAACTAGTATACTTTTTGGATAAAAAATATCATTGGTATTTTTCGCTTATTCTTTCTTTTATGTTCATACATATTTTTTATTTTCATTATTATTCATGGTGTGTACTATAGTTTGAGTATGGTTTGATGGATGAAAAAATAAAGGATTGTACACTATATTGGTAAATGGTGATATGATTTTTCTTTTTGGGTAGAACATGAGAGCTACTATGTTGAATTTTTCCTTCAGGATCACTAATAGTGTGTGTTCCACAAGTTTAGCCCTAAATTCCAATTTGCCCAATTTTATAACACGAAGTAAAAACCATGCCGTTCCTTATTGAGTAATGATCATTTGGGGGTATTTTTTCAATTTTATTTATTTGGTTACCTTTGATATCTAATCTAGTGTCATTTTGGGTGTTTATAAATGATTCTCTCTTTTATGGTGCTTTGATATGGTTTACCATAGTTGATGTGATCTTATTCATCCTCTAGTGAGTTTTGGAAGTGTGTCTTCTTTAAGTATTTTTATTCTTTTTGGTGTTGCTATCTAATTTTTCACCATATTAGATAAATTATAAATGGTGGTAAGATATATTTATTATATCTTTGTGTTTCATTATTTTTATGAGTTTTTTTACCTCGAATGTTCTATAGGTGTCAGTTTTTTATCCTATGGTCTAGTTAATGACAAGGAAAAAACTAATGGGTGTCTATATGTGCATTTGTTGGGTTTGTAAAATTGAAATTATACTATTGGAGAAATTAACCTAGAGTTTTGTTTCAAAATGAATCTACTTTTAGGATTCATTGTCATTTAATGGTGAGTAGATCTTAAATATTTTTTAGAAATTTTCTATAGGAGTTGGTTGATCATGTCTTGTGCCATTGGTTTCAACTTCGAGAAGTTGGAATTTCAATTTTTTATTTATTTTAATGATTTTTTCTTGACCCTTACTTTTTTTCATGTCATAGATAACATTATTGGTATAGAAATTAGCGTCTAGGGGATATCTTTTACACCTATAAATTCCATATTTTTATTTTTATTTGAACAATTATTTTCTCTATTGAGTTTTTGGTGTCATGATGTGAAATTCTAAATTTTCCATAATGTTTTTAAGAGTGAATGGATTATAAGAATTATTTGGAAAAATAATAAGTTAAAAACATGAAACATGGGTTATTTTAGATAGTGGAGACCTCAAGGGTTAGTAAATTGTGGGAGTATGCTATGTGGCCTACTTGGTTTGGGTTTTTTTCAATATGTGGTCTTTTTATTTAGGGATTCCCCCTAAAGAATACCCATTTTATTTCCCTCATATATCTAACCAGCCATTGTATCTATCCCTATTCTAAGCCTAACAGATGTTAATATTCTGTGATTTAATGGTGATTTCTTACCTGTATTTTATATAATAAAAATGTTAGTACTTTTCCTCCATTCAATTCTTGTTTTCCTCCAATATATCAGATTTTACATTACTGATACTACTCATGGTCAAATGATTTTCATGTATAGGGTTTATCATTAGGTATTTTAGTCTTTAAATGATGTGATCCATCATAAGAGACCTATTTTCATTGTTTTTTTTAATGGAGATATGGTTTCATATCTGGAGATGTAAATTTACTATTCCATTTCCATTTATTAAAGAGTTTGAAATTTTATTGATGTTATAAAAGTTGTTTCAAACTAATGTGAAGATGTATATTATACCAAGTTATTTAATATCAAGGTTTCTCCCTTATTTGATTGTTTTTCCTTTAGCATAATAGTTATTTTCATAATCCAATGAAACATTGTTTTCAAATAGTATTATATATATTCATGGTGTTTGGTAAAATTGAAATAATGTTTTCTCTACGAAAACTAAAATGTTAATGGAGATTTAGGAAAATTTGAATTTATAAAGTGTATTATAATATGTTTTAAAGGGGTTTATTTATTTTAAAAATTGGTGTTTCCTTTCTTTAAAGGTTTTTTTTATTTAATAAGGTTTTTCATTCCCCTTTAAGGGGATATATTGAATGATGTGATCATTTGGTGATTTCCAAAATTTGGTCCTGACTATTAATTTGTATTATTGATTATTATATTAGAATTTAACTTATTTTAAATGGATTTTTTATAAAAGCATTTCCAAATTTTTAGTTCTTGGATTCAAGGAATTGGCCATCTTGTAGCCTTTTGTGAAAGAGGAATTTTATTCACTTATTTTTAACCCTAGTCAAGCCTTATGTTATCCAATATTTAGGATTTTATTTATGTGTTATGGTTTTATGAAATTTTATTCATGTTATTAATTTTGATTTGGGGATCATTATTGAATGGGGTGTGTTAGTAGTTGAAATTATTCGACTATTGTGTTTTTTTTCCTTCAAGCTATGTGATTTTCATGTGATTAACATTGGATTTTAGGTGGAATAGCTTTGTTAGCTATGACATGAGGAACCCTAAGATACAATGTGGTGATTCAACAGACATTAGTTATTCTAGTTGAGATTTTCACATTGGCTATTTTTCCATAGTTGAATGTCATGACTCTAGTAGGGGGTATCAAAAATTACACTAGCTAGAGTGATTTGGGTGATAATTTATGTATTTGTTAACCTTCAAATAGTTGGTTCCAATTTATCACATCATGTATTGGCCCCATAATTCTGTTCGGTGTTTCCTTATTATGTAAATCAAATGTTATACCTATTTCTTGTATATTTTAATGGGAGTTAATTACCAATTTTTTAATACAAATTTGATGTATAGTTTTTTATGATTGTCGGTTATTTTTATAAATATTGACCTATGATGTTATTTTCTTATTTATTCCACTCAAAATCTTGTGCATTATTATTCTTCAAATTATTTATTTAGTTGTATTTGAGGAGTATTGTGGTAAATTTTTAAAAGGGGAAAATGGGAAGTTGATTTAAATGAAATAAATTATTGAATTTTTTAAAATACATTATAATTCATGAGATAATTTTTTTTTCAAAACGGAAGTTTAAAAAAAATATAAAGATTAACTTGTCAAAATTTTGAAATGAATTTTTTTTTAAAATTACATTTTTGGATTTAAAAATGATATTATCTTGGTATGTCCACTTTGAGGTATGTTTTAAAAATGGTTTTATTTGATAAATGAAATAATGTATTGTTGGTTTTTAATTATGTTTTATGTAAAGGAAATGAAAATTTATTTTTCTATTACTTTCAATATAGTAAAATTATTTTATTTATAAAAAAAATATAATTGACTCATCCTTTGACTCACACCCTTGATAATCACATTGTTCATAAGTAGTCTTATGTTTTCTATAACTTTCCATGTTGTGGATTGTGGTTTGATTTGATATGGTTCCTCATTTGGAATTACGATATCATTGGGTAATGGTGGTGACTCTAGAGTGACATTGTGGTGATTGGGATTTCCTTTGGAGTTTGATGGAAGGGTTTTGTTCATGTGGTTTATCATCCTCTCCAGCATCTTGATTGTTTTTATCTTCTTTCCCATTATTTTGTTTGTAAAAGTTGTTTAAAAAAATGACTTTTTATATGAGATAATTTTTTTGGAAAATATTTTTTTATAATTCATTATTATTACTTGTTTATATGTTCTTATTTTATAACCTCATATTTACATTTTCATGGATGTAAAATTAGTAGATACATCATATTAGGTTCCTAGTGGGAACTGGTTTTTCATTCTGGTTTTTCGTGAGGGTGAAATAATTACATAGAATTAACATGTAATATCCTAGAACTTATTACTAGACTTGTGAAATTTGTAATGCACCGTGGGACTTGTAATTAAATGAATCAAATTAAAACTCAGGATTGTATATTACAAAAAATACCACCCATTATCCCCATATGGATTTTACTCGGTCCTTCCTTCCGAGATCCCCCCAAAAGAACCTCAAAGAAAACCAACTTGGTTTCTACAAGCCAAGTCATACAATAAAATTCTGACACTAACTAGGGATTCACATGTCAAATAAAAACCAATAGGACCATTATTCATCCAATCCTCAGAGAAATACTCCCATTATAACATTATTATTCTAAAACACCATCCCGACATCCCCTCTATAATGAAAGGATTAAACCATCACAATATAAATGGAAAAAACATACAAAATTAAATAATCAAATGTAAAATTATTACTAAAGGGAAATAAAATATGAAAAAATCATAAAAAAGAAAAAGAACATGATTTAAACCTCATGTACATAGCACATAACGCAAAAAAACATCCCAGATTGTGTATCTCAAGCCAACTCAGTGTGTACTTCCCCATATACACTATGTTTATTATCAACACATGTAGTGTAATCCATATTATAATTCCTATCTATGTGCATATACATATACCCTAAAGAGTGTCTTCCAAACTACCATACATATATATTTTACATGTACCATACACGGGGTTGAGTTGGGTGCTCTACATAGACATGTGCCTCGATACGGGGTGTTCGTCTGAGTACCCAACCACACACCAAGTATCCAATATAAATAATATAGCAAAAACACACATAGTGTAACCATAATCATAAACTCTTGACCAAAAATTATGAACACACAATGTGTGTTCTCTAAACAACATGTCATATATATGGGTTTTCAAGAATAAAAACTCTTTCAAAGCCCTCCAAACCACATGTATCTCCCACAAAATTCGTAGATTGAACATATAGGGTTCCACATCAACACATATATGGATTATGAATAACAAAAAGTCATGAATATATGTCTATATATAGAAAATACATAAAATAAGGCATAGTATTGGGGTAAAATATTGAATCTTCTCTCCTATGTTCATAGAACAGAACCACTGACCCCTGAGCTGATCATGACGACCTCCCGGACATGATCTTCTCACTGTATTCTAATTTTATCCCTACCTTTATCTATCGATCAAGAAATAAATAAAAATTTTATACTTGATAATACACATAGGGGATGAGGAAGATAATATTGAAAATGAAAAAAATAAATAAGATGATAAAAAGAAAATGGGAAAAAGGGAAAAAGAAAAGGGGATCAACATTGACTCTTATACAAACGATGGTTTCATACCATACCTTGAAAAAAATCCCATAATTTTAAGCTCAAGAGATGAATAAAAATATCAATAGAAAAATATAAAAAAATATATCACCATTCAAAAGTTCCCAAATAAAAAAATATTTTATTCAATAAATATTAAATATTTTTCCCAAATTCATAAATCTTGGAATTCTATAAATTAATTTCCTCTAGAAAAAACCTTTTCCAGTTCCAAAAGAGTAGTTGAAAAAGATATATATGGTCATATGATAATATTAATTTCTATTTTCCCTTTATACTCTCTCCTTAACAAAATATTCATCTTTATCTTGATTTCATCAACCCATACTAATGTGTGATGTTATAGAGGAGTTACATTTTGGTAAATGTAGCTTATTAATATAAAGATACCATGTGATTCCCACGAAATGTGGAGAAAAAATAAATAATGGTGGATTGAGGGAGGAATTAAAACCAATAATCCCTCAACCATTTTTTTTACATATGTTTTAAACATGTTTTAATTCATTCACTTATATTTTTCAGTTTTACCATTTCTGTTTTTTATAATGGTAGTAATTTTTTTGATAAGTAATTTTATTTTATTTACTAAAAATGGTTCTCATAATATGATTTTTACCTACTCATTTTAAATATAAAATACATAACATCATAAAAATAAATTGGTGATAAAAATAAATTTCTACATTCTTGCATATAACACATTAAATATCATGTTTAAAAAACTATATTTTGAAGCACACATGTTATATTTTGGATAAAATTATCAATATTGTCAATTTTAATGATATTTATTAGTTTATTTTTTAAAAAAATAAGAGTTATTTTATGTTAAAATAAATCCAAAAACTAATTCTACATAGTTAAAACTTAATTAAAAGGGAAAGACTAAAAATAGTTTTTATCAGATAAAATGTTCCATAATTTTCCAAAATATTAAAAATAGATTTTTAAAATAGCAGAAACAATTTTTAAATTAATTATTTTCCTAAACAAATAAATTTTTTATTATTAAATTTGATTTATATTTTTTATGTCATATTCACTTTTTGATATAGTCATAAAAGCTCGAGTTTTCGTAAAAATGTTATTTTTCACTATTCACCTAAAATTAATCACCTATAAAAAAATCTCAAAAAATTAACAGAGGAAAATATTTTTATTATAAATGAATAAATAAAATTGTTTTTTGTCAAAGTAAAATTCAAATTTTAAATTTCAAATAATAACAGAAAAATATTATGGAAATAATTTGCTTAGGATAATTGTTTATAAAAAATATAATATATTCTTACTCATATTTTTAATCACTTACTAATTAGATTGATGTTATATTATTCATATAAAAAAATTATAATATATATATATAATTAAATAAATTAAAAATAAATTTTTTAAAAAATTATATTTTTTTTAAGAAAAATGGTCTTATTAAATTTATCCATGCATTAGTAAATAAATATTATTTTTGTTTAAAATAAATAATGTGAAATTTATTAAAACATGTGATAAGTAACTTATTTCATTAATAATATCATGATTTTTCAGCTATGTTTCTAGTTACATAGACCCTAAATATCTCTTTATAAGATCTAAACAAAACATAATCTCTGGTGGAGGTCACATGTGGTGATTCAGCTAGCATGGATCTCATGGTAATTTCCATGATATTAAACTTCTCTCACATATTAAATCACTCAAACCATAATTTTCGAGTTCATCTAGGGTGTGCTCAGGAAACCTCTATTGAAGCTACTACCTTTCCAATCTCAGAAAATAGACTAAATAAGGTATACTTTTACTACATGAAGGTGTTTATATACTTCTTCTCCAAATATTTCATAATATGGTTACATCTTTTTATACTATCTAATTTAATGACTATATATTAACATAAAAATTTAATAATTATATTTTAAAGTATCATAGTTTCATTTTAGTTTGGGTTTTCATGTGAAATAAGTTATTTAGTACTGTCGGTTTTGAAGGGAAAATACATATTTGAATCATAAGATTTTATATCCCCCCTCTAATAAATAAATTTTATCCTCACAATTTTATTTATTTTTACTAAGTAAAAAAGATAAGATATCCATAAAAATCTCAAGATATTCGTTTTCTGATATCAACCTCATAATTTTGTATACTAGGTTTTTCCTTATTCATCACATAATAAGATTGAATTTTTATTTTCTTTATCAAAATAATTAGTAAAAATTATTATTTTTTATTAGGTTATTGGGTTCTTATGTAAATGTTTTTCATAAAATCATTTCTTGGATCGTATATCAGACTAAATATGAAAACTATAATTGGTTATAAGAATATCAAGTAATATCATTTTAAATGAACATTTGAGTATGGGAAATCAATCCTATGATATATTATTCAATGATTCCTTCATTTATGCCTATCATACTTTCATTTAAATTATGATATAATTGGATCAACCTACACATCATTTGTTTTAACCTAGGTTGTCTATAATAATATTCCTAGTGGGTTTTCTAACCAAAATTGATATATGTTAAATCCTCCAATTCCATTTATGTCTTCTATAATGGTATGTAAAGTCAATTTCATTAACAAATTCATACCACCAAAGTGTGTAAAGCTAGGTGTGAATTATAAAACCCACTCATCATGAACCAAGTGGTGATTGAGTTGATACACAACCATCCTTTTTCTGGGTCATTACACATGGCCGAATTTTTACCACAACCACTCCCACATTCTAGTATCCCTGTAGAGATGTATGTGAAAGGAAACTAAACCATCTATAATATACGAAAAAATCATGATTTTACCCAATACATAGAGTAATCCTTAGATATTTCACTAATTTTCCCTTACATCAATTCCCAAAATAACAAAATTAATCAATTAAAATAACTAATCCCATCTCTAATATCAATAGAGGCACCCCATACCCACACTCTTGAGTCCAGTGCTAAGAACACTTACTTTAATCATTGGAATAATTTTCATAACTATTACATCTCATAATAATCTTATAATACCAATAACTTAAGGTTTTGTGTCTTTTATGACCAGCTATATAATAAACTTATTTTAAGACACTTATTAACTTTTCTCTATAACAAACCCGCACCATTCCCCCGTACATATTAATCTTAAATTATACTTATCTTCATAACCTAGTGAATAGAAACATATGAAATGGATGATATGAATTTCCAAATAAAGGAAAACATATAAAAAATTAATCAATGAAAATATCATTGTAATATGAGAAAAATTAATCACGGTAGAAATATATTTTTTAAAATAACATGAAACAGTAAGATTTTTATAGGTTTTGATAGTGAAATATATAATGTAAAAGGAAAAAATATATATCATGGAATAAGAGCGTGAGATAAGCATAGAATCATGGAATAAAGAGATGTTATCATTAGATCATGGAATCATAAATATGTGAAACAAATATAAATCATGAGATTATAAGCATGAGTTATGGTTTACTTCCAAGACAACATAATATCATGTTTTGGGCTCACCATGAAAACCCATGTATTTTATAATTTTTTTTTGATTTATTAAAAAAAGAAACACTTAATACCGCACAAAAAAATATCAATAGGACTAGTAAATTTGGGAAATTATTTATAGATAATATTAATATCTAAAAAATATATGGCTTCATTAATTATAAATTTGACAACATTCCCTTAAAATCCCTGAATCTTCTAATATTGCATGGGATATCATGGCGAAATTTATAAGAAATGGGTGAGATATAAATCCCATTATGGAAAATTTCAAAACATAACATGATGAAAATAATTAATGTGATTCAATATACAGATAAATGTTATATAAAATAGATTATAATCATAAACATAAATATTGAATGAGGATATTAGATGATCACATCAACGCAATATAAGGATGTATAACTAACATAAAAGATGGCATCATAAACATAGATCAAGGATAACAGCTGAGACATCATAAGATAGTGTGATTAGGATACCATCTCAAAAATCATACATGGTATCGTGAGAGATACAAAAATAATCCTATTCATTAGAGGGAAATATTATTCTGGTTCTACCGGGTACATTTATATTCGGTACATGAATTTTTGTACTACATAGATCACACAACATAAGAACATATTTCATCAAATATAATACCATATTTAAGGAGTGTGGGATACATAAATGGGATAATAAAATAAATAAAGGGTATGTACATATAGGTGAATACCATTGAGTGTTAATGTTGTTGGGTATTCACTACATTAATGTTTGTCATGGAAAATCACAAGACAATTTTTAATTCATAACCGGTGTACATAAGGATCCATGGAATTTTTTAATTAGAGTTAAATGAGGTCTTTAATTTTTTGAAAAAGATAGGGATAGTAAAATGGATCTGTAAAAACATATTCCTTCCAAAAAATTTTGACATAAAGAAATAATACAAAGTACATGCTTGAATAATGAGAGTGAGACGATTCCCTAACTTGAGAGGGCACATATAATTTTTTTGGAGGATAATATTAATAGATTTAAACTCATTGGGGTATCTATAAAGGTATCTAGAGATTAACCTCATTCTAAATGGGTTTTGAGTGAAGGGTATTTGTAGTGAAAAATAGGGAATTTCGTTATTTATTTCTAAACATTGGTTTTGGACTATACGTGATAAAATAATTAGAACAAATCTGATTACCAATATTTTTTACCATGGTTTCTACAAAATAGGAGTTATTTTAAATACTTTATTACTCTAATAACCTATATCATTAAATTCAAACCATTGGTGATGTGAAAGTGAGTCATGTTTATTAAGAATTGTTTTTAAAACATTAAAATAAAATATAAGTTTTGGATAAATAATTTAAGGATTAGAAAATTAATAAAATAACCCAAAAACTAATTTATAGGGTAAATATATATCTGGTTCTGGGTGATAATTATAGAAGTCATTGATTCATTTTTTGGTGGTTATGATTTCAAAATATAGAACGTATATCTTTATTGTATTTAATTTTTACCCAAAAAATTTACTATTTTAGAAACATATGAAAAAATAACCAATAACTAATTTTGACATGGGGATTTCAAAAATAATGCATGTTTTACCAAAATAAATTTTTTAATTTTAGAATTTACACTTTTAAATAAAAGTCTTGAGTTACTGGAAAATATTCATTTTTACTACACTAAAAACATTCTAAACCCTCTGATGATTACATTGGTCTTAATTAAATTAAATTATAAATTTATTTAAACAAATGGTATTTAATAAAAATATTTTATTGAAATAAAATTTATTTCAAATATAATTTAATTTTTCAAAAGTGTGACTTTATTGACACTATATATTTTCCAAAAATTAAATTCATGTTTCCTCATATTAAATTATAATTATTTCTGAACAGATTATTTAATCATTTATAAAGTAATAATAAAATATTATAAATATAATCATTATTTTATGTAAAGACCCGTAAAATTCAAGGAAAATTTTTTCTTAATTTTCTTTAGAATTTTACAAGAGCGCGGTTTCAGACGGCATCTGATTCCGAGGCCCGGAGTGCCCGGAATTAATTTCCGAAGTTTGGCTCGGGTACGTTCAGTGAACGAACGAGCGGGAATTCCTAACTTTTGATCCGGTGCTCGGAATTGAAATCCGAGGGCACCGATGAACTCGCAGCGCCGGTTTTCGCTTAATGAGACCTTTTCGGGAGTTGCGTTTGTTGCGGGTTGAGAGTTACGTTTTGGGGTTTTTCAGTTAAGTTAAATAAAATTTGTGTAATACAAATTTTGTTTTAACTTATTTAAAAACCTATCAAAGGTGGTTGGAAGTGGGACCCACACCCACTTAACCTCCCTTGGGAGGATTAAGTGTGGTGGGGCCCACACGAACCCCCTTTTCTTTTCAAATTCTCTCAACATACTTAACCCCCCTCTTTAATGGCTTAAGTTACTTAATTTAATTTTTGGGAGTTAACTCTTTTGAATTTCAAACATTTGAAATCCTTTTGAGTTGTGTGTTAATAAAATAAGTGGTATTCTTATTTTATTGAGGGTTCTTTGTTTGTCTTGGGAGAGCTTTCCCTTCATCTCCAAGCTCTGACGAAGAACGAAGAACGTCTTCATCCTCAACGAAGAACGACAACTCTTCGTCAAGGATCATCGACTCGGAGACCTAGTATCTTCGGACCTCTGCTTCCTCTTCGGACCTTCTTCGTCGGCAAACGAAGATCCGCCAACAACGTGTCGCATCGGACGTAAATCTTCGTCAACGGATTTGACGAACGACGACCGCGACGCCTGAATTCCGCGACGTCGTCTTCCGCGGAACGTAGAGGATTTCTTTGAATCTCAAACCCGAGGTAGGGGATGTTTTTATTAATTATTTTATTCCATTCCTGAATCGTGGATTTTAGCATGACTAAACGTGAGACTTTTTAGTTATGTTATTTGTTAACGCGAGGGGAGTCGGACCGCACGAACACGGCCGAAACCCCCTCCTTCGTTCATGTTGATTCATGCGGGTGGAAGCAAGAGGCGTGGTGCCGTCGCACCACGCGGATGAACATGCTTATGATTTCCGCAATACCGTCGCGCTTCGCCGAGGAGAGATTTCAAGAACGCGACGCCGTCGCGCCGCGTTGGGAGGATTCATGGCACGACGAAAGGGGCGCGGTGCCGTCGCACCGCGCCGGACGACGAACACCGCGGCCGGTTCCGGGCCGCGGTGAGACGAGGAGACCGCGGCCGGTTCCGGGCCGCGGCGGAAGGAAAGACTGGCGGCCGTGCCGCCGGCGTCGGGAGTCGAGGGCGGGACCGGAAATTCCGGTCCCGTTGGTAAAAACCGGCCGGCCAGCGGCCGGCCGGATGTCATAAAAGCCGGGGGATTAAACCCCCGGCCGGTTCTTCAAGACCCCCCTCTTAATGAGGGGGGCGGTTCTTTAAAGGAGGGGGGGGGGCAAAGCCCCCCCGGTTCGTTCCAGCCGGCCCCCTTATGTGGGGGGCCGTTTTTTTTGGCAAAGGCACGGCCTTGAGCCGTGCCGCTTGAGAAAAACGCGGGGGCAATCAAGCCCCCCGCGTGACCACCCCGTGCGGCACCCGCCGCCGCCAGCGCGGCCCGCCGCTGCCGCCGCCACGCGGCCCGCCGCCGCCAGCGCGGCCCGCCGCCGCCACGCGGCCCGCCGCCGCCACGCGGCCCGCCGCCGCCGCGCCGCCGTCGCCGCCGCCGCCGGCCGCCGCGCCGCCGCCGCGCCACCCCCGGGGGGGGGGGGGGGGTCGGGCCGGGTCGGCCCGGACCCGGACCCCCCGTTTCGGACCAGTTTTGGTTTTTCGCTCATAACTTGAGCCTCGGACCTCCGAATGACGAACCGTCTGCGGCAACGCGATCCTTGGATCGAGACGGTCGTTTCGGTATATCGCACTCAAGGTTTCGGTTTACTTTGAGTTCGGCCGGGTTGGTTCGTTCACGAAACCAACCGGGCCTTCGGAGCGGAAACACTCATATCTTGAGCTACGGACGTCCGATTGACGTGCCGTCAGACGCGTAGTGTTCCTCTTAGTGAGACGGATCTTTTGGCATACTCCGCCCGAGGTTTGGACGCAGGTGGAGTACGGTCGGGTTGGTTTTGCCTTAAAAACCAACCGGGCCCCGGAGACGAAAATGCCAATAACTCTCAGACCGGGCGTCCGATCGACGCGCCGTCTGTTGCGTTGAGTTCCTGTTGACGATACGGAACTTTTGGATACATCAACTTCGGTCTTCGTGACAGTTGATGTATCAGCCTCTCGGCTCGTGGAGCGGACCCTCCGTACGAGCTTGCTGTGTGCGGGAACCCTAGTGCTGGCTGCGACTGTTTTACTGCTACGACTGCTACTGTGACTGCGACGACGACAGTACAGAGATCCTGTGTGGATTTGACGACGACAGTACAGAGATCCTGTGTGGATTTGACGACGACAGTACAGAGATCCTGTGTGGATTAGACGACGACAGTACAGAGATCCTGTGTGGATTTGGCGACGACAGTACAGAGATCCTGTGTGGATTCGACGACGACGACTACAGCACTCAGCGATCCTACGTGGATCAGTGCTACAGGTTCTGTGTGAGCCCGATCCTGTGTGGGTCCTTGCGCTCAGCGGTTCTGTGTGAGCCAGCGCCTACAGGTTCTGTGTGAGCCCGATCCTGTGTGGGTCTTCTGCGGGGGTTAGTTACCTATCGATCCTTCGTGGGTCCGACGATTTAGATGGATCAGTGATCATCTTTATCGTCCTTGAAAAAGTATACCTGTGTGAGCTGAATCCTGTTGTTTTCCTGTGTGGATTGTGTTGTGCAATCCTGTGTGGATTATATTTTGCTTTCCTATGTGGAATACGTATACTTTCCTGCGTGGACTGAGTTGTACTTGGGCTCGGAGGTTGGAGTGTATTTGAATTGATGACTTAGGTATATGTATGGGCATATACCTAAGCAGTGTCGGTTGTTACTTCGTGATTGTACTTTTCTTCGTGGTTTATCCTTTGTGGATTTGAGAGACCTTCAGGGGTCTCGGGGTCCCTACTGAGTAGCTTATACTCACCCCTGCACGGGCTTTGCCCGCACTTCGTTGTGTTGGTTGCAGACGACGGACAGCGTTGACCTTAGCTGAGGCTTGCAGAGCGGGACGGTACCCGGAGGTGGACCACTGGGCGGGACGTGCTCGGAGCGGACGGCGGGACCCGTGGAGCAGAGGAGCTATCTGTACCCACCCTTCAGGTGGGATTTCCAGTGGACAGCTCGGAGTAGCGGCTTTACTTTTCAGTTGCTGTTTTTTTCCCTTTTCGAGTTGTACTTTACTTTCAGTTTGGGTTTGTATTCTGGCCCATTTACTTTTCCGCACTTTCAGTTGTTCTCTGCTTTCTTAGTGATTACCTTCCGCTTGTTTACTCTGTGGTGTGTGTTTTCTTTTCAAAGGCAATGCCTTCCCTTTTTACCGGGATTTACGCCTTGGTGCTAGTCGCCAGCCCCTGGCCTATGGAAGGCGGGCTTGGGGTAGTCACGGCTCGGACCCCGAGGGCGGGTCGTGACAAATTGGTATCAGAGGAGTTCGGTTCTACCGCGAACTCTGATCTTTTCTATGTGAAGCAATAATGTTTAGCGTATTGAGTGTGGTTATCAGTCCAGGGAGTCCAGTGTTGGTGCGGCGGCCGACGTATCCGTACACCAGGACCCTGACTTCTGATTTCCGACTTAATGCACGAAAACATTGATTGCGTGTGTGTTTCAAAGTTTTCTTTGTGATTACTTGTGTCAGCTCACCGGGTATACTGATCTGCTTTATGAAAGTCTCAAGTTTTCCTTGTGATTACTTGTGCCAGCTCACCAGGTATTCTGTTCTAACCGTGGCGCACCTGTTTCCTTTTCAGGATGGCCCCACGACGGCAGCCAGCTAGGGTTCCGAGAGTCGAGCGAGACGACAGCCCACCGAGCGACGAGGCTTCGGTGCAGGGCCCTTTTCCAGTAGTGGCACCGGCGGTAGCTTTACCCGCCGATTTCCCGATGCTTCCAGCAGCAGCCGCTGACGATGCACGTCGCCTCAGCGCACTGCATGAGTTTCAGCGCCAGCGACCGCCCAGGTTTCGCGGGGAGACGGATCCCCAGGCAGCAGAGGACTGGCTGGAGGCAGTAGTTCGAGTGTTTAGGCTAGTGAGGACACCAGCAGACCTCATGGTGATCCTCGCTGCGAGCCTACTACACGCAGCAGCAGGACGATGGTGGAGCTTGATGCTCCAGGTGCACGATGAGGCATCTCTTCTTTGGACGGACTTTGAGAGCATCTTCCGCTCGGAGTTCGTCCCAGCCACCCTTCGTGCGGTGCGTATCCAGGAGCTTCTACAGCTGCGGCAGGGCAGCATGACGGTCGCTCAGTACTCGGCGAGATTTACCGATCTCTCGCGCTACTCGACTGACATGGTACGGGACCCATTCTTCCGGGCCCGAACCTTCGAGCAGGGTTTGAGACACGAGATCAGGGCATCGCTGATCTCCCTCAGCATACCGACTCAGACAGGAGTACTGGAGCGGGCCCTTCTGATCGAGAGCTTCCTTGCTGAGTCTACACCAGCACAGAGACCCACCGCAGGACGGCACGTGGCAGAGTCATCTACAGCTGGCAGTCGGCGAATGACTCAGGGGTCCAGACAGACCAGACCTCAGGGCACTGGCTCAGCAGTGCAGGGCACACAACGCGGAGCCAGTCTTTCGAGTGGAAGACAGTGCTATGCATGCAGCGGGCGAGGCCACATGGCTCGTGACTGCCCGACCCGCCATGCGGAGGAGCAGCAGACGGTTGAGGAACCACCTAGGCAGAGGCAGAGGTTCGACCGTGGCGGTCTGCAGGAAGGAGGCGGACGAGGCAGAGGAGCAGGCCGAGCAGCAGGTGGTGGACGACGCTTTGAGGCTCTACCACCACCACCACCAGGAGGTCCACCCCGACCGCAGGGAAGAGCTCAGCTTCAGGCAGCCGAGGCCTTCGATCATGGAGCTCTGGGAGCCGATGGACAGGAGCAGAACTAGTGGTTACATCCTTTGTACTTCTGGTTCCTTGTTGCTTTTGTGTAGCGTCTTGTATTACGAGCTGCAATAATAAAAGACGCATACCTTGTGATGTTTTCGTTCCTGTCCTCTATCGTAATGTTACTAAGAGGTTCCAGTTTTGGCTGTTGACTTGACCCTCACTTGTGAGACATCTACTGGAGGAGGCCCAGTTACCACACACTGATGCCGACAGTGTGACACAACCCTTGGAGGCGAGAGTAACGGTTGAATCTCTTAGTAGTAGCGTCGAGGCCTTACGACGTCATCCTTAGTATGGATTAGTATCATCCATGTTAGGATTGACTGTTTTAGGCAAAGAATGTGGTTCATCCAGGGGATGAGACCAGGTTTCTCTTTTCGGCAAAGTAGAAATCTCGCAGCTCTTGTGGGACCAGAGATGGTCCGGGCCACGTCAGAAGAGGTCCATGTCATCCAGGAGCGGGTCCTACATGGACGATCGATTCCTCTTGTGCGCAACAGATGGCGGCACGAGAATCTCCAGGAGAGCACATGGGAGCGGGAGGCTCAGATGCGTGCTCAGTACCCTCTTTTGTTTCCCTAGTTTTTGATGTAGCTTTACGGGGACGTAAAGCCCTGAGGTGGGAGTAATGTAAAGACCCGTAAAATTCAAGGAAAATTTTTTCTTAATTTTCTTTAGAATTTTACAAGAGCGCGGTTTCAGACGGCATCTGATTCCGAGGCCCGGAGTGCCCGGAATTAATTTCCGAAGTTTGGCTCGGGTACGTTCAGTGAACGAACGAGCGGGAATTCCTAACTTTTGATCCGGTGCTCGGAATTGAAATCTGAGGGCACCGATGAACTCGCAGCGCCGGTTTTCGCTTAATGAGACCTTTTCGGGAGTTGCGTTTGTTGCGGGTTGAGAGTTACGTTTTGGGGTTTTTCAGTTAAGTTAAATAAAATTTGTGTAATACAAATTTTGTTTTAACTTATTTAAAAACCTATCAAAGGTGGTTGGAAGTGGGACCCACACCCACTTAACCTCCCTTGGGAGGATTAAGTGTGGTGGGGCCCACACGAACCCCCTTTTCTTTTCAAATTCTCTCAACATACTTAACCCCCCTCTTTAATGGCTTAAGTTACTTAATTTAATTTTTGGGAGTTAACTCTTTTGAATTTCAAACATTTGAAATCCTTTTGAGTTGTGTGTTAATAAAATAAGTGGTATTCTTATTTTATTGAGGGTTCTTTGTTTGTCTTGGGAGAGCTTTCCCTTCATCTCCAAGCTCTGACGAAGAACGAAGAACGTCTTCATCCTCAACGAAGAACGACAACTCTTCGTCAAGGATCATCGACTCGGAGACCTAGTATCTTCGGACCTCTGCTTCCTCTTCGGACCTTCTTCGTCGGCAAACGAAGATCCGCCAACAACGTGTCGCATCGGACGTAAATCTTCGTCAACGGATTTGACGAACGACGACCGCGACGCCTGAATTCCGCGACGCCGTCTTCCGCGGAACGTAGAGGATTTCTTTGAATCTCAAACCCGAGGTAGGGGATGTTTTTATTAATTATTTTATTCCATTCCTGAATCGTGGATTTTAGCATGACTAAACGTGAGACTTTTTAGTTATGTTATTTGTTAACGCGAGGGGAGTCGGACCGCACGAACACGGCCGAAACCCCCTCCTTCGTTCATGTTGATTCATGCGGGTGGAAGCAAGAGGCGTGGTGCCGTCGCACCACGCGGATGAACATGCTTATGATTTCCGCAATACCGTCGCGCTTCGCCGAGGAGAGATTTCAAGAACGCGACGCCGTCGCGCCGCGTTGGGAGGATTCATGGCACGACGAAAGGGGCGCGGTGCCGTCGCACCGCGCCGGACGACGAACACCGCGGCCGGTTCCGGGCCGCGGTGAGACGAGGAGACCGCGGCCGGTTCCGGGCCGCGGCGGAAGGAAAGACCGGCGGCCGTGCCGCCGGCGTCGGGAGTCGAGGGCGGGACCGGAAATTCCGGTCCCGTTGGTAAAAACCGGCCGGCCAGCGGCCGGCCGGATGTCATAAAAGCCGGGGGATTAAACCCCCGGCCGGTTCTTCAAGACCCCCCTCTTAATGAGGGGGGCGGTTCTTTAAAGGAGGGGGGGGGCAAAGCCCCCCCGGTTCGTTCCAGCCGGCCCCCTTATGTGGGGGGCCGTTTTTTTTTGGCAAAGGCACGGCCTTGAGCCGTGCCGCTTGAGAAAAACGCGGGGGCAATCAAGCCCCCCGCGTGACCACCCCGTGCGGCACCCGCCGCCGCCAGCGCGGCCCGCCGCTGCCGCCGCCACGCGGCCCGCCGCCGCCAGCGCGGCCCGCCGCCGCCACGCGGCCCGCCGCCGCCACGCGGCCCGCCGCCGCCGCGCCGCCGTCGCCGCCGCCGCCGGCCGCCGCGCCGCCGCCGCGCCACCCCCGGGGGGGGGGGGGGTCGGGCCGGGTCGGCCCGGACCCGGACCCCCCGTTTCGGACCAGTTTTGGTTTTTCGCTCATAACTTGAGCCTCGGACCTCCGAATGACGAACCGTCTGCGGCAACGCGATCCTTGGATCGAGACGGTCGTTTCGGTATATCGCACTCAAGGTTTCGGTTTACTTTGAGTTCGGCCGGGTTGGTTCGTTCACGAAACCAACCGGGCCTTCGGAGCGGAAACACTCATATCTTGAGCTACGGACGTCCGATTGACGTGCCGTCAGACGCGTAGTGTTCCTCTTAGTGAGACGGATCTTTTGGCATACTCCGCCCGAGGTTTGGACGCAGGTGGAGTACGGTCGGGTTGGTTTTGCCTTAAAAACCAACCGGGCCCCGGAGACGAAAATGCCAATAACTCTCAGACCGGGCGTCCGATCGACGCGCCGTCTGTTGCGTTGAGTTCCTGTTGACGATACGGAACTTTTGGATACATCAACTTCGGTCTTCGTGACAGTTGATGTATCAGCCTCTCGGCTCGTGGAGCGGACCCTCCGTACGAGCTTGCTGTGTGCGGGAACCCTAGTGCTGGCTGCGACTGTTTTACTGCTACGACTGCTACTGTGACTGCGACGACGACAGTACAGAGATCCTGTGTGGATTTGACGACGACAGTACAGAGATCCTGTGTGGATTTGACGACGACAGTACAGAGATCCTGTGTGGATTAGACGACGACAGTACAGAGATCCTGTGTGGATTTGGCGACGACAGTACAGAGATCCTGTGTGGATTCGACGACGACGACTACAGCACTCAGCGATCCTACGTGGATCAGTGCTACAGGTTCTGTGTGAGCCCGATCCTGTGTGGGTCCTTGCGCTCAGCGGTTCTGTGTGAGCCAGCGCCTACAGGTTCTGTGTGAGCCCGATCCTGTGTGGGTCTTCTGCGGGGGTTAGTTACCTATCGATCCTTCGTGGGTCCGACGATTTAGATGGATCAGTGATCATCTTTATCGTCCTTGAAAAAGTATACCTGTGTGAGCTGAATCCTGTTGTTTTCCTGTGTGGATTGTGTTGTGCAATCCTGTGTGGATTATATTTTGCTTTCCTATGTGGAATACGTATACTTTCCTGCGTGGACTGAGTTGTACTTGGGCTCGGAGGTTGGAGTGTATTTGAATTGATGACTTAGGTATATGTATGGGCATATACCTAAGCAGTGTCGGTTGTTACTTCGTGATTGTACTTTTCTTCGTGGTTTATCCTTTGTGGATTTGAGAGACCTTCAGGGGTCTCGGGGTCCCTACTGAGTAGCTTATACTCACCCCTGCACGGGCTTTGCCCGCACTTCGTTGTGTTGGTTGCAGACGACGGACAGCGTTGACCTTAGCTGAGGCTTGCAGAGCGGGACGGTACCCGGAGGTGGACCACTGGGCGGGACGTGCTCGGAGCGGACGGCGGGACCCGTGGAGCAGAGGAGCTATCTGTACCCACCCTTCAGGTGGGATTTCCAGTGGACAGCTCGGAGTAGCGGCTTTACTTTTCAGTTGCTGTTTTTTTCCCTTTTCGAGTTGTACTTTACTTTCAGTTTGGGTTTGTATTCTGGCCCATTTACTTTTCCGCACTTTCAGTTGTTCTCTGCTTTCTTAGTGATTACCTTCCGCTTGTTTACTCTGTGGTGTGTGTTTTCTTTTCAAAGGCAATGCCTTCCCTTTTTACCGGGATTTACGCCTTGGTGCTAGTCGCCAGCCCCTGGCCTATGGAAGGCGGGCTTGGGGTAGTCACGGCTCGGACCCCGAGGGCGGGTCGTGACATTTTATTTAAAATTAAATCTTCTAATTCTTACTTATAGAGTCTATTTGCATAATCCCTTATTACACAGGCTTACATCCTAATGATATGGTATGTGATAGTGGAGATATCTTGGTGTGGTTCTAAGAACATGGTTGGGCTTGTGATTTTGATAATCATGAACTTATTAGATAAATGGTTTTGATTGAGACTTAGTTATTGTCCCATCATGAGATTCATCAATGGAGAATCCCAATGATTTTATGACCCTAATAAGACATAATAAATGGGTTTCATAGGGTATTTTATTTTTTGGTTGAGGCCAATAAATCTTTTTTCTATGTTAATTTGACTTTCCAGTAACCCTTCATATACAAATCATTATAGTCACAGTATACTGTCTATATTATTAATGGATAAGATGGTTATTGGTCTTTTAATTCCTACTGGTTGTAACGGTCCAATATAACCGATGTCGTAAATTTATTTTATATAGATACACTAATTAATAATGATTTTAGTCATTTAAAAAGGTAATTTCATTTATAAATGTTCGGGTTATTGAATTTGTCCTTCTTATTGAAATTTTGGCATAGATAATTTATTTTAGACACTAAAACAGTAGAGGGTAATTTTGATTCATTACATATTCTGTATCACAAGTTGCATCCTAGAACATGTGGTACTTCTATACCACATTTACCAGGTGAGTTATCTTATTTAAGAGAACATTTTTTATGATCTAGTATCTTCAATGATTAATAATCATATAAAATATAATTCTCCAATGTCACCGCCTAATGATTCAGTATATTTGAGGGGTATGGTATGTACTTCATTAATAGGGATACATGGAAAAGTCATTTACTTGAGATATGTTGGGTGGTTCTTCTAGTTGATAGGCCACAAATTCAATGTGATCATGTATCCCGAAGGGGTTGATGCGTCATGAATTAAGGTTTCCCTTATTCCCAAACCTAAAGTGTTTGTTCTACGATGTTATTTGAAGTAACACTTTATCTCAGATCTCAAACACTAGATATCATTGACTATAATGTGTGTATATTTCATATCAAAATAATATATATTTTATATTATGTAGAATTTTTTGAACCATTACTTTCATCTCTTGGATGAAATCGGGTCTCATTAGGATCTGTTCTCCGACATCATCATGATATGTCAGAGTTCAACACTTCTTCCTATATTGAGAATCATAAGGATCCATTTTAATGATAAAAGAGATAATATTTTTATATGAAAACTCAAATAAAGTATGTTTCTTATCCTAAATCCTTATAAATTCATTGAAAAATATTTTATAATAAACTCAAGAGTTTTGATGGTTCTTACATATTTTCCATCTGCCTATGGGTGATATGCAGTACTAAAAATCATCTCTGTATCTAGTGCATGCCAAAAGATTCTATAGATCCTCTATTTAAAACATATATCTCAGAAAACACAATATATTTTATCACTCCAAGAAGTAATACTACTTCCCTTATATATATCTTGGTGAGTTGGTCAAGATATAAATCATCCATGATAACAATGAAGTGAGCCAACTTGGGAAAGTTATCCAATACCACCTAGAGAGTGTTATTTCCTTTAAATATCCTACGGATTTCTATGATGAAATCCATGGTTATTTTTTCCCATTTCTGTATTAATATGGGATTTGGTTTAATCATAACCATATAATTATATCATTCAGACTTGACTTATTTTCATACCAAGCATTGAGATAAAAATTCTTCAATCACTCTTACCATGTTATCCCACCAGATGATTTTCTTTAGATCTATATAAATTTTAGTTATTATAGGATAAATAATAATGGATGATCTATGAATATTATTCATATGTTCCCTCTTTATCTCAGGATTTTATAAAACCATTTCATGTTCCCAACCTTATAACTCCATCTTTAAAAATGTAGAACATTAGAAAATTCACTACATACATCTATAGATTATCATCGTCATTTTGGGCCTTTATGATCCTATCATTAATGGATTATTAAGAATATATTTGAGTGATTTAGGATGAAAATAATTTTATTATTCACATGTAAATCCTTTTCATTTCAATTTTGATTTGATCCCCTTCAATCCCAAACATGGATAGGGTTTCAGGATCCTTTCCTCTTTGAGAGAATGCAATTTTTTTTCAAATGATGGTAATAGATTGTAAAATCATAATCCTTGATTGTACCTAACCACCTATATTGGTTCATATTGAGGCCCATATTTCTAATTATATACGTGAGATATTTACGATATGTATATATATCACACTACTCCCTATATAGATAATATCTCCCAATCATTAATGTGAGGATCAGTACAATGAATGCTAGATCATGAGTTGGGTAGTTCTACTCATGGATCTTTAATTAGTGGGAGTAATAGGGTATCAATTTTTTATATTTCATGAGTACAAAATCTAATAACTTTCTAGAAACATATTTGTTGGTAATAAATGATTTCCCACTGATGGCTAAGTTGTGCATATTTTTAGTGTTTGACATCTTCATTAACTCTTTAATCATTGCTCGTATGTATCCATTCAGAAAAACATCACTACCTTTTGATTTATCATTATAAATGGGATTGAAACTAATGAGAAGTTTCTCAATTATCGGTGATAGTACCCATCTAATCAAAGGAAACTATGGATATGAATCAAATATTTTGGACTGGTCAATTATTAAATTTCATTTATTTTTGATAGATTCATAAATATCAATTTTTGGTGATAAACTACATTAATATTGTTACATGATAATTCCAAAACTCTCATTTAATATAATTTTCATATAAATTTACCTTTCGTAAGGTATTCAACACAACAACAAAAAATTATAATATTTGTTTTTTATTTTAGAATTGATAAGACTATAAAATGTAAATACTACCACAAATTTGTCAATGTAATCCCTAAATACCGTATTCATTATGTCCATGAAGATGGATGGAGTAATAATGAGAAAAAATAGAAGCAATATGATCTTCTAGATAACGTACCCTGTAAAAAAAAATATTATGGATGTACTCCTTCTTCACCTTTACTTAATAATATCCTGACCAATGCTCTACCATATATAGGTACTAAGGAGCATATAGCTAAAGGAATAAGTTGTCAATCTAGTGTTTATGAACTTTTTTTACCATGATTATTTGGAGCTTATGATAATCAATTAAGAGAAAAACTATAAGATACCAAAAACTTTTGGTGATGTCTCGAGCTTGTTTATAGTTACTCTTTTTTTAGTATACTTTTTTTGGGTTTTACTTTGGGGAGTTCTGGGGTGAAATAAGATAATTCTGAAAGGAAGAGGGGAAGTACATGGTTAGTGCATAGTTTTCTAAAATCATGTTCTATGGCTATAAAATAGTATGGACCAAAATAGAGGGGATTCACAAGTTTGGAATACAGTTATAGAAAATTGAATGTCCTATACAAAAAACCTTGTATGTGGAAAAATAAGCCACTAAAAATGCATAAAAAACTATTGAACCCCCTTCCTATATCCCAAAACAACTTGATTTCACCCTAACTCATTTCTCTAATTTTTTGAGTCGCCTAGATAGATTCCAAGGGCTTCCAAACTCTATTCATGGAAAATCAAAGATCCAATTGATAGATCAGCTCCTCTCCCTATAAGTGATTTCTTCCATATAAAATTTCCCTCTCTCCGATATCTCCAGCTGGGTGAAGACTGTTTTATTATCCATTTTAGTGGGTTTAGATATAGGTTTTGATAGATCTAGCTTGGTTCGATCATGTATATATGTTTTTGATCTATATTTCTTTCTTCATTGTGATCGTTGTTTCTCCACCTTCCATTTGGGATTTCTTTTGGTGATCTTTCATCATCTACAATGAGATATGTGGTTTAATTTGAAAATCCCATAGTCTATCTTCAAATTACTGGTATATATTTATGAAATTTAAATTTCCATTATTTATAAATTTCATCAGGAATTTAATTTGATTAAATTAAATTTACTTATGATAATGGAATGGGTTGAATTTGGGGTAATTGTAATTGGTTTATTTTGATTAATCAACTAATTAATTAAGTGAGGGAATAATTTGATTATGGATTTGATGGGATATTAGGGACGTGGAATTGGTTAATTAAATGTGATCGTGTTATTGGTTAATTACTGAGATAAGGATTTGTTGGATAATGGAAATGAATGGATGATTGTCCTAACCATAATGGGTTAGCGTGTTATTTGGTTCAATTTAAAAAAAGGTTTAATGATGAATTTTTTATATTATTCCGTGTGATTGAAATTAATAATTTTGATTTTTGTGATAAATTGAAATGTTACACTTTAATGATAATGTTTATAACAAGGTTAATGATGAACAACCTTGGTGAATATGAAATGGTGATGTGTGTGATATTTTTGATGTTGAGGTGTGAGATAGAGACTGAGGCTCCAAATACCCAAATGTTTAATTTAGTTTTGGATAGGTATTGAGGATCCAAATATCCATATGTGACCTTGGGGTGCAGAACAGAGACTGAGGCTCCAAATACCCATTTGTGATAATGAATATGGGAATGGTATTGAGGATCCAAATACTTGTGTGATATTGTGGTGTGGGATAGAGTCAGGGGATCCAAATACCCATGGGGAATTTGACATGATGTTCAACACCCAAGATATTGGCATTTGTCTATGGTTCCAATTGTCCATGATATGATTTGAAATGAAATGATATACGATAACTATGGAATTGTGATATGGTATATCTCTTGCAGATAGTTCAGACTATTTCATGGGCTAAATAAGTTATTGATAGGTTGGATTACATCATGAACCAGAAGATTTATTTGGATAATTAAAGAAAAATGAAACGCGGTATCTATTTCACATTATGATTATCAATTTATTCTTTGTACAGTTGCATACGCAGTTACTGATTTGATATTTCTATAATAATCATCGGTTTTCGCCTACTATATTTTACTAACACCATACTCAGGCACTATGATCAGTACCTAAAAGGACTTCATGTTTACTAGGAATGATAAGGGAATTTTCTCTATGTTATATGGTTGAGTCAAGATAGAGCATGGATGAGGGAACCATACTTGGTGTTGAGACCCGCCTGGGGATGTTTTCACTGTCTTTATTTTGGGTTTTCATTTGGACAGTAACCATTTATTTGGCTTGAAAATTTTATTCCTTAGCTATGTTTGTTGTTTTAGTATTGGTTTAGAATGTGGTACTTGCTATTTTGGTTATTGTATTATTCTGTTTATTCATTATTGTATATTGGTTATTTTTTTGGTAATTTTTGATTTTTTATTTATTTAATAACAAAGAGTATACTCTCCCCATGTTGATAAATTAAACCATATCTAATATTTAAAAGACTACAGAATACAAGGTGGTTCACCTAAGGTCATGTGACAAAATAGGATCAGGGAATTGATGTGTGGCACCTAGGTTGGGACATCACAAAGTGGTATCAATGGTTGTTTTTTCTTTTATTTTTCCTTCATATTTGGGAAAGGTATACAAGATATTATGAAGTGTCAATATTTGGAAATTATCTCCTGCATGTGAGTATCTAACCCATGTGTAAGGTAAAACAAGAGGACCCAATGTGGAATTATTATTATTGACGTGTATTGTTATAGTTGGGTGTTATTTAACATCAAATGATGCATTTATTGTGTGATTTGGTTACTGTTTCTATGCTTATTTTAGATTTGAATCATGGCCTAGTATGAAATGAGATTTTATTATTCTTGCATCATTATAGGGACTCAATAATTATTGTGACATGCATCATTTTTCGGCACTCACAGAAAATATGTTTTTAGAAATGTGCATGAAACTAAAATGTTTTTTTTCATGTGTAATTGAACTAAAAATGGTCCCTGATATGAAATTGTATAATGTATAATGATTGAAAATATGAATTATTTGGTGTCTAATGACAAACTGGAAAATGAAAATTTGTTTAGCCTTGTGAACCATGACCTAGATTTATGATGGTTTAAGGTTGTGATATTTCATCAATTTTGATCATATAGTGGGAAATTTTGGATGAATGATTGTAGATTTATATGAATAACTCCTCTTAAATGTGTTAATGTCATGAAATATTTTGTAGGACTTGTGTCCTTAATATAATAGATATTAATCCATGATGATGTTTGATGATAGGGTGATATGAAGATATTGTTGGAAATGGTTCTCCATCTATGTAATCTAAGGCACCAATACTATAGTGTGAGGGAGCCAGAGAGTAGTTTTTTTATTACTTTTCTCACTTTAGATATTATATAGAGATATATATAGGGATGGTTTTAAAGATTATTTCTAACTTCACATCAGCATTTTAATTACATCACTATCCAATTTTCACTGAAGAGGGTGGAGCTGAGGTATCTTAGTTCTAGATTAAGCCCATGTAGAAAATGCATGAACCTTAGAGAATCCTACAGATAAGAGGTTTAATTTCGATAATTATATGTTATGGGGATTAGTGAATAATTTTTGGTATTTCCCGGATCAGACTGGGCTGGCATCTGGTATGGTATTTAAGGATTTTTGTAGAAATTCATGTTGCAGTTTTATCCAGAGATATTGAGGCATGAGAAGATAGTTTTATCCATTTAGTTGAACTGGGGGAGTATTTCCATCATGGAAAATTCTAGTCACATTACTTAGATAAATTTTATATATAATAGGTAGGGGATTATATAACTATAAAAAGTCTTTTTTAGGATGGTGTTAAATGGAAATTATGTCCCAAGTTAATATCTTTCAGTTTAAGAAGATTGGTGAGGTGCCTAATCAGGCTCTCATGTATGATGGGAACCTTAAGGAGTCAAATAGTGGATGAAAATTGGATTCTTCTATATTATCATGAGGTATGAATTCCTACAGTATGAAGAATCATTATGATAATGTTTAACAGATCATTGGAAAGAAGAGTGGATAGGGGAAGGATCTTTTACTTAGGATCATACCTGAGTTCTTTTCCACCGGTGAAATAGGTCGGGAAACATTCATATAAATTTTACTTTACCAACATTAGATTGTTGATATTGGGACATGACAATAAATCTACATAGGATCTATAGGAAACTACTATAGAAGGGTAATGATGGGGAATCTAGGGAGAATCAATGTTCTAGAAGGGGACTTCTACACCGTATTAGTCTAGAATTTGCAGTTCTACTAGCCATGAAGGTAGAAGCAGTGGATGTGTTCCATCTAAGAAACAGATCATGTATCAGAAGTGTGGTGAAGATTAAGGGGATCATATTACATCAAAGGGATGAGGGGCAAGATAGTTGCATTAAGTTCAGCCAAAATTTTTGGATAATGATGTTGGACCATCGATTGTTAGAGGTAATATTCTTAAAGATTTTATGATTTCTAGTGATTTATTTGATATTGGTGCGTCTCAATTCTTTATATCAGAAAAAAATTTGAATGGGTTGTGTATGGAAGTGGATTTTGTCAGTGGGTTTATGATCATCGATACACCTTAGTGAGTATGATTTAGATATAAATGTTTATGCATAGGGTATTATCTCAAGGATAGGGAGCATCGTTTCCTTTGGGATCATTATATTTTAGAGTGCCACGATTTGACCTAATTATGGATATGAACTACTTATTCACATACGAAGACCATATTATATTGGTATTTTACTAGAACACCACCATTTAAAAAACCTTCAATGATAGAATAGATTTTTACCATAAGATAGTAAATTTTACATCTCCTGAGGGTGGAAATTAAATTTACCTATAAAAATGGGTTATCTAGGTGGGTCTTGAAGGGTCAATTTATCAGTAAATGGGGAAGATCACTACCCATATTTCTTTTCTATTACTAGATTATGGTGGTGTAAAGAATGATATCTTTCCAACCATACTGGAACGGTTCTAGGATTTGTTTTCTGATGACTTCTTAGGGATACTACCTAAGATAGATTTGAAATTTACAATTGAACTAATTTAGGGATCTAAGGATGTTTCCATCCCACATTAAATAATGTCAAAAAATAGGGATTCAGGAGATTAAAACTAAACTATATGAATTGATAGATATGGTGTTTATTCATCTGAATACGTCTCCTTGGGGGTCCTCTATTATTGTTTACAAAAATTTCCGAAGGTAACTTGTTCTAGTGTGTTGATTACCTGATGTTAAACCAAATTACTATAAAGAATAGGTATCATCTACCATGTATTGATGTGATATTTGAATAGTTTAGTGGAAATTTTATTTTCTTTAAGATTGAATAGTGATTGGGGTATCATAAGATGAGAGTTCGGCCAGTTTATATAACATGGACAACTTTTAGACATTGGTATGGACCTTTTGAGTTATTCCTGATTCTGTTTGAGTTGAAGAATGCTCCAAAAATGTTTCTTTATTAGATTATCATAATCTTCCTCTCTTACCTATATCAGTTTATTTTAGTGTTTTTGATGTAATATTATTGTACAATAATACTCTTGATAATCATTCCCCACATATTAAAATCATACTTAGTATGCTGAGAGTTAATTTTTTATATGAAAATATATCTAAATATCAATTCTGGATTGATCAGGTTCACTTCTTGGGATATATCATCTCTGAGGAAGGAGTCTTAGTGGACGTAGATAAGGTGTAGGGAGTTGTTTCTCGAGAGAATCCCAGTAATATTTTCACTATCTATATTTTTATTGGATAAATAGGATATTATCACAGCTACATCCATGATTTTTAGTTGTTGGAAGAACTACATTCATGATTGACCATGAAGGTAGTTATGTTTGTGTGTTCTATATAATGCGATGATGCCTTCTTGGAGTGGAAGAATCATTGGAAAAGATCACCAATTTGGATCCTACTAGAGAAGGATGAGGACTATAAAATGTTTTGGGATTCTTATGGTATCAGGATTGTAGCATTTTTTATTAAGGCAGATCGAGTTGTGATGTATGGGTGATGTAATTTAAGGCCACTTGAACAGAATTTCCCTTAACATGAACTCAAGGTAGCTACATTTTTTAAGCCTTAATTAGTTCATGGAATTACTTTTTGGGAGAAAATATTAATGTGAATAGATATCAAGATACCATAAATTATATATTTTCTCAATGATACATGAATATCCAGAAGAAAATATGGATGGATTATATGTATTCATTTGAATTTGAGTTATAATATATGTTTGGGGAGGTAAATAGTGTTATTGGCACTTTGAGTAGGAAAACACAGACTCATACAGTTTAGAAGTCTTTACATTAGTGGAAGATGATTAAATTATTGGATGAGATGCATGTTGTGTTTATGAAGTGCCGAGAAAAGATGACACTCATATTTGTAGTAGTGGAATCCAAACTTTTGAGCAAGATAAAAGAGAGGAAGTATGAGGAATCAGAGTATTTGGCCTTCAATAAAAGCCTTGATGGTGGGGAGACACCATCTAATTGGACTATATATGAGTATGAGATCATCTATGGATTATATCATGTAGTCATGCATGATTGTATGTGTTAGGATATGATACATGAATTGTATGTCTCAAATTGTGTGTTTCATCCATGATTTAAAAAAATTTACTTTCACCTAGGTCGATAGTGTCGAGGGCCATGCATGAAAAAGGAAATTGAAAGCTTCATAAAATGATGATACATATGTCATTAGGTGAAGTCCATGCATCAATGACCTAGTGGTTTATTTATCCATTTACCATTCCAACATTGAAGTGGGATAAAGTTACCAAGTATTTTATTTTGGGTCTCCCATGGACCCCACATAAGAATGATTCTATTTGTGTGATAGTAGATCTGCTGATGAATGTAAAACATTATGTTCCTATATAGGAGAATTTATTAGTAGAGTAGTTGTGAGATATGTACATTTGGGAGATATTCTGTTTTCACGAGGTTCCATGGAGTATAATTTCATATCGGGACTCATTTTTTACTTCATGCTTTTTATAGGTCTTGGATAATGTTCTTGGAACATAGGTTTTTCTACGTATGACGTTCCACCCAAATATATAGGGGTATTCAAAGCATATGATATATGTAATCGAGGATATTCTATTATATTCTTCTCTTGACTTTGGTGGGTCATGGAAGAAGAACCCAGTTCTTGTGGAGTTCCATAATAATAATAGTTTTTAGGAAACTATTCATATTGAACCAAATAAAGCACTTTATTCTATGCCTTACATATCACCACATTGTTTCATGGAGGTAGGTGAGTCTGAGCTTTTGGGATCGAGTCTCATGTAGGAGATTTCGTAATAGGTTCAACTAATTTGGAAATGCATGGTTGTGTCTCATAGTATAAATAAGTTGTATAATGATAGACGTTGATGAAACCTTGAGTGTATAGTGGGTTATCATGTGTTAGTTAGGGTGTTTCCAAGATTAGTTGACCATAGGGTGTATAATTTGGGAAAGATGGAACCTAGGATTGTTGGATTATTTGATGTTAAGGGGAGAATCAGGTCGGTGCCATACCGATTGGATCATTCATAGAGAAATAGTTCTATGCATGAAATATTTTATGTTTCAATATTTTGTTATTAAAACCACAACCCTTTTCAAGTGAATGATGTGGATTATGTTGATCTTAAGATAAATGTTTCCCTTGAAGAGAATCTAATATGTGTTTTTGATCGTAGTGAGAATGTGTTTCGGGGACATGCCATGCTAATAGTTTTTGTATTGTCGAAACATGGGTATAATCAAAAGGAATCATTGGAGATAGAAGCAAATATATGGGATCAGTGGCCAGATCTTTTCACCATGGAATCATAGATATTCTTGGGATTACAGCTTGAGAATGAGTTGTTATAAGGTGGGGAGATTATAAGATCCAAAACTTTTCTAGTGATTCCTCATGTTAATTTATATGTACTTTTTTTCACTTTTTTTATTATATTTGTTGGGGTTTTACATAAGTGACATTTTTGTTGAAATTGGAGAATTTTGGAAGGACGATGGGAAGCACATGATTGGCACACGGTTTTCCCAAACAGTTCACCACATCTAGAAAACCATGTGAAAAAATAGAGGGCATTTTATTAGTTGGCCCATGGTTTGAAAATACATATACACTTCTGTTAGTAATTGTGTGACCCATATAAGGAGGTGCATGGTTAGGCACATCGTTAGTGCAGACCTTGCACTTGGAAAAATAAATCCTTGAAAATTCATAAAAAAATTCTTGAACCCTCATATTATATCCCAAAACACCCAAGATCAACCATAACTTGTTTCTATGATTTTTGGAACTGCCAATATATAATCCAAGGGATTCCAAACATTGTTATTGGTGAATTAATGATCTGATGGAAGGATCTTCACATCTCCCATTAAGCAATTTCTTCCCATTGAGATTCCACCCTCAATAATCTCTCTTTCCAGATAAAGGGGCCTATTTTGTTATCTATTCGTGTGTGTTTAGATACTATTTTTCATATATCTTACTACATTTGATCTTGGATATAGGTTTTGGATCTAGATCTTGTTCTTATACATGATCTTGTTTTTTCTTCTTCAAATGAGGATTTCCATTGACAAGTGTTCATCGTCAATTTTGAGGTTGGTCGTCTAAATTATAAATCCCATAGTCCTGAATTAAATTACATGTATATAATTGTTCAATTTAAATGTTTTTGATTGGGAAATTTCTCATGATAATTAATTTTAATAAATATAATTTCCATGTGATAATTGAATGGGTTGAATTTTTGGTGATTGTAATTGGATGATTTGGATTATTAATGGGTTAATTAATTAATGGAATAATGTGATTGTAGAATTTATTGGATTCTTGGATTGGATAATTGGTCAACTAAATATGATTGTGTAATTGGTTAATTGTTGATATTTGGATTTAATTTATAATAGATATAAAGGGATTATTGGACTAACCGTAAAGGGTTAGAAGATTATTTGATTAAATATTGGAAACGAGTTTAATAATTAATTGTTCATATTATTTAATGTAATTTAAATAAGTAGTTATTATTGTTGGGATAAATTTATAAGGTATATTTTAATGATAAATTTTTATAATAAGGTTACTGATGAACAACCTTGATGTATATGAAATTTTGATTTGTGTGACATTATTATATTTTTCATATATGTGAAGTTGAGGTGTGGGACACGGACTAAGACTCCAAATACCCGTTTGTGATAGTGAGTGTGGGATGGGGACTGAGGCTCCAAATACCCTTATGTGATGTTGAGGTGTGGGATAAGGACCAAGGCTCGAAATAACCTTTTTTGATAGAAAGTATGGGAATGGGGATAAGGATCCCAATACCCATTTGATATGGAGGTGCGGAGAGGGACTAAGGCTCCAAATACCCACAAGGTGTTAGACACAACGTGATATGCCTATGAGATTGGAATTATACTACGGTTCCAATTGGCTATGATATAAATTTAATTGAAATTATAAATGATAACCATGGTAGTGTGATATGTGATATCCCATAGGGTAACCTTAGACTCTGGGATAGTCCGAAGTATGTATTGATAGTATGGATGTCAACGTGAACCTGGATATTTTTGTGGTTAATTAAAGAATAATAAAATGTGAAAAAAATACTTTATTCTTTTCAGACTATTATTTATACAACTGTATATATTATTACTAAATATATATTGTTTTATAAATATTTGGTGGTGGCATACTAACTGTCACTCACACCATACTCATGATTATTAATCTGTACCCAAATAGACATCATTTTAATAGAATAGAATAAGGGGAAGGGAACTATGCAAGAAGAAAAAGACAATATGTCTCATGGATGAGGGAACCAAACATGGTGTTGGGACCCACTTGTGGGTGTATTCAATGTCTTTATTTTGGGTTTTCATTTTGACACTTGACAGTAATTTCGCATGACATGTATACTTTTTAGTTGTGGATATTTTTTTATGTCTTGGTTCATCATGTGTAACTAGTTGTTCTTCTAATTATATTATTTCAGTTTTGGGTTTTTTGCTATTGGTTTTTTCATTATTATTTCTGCTATTTTTATTCTTTGATAAAGAGGTTATAGTGACCTCATGTTGATATATTAGACCTAGACTATTAGTTTACAGCCTATGGAGTATGGGGAGGCATGCCTTAGGTCATGTGACTAATCAAATTAGATCACTTGTGTGTGGAACCTTGGTGGGAACATCACACACATGACACATCATTCTTCTTGAAAAACGTGTTGGCACACCCCATCACAAATATATTGGGTATATATATCCTTTATCAATATTTTATTATAAGTGATTATTCATTATCTAAAGTTCATCAGTGGTAATTATATATAGATTCTTGGATATTTTCAATGATTTGGTATGATTTCTATTGATAACTGAACCAATCAGTTTGGAGGAAGAACATTCAATAATTTGTGAAACACATTAGTTTATTAGCTCACAATAGATATGTCTTCATGGATGACATTTTCTATAGATTAAATATTTTTATCTTGATAATGTTACTCATGAGGAAATAATATCCATGATTGAGATGATGATTTAGAAGGTGATTCATACTCCTCTTAATGTTCACTATAATTGCAGTGTGATTCCTGATATGAAGGGTGATTTCCCTCTCTCAAAAATTTAGGTTTTCTCAGTACAATGAAATTTAATCCATACCTATAATTTCACCAAATTCTACTTAATGGAGAATCACAATGTTTTTTTGGGAAGTTAAACTCATAAAAATTGATATAGGATAAGTTAGATACATGGATGAAATTAAATCCTCATTTATCATTGTGACATATATGTCCACTTCGATTTTTATGTTGTATTTTAATAGTTTTGAAAAAAATTTCTGATATTAATGAATGTGTTGAACCTAAATAAAATAGTATTTTTTATACCATTCAATGAATAAATAGTGTAATATCACTACTTCTTTGTTAAGATCCACCTAAGTCGTAATAATGGCATAAACCAGTCCTTTATCTTTCGATTTAGATGATTTTTCATAGGTTTTCATCGAAAACCCTTCGATTAGTGAATTTATTCTCATGATTTCTATTTTCCATTAACATGAAACATTTGATAGAAGGATGGGGGTTTACTGGACAATTCTATTTTTCTATAATAATGGTGGGTTTCTCATTTAAAAATTCTCGAGTAATATTCCTTTGTTTCCTACACCTAAATAATTTCTTTTCTCTATTTATTAAATTATTATGATGCTTCTTATAACAAATTTTAAATTTGTGATGTTCAAATTTATTCCCCATATGATATTTATCAATCAATTCTCTAGAATTAAAATATATTATGTGCTTCCTATATCCTGACCCTAGAGCCTCTTGAAATTTTCCTATCTCTATTTAAAATTTGAGGGACCATCTAAAAATTTACTCATAGCTATCATAGTATTAAATTTTTAATGTTTTTTTGGGTTCATATTTAGCCTAATAAATAAGCTATCAAACTTAATTTCAAGTTTAATGATAAATAATGAGGTGTATTATCCATAGCATCAAATATTTCTTCATACATCCCAACAGAATTATCTTCCTTTTTCTTAAGGTTATATAACTCCCTCTCTATTTAAATTAGAAGATTTTTGGGAAAATATTTATCACAAAACATATTTCAAAATCCTATCCATATCATCCCATTGATCTCATCCTAGAGATTCATAATTTTTATTAACATCCACCACTGATTATATTCTTCATCCATATAATAAACACCCAACATGGCCTTCTCTTTCTCATAACCTTAATGTATGGAAAATATCTTTTCAATGGAGTTGATAAATTGTTCTTTGATTAAATGATTAGAATATTCATTGAAATTTCATAGCCTTTGTCACATAAATGACTCAAATTTAACTTGGTGTTTCTTAGGGGGGTCAATATTTTTCAACTATTTCAAGTTTATATTCTAAAATTGAGTTAATTGAGTTTGTATTATCATCAAGTTCTTAACTCCCTCTCTTAGCGGGTTAGGTATCTCATTTTGTACGTCATCACACTACCTATAACATTGGTTGTTTACTCAATTCCATCTTTTTCCAAACATATAATTAAAATACATAAATAATTATTGATGATAACTTCTATAAAAAATATAAAATAGTGACTATGAAAACTAAAGAGATAACTCATAAATTATATATATTCCTAAACCTATAACTTTTTATGTTTCAAACTAAACTATAAATTGTGTGTTTTTTAACATAATATTTCATATGAATTTTTCTTCCCTTTATTTCATAATGATATTGTGAATTTACCAATTCACATCCCTAGGAGTGTTAAAAAAAAGTTGTGCTGTAAGGCCTCTTTAACATGAAATATGTAATGATTGCGTTAATACAAAATTCAAACCATTCATGATTAATATCCCTCGGTAAAACTATATTATATCTAAATAAACTTATGTTCTCTAGAATGGGATTTTTTTCATAGAAGACACTCACTCAATCATTTACTAAAATTGAAGGCTTTTTCCCTATGTTATGTCATATCCCTATGGGTTTAACTACGTTTTTAACATCCTAATCCCCAAAAATATTTATACATTCCTATAACACAAAATATAACAACCCATGTCTTTTATACACTTTATTTCATTATTTGTTACATGAAGAAACACATAACACATTACAATAATGTTAAGAGTACTATTTTATTTTGGAAATTAGTTACATAACATAATAACATCTAAAAAGGATACGTCATTATATTAATATCCTAAAACTAGACCTTAAAATACAATAACATTCTTACACTAGATAGAATAAACTAGGGTCTTACATAAGAAAGGGTTGATCTATAAAGCTTGGTAAGGGAATAATAAAAGAATAACATGGTAAATGTAAGACATATGAGTCAAGAGACATATCAAGGATCCATATAAGTGTTGAGAATCAAAAACTAGAATATCAAACCATGATATAAGATGATAAATTCAAGGAAACATAAAAATATGGTAACAACATAAAACAAGACATCACAATCAGAAGTTGAGGATAACCATTGAAACATTATAACATAGTGTTCATAGGATAACCTCTAATGCACTATTCTTGGTATTCAAAGGAATAAAAACACTATCCAATGCATTGGAGTGCTATATAATTTATGTCCCACCCTTCACATTCATATCATGTATATCTATTTGTATGCAACATAGAACATAAATTAATAAAACATATTTCATAAATTTTAATCCCATGATAAAGGAGTGTGGGTTACATGCATGAAATTCCCCAATAAATTATGGATAGGTATATCTTGATGATTACCCTTCAGTGGAAATGGATAATTGTATTCAATACAAAAATGTTTTCCATGGAAAATCATAGGATAATTTTGGAAACACAACATGTGTAGATAAGGATTTTTTGATGGGTTTAATGAGAGTGAAATTTCATCTAATATTATTATGAAACTGTATGTACAGTAAAAGGGATGTGTAAAAACATATTCTAGTATGAAAATTCAGAAATAAAATTGAATAATACAAAGGGAAGGAATAAAAATAGGAGAAGGAATGGATCCCTTACCTTGAGAGGGTGATTCTAAAGACAAGGGAGGAGATTAATAATATATTTATAACTCCTTGGAAGTTATTTAGATAATTATAGTGATATTATATTTATTCTCAATGGGTCTTTAGTGAAGAGGAGTTTAAGGGTAGGTGGGTATTTACATCAAAATAGAGGGGGGTTCTTTATTAATTTCAAAATCTGGTTTTTGTACTGTATATGATAAAATAATCAAAATAAACATTTCCATAGTTTTTTTTGCATATATTAAACAAAAAAAAGTGGTTTTCAATATTTTTTATGATAATAACATAACCCTTTAATATATTACCAATGGTGATGTGGAAGCGAGTCTTGTTCATAAAGAATTAATTTTATAACCTTAAAATAAATATAAGTTTTGGAAGATTCATTAATTGATTATAAAATTAATCAAATAACATAAAAAAACACTATTTTAAATGGTAAATCAATATTTTATCTTATATTTCTTTTATTGAATTTATGAAATCACTTTTGGTATATTATTAGTTTATAATATAGACTATATATTTACACCATATTTAATTTATTACTAACAATTTGTATCATGTTTTTTTAAAAACTACACATTAAAAAATTTCAACATTATGATTTAGAAAATAATATTTATTTTATGATTTTTTTTAAATATGATAATTTAAACATTTAAACAAAAAACATTAATTACTGAAAACTACTTTTTTTAGACACTTACATATTTTTCACTCTTATAAAAATTACATTGAAATTCAATAACTAAAATTGTCATTTATATTTAAATAAATTATATTTAATAATAATATTTGATTAAAATTATATTTATTTAAAAAATACTTTAATTTATCAAAATAGATTCTTAATTGAAATTATATATTTCCCAAAAAAACATTCTTCATATAAAAATTTAATTTTTATCAGACTCGTTATTTAATCATTTATAAATTAATAATAAAAAGGGATATATTAGATAATTATTTTAATTAAAATAAAATATAAACCTACACACTTCCAGTTTCTATATACTTAATCTATTATTACACCAATGTATACCCAAAAGGTGAGGTGTATTATGGTAGTTATTTCTTAGGCTGGTTCGACGAACATGGTTTCATTTGTGACAAAATAATCTTCTACATACACCATAATCAATTTTATTTAATATTTAGTTTTGGGATCGTGGAATGGGATTAGTCAAGAGAACATCATAGTAATTAAATTTCCTTCACAACCTCCTATAAATGGGATTCACAGTGTATGATACCAATATTCAAGGTTTCTTTTCATTCTTCTATGATAATTGATCATTATAATAGCCCTTAATATGCTTATCTTAACAGTCTCTATATAATAGATATATTATCTATAATTAATATGATTAATTGAAATTTAAAATAATATACTGTAATTGTCCAAAATCACCAATGTAGTGTATGAATTTTCTATAACTACATTTCAAAATATTGAATTTATTCATTTATAAAGGGACATTCAATAATAATTTTTTGAGTCATTAAACTAATGGAACATGTACAATACATGGAATATTATGGGATTAAACCATTTTATAATTCATTATAAGGCTCTATAATTCCAGTACCACACATCACATAATGAAAATCATGCATATGTGTTCCACAAGATTACAATGATCATATCATAAAAATCCATGGAAATAAAAAATTGGCTTTATATCCTTCTCAAAAAGTATCATATAAAGAAACATTCAAAATATCATTGATATTAAAAACATAATTTAGAGTGTAAATTTAATAGCAATCCCAAGAAGTTATATAACCCTATAATTACACACCCTTCAATCTAGATGAAGAATTATATGGTATAATCACAGTATAAATAAATGGTATATAGTTTAATAAAAAAATTCCAAATAAATAAATGTATGGGTATATAGGTGATTTCCATTCAATCAATGATATGAAACATGGGTAAATCATAGAGGAAAAGAGTTGTATAAAAAATAATGGTTATAAATACTTAATGATTTGGTAATATGAAGGAATATATTGATCATTTATCTTAAAAATAGTAAAATAAAATATAAACCACGAAATATCTTTTCTTAAAAAACATTTCCTAAAATCGTTGTAATAAGATAAGATTTTTAGTCCCTTTAATGAATATATCTCTATAAACATTAAGAGAATACTTCTTATAATATTATTTTATAATAAAATCATATAATTGTACCATTAAATTTAGTAAACCATAATTCAACAAATGTGGTGTAGAAGAGGAAAATATGAGAGTAAAAAAATCCCTTTAGCGTTTTTCAAATACCTTTGATTGACCCCACGTCATTTGAAAGGATAATAATACTTTATTCTTTAAAAATGATGAAACAATAAAATTATCATAGGAGATAAAATATTTTTGTGTTCCCAAATATTAATTTATAACATTTTAGAGAATGTTAAATATATTCATTGGTGAGAAAACACTATAATAAATAATTGGTATTAATCATAAAAAAGTTATAACATTTCGGAATAAATCAGCAGACCTAAGATTTTTTGATTTAAATAAGTAATTTACCCATTTTAATAAAATGATTTACCTTTTATAAAAAAAATAGAATAATATTGTTACATAGAAAATAATATTAATTAAATATTTTTTAATTCCAAAATAGAATGAAAATTGAGTCAACAAACGCCTTATGAATTTATGATCCATCAAATTGAAAACCCAAAAATGTATAACATGAGATGATTTTGTAAATATAAATTAGATTTCAAGAATAGTATGATTAAAATACATCTAATGGAAATATCTTCATAAAATAGGTAACAAGTGGTGAATATAAATCATATATTAATAAGAAAAAATCAAGATGTGGAAATCCTTTACTTTCAATCTTTAGAGTTGAACGTTATCTAAAGTAATGTAAAAAATAATATCTTAATCATATATTTTAAAACCTTATTACTTACCAGTATAATTTTATAAAATTCATTTATAATCAATTATTACCTACATATTGGTTATTTATATTTTATTTTCATCATCTGATGTTATTTTCTTTGAATGTTTGTTTAGAACTAGTTCTATAATAATAATGTTGGTTCTTGTTTATATAATAATATTTTTCAATCATAGAATATTATGTGTTCTAAAATATATTTATTATAAATTTTTTTATAATTTTATTATTTCAATTCATAATTGTTTTGGTTATGATTCATGATGATGAAGTTGGGGATGAGCTAGTTTTGGTAATTTATAAAAATCAAAAAGTTTTGTATATTAATAATAAGTTATATAATAATATAAACTATAAAGAACTAAAAAAATATTTTATCATTTATTTATAATAACCAAATTAGTTAATTTTCCATAGTAATCAATGATATAAATTTATAGCAATCTTCAATTCTGTGTTTAATCTGAACCTAACAAGAACAAGTTATAATCTATTGGTGAGTATGGTTAAGAATGTGATTATTTTTAAATAATAATGATAATTAAAAAAACAACAATTATATACCATATATTTTTATATTTTTTTGATTTATATAATAGTATATTTTGATAAATTAAATTGACTCTATGAAAAAATGAATTTTGTCACTTTCATGGAGGTGGTCGTGTGCACGTACGAATGGGTGGCACGTTTTTTCCCCAAATCATGAGACAGATAAATAATATTTGTTGGTTTTAAAATCATAATAATGTTATAAAAATAATATCAATCTTTTATATATATTTGTATATCAATCAATGAATGGTGGTTAGGGAAAAAAATCACATCATTAATAGAGATGATAGTCCACACGTACACATGATGACCGCTTAATTTTTCTTATAGTTTTGGATGGAGCTATAAAATTGGTTTTACATTAGTATAATAATAGTTAGGACTATTAATATTATTTATTTTTTCAAAATATCATTGGTAGAATAGTTTTTATTGGTTATTTAATACCTCGATATTTTATATTTATTCCTATGAAATAAATTCAATGTATTCGATAGTTCTCTTTACATGAAACCCCAGTTCTAAATGAACAACGATATAATATAGAATTTATAATATTTAAATTGGATTAGAGGGTATGAATAAGATTAATATAATTTTGAAATATAAATGGAAATAGTTTCTTTAATTCAAATTACTTTATTAATTCCTATTAAATAATCATTAAATTTTTAATAAAATCATTTCATGATTCAAAGAACTATTTTTATAATGAAATGGATTTTTCTTAGTGTAATGAATTTCTATATAAAAAAATATATATGTTTCTAGTTAAGAATTATTTTTAATTATATTTTTTGATAATTTAGAAAATAATAATTAACAAATTATTTATTTAATGGTTAGGAAGGAAGATAAAATCATTTGAAGGTAAACTGACTTATTTTTTTAAAAGACTGTTTTTTTGAGTATAATGTGTTCTTGAAATATTTAATTAAATAAATAATTATATATTAATTTTGATAATTAAATTCAAGAAATAAATATTCAATAAAATATTTTAACATTCATCTAATAGTTTCTACTAGGTAATAAATGACACTGAACTTTGTTTTATTCTTAAAAATGTAGTTTTTTAAAAAACAAATTGAGGAATTTTAGGGGTCTATTTTAAAATTATATTTTTATAATTATATTAATTGAATTTTTTAAAATATATTCAATATTATCAATCATATTTTCCAAATTATTTTATGATTCCACTTTTTTTTACAATTGATAATAAACAATAGAACAATTTGTTTCGATGGATATGGTTACACTAGGTTTATCGTGGGAGTTAAAATAAGAGATAAGGAAAACAATTACCTTCAAAATAGTATTTATTTTATTGGTTTTTGATATTCAATACTAATCTCATCTTATATTTTAAATTTTTCCCATTTTTTTTACTTGCACATGAAGGTTACCATATATTATTAAAATATTTTAAGTAATTACATATGTGTGTATCCCCTCATTTATAAAAGGACACTTTTTCTCATCCAATATTCATGAAATTTTTTCCTTATATATCATCGAAGTCATTAAAAAATATTTCTATCATCATTATCTTTATTTTAAATCTATTGTTCTTACCATAATACCATTCTATAAAGGATTATGGTGTAATCCAAAGGAGGTATCTCAAAGAAGAGGTAAGTGTCTTACCAGAATCATCCAAAGTTTATTTCATCATATATTTCCTTTAGATTTGTTTTATAAATACTAAAATAATGACCCCATTATTATAAATACAAAAATATTTTATTATTCCTATTTCATAACCAATTTTCACCTCTTATCCAACAAATTTGAAATGAAAGTATTACTCGTGTGTATGTGTGGATAACCTCCTCCATATAAATATATGATTACTTTTTCATTAACATGAGTAATGGTTGGTTATCATTATGGATTTTATGTTTATATATAAAATTTATGATATACTTATTCCTTTTTAATTATAATATCGTATTTCTTCTTACCTTCGAACCCATTGGAAAAACAATAAGGCCACCAATGCATGTGTGTGGACTACCACCTCTATGAAGCGGTGTGATTTTTTTATCATCTCGTTATATGAAAGATTTAAAAAGTTTATATACTGATTTAGTATGATAGTATTTACATGATTAATATTTTTGTTGTTATAAAACCAAGATTACAGTGCAAGAACTGTAAATGATGAACCAAAACATACTTGAAAAACTGAAGTAGTTTACACTCGAATGGATGACGATGATGACCGATTATTGATGAATATAAGATAAGATTTTATAAGAAAACACTATGTGGTATAATAATTATGAAAATAATTCTATTATAAATGTATAATAAATTTATATTTTTTATATTGGAGGTTAAAATAACTTAGGAAACTATTCAGACCTAAGGTGAGGGTTTCTCATCAAACTTTTGTTTTTGTGAGACATTTATTGTATTCACATCTTGATTCCTTAATTTCATGTATATAATACACCTTTGATATGTTATATCAATAATTTATTTATATAAATTTTATTTAAAATTTCATTTGATGTTATTTACTTCAATAGGTCATAATTCAAAAGTCAAAAAAGTTGTAATAGTTTTATGTTATAATGTTAATTTTTATAAGGATTGTTTATGGTTAGAATTTTCAGAGATGTAATTATAAGAACTATCTATAAAATATCTTTTTCATTTTCTTCTCTTATGGTTATATCTATGAATAAAAAATTTCTTTTACATGTTTCAATGTTTATTTTAAAATAAATATTCTTCTTAATATTTCAGAAATTCATAGGTTTTTAAATAATTAATTTCAAAATGAATATGGGTGTTTTCATAAATTAATGTTTTGATGTTTCTTTAATGGTATTTTCATTTATAACAACATAATTTATTGTTTCTAAAGTTATGTTATGGATATGATCTGATCATACCATCTTTATTTCTTTTTCTGTGGTTCTTGATTATTATGATGAAATCTTGATGAAACTTGTTTTCATTTTACAACAGATACTATATGATCAAATAATAAATTCTTTCATGATATTGTTTAATACATAAGAATAGATTATTTTTATATGATGGGTGGGTCTTTTATATCCCTCCATTGAATTAGGTAATGTTTAATTTTTATGACAATAAAGGGTACATGGGAGGTTATCCCAAGACTGAAATGGGGTAGTTCGGAGGTTTTCCAAAGCCAGAAATAGGTTACATTGGATGTTATACCATTCTTAAAAAGGGTACACCGAAGGTTACCAAATCCCATGGAGGATAAATTGGTATTTATACCAAGCTTAAAATGTGATGAATATCGTGGTAGATATACTTGAAAATTTCTTTCTATGATTATTATTATGCCACACATATTATTTAAATATCTATAACATATTCTTATACTTATGATATGATCTCATGGCCCATGATCATTAATTATTCATTAATTCATATATTAAAAACTACCAATGGCTTGTCCCATGATTATGATCTATGAATTATAGGGTATGATGTTATAATTTTAATATAATATGCTCATATCATTGTTCTCATTTTATACTGACATATGTTCATTGAAAAATATCTCACATGTTTACCCTTATTGGTCAATTGATCTTGCACCTTCTAATGTTTCATTTCCTTAGGTTCTAAAGAAATGTTTTAATTAGTGTATGACTAAGTTGTATAATATGGGTGAAATTCTTTTAGGATGCATTGAATATATTTCATGAAATAATATTCTTATGCATTTAGTATCCAAAGAAAGAAAAAATTTATGGATCTAGGGAATATATTAATATGGAATGTTTTTAAAAATCATCTAAAATGATGTAACATTTTTGTATATAATGTTATAGTCGCCTTATTTGGAATTAGAGTTGGGTTTAGTTATTTTAATATATTATGATTAGAATAGTTTATTGATAACCCATAGGATAAGCCTATGTATGGAAGAACATAATAAGTTTTATTAATGAGAGGATTGTTGTTTTCAAATAAAATGCATCCCTATCTAGATACTCGATATTTGATGCCTCTTTGGAACAAATTCACATAGGAGAAAAAATTATGAAACTGTCATATTTGTTATTAATATGATCATCAATAGTGTAATATGAGTGGGCCTAAGACTGTATAGGTGGCCCGATACTCCAGGGGGATATGTTAGGGTTTATTCACTATTCATTTACACTACTAGAAAAGTATGAATTTGTGATGCGTTATTTGCAACTGATGTATATACATCACAAATAATTGATAATATGTATGTTTTTTCAATGGATACTATTTCCCATAGAAAAAATGTTTATTTGTGATAGATAATATAGATAGATAATATTACCCATCATTATTATCCATCATAGTAGGAAAAATAGTGATAGAGATCTGTAAATATCACAAAACGTTTTCTAAAATTATTTTTTGATGGACTTTTTTATTTCTATTAACTTATTGAAAATAAAGAGTAATAAATATCACAAAAAACCCCATTATTCTCCCCTCTTCCTTAATTTCAACATTTTTTCATTGTGATCCTGTAACACAATCCTCAAACATCCCACCACCAAAATCATTGACTGCACTTGATTTCTTTCATATGTAAGTTAAAATCTACTAGGTAAGGACTCTTATACTATAATACTTCATTATTTTTTTCATTTCCAATTCAATCTTATAGAAATTAGTTTGATAAAAACCTTGGTAAAAATTGATAGCCTATTTTTACATTGTTGTTTGTATTCAGGGTTAAAAAAATTTATTCATTGTAATTTTAGTCTAAACCATCAAGTAAAAAAAAATTTATTTCTACATGGGTTTATTCCAAATGGTTTGAGGTATTTTTCCTAATATTAAACCCTTATATTTATGAAATATGTGTATTTTGGTGTTTGTTTTTGTTTCTTTTGAGGTATATGGCTGCCCTGTTGACTCCCGATGCACATGAATGTGATAACATCTCACACACTCCTTTTATATATATAATCATACATTGTTATATTGTTATATATATAATCATATATAAATGATAGGAAAATATTGGAAGTTATATATATATATATATAAACATGAAACAATTTTAAACTTATATATATATATTGAATAATTATTTAGACAAATTTATAGATATATATAATTTGGTGTAACATTTGTGTGCCTATATATATATAATCATTCCAAAAATGAAAAGAAATTAAATGAAAACATGATAGATTTGATTTTTCATTAATTAATTTAGTTTGATATTTGATGAGTAAAATATTAATTTAGTTATTGATATTATATATGTGGGAGATCTTAAGGGTAATACTATATGGTGGAAAATGTATTTTCAGTTTAATAAAAATAATTTTCAATTTAATATTTTATGTTATTTTTTGGAAATATAATTATTATGGAAATTATTTATAGGGGTGTATAATATTTATATAAATGTAGGAAATGTTTATATAAATCTATTTAATTCATCAAGTATTGGTATTGAATAAAATTTAAATTATGAAATTTAATTTATGTAATGATGATGTCATACAATTTTAATATTTTAGGAATAATATTGGATTGTTTAATAAATGCTAAATAATTATCCAAAGAATATAACATAAGATTTCCTGAATAAAGAAATCAAGATTGTAACCTTATAAAAATAAATATAAAAGGAATAATAATTGTGTTAAAAATAATGTTAAATTAAATGATTTAATTAAAACATAGTTAATTTTGTTTGAATTTGTTAATTAAGATTTTCGTATTATATGCCATATTTTTATTACATTGAAAGAATGATTATGTTGATATAATGTTTGATGAATCATGATAATGCATGAATTTTGGTCTTGATGATAAACCATGATTTATTTTTATATTATGATTGGTTTTCATTTATTTAAAACTTGTGGATATAGTTTTCTACACGTTGGTATATATATATATATATAAACATGTGAATATAACTATGTAAATGTTTTAAAGAAAACATGTATGGTTTTTAATATATCTATGTATGGATGTATGTATGTATGTATGTATGTATTTATTTATTTATCTATTTATGTATGTATGTTTGTATGTTTGTATGTTTGTATGTGAGTAAGTATGTATGTATGTATGTATGTATGTATGTATGTATGTATGTATGTATGTATGTAAGTAACTAAATATGTATGTATGTATTTATAGATTTGATATGTATACTTCATAAAAAACCTGTAAAAATATATTTTTTGTATATATTTCTCCTTGATAAATAAAATAATATATATAAATATAACATATGAAATAAATTGTAAATGGCTCTTTTATAAAAATGACAAGAAAACCAATTTAAAGAAAACATTTAAAAAAATGTTTATATAAGAAAATCTTTATTATATAGAAAAATTATTTTACTTGTTTTAATGAAAAAACAATAACTATTAAAATTATGTACTATTTATTGAAAACATTATTGTTAATAATAGTTAAAATATTTTAATACATTGTAAAAAAGTTAGAAAATATTAACAGTTATTAAAAATTCATAGTAATTAGAAAAATTGTCGAAATAATTTAAATAATTCATAATAATCATTAATGAATTTGTAATATTTAATAAATCATTAGCCAATAATAGTACTAATTATTAAATGTTAGTGTTAGTTAATAAATTTTTAAATAATTTTTAAATATGAAGAAATTGTGATAATTTTTAATAAATTATAAATGATTATATATGCAATACTAATAATTATTAAACATCATTAGTATTTATTATAAAAATAAATTATAAATATCAAATAATTAGTTTTACTTAATAAATAATTTTATAAATTAGTAATAATAAAAAAAATTGTACTAAATTGTAAAATATTTGTAATGTCGTGTAAAAAAATATTAAATATAATAATTACTATTAAAGATTCAAAAGAATTAGAAACTATGTATAATTAATTAAAATAATTAGTAAAAATTAGTAAATAATTTTTGACAAATAATAACTAATTAGTTAATATTATTAATAATTATTAAATAATGTTATTAATTTCTAAATATTATTAAATGTTTTTAAATATTTGTAATGAAAATTTTTAATAAATTATATATAAAATATATGAAATTATTATTATTATTAATAAATATAAATATTTACTAAAAATTAAGTTATAAATAAAAAATTTATAGTATTAATTATTGAATAATTATATCAATTAGTAAATATTAAAAATATTAATAATATATGGAAAATATTGGTAAAATTTATTTATAAGTAGACATAATTATCTATGCTAATAAAATAATAATAATTTTTAATTAGTCCCAATGAGTAATAAATCTTATTATCTCTCTTTTTTTCAATGGATATGTAATCCAGAAGTAAACAATGGTTTATTTTATGTAGTCATGATTGGGTAAATCGTCACAAATATCCAACCAGATCGAGTATAAATCAAATCTATATTGTGAGTGTTGCGTAATTTATATCATTTGTATCTTCAAATTTAGAATTTTTTAATAATGGAATAATTGAATTCCCATGTACGAAATGTGACCTTTGGAGATTCAAAATGTATAAAAATATTGGACTTCATCTACAAGATTTTTCTTTTGAAAAGATTATATATTTTTTTATCAACATGGTGAAAATAATTTAGGAGAAATTAAAAAATTGATTCCAGATGCATCATTTTAGGGTTTAGTACATGTGATTACTGACCCATCCATTTAGGAAACAAAAACATGGAATGATATTCAAAATTATAAATCAAAACTATCTCAATTTATTTTTTTAAATTTTTTTAAAGAATACATATATCTTGAAATCATGATAAGTAAACATGTAGCAATTAAAAAATTTATGTCTATATAATCATATTTTCAAAGGTAAAGTAGGAGTTTTTATCGAAAAAAAATTCTATTCTTAATTCATTGTTTCCTGAGAAAAATATATTACCAGAACGTTTCAATGAAACTAAGATGTTAGTCCATATTTTTTTTTCTTAATTATCAATGTATCCATGTGAGTTAAAATGCCTTCCTATTATGTTATGGTGATTATAAATATTTATTTAATTTTACATCATTGAAAACATTTAAGTATAAATACGAAAAAATAGAATGTCAATATTTACTAAGAAACATTTGAGGTATTTTCCAATTTCACCCTGTTAATTGCATCTACTAATGTCTCAAAACATCTCTCTATTGAAAAATGGATTAAATAAAATATTTTCATTAGTAAAATCTTAAATCATCAATGTGATGGTGATTCAGGTAAACAATTAGATTATATGCATCCTTCTTTTACATCAGAACCTTATAAAATATAATTGAGTTTTTACATGAATGGTTTTTTGTAAAATTGGTTCATAAGGAAGTCAATATTTTAGTTGAACTATTTTCTTAATTCCATACAACTTTCCTGCTGGTATGTTGATTAAAAAACCATAAATATATTTGGTGATATTAATTCCAAGACATGTAAAGAAAAATATTAATGTTCATTAGAATCCACTAATTGATGAGATAATATAATTATGGAATGATCGTGTAACTACAAATGATATTATTGGAGATCAGAATTTCACACTGAAGGCTGAATTAATATGGAAAATCAGTGACCTTTCATCAAATGTTATGACATATGGATGTAATACACATAGTCTAAAATAATATTTTTTCTACATGGATAAGAAAAAACATTTATTCCTATAAATATTATAAAATGATTTTTTTACTGTCATCAGATATTTATTCTAGGGGATCAGTACTTTTAAGGAATAGAAATAATTATTTAAAAGGTTTATTTGAAAGAGATGATCCACCAACAATACTCTCGGGTATTCAAGTAACATATAACATCTCTTCACTACCACCTATTACTTTCGGAGAAAATTAAATATATATATATATATATATTGTTATGGGTGGAATCATAATTAGATAAAGTAAAGTATTTTTTGATACATTTAATATTGGTATGATTTGTTGCTTTTAACATGTTTGAGGATATATATATTTAGAATAATTTTTTCATGATATATTTATTACTGTGTTAACACACTTGTTAAGACAAAATATAATTTAATAGAGCATTTAGATGTTTCCCTAATTTATAGGCATCTTGAACTTAATTTTTTAAAATATTAAATATCATACAATTTAATGAAGCCAAAATAATCATAAGAATTTTAAAAAAAATATCATTAAATCAATGGATTAAATAATTGTGGTTACCAGATGGACATGATTTTAATTTTTTTTATTGTAGAATAAATGGACATATTATTGGGTTAGAAATCTGTGGTTTCCATGTCATAATGGAAGTATTACTGCCTGTTGGTTTTAGAGGGATATTAAATTCATCAATATAAGGCATGTTAATCATAATATCACATTTCCTATTGGATATTTCTTAGAAAACGTCATATAATTATTCATTAAGTATGATGACAAAATATGTTCTTTTACTTTTATATAAATTAGAGAAAATATTCATGATATAATTTTTTGACTCAATGGAACATTTAATATTGATATTTTAATGTGATTCTAAATTTAGAGGTTCAGTATAATTCAGATGGATATATCCATTTTAGAGATATATAAAAAAATTAAAGAATAATATAAATGAAAAAGCAACTTTTAAAGGGACATTTGTAGAATAATACATGAAAGATAAAATTTAAAATTTATACTTTTATTATTTTCAATTAAATTATCAGTAAAAACATAATCACATGGGTCCACGTGATAAATGTTTGGATGATTTCAAAGACAATCAATTGTTAATTATTAATCAGTCCAAGCATGGTTTTGGTGGTGATCATGAATGATGGATTTCAAATGAAGAATTTCACAGGGATCATACATATATTCTACTCAATTTTGAAGTTCTGAAATAATGTGTGCATTTAGTAATAATTGAATTATTTTATTAATTTTTTATAATAAATAAATTTATTTTGATTATTTTTTTGTAGAATATATGATGAAAATATAAAAAAAGAATTTATAAAAATTAACACTACTTTAAAAGTACACCACACACAAAAAGAAATTCATATTTGTTTCAATGAATTTTTAGTTAAGGTGTTTATGATGTAACACTAAATCAATTTTGTAATGATATTTATTGTTGATAATTTTTATTTTTTTTAGGAAACAGAACATGAATATAAAATTTAATTTCAATTATGTGTGCTAAGAAACCCTCCATCTAAATTGGTAAAATCTAATAATGGGAATGTGGTTCATGGATTTTGATTTCATACATTCCAATATGGTAAATCATTTATGTAAATGAATAGTGGTATTTTTAAAAAATTATCTCATTATAATGAAATGTAAGATGAAATTTATTGTATGTTAGAAGGAATGATTGAGTTATGTAATTTAAGAGCAGTTGTATACCAATGTTTGACTATCAATGGTTTGATACTAATTGAGGTTTGAGATTTCATCCATGATACTGAGTCATTGATATTAAATATAAAAATATTCTTGCCTCTAAAGAATAGTTTATGTTGGAACATTATGTTTATTATGAAAATCATAATGTTGTTTCAAGATAATTAAATTAGAGGTGGAGTGTAATAAAAATGAAATATCATGTCAATCATTTTTTTTAAATGTAAATGGATCCGTTGAAGTGAAACAATGAATATTTTCAAGAAACTCCCCAAAATATATCTCCTAATTGAATAGATATAAATATTGACGATGAATCACCTTAGTTAAGGGATTGTGATATTATTAATGTTATTGAAGTAATAATGGATAATGAAAGTAAATGTCCAATTCAATTTGATTATGTTGTAGATAAAGATGATGAAATTTCTATCGATGATGATGAGGATAATTATAGGGAATGATGTATTAAATTAAAGTATTTATTATTTTTTATATTTGATAATCGTGTTAAAAATTATTTACTAGTAATAGTTTTTTTCATAGGGATGAATATATTCCCATTTATCTATTCTATTCCCTCATTGATACTAATATTTATTATTTTTTAAAATTTTATATATGTATTATAAAAATTTTAAATGTAGTAATATTATATTCTAAAAGATATTTATTATTATATAATATTTTATGTCAATATTAACAATTAATTATTTTTAATTTTATAATATTCTGGTATTTTTTTCATGGTAATTATTATACTCAAGTATTAATAAGTTTTTTATATTTTATATATGTATTGTTAATTATTTTCATGTAATATTATTATATTGTTGTATTTATTAGTTTTTTATATTTTATATCCATGTTAAAAACTTTTTTATTGATAAAATTATTATTTTTAGATGTCCATAGATGCTCCGAAAGATCTATTTCATTCTATCACTGATGACATACCTCCCAATGATGAGCTTGATTCATATGACATGTAGGATATTCATATAGCATCATGTATTCAAAGAGGGTGTGTGTTTACTAGATTGATGAATTCAGACCCTATTCTAGAAATATTTACATCTCTTTATATTGATTTGTATGAATGGAGGTATGTTCAACTTATTAAGGTATTTGTTTTATATTTAATTTTTTTATTAATTTTGGTAATAATATTATTTTTATTTGTTATAATTTTTATAGTTTTTTACATTTAGATAATTGTTAGGAAAGTAGAACAATGTGAAATTATTCTCCTACACCATGTGTTTCATATGATTGGGTTCCCATTATTGTTCGATAGCAGATGTTTGGCCAAAAGATTATATGTTAATAAATAATATAATTTATTTTAAATTTATTTCATTAGTAATTTTTTTATTTGTCTTGTAAAATTTTTGGTCACTTATTGAAGATAACATTAAAGCTCATATCTTCCAGGCATGAGATATTTGTACAAATGAATGTATTCATCTTTTATTACTCAATTAGATAAATAGATCCATGTATAGTGTTTTTCCTACTATTTGCATCCAATCATAATTCTCTCATGTATTAGACTATATCTCAAATCAGGTATTACATGGATTGTTGTCCTAATAAATAGGGCAGACTTTTGGGAAGAGTTCATTATCTGGGTTTCAGAATTTGGTGAGGTAGGATGTCACACATAGGGTCGGGAGTAATACATTTGGTATACACTGACGAAATGTGGAAAATATTATTATTTATTAACATTTATACTCATTAAATGTAATTTTTTTTATATTATACAATCATCTATTGACCATTATATTATATAATTAATTGTTTTTGTGAATTTTTACACTAATCCTTGTACATGATAAATTATCAGTGAAATATAACACCCGATTTTTGTTTGTATTATTTTTAAACACATATATTAATTTTAATTTTATTTGGATTTCTAATAATATTTGAATGAAAAATATAGGGATTTGAATTATCATTCATGAGAGATTCTAGTAGATATTAAAGCATATTCCACTTGCGATTTTGATTTTGATACAGATACCTGGATACATGAGACTTTGCATAATGTCAATAAACATCGGGTGACCTGTATTGGTACATGATTGAAACCAACTAGTTACTATGGATCATATATGATATAATTAGAAAAATCAAAGTGTTCTCATATAGAGTCTTCATTTTGGTCTAGTTTACTATATGATGATTGTGAGTCAAAGATGAGATGATACCGCAAATTTTTACAGAGTGAGAGTATGTGTATGAGAAGTAGCATCAAAGATATGAGTAGATGTTGGAGTTAATGAAATATCATTTATGTGGTGTTGGTATGGAGTTCCCCCCACCTATCACATTTGGTGATCCTCTATCTCTTGATACTAGTTTTTTGTTATTGTGAATTTTATGAATTTTTGTTTTGTAAATATATTCTGTGTGAAATGGTGTAACTATTCAATTCATGTTATTATTTTATATAATTTTTTAATTTAATTTTTAAATTGTTTTTTATTTTTGAAAAAATATTTAACTAATTCTGAAGGATCACCCAATCCATTTTAGTTATTTTAAAAAAAAAAATTTGAGGTGGAGTGGATTTACTAGGACAGATATTATTATTTGTGACAGGTTGTAACAAATAGTTTTTTTAAAAAAAACATCTGATATTATTTTCAATTTGAATGGAGGTTTTTCAAAACAAAATCCATACGATATCATAATACAAATAACCATGTATGGAACACCATTTGTTCAAGGGTCATTTTTAAAATAATCTCATCATAAATTAATTTTAGGTACTATACACTATCAGAAAAAGACCATCACAAAATAATTAAATTCCAATTGTTTCATTAAACATTATAAAGGATATGATATAATATTTACCATGGATTTGATAGGGTAAACCTAAGGTGTGATAAATGGAAAATAATTTGTCATGATTTAGAAGTCCTATGAATGATTTTTCATTATTATATGATTTATTGTAATGATTACTGTATCTCACGCTATTATTTTTTAGTCCATGACTGGAAGTAAGAGGAATCATGTTAATACTGAACATGATATAAATGTGATGATTATCCTCATCGGAACCCAAATAAAATGGGACATGGATTGAAAAACCATGTTATTATGAATAACCAACTATATTGATATATGGTTAAAAACCATAACGTGGGTGAGTTTCCTAACACACCTAATAATATAAAAATAAAGTTTTATGTATGTTAAATTAATGAACGCCATAGAAGAAAGAATATTGTACTCCATTAATGATGGCAGTGTGGGAAGAAAAACCTAAGTAAATGTATCAAAGTAATATGATGATGTTTTATTTGGGTAAAATAATGGAATATAGAAATTAATTACCATGGAATAAATAATAGTTATATGGATGAAAATAAATTAAATCAAACGGTACAATTTATAATTCAATGACTTATGTGTGGGGAACTTGAGAATTATCAGATTTGATTCCCCAATCCAAAGACCAAATCTTATACCAAGGAAGGGTCTATGATATATAGATATCTGAAGTGGATTATGATGGATAAGTCACAATTATTCTCTAATCTAGAGTTAGGGATGTCATGATGAAGTTCAAAAAAATATAACCTCTGAATGTCTTATTATTCATCCCTAAGTATAATTTTAATGCAATTTTGAGCATTATTTATCTCTCTCTATATAGATTCCAAATAAATATCTAGAATAAATAAATCAAATTTTTTTATTCTAAATCAAAAAATTATTATATGTTAGTGTGAGTATGAAAATGAATTTACAATAGAAATTGTATGGGTATCAGTTCATATTCGTAAGGGGTATTAATCTAATATGGTTGGGGAGAAAGTTAGAAATGAAGACATTTATATTATGAAGGAGTTTCTTTATATATTTACAAAAGTCTTTCATTGTCTTCCATTGAATCATAATTTTGAGATTTCAAGAAAACACATACACGATGTCATGCCTACTTCATAGAATACATATAGAATGGCTTTAATTGAGTTACTGGAAATGTATAAGAATGTCTAAGAGAATGTGTTTATGATATTCTTTTAGTTAACTGAATGACCAAGGAATACGCCTATTATATTTGTAAAAAAATATAGATAAATTCTATTCTCTATTTATTATTAGGAACATAATAAGATCATGATCAAGAATATGTATCTTTGACATAGTATTGAAAACAAATGGCCAAATTTATGACAAACCATTTCAATAATAAACTTTATTTAATGGTATATTAAATAAAGGTACCAATTATAAAATGAAAAAAAGATTATTATATCTAGTGTCTTTGGGAATTTAGGTACATAGAAAATAATCCTGATACATGGATAAAACAACACTAATGAATATTTCCTTAACATGATCTTAAAATTTAATTTCACTTAAAACTACATGGGATAATGTGGGGAGATTCATATGAATGAGGTGAGATATAAAGCCCAGTAATGGAATAAAAAAATAATAGAATAAGGTAAATAAGTACATGTAAGACAAGATACATATCAAGGTAACATAATATGGGTGATAGTCAGAATATTAAACAATAATGCATGATATAAAATAATAGAATAAAGGCTATATAGGAATGTAGTGAAAACATTAAACATGGAATCATAAACATAGGTCAATTATAACAACTTTAAAATGTTAACATTGTGTAAAAAATCCAGAAAATGGATCATTTTTACTCCATATTCTCATATATGATGTCTCATGAGATTAAAACATTACCCAACGCCTTGGAGTGCTATTTAGGATCACCCATAATTTTTATATCTTGTACATGCATAAGTATAAAATATAGAACATAAAATATAATATTTCTTTCATCAATTTTAATCCCATGTTCAAGGATTTCAGGTTATATAAATGGATGTCCCGAATAAATGTTGGATAGGTATATCTATGTGAATACTCATAACTGGAAAACAACAATGGGTATTCACAACAAAAATGTTTGGCATGAATGAAACACATGATAATTTCTGTAGCATAATGGGGGTATATAGAGATTCATAGAAGGTATAATTAGAGTGAAAGGGGTATATCATTACTTGGAAATCATAAGGATGATATGATGGATGTGTGAAAATGTATACCAACATACATTATTGGAACAAATGAATAATATAAATTATGTTTCTTGATTAATGAAGATAAGGATATGATCCCAAACCATGAGATTGTGTTTTGAAAAGATTGGTAAGGTCATTGTAAGAGCATATAGACACCTTATGAGGACTCCTGAAAGGTAAGGGAACAGTAATTTCATTATCCAAGAGTTTTTATTGAATATAAATTGGATTTTGGTGGGGTTTATATGAAAAAATGGAGGATAATTCTTCATTAATTTCCAAACATAGGTTTTGAACACTATATGTTAAAGTAATAATAATAATAAACATTCCTACGTTTCAACTAATGTGAAGTGTTTTTAATAATTTAACAAGTTCGAAAATTTATATCATTAAAATAATTCCTTTACTGATGTATAAGTGAGTCATGTTTACAATGAATTGATTTTAAAGACATAAAATATAATACCAGTTTTAGATAATTCATTATGGGTTTGAAAAATTAATCAAATAAACCTCAAAAAACAATATTATAAAATGTAAATATTTATTTGGTCATGTATACCTTTTAAGGAAAATATTTTATTACCACGGGTTCATTATGATGTCATAATACACATTATATATTCATATTGTATTTAATTTTACACAAAAATATAACTACCTCAAAAAACCATATAATAACATCACTATTGACTAATTTCAATGTGATGGTTTTGTAAAAAATATTTTATTTATCAAAATAATTTTCTATATATTATAACTTACACCAATTTTTTTTTTGAAAAATACTAGATTTTATAATAAAAAAAATTAGCCTTATAAAAATTATTTTTAACATTAAAAAATTATATTATCATTTATATTTAATAAATATTATTTCATTAAAATATTTTACTAAAATATTATTTATTCCAAAAATTCATGAATTAGTTAAAATAGGATGTCTTGACTAAAACCATACATTTCCTAATATACAATTTCTGTTTCAACATATCATAATCTAATTTTTTCAATCTCATTATTTTGTATTTTATAAAGGCGTATAAAAAAGAGATAAATAAAATAATTTTTTTTTATATGAAAATATATAAATTCATACTATTGGGGTCTCGAAACATATCACTTTATTACACATGTGAATTCCCTTAAGGTGAGGTGTGTGATGGTGAGATTTTCTTAGGGTGGTTTGTCCTATATGGTCTGAGCTTTGATCTCATCCAGCTTGAAAATCTCATATAAATTGTTCCATTCATTTTTTAGATTTGAATCTTGTCTTGGGATTGATCAAGGGTAAATCCAATTTATTCGATATCTCTGGGGAGCTATCGTAAATGGGATTTATAGGGTATGATTGTACTGGTTGAGGCCACAACTTCTTCTATCTTTGTCAATTCGACTATATCAAAACACTTTATATAAACTATCCATATGATAATTGGTAAATGACTATATTATCAATGGTTATGTTTTTTAAGGTATTTTTAAATTTTATAGACCATATGATAATCCAAAAAAACTGAAGTCTTGCATATGTTTTTTATAACTTCATTAATTGATAAGGTATTTACTCATTGAGAGAGGTAATATCATTTAGAAATTATTGAGTCATTACATTACTACTCCCTTTTAAAACTTCACCGTTAAAATATTCATATCATACTCTAAAAAATGTGAGGTTACATTTCTTTCATTTCCTTTTCTAGTTCCCATGTTTCTTCCTCAAACTTATAGTTCCACAAAAACACTTTGACAATGTGAGTCGATTTTTTTCGTAGAACCTTGTCCCTATGTTAAATTATCTCCTTCATCTTATCCTCATTTTAATGATTATTCTCCAATGTAATATCCTCTAGATTCATTAATGTGAGTTATCTATTATATACATTCCTAAGAGAGATACACAAAATACATAACGTACTTGAGACAGTTTAGGTGGGAGTGCTAATTGAGAGTCCACCTCTCTAATGTAGTCAAGGACCTCAAAGGGTCTGACGTATCTTATACTAAGATTTACCTTCTTCCCGAAACTCATGACTTTATTCCTTGGTATTATATATAGTAATTGTTTATCTCCATCCTCAATCATTAGATTACATATATGATTATATGCAGATATATTCTATCATCTTTGGTGGATTTCATATAATGTGGAATGGTTTTATCCTTCTCTATCATCTCATGGATAAGAACTGGTCCCATCTTCTTATGCTCTCCAACTTCATCCCAACATATTGGAGTCTGACAACTCTTACCATGAATATCCTTATAAGGATCCATTTAAATGGTATAATGGAAACTGTTGTTATATGGAAAATCTAATGGGGGAAGTTATTGGTCCCTAAATCCTTGAAAATACATTGAACATGATCTCAACATATACTCTAATGTTTGAAATCTACATTCAGATAGACTATCATTGTGAGGGTGATAAATATTGTTGAAGCTCTATTCTGTATGCAATGTTTTCTAAAAAAGTCTACAAATCCTTGAGTTAAACCTCAAATCTTGATTAGAAACAACAGTGAGTGGAACTCCATGTAGTATTACCCCATCTCTTATATAAATATTGGATAGCTGGTCAGGAGATAAATATTCCTTGGGAAAATGAAATGTGATGACTAGGTAAGATGATATATTATCACCTATATGTTTTTATTTCCGTTAGTTTTCCAGAAAAGTACTATGATGAAATTGATGAATATTTTTTCACATTTTCATACTGGTATGTGAAATGGTTAAATCAAACCCTTAGTATTCTATCATTCTTCCATGACTAGTTGGCATACCTAACATTTATATAGAAACTCCATAATCTCCTTCATCATGTTATCCCAAAATAATTTTTTCTTCTCATATGTATATATATTATTGTTTCTTAGATGAATGGGGGAGGATCAAATATGTGAATCATCCCAAATTTCCCTCTTCAGTTCTAGTTTTTATGGGACACATAACTTTGTTTCAAACCTTATAACTACTTCTTTTTCAAATTTCAACACTAGAATATTTATAACCTTCTTTGGTAGCACCTCACCATCTTTATGGGTCTCATTGGTCCTATCAGGAATGATTGGTTGAGAATTTTTTTTGAGAAAGGTCCGATGATGATTCTTTTATTATTCACATATCCATAATTTATATGTTAAAAAAATATTGGATCTGTTCTAATCCTTATCATCAATAGGGTTGTGGGATCTTTTATGCTCACAACATCTAATACTTGGTTTTCTTACTTAGAATGGTAAAGAATTTAACAATCATAAACCTTGATTATCTCTAACCCCTATCATTTGTGTATATTAATATTTTTTTTGAATATGGAATTTATTCTATTATCATATCTATATATTTCACTCTATTCTTTACAAAGGTAATGTCACCAAACCCTCAATGTGACGATCATTGTTGTAACATACCATTATTCTTTTCATGTACTCCATTTGTGCATCCATTTTTTTCATCCTTGTTTATGTGTGTTTTTTGGGATTCTTGAGAATGGAGAGCCTTTGATGGGGTAAATTACATAATGTTTTTGGATTTATATCTGTTTGAATTATTTGTGTTTGGATATAAATGAGTTAATCAATTTTAGTTTTTCTTCCCATGTTTAAAGAATGTTCCTGATGTTTTTTTTGTTTTTCTATAGATAACTGGGGATTTTTCTATCTTCTAGGTGATTACACACTGTGGAATGTGATTACAAACTTTGTAATGGTCATCTGGAAAGATAATTGTTTTTAAATGGGTTTTCTTTAAAATTAGATATGTTCTCAATTTGAAAAAAAATTCAAAACAAAAAACAGTTATTATTAGATTTGGAAAATGTTTTAAAAATATTGAGAATGGTCTGGAAATGTAATTTGAAAATCTTGAAGCATTGGGAACCTTATGTATATTATGAAATATTAATTGGCATCCTTAGTGTTTATGGAACCAGTAGTAGTTATTTTGTTGATTTGGATAGACTATGGAAAGACTAGTTATTGGTTCAATCCAACATTTGGACATATTTATGTTCTTTTATTTCTAGTATATATTTTTCTATAGGCTTTCACATGAATGATAGTGTTCTTATTAATTAATAGATTTTTTATCACATCATGGGTTTATTTCGTAGATTGTTTCTCATGATTTTTTTATATGAGGTTCTATCAAATGGGTACACATGATGTTATTTCGTGGATATATGTTTTCTTTCTTTCCATTGGATTCATGGAAATGATTTTTTGACATCCTAAACCCGAATACCACTTTATAGGTTCCCTAATCCCTATAGGGCACGTCACCTCAAATGAATCTCCCCAAACTCTATAGGCTGTTAACCAGTAGTGAGGGCCTAGGGTGTGTTTGTGGTAAGATTATTCCCTCATTACTAGAGTGTAGCACAACAGATAAATATAGAATAATTTATGTAGAGGAGAAAAATTAAGTAAACAATAGGCACAATGGAATACATACAACAATAACAATAACTAAATAAACAAAAATAATTGATGATGATATTTAATTTCACTAGAAAACTAGAAAACATTAGTTCATGATAATAGGAATAACAAGAACCACAATGGCATTAAGGTGATCAAAAGACTATACCAAGCATCCTGACCTCGACTCAGACATCTACTATCAAGCTCCTTCTTAAAAGGAAATAAATCAAGTGTTCAAAGTCATATGGTTCCCTTTATCAACAACTACATTCACATAGTCTTCCTTAGGTACCAAACAGCTCTGGGATAGGGTGTGAGATAAATCTCAGTGGGCACCACCAACTGTGTCTATAACATTCTTCTCGTTTAATGGATATGTAATAGTGTGAAAGCATACATATATAACATAAAGTAGTAAAATGTAAATTAATACACAAGTAACTTATTAATCCCTCGACTAGTGTGTGAACTTGTAAACATCATTTTTTTGTTCTAGTTTATAAATATGTCACATATTAAAAATAGTGATGGTTCAAAGAAGTAACAAGGAAACCTCTAATTATATTTAATAATGAATTTCTAAGGTAATAACCAAGACAAAATAGACCTCAAGGGTATCCAACTCAATAATGACTATATACTAGAAATGGAGTATGAGTGTAATCCAATAAACATAGTCCAAATAATTCCATAATAAAAATTCTAATGAGTCCAAGGTGTTCATCCAAGGTAAAACAAGGCAAAGCAATGGATATGCCTGATAGGCATTAATTATGGCACAAAAATGTCAATTTTTTATCCAAGGAGTGTATCTATGGCATCCTATAATAATATTGAAGGGATCCTATGGTTTTATATTGTGCATCAAAAGATAGACAATAATTGGGTTCAATGTGAGTCTTAAAGAATGGAAGATGCATCCTTGAATTAGAATCGGGTTCCCAAGTGCTCAAGGCATTCCATATGAAAATCATGGTGAGATTGAGTCAAGAAACTCTTATTTGATAATGAGGTCATATAATATTTCATAATTTCAATCCATTACCTTTCAATAGCATGAAGTGTCAAATTGAGCATGTGGTCATTTAATCAAGTCTTAATTAATCAATAAGTCCATTTGTTTCTAGCGATTAATTTTATTATTGTGACAAGGCCAAGTATCATCAAAGCATTCATTTATTCTATATATAGAATTTTAAAAAATAGAGGTTGGCTATTCAACCTTCCATTAACATGGTATGGGGTTTTGTAGACATGAAATCTAATATTGAATTATATTTAAAAAGGTCAAGTCATATACTTAGTATACTTTCCAATTTCCATTTAGCATTACTTTATCAGTTTTATGTACGTACCGTAGGCAGGACAAATGGTGAGCATACATGGTACTTTCCATTATTAAATTAAAATTTTAAATCAATTTATTTAATTTAGAAAATCTTTCCTTCAAATGGTTCAAGCCAAGGAACACCCGAGCAACAGCTCAAACATGTCAAAACACTAAGATGAGAATTTTGGGGAAAATCCTAAAATGGATTCATGGATTTATTAGTGTGAAAACTAAAAAATAATCACATATTTCAAAATAGAATAACCAAATGTTTCAAATGATATTATGAATGGCATATAAATTCAGCAAATAGAACACAATGAAATTTACATACCACGCACAACAATTCCTAAATCAACAATCTTCAGGGATGCATTATAGACAACCCACAATAAGATTGTATGAATCTCCTCCCCTCGTATCAACCAATGATTCGTATTGGAATGGAGTATATCTAAGAGAAGAGTAAAAATTATCACACCATGATGACTAGGTCGAGATCACGAGAGAATAAGAATGACTCAAATGGACTCAATTACTTACTGTTGCACATCCAATGTGACAAAAAAAGATTGAAGGGATCTCAGATGAAGGAGATATCTTGATCCTTAGATTATGTCTTTAAAAGCTAAAAAGGGAGAAAATAGAGGTTCTTCTACTAGAATTTTGATTTGGGAAGAAGGAAAGTTTAATAAGATCCTTATTGTTGAAATGGTAAAATAAAAAAAAATTAGCATGTTCATAGATTGGCAGAATTCTTTTCCAAACGATGCACCAAAAATATACGGGAAACTGTAGGAAGGGGAATACCTCCTGGTTAGGATGAACGGTTAGGTGAAAAATGAACCAATCGTGAATAACGGCTCTAAACAAAAATGCATGAACCACAGAGTTATATCTAACCATTCACCCGGCCAATGTGGTTTACTCTAACCGTGTGATAGGTCAACTTTTCCCCAAAAGATGGGTTTTGAGATCTGAATAATCCTCAGACACCCTTGATACCTTTGATAACCCACTAGTCAAACATATTAAGTCCAAAATAAATAATCATAGTAAATTTTAAAGGATGTATACTTGATTGAATAATAGTGTACTTACTATCTTACCCCCTTAAAAGAAATCATCCATGTGTACACCTTCCAAGGGTGGTGAACCACTATCTTAGAACTGCTTCTTCCACATGGTACATATTCCAACCTCACACTCCCATGTCTCATCCTACATGTGGTTGTGATACCATAACACCCACACAAGAGGGGAATACTAACCTCAGAGAGACTTTGTGATCCGGTCAATGATGTGTACTAGATAATCCCCAAAGGTAACATCAGCTTCTAACTTAACTTCCTTGGGATCAAACGAATGAGACAGGTCTGCAAGATATTGCTGAATCTGTGAAGCATATAAGACATTATTAATTTCATGGTATCTATGAGGTAATAAAAACTGATAGGTTACCTGTCTGGATCGCCCAAAAATATCAAACGGTCTTACATAATGATTTGATAGATTCCCTTTCTTCTAGAACATTATATTCCTTATACTATGAAATATACAAAGGAAAACATAATCCCCATCCTTGAACCCTAGTGGTTGACAAAGAAAATCATCATAAGAATATTGTATAGGATGAGTAGAATTCATACACTTTCTAATGAGAAAAACTTACTCCGAAGACTCCTAAATGAGATGTTGACCTAGTTTGGCTACCTCACCAACCTCAATCCAGAACATGGGTGAATAGAATGACATACCTTATAGGGCCTCAAAAGATCCATTTGAATTCTCACCTAAAAGATGTTATTATAGAAAAACACAATGAGAAGGGTATGATTCTCCCATGAAATGATGAAATCAAGTATATGTGCTCAAATAATATCATAGAGAACCAATATTTTTCTTTTTGATTGTCCATTAGTCTAAGGTTGAAAATTTGTGCTTAGAAGCACCTATGTTTCCCTTGATTTCTATAATCCCTACCAAAACCTTGATGTTAAACCGAATTCTATATCTGAAATGATAGTATGATGGAGGCCATGGATTCATATAATCTCATGAACATATATTCCTCCCATATCATTAACTGATAATGTCTCCCAAATGGGAATAGAGTGATCCACTTTCACCAGCCTGTCAATGACAACCCATACTGCATCGCTACTTTTACGAGACCTAGGTAACCCTCTACAATGTCCATAGATACAAATTCCCATTTATATTTCAAGACTAGAAGATGTTGTAACAAAACTGTAGGTATCCAATTCTCTTCCTTCACCTACTGATAGGTGGAACACCGAATGTTAAAGCCTATTATCTAATGCTTCATTGCGGATCACCAATATTAGAATCTCATATCGCAATACCTCTTGTAGATACCTAGATTAACATCCCACTAAGAAGTGTGAGACTCTTCCATAAACTTCTCTCTCGTATATATATGAACCGAGCCATTCCTAGGAATAAACAGGATGTCATCTTTGTCCACAGACTAATCTAGAGGCTGGTTATCTCCCGATTTACTCTCATGCAGAACCAAGACCTCGGGATCTGAAAATTGTTTAACCATTACCCTCTAAAGGAGGGAAGAGTTCACTATCAAATATAAGAGGTAATAATACATTCTAATATCATGAAACTCCATATGTATCTTATAAAATAGGTCCATTAACATCCTTTCATCACTGGTTTCCTGTACGACATGTACTTGAGTTTTCAGAAATTGCACATCCACAACTACATTTCCCTTCTCAAGAATATAAGCAAGCATAAAATCAATTGATTTTATATATTTGACACATGTTTATTGTCTGAGGTTCAATTCAAACTGAGTAAATACAAATTTTAGGCACTTATGGTCTCTGTACACCACAAAGAGCTCACCTATCATAGAGAGTCCCCAACAACGTAAGGCATGGACAACTGATTCTAGCTCAAGGTCATGTGTTCAGTAATTTTTCTAATGAGGCCACATATTTTGATATCCATATACAATTAATCTATAATCCTGAATAAACAATGCTCTATGTATGATGCCAGATGCATTGTAGAAGATGGTGTAACCTCTGCCTGGAACAACCAAAATCCTAAAAGTTATTGAGACAAGGCTCTCTTTTAGCTTCTCAAAGGAATTATTGCATACTTATGACCATAAGAACATGATACCCATCTTTGTATGTTTAGTGTGAGGTGAAGAAATACATGGGAATTCCTGTATGAAATCCATGTAATATCCCCCCATCCCTAATAAACAATATATATCAAACATGTTCTTGGGATCCTCCGAAGAAACTACACCACTAACCTTTTCTAAGTCAATAGATACTCCTAATTCTGATATTATATGACCCAAGAAGTGAAATTTTATATCCAAAATAGGCACTTATCGATATTGGCCTAATGATGGTGGTCTCTTAGTGTACTTAGAATGATCTCCAGATGATTGGATGGGTCATTATGAGTGTGAGAATACACCAAGATGGAATCCACAAATACAATGATAAATTAATTGAGATAGGGGTGGAAAACCCTATTCACTAGAGACATGAAAATATTTGGTGTGTTTGTAATACCAAATGAATAAACAATGTACTCATACAGACCATACCTATTACAGAAATATATACAAGGTATGTTGGATGGCCTAACTCACACTTGGTGATATCCCAATAATTGTTCTATATTAGAGATGACCCTAGCTCCTCAGATCTAGTTGAAGATATCATCTATTTTTTGTAGTAGAAATCGGTTCTTCACTGAAATCTAGTCCAACCTTCTGTAATCGATACATAGACGTAAGGTTCCATCTTCTTTCATGGTGAAAAGAATTGGTGAACCCCAAGATGATATACTGGGTCGGGTAAAATCATTGGCATTTAAATTCTCTAACTACCACTAGAGCTCTTGAAGCTATATAGGTTCCTTCTTATATACAAGAATTGACACTATAGATGATCCTGGAATAAGATTCATTGTAAACTCTACCTATCTTTTAGGAGGTAAGCCATAAAAAATATCGAGAAAGACGTCCTTGAAATGATTCACTACTGGAGGGAAATCATCTTGACATAATCCCTAATCCCCCATGAATATTTTTCCAATATTGTTGGTCACTCCACATATCCAATGATGCTATAGTCCCACTATTCCAGGATGGATATCCCATTCAACCTTATATAGATAACTATTGCCCTCTGGTGATGTAAACTATAACCTACAGTGATAGAATTGTAGAAAAGAATGGTACTAAAAAAACCAATCCATCTTAAGAATAACATAGAATCCTATCTTCGCATTAATTAAGAGGTTCTTCAAGAAAGGGTAATTTCCTAACTCAATGGGACAATCCCTACATTGGCGTATGCCCTCTAACTGCACATCGAAAAGTGTGTCTATGGTCATTACACCATAGTAATATTGTACCTCAAGTCTAAGATGTTCCATGATAGATATGGAGATAAAATCATTCAAAGTACATATATCAAATAATGTAGATACTATAGTACATTCCACTAGAATTTTACATTATAATTAAATGGTATCATGGCCTAATACTTGGATATTTTCCATAGATCATTCAACTAGCCTTATCCATGAACCTATGTAATAGTAGAACAACCATGATCAAAACCATTCTGTTGGTGCTTCTGGTGACCAGAAGTCTTAATACAGTAGCCAAGAGTTCCTCCTCAGCCAGTCTTGTTAGTTCTATTACAACTCCCTACATGATGTCGTATACAATAACCCACTCTTGAAAGTGGATATGGTGTAGATCCTTTTCCACTCGGAGCTGGTGGAATGGTCCTACAGAATATCTAATGATTCCTCATATGATTGCAAGCTTGGAACTTCATTAGGACACTATCACAATGAGTCTCCAAGTTCCCCCGTTATCTACACTAATGAAACACCATGGATTTATCAATATAGATACTCTGGTTGTCAATTTCCTAACAATAATCCTCAAGGGAAGGATTCTTGACATTAGAAGAACTACTAGCATGACACGACATGGGTTACTCTATGCCCAGAACTGTTACCGTCCCTCATGTTTTGCTCAGTTATAAGATCCTAATTGAATATTTCAGGAAAATTAGGTAGAATAATGACATTCTCCTTCATATGGATGGCATACTGTGTCATGTCCTCAAAAAATCATGAATGAAAAATCTCATCACCAACTAGAAGCAGTGAAAAGCATTGTAACTCAATGAAATGTGATGAATATACTATAATAAACATAGAAACCTTCTCGAGATGCATGAATTATCAATTTTAATCATCTCTCAGAATATGATGAATGAATTGGTCCAAGAAGGTTGTCTTGAAATCAATCCATATCATTCCCTAATGATGACCATCCTATGTAATAACATCCCACTAGCGCTTGGCCAAATTCCAAAGCATGTTTGTGGAAAGATCAACCATTCTCTCTGGAAGATTCTCTAGATTCTCATTGATAGGAAATGTAGCCTATATAAAACACATAGTAGCTTGTGGACCTCCATACCCTAAGAATGTTGAAGGATTCTACTACTAGAACTCGTGAGTCAGATCATCAATCGTAGGTGCAACTCATGAAGCACAAAGCATGGACTACATCATACGTAAGAAATAATCATGAACATGGGAATCAATACATGTATCAGGTATAATAGTTAGGGCCTCAATTGAAACACATAAATGTGAGACTATAATTTTAGGTCCCACCATATTTGATGAATGGTCTTCGCCACCTTCTTGGAATATGATATGAGGATTTCGTGGCGGCATTAGTCTACAAATAAAAAATAACACAGCTCGGAACAAGTATTAAGTAGGTATATAGAATCACTAAAATAACTGATGACGATATGTCAAGTCACAGGAAAACTAGAAAACCTGGGTACAAGATAGTAGGCAGAAAATTGTCCATAAAATAATAAAAGAAATAAAAATAATGTCTCAAGAATCCTGAGCATAGCTCAGTCATCTAATATCATGCTCCATCCTAAATAGCATGAAATCATGTGTTCAAAGATGAATTCTTCCCTTTTCCAACACCATCGTTCATGTAATCTACCTCTAGTACAGAATTATACCTGAAGAGTGTGTGAGAAAAATCTAAATGGTCCACCACCAATTGTAACTCCCTGACCCTAGTTACCCAGTGTTGGTGCATTATTTTAATAAATTGGCACGATTACAAGGAATCTAGTCCTGAAGGACCAATCAGTTTAGTAGTCTTGGAAAATAGATTACATACATGACTGTTACATTACACTTTACAATATAAAACATGACATAAATAGTCCTTTATGAATGCCATTATTCTCTTAGTTTAACCCGACATATCAATCACAATACACTTCTTGGAATCCTGGAAAAAATAAAACATAGAAAGGGGCGAGATCAAACTCTCAGTAAGGGTAATAAATAAAGTGGAAAATAACATAAATATTAATCATGGTGAATAATTGAAACTGCATGCCTTTACCAACAATAAACATGCATACATTTATGGAAATAATATGAGCTGAGTAAATAATGCCACAATAAATCATACTCATAGGTATTCTACTAGTCGAATGACCACCTGAACCATTAATATTATTTCCATAATGAGGGAATTTATAATTCCAGACATTCTAAAACATTTAGTCAAGGCATCAGACAAGATTTCTAAAAATGATTAATGCCTCAGCCAAAACCATAAATCAATTTGGGAAAGGGTCTCGGCCAATTCGACGTCTAATTGTCTCATGAGACCTACCGATGCATCGAGGAGCTATAGAAGGGTCCACCTGTCATATACTATGTCCAATACATTCTTCATATGAAAAGGTTGGAAAATAACATTAACATTTTTATAAGAACTAGGATATAAAATGTCAATACGTTAACCATAAAACATGAATGGTATTAAAATAACACATTCACAGTCAAACATATCACAAAACCTTCAATACAATATAGATGTTTTGTATCATAATAAATAAACCTCAAAAAAAGTTTAAAATATATTAAAGGATTTGACATAGAAGGAAATGATTTTTAAAACCCTTTGATTTAAATATCCCTTTTCATGAAAACATTTAAAAGCCACACAATTTAAAAGGAAGACATTTAAATACACTTTTGAATCAAAGTGTCCAATACCACTTTGAAACATTTTAAGGTAATTAACATTTTAAAAGATTTATGTCCATTTAAATTAATCCTTAAAACCATTTTGCAAACACATGCATTAATGAAAATGTTTTAGAAGAATAAATCATTAAAACATTTAAAATTATGTTGACATAGATGAAATTAAAACAATTTGAGAGAAATATCCTTTTTTGAAATAATTTAAGAGTCACATAATTATAAAAGAAAACAATTACTTTGAAAAAAAATTATAAGATTGTAAGGGATGCTTCGACGATTTTATAATGGCATAAAATATCCGCACCCACCATATAATATAAAAAATATATTCTTACCTTAATTTTTTCGAAAAGGTTAAAAGGGCCTTGTTTGGAAAAAAAATAGAAAGATTACATTATAAACATATTATAAAAGGTCAAACAGGGGTATAAATGACATTAAACCATAGTCTGTAAAATAGTAATAGTGATTTGAAATACATTTTTAAGAATCATTTATGTGGATGATAAAGAGGTCGCAGTAGATAATTATGCATAAACAACCTCGGATAATGAAGAGATTGTGAAATAAACTCTTACCTTGTAATTTTCCTTTGTAGAGGGTAGGTTAACCTCCTGTATAATGGTGAAATGTTTGTTATTAAATTATTCAAGAATCATATGAATTAATATGATATCATATATGATCTTTTAACATTTCCTTGTTGATAATATCTTAGTATTATCGTCGTTTCGGGTGATAAGATATCCATTTTTCTTTGTATTCATTGTTATTTGAGTCATAATCATTATGTATGGGATGTATCATAATAATAACCAGAATGATATCAAATATTTAAACATTATTTTTATCAATCAAATGAAAATTATTCTTGAATGGATACGATGGGGAATGATTCACATCGCGTTTTTGGAGACGGTAGTCCGTACGTACGCACAAGCGACAATATTATTCTTTTGATATTAAATAATATATAATTGAATGTTTTATCATATATAAAGAATCATTATCATGTTATGTTTATTATTTAAATCAGTTACACATCATTATTATACTCATCCAAATTATAATGTTCTGAATAACAGTTACACCACGACTTGGAGACAGTAGGTCGTACGTACGCACATATGGTGACAGTAATTAAAAGGATTGATAGAATAATGAATATGGTTGTACCATATTTTTAATAACATCATAGTATAATTAAGATACTGGAGTTATTATTTTAGAATGGAAATAACAAATAAAGAAGAAGTGGAAGAAGAAATGAACATGAAAGAGGGTGGTGAAATCATTACCTCTTCTACGGGTTCTTTTTTTTGATTTGATCAAACGGGATCCTTAAGTTGGATTTTTGACTAAAGGAAGGCCTCTAAAATTAAGTGAGGGTGGTTGAGAGGATATATGTCTAGGGTTTTTCCTAACTAATAGGCTTTCAAGGTATGAAATTGAGAAAAGGGGGAGTGCCCTTTTATAAGAGGGGTGAGGGTTGTCTTAGAAAAAACATAAAATATTATTTTATAATAAATCCATATTCGGTTTTGAATGGCTCCAAACTGATTTATTTCAAGGATAGGGTAGAAATGGGTAGAAATGAACTCAAAAAATAGGGTTTATATCGGTTCGAGTCACTATATTAACCTTATCCTTTAGATTTAACTCTTAGTTAGTCAATTTGACATTTACCATGTCTCTTTGTATTTTTTTATTATTTAGCTAATAAAAATACTATAACTACCAATAGAACCTCAAGTGGTTAATTAATTACATACATATCATAATATAAGTCCTTTTTCTGATACTTGGATTTTTTAAGAATATTATATCAATTAATAATATAATATTTGTTTTAAAAACTCCTTTATGTCAATTTTGACACTGTTTAATAATTGATTTTTTTAAAGTCTTAATAACATTATTATTTCAAACAAAATTCATTAAATCAATCCTAAAATCTCATATTGACCAATAAAATTAGTTTATGGCATCAAAACATTCAAATTATATTTATCTTAACATTTATAATAACAATTATTTGATTCTTTCATTAATAATGAAAATATTGCATCATCATTGTGTCAAAAATAAATTTAATTATTAAATGTATAAAAATTATAATTAAAATACCATTATGTAGGAAATATTTTTTTATTTCTAATGAATAATTATAGTCAAAATGATAACATATATAACCCTATGTAAACATTGTTTTTCTAAATGATATATGCTTATGTCATTTTTGTATTTACTTTAACTTAATTAACATAAAGTGTCATTATCACTTACAAGTGGCTCCATGGAGTCCCAAAATCAACCCAAATATGTCCATGGTCGAACATGTATCATCCAATAGGGTTAGGACATGTTTTAGGTTAATTTAATATTATTATAATATTATTTTTTACCCTTATTTACCGGATTTACCCTTTAACCATGGTAAATAAAATATTTACCGAAGTAATTATTCAAAATGTCTAGAAATAAAAATTACTTATTTACACAATTTAAAAATACTTATTATAAATATGTAATACATTTTTCTAAATTCAAAACACATAAGTGGCAGAAAGTAATTTAAAATTAATTCCCATTGTCAAAACAAAAAGCGTGTTTTTAAGAAATAATAACTATCAAAAGATTGACACTTTCTTATGTCCATTTTAAATTTGAATTTATGTTCAATGACCAACATTGCATTAAATGGTAAAGATATAATCTAATTATACTTTAAAATCATTCAATTTCGTAATTTATCATTATTAATTATTTTGATTAAAAACATATTTTTAATTAAAATTTAGTAATTTTCACTTTTCATCAAAATATGAAAGTTATCAGAAAAGTACCAAAAATTCACCCTAATCTAATTTAGATATTCAGAATCAAAATATGAAGCCCATTTTTAATGTTAAAAGTTATAAAATTTCAAAAAGTGGGTATTACTATTCTTATCGGCTAGTTTGATTGGTTGTGGTGTATTAGAACTCGAAGTTGCGTACAACACACACTACTGTATTATTCCAAGAGAAGCATACCATGGAAGATTTGGGTGTTACATTCTCTCATCCTTCAATAAATTGCATCCTCACAATTTATTCTTGGTATTGGAAACATTGGGTTGACATTTCAAAATATCTTAGTTGAAATCCCACATCGAAAAATGGATTAATAAGGCCTCTATTTAAAATAAATAGTGGTAAGTATAAAGGTTACCAAAAATAACACATACTATGGTTCCATGTAAGAAAAAATGGATATGGAAGAGAAATATGACCATAAATATATAGTGGAGAGTGGTAGAGAACATGGCTATGAAAAGGCCAAAAATCACAAAGCCATAAATTTGTGATGATCTAAGGTACCATCTAAGACAATGTCTTTGTTCTAAGTTCCTTTTATTAATGTTGAGGAATTTATTTATCATATTGGCTAAGATCATAAAGAGATATACTTAATTTATAATTAGAGTTTTATCCATTATTAAATTTCAACCACAAACTCATCTTTCACCCCAAAACATAATACAACTCAAAAATAATCTATTTATACTAATCGTATATGGTTACAAATATAATGAAATTTTAATTCACATATTAGACACTTTAAAACAATAAACTACATTATACTGTTCATGAAATTCACGTAGTCCAGTGGTAGGTGATAAATCCCAATCTCACTATGGTTGTGTGTTTGATTCCCGCAGCTTTTTCTGACACAACGGGTTGTCACACAGTCTGCATTTTTTCCTTTTATAAAAATCCAAAAATAACATTTTAAACATAATACATTCCAACCATTAGACTTATCCAAAATACTTGCATGCAAACTCACAGTCCAAAATTTTTAAGGAAGTTAAACACAATGAAGATCCTCATTTCCATGTAATAACATGTGAACACCTTCATCATGTATTATTTTAAAACAAGGTATCATCCTGAATTACCATAAAACCTAATTTATTACATTCATGATCCCTTATTCTTTATAGAATAATGGAAATAATCATTCTATCCAAAAAAAATTTAAACTCCAATAATGAAAAATCATTAATCAGTTTCAAGGTAGTCAATAATTTCCAATATAATTTATTCAAATTAACAATCTCTTATTCCAAAATCACTACCACATTATCGAGACAATATGAAAGATTACCTTTCCCTCAACCATGTATTTTACTAAAAGTGGAGCTCACTATTAAGTTAATTTTATTAGAACCATATAATCTCAAATTCTCAATAAAATAGTAATGTAGTACAATCCTTATTTATCTCTATAATTCATATCACCAGTATATTATTGATACAACACTCAAATGAAATAAACCTATAATCATAACATAAGAACACTAGTCATTATTCTTCATCTGAGGTAGTATCATATCTTTATTATTATCCAATAGCATCATTTTGGGTATGCTCTGATGATTTGGATATTGGTTCACATAGTCTCCCAACTCTTTACAGATGAAGCATTGTACATTTGAAACTTTTTTCTGACCCTTGTAGTCATGTACCTGGTGTTCTTTTTCTCCACACTTATAACAAACTCCCTTTCCCTTTCAGGAAAGTTCCATGGTGTTTCTTCCCATAGTTGTCACATATAATAAAATTCTTCTTTTCCCTCTTCCCTTTATCTATATTTCTCTCTTCCATACTTTTCTTCTCTTACTTCCCTTTAAATCCAAAGGACTCAGAGAATTATTTACTTATCTTATTAGCACATGATACTATTTCTTCATATGTTGAGAAAACATGAGAGACCATTTCCCTTCTAAATGTATGTTTAATACTGTGGAAGATATGATCTTTCTTACACATTGGATCCTATGTATTACTAGAGTTGACATTCCTTCTATTGGGGGCCATTTCTATGCAATGGCATGCACTGGGTCAGTTTATGAATTTCAATGAATAATTCCAAAATTGTAAAATACCTAATGTAAATTGAACAGTTTATGGATATAATTCATAATCACAAAAATGTTTTATGTGAGTAATTATATAATCATAATCCCTTAATTATGGTATGTAAAGAAAATTTGAATTATCCTAAGTATATTCCACATGAGTGTCGTAACCAAGAGTGCATCAAGGCCCGTTGTCGTGCACCAGTTCCTGTTTGAGTCCAGCTCAAAGCGGTGTATTTAGGTTTTACCTATAGGCACATCTGTGCCAGAGCTGCCTCTACCTGCTCGTATCCAGACGGGGGTGTATTGCTTGGAAAACTCATAAAATCTCCACAATACCAAAATTATCGGATGTTCTCCTATACTGATCATCAAAGTCTATCTTAGGGTTACGTGCTCTAATCAGAGTTTATCTAAATATAGTGTAATAACCCGAGATTTTATAAGATATATTCTTTTTAATTTCTTTCATTTCTTCTGTTGTACGATACACCAAGATTATCTTGCACTATATGCAACACCGTATTAGCTTGCAGTATACGCAACACTAATCTTAGATTGTGTTACACACAATTTCAAGTTCGTTTTATAATAGTCATTCTACGCAACATTGAGTATATATATATATATATATATATATATATTCAAAGTATAAATGAAAAAATGGTTGGATTCTGTTATAATGAAACAACAAATGGTTCTTTCACTATACGCAACCCTGACTTGTCTTGCATTACACGCAATGGTGACCTTTTTCGATAGCGTGTGTTGTACGCAATACCGGGTTTTACTAAACAATGATATGTTATTATAATATTATTATGAACTAGCCGTTATGAAAAGTATTAACTATATTTGGAATTTTATAACATTATTATTCATCTTACTCATTTTCCATAACATGGTATAAGAACAAAATAATTTTTTCGGGTAAAAGAAGTATTTTTCAAAAAATGCAGTTTTTCCGTTTTTTTGATGGAACACCCACTTTAAATCTAGTTTTGAAATGTTTATAAGTTCAATTTGAAAAAATAAAAATTTTCATTGGAATCAAGAAATAAAAATTTACTTTGGATAAATTTTTCATATTATTCTGGTAACTTTCATATTTTAATGAATAGTAAAAACACGCTATATTTTAATTATAAACAAATTTTTTCATCGTAAAAACTTATGTGGTTAAATTATAATATTCAATGTTGTTAAAGATTAAATAGAATATATTTTTACCATTTAATATAATTTATTTCATTACCATTGATTTTACCTTCAATTCGTAGGTTAAATCAATTCAATCTTTTGCAATGTTTTAAAGAAAAACTCGTTTTTTCGACAACGGGATTAATTTTAATTTAATTTATGAAACATTTGTGTATTGAATTTAGAAAAATGGATTCCATATTTGGAATCAGTGGGTCCAAATTATGTTAATATGCTACTTTTTATTTTTGGGAATTATGAATAGACATACGGTAAATTTTATTCACCATAGTTAAAGGGAAATTGGGTAATTAAGGGTAAATATAATATTATAAAATTACCCTAACACATGTCAAAATTCTATTGGGTGGCTAAAAGTAAACCCATATCACCTAAGGGTCGGATTAGATTCATTTTATGGACTTTTGACCATGAAAATAATTTAATTATTATTAAAACCAAAGAAGGTGACAACATGTCACTCTCTTAAATCTTATAAGTATAATAATTTTAATTTAGTGATAAACATCATAAAACATAGAAAATGAATAGTCTCTAGAAATATAATAAAAGTATCAACATCATTATAATTTATTTAGAATTTTTAGGGATTAAATAATTGTCATTAATGGTGATACATTAATGATGCAGAAATTATTTATTAAGTGAAAAATCAGTAATATAGTTTTTATTGAAATAATAATACCCATTAAAGTACCCAAAAACCTGAACAAAACTTATTGGTAGTGTATCTCTATACCATAATCAACCAATTACCTAATATATAAATTTTTTGAGTCTTATAAAAGTTATTATGACACTTATATTATTTTATTTTAAATGATGTCAAAGTTTTCACCTTCATAATTTAATAAATATAACAATTTAAATATTGAGATTTTAAGATGATAAATTCGATTAAAAGTATTATTGTGAAATTTAATAGATTTATCTTCATCATAGAATTTTATTTTTAATTTTTATGCAACAAATAGGTATATTAAATAATTATACAAAAATGTTGTAGTAATTATTTTATTAAGAGATAAACCAAATAAATGGTTTTAAAAATAATAAAATAAATATTATATTAACTATTTAATGTGCTCCACTAATTTTGTAGACACATATGACCTTTTATGAATCTTTTAAATCTTTTATTTTGAACATATATTCTGTATATATTTTATTTAAATTCATATAAATGAATAGTGTCAAAATTGACACTATTGTTATTTTATAAAAATATCATATTATGATATTGTTTAAAAATCACAAAAATATTTAAAAATTAAAAAATTAAATTTATATGGTCTAAAATGTTACAAAGTATCCAATTATGTAAAATTCACAAAAAATAAGTAATTTTTTGTTATAATTTAAAATTTATAATGTTATTACCACAAATAAAATTAAATTGATTAAGTAAGGATAAATCAAGTTGATAATGTTTAAAATAATTTCCTAACATGTATAAATATTATTGGTTGATGAGATTACAACCCTATATCATCTAATATTAGAATATGAGTCATTTTTGGAGGTTTTTAAGTGGGGTGGGATTTATTATAAAATAATATTTGTAAGATTTCGAAAGGTGCCCCTCTCCTCCCTTATAAAAGGGCACCTCCTCCCTCCCTTCCTCACACCAATTTGAGCCTTCAAGCTCGGCCAAACCCTGCCAAATTTTCTTCTCCACTTCCCTAGAAACATCCTAGAGGTCCTGTTCTACTTCAAAGACCAATATTAGTGCCCTAATATGAGGTTTCAAAGAGGCATATCGAAGAAGAGGAATTTCGGATCCGTACGAAGCATATTAGACCTAAGGTAAGGGATAATTTTGCAAATCTCATTTTTATCCGAGATTGCTTATTCATAAGTATTTACTGGGGTTATTTCTATCATCCAAGTCCATGTTTTATAAAAGTGTTTTCATGTATGTTTAAATTTCATTTTACCCATTCTTTACTTTTACTACATGGTATGTAAGGAATCATTCTTTTGTTTAAGTTACGATGTACTTTTTGACTTTTCCGACAAAAGTACAAGAAGAATGTTTTTTTAACTTATACGCCACAAATGGATTTTTACTATTTTATAAATCCTTATTTTAATGAAGCGACCTCTAAAATATTTCATTACTATTTTCAACAAAATCCCTTTCTTTTAAAATTTCATGACATTTTGTGAAAAGAAAATGATTTTGAAGAATAAAGGATATTTTCCTCAAGAATATATTTCAAGTGTTTTATCAAAACCATTTTCCATTCATGATGACATTATATCATATGTGTATGTTTCATGTATAATGTTTCTATTATTTACATGGTTTAACTTTTCTTATGATGAAATATCCATTTTTTTATATGGATTATGTGATGATGGGATGTTGTTTATGAAACCCATTTCATTCTTTGGGTTATGATGAATGTTTTAATTTTATTTTGTGGAAAACGTAAGAATTATTTCATGTTGAGATGGCTGAGACCTATATCTCCCTCTAATTCATTGGGTAAAGATTTATATCTCATGAGATAGACATGGATGGAACGGTAAGTTAATCCGGTTCAGTGTTACAGGACTGAAATGAGGAGTGAACTCGATTCAGAAAGGGACATTGTCCACTAAAATGGTCTTGCTAGTAATGACTTGGCTACTATGGAAATCATGACATGTGCTGAATGGTTTCCACAATTACATGTTTTATTCCCATGCTATTTTATCATGATTGATGTTCCTTTATGATATATTCCTTCCGTACTTCCAAGATTTATGTCTTTGCTCAAGGTTTTAATGTTTAGATTTCATTTTCAAGTTTTTGCTTTCAAATGTCTATGGATTGTTTTGTGTTTTTTATGTTTTCCCTTACTGAGCATTTTAGCTCACCCTTTTATATTTTATTTTCCCTAGGAAATAAAGAAAGGTTTTAGGTAAGGAAACAAAAAGGGGATGATCGTTATGGGAGATGTTGAAGATCTTTCAACATGATTAATTGTTTATATTCCGATTTTCCAAAGACACTAAAATATTACAGCCTTGTGTGTTTTTTTATGTATTAAGTATTCCGCAAGAGTGATGTAATGTCCATGTACGTCAAGATTTGGGTCTCTACAGTTGGTATCAGAAGAAAGGTTTAGTCAACCTTTGGAAACTAGGATGCGAAAACATTAGTGAAATCCCTAGAAATTTTTCTAAGGTATGTCTAGGGATGTCCCTAAGGATGAGTATACGTATTGGATATAGTCCTAGAACAACGGTAACGATCTTATAATTTAACCTAAGATGTTAGATATTGAGGGTACTCCCCCTTTACTATGTTGTTTTACCTAGCATGATTTTTTCCTCTAACACTAATGTTTCCGACACTTTCGCCGGGGCGGGCGCGTCCATCCTCCGGGGAGGGCACGCTGCATGTGGCCCCGCATTCCCGCTTTCCAAAGGTGGGCGGCATCCGTTCCATGTTCAGGGACGTCTGCTCCTTGATTGAAACAGGGATGATGGTATGTCGGTTCTTCCTTCTGTGGATTCCTCCTCGGAACTCGTCACCTAGTCTGGGTCTCCCTCAATGATTTAAGACGGATTCGTGAAGCTCATTCCCGGTGCCATATCTACATGGACTCCACTTAATTACGCAGCTTCCGCCAAGTTGCTCCAAAGGGTCTTGTCGGGACAGCAACCTACAGTGAGGAGAATGGCCACGTTGAGGCATCGTCGGCATGTCTTTCTTTGGCCCCTCATCACAGGGCTTCTCGAGGGCGCGGAAGCCCGAGGCATCCCACATCGAACGTGGGGAATGTGTACCATCTGAGGTTTTCCTCAGCTTCCCATGTTTAACACGGGGTATGTCGCGAGTTTAATGTCTTGTGGAGATTGATCGGGTTAAAGGATCCCTAGGGGGAAACAGCGATGTTGGGTCCAGCACGTGGGCGGCCTCCCGTATGACATGGAGTGGGAAAAGGGTGGCATTAACTCACAGGGATGTGGCGGCCCGGGTAAGGATCAGGATGGATGGTGGGGTGAAGCATGGGGATTACGTTCTAAGATGTCCCAAGAGGGGGGATACAGTTTAACGTCATGCGGGATGGAATACAATTTAACGTCATATGGGACGCGATACAGTTTAACGTCATGCGGGACGGAATACAGTTTAACGTCATGCGGGACGCGGTACAGTTTAACGTCATGTGGGACATAATACAGTTTAATGTCGTGCAGGACGAAATATTTGGGGCTTACGCACTGAGGCGGCCCAAGGTGGTCAGGGAACCGACATGGAATGGTCGGGACGACCAAGTGGTGGGCTTGATCCTCGTGGAGGATTCTTACGTACCGTGCGCTAGCACGGATCAAAGTCCACGTAGTTCGCTAGGATGGGGCTTACGCTCTGAGGCGGCCGATAGGAGGATATCATGGTCAATGCACACTCTATGCCCACGTGAGTCATTCTCGGTGTGGGAAACAAGAGGCACCAATGACCAGACGATCACGTCGCGAAGGGTGTGTCCGTGAGAAGTGGAATGGGGCATACGCATTGAGCGGCCCAAAGAGGAAATAGGGGCTTATGCGTGGTTAGCGGCCCTTGGTGCTGGGGCTTACTCCAGGGTGGAGGCCCGTGGTGTGACAAAGCGCAGTGGGAAAAGGACTCCACTGGACTTGGCAGGGGGGAAGTATGGAGATGCACGGGTGCAATCATACGTACAAAAGGTTAGGGGCTTACGCTCTGAGGCAGCCCACCCCCCACGGACAAACACTGCTCCAACAAAGAGGATCTCATTCCATGTGAGAAATAGTCCATTCCCGTGGAGATGAGTGCCGTAAAAAAATGTCCGAGCTGGGGGGACCCTGCGTGCGAAGCACGGGGTCAGACCACAGTTTAACGTCTTGTGTTAAGGATGAGGTGCTTAGCAGTTTAACGTCATGCAGCTTGGACGAGGTGGGTTTGCTCCACACCCCTAGGGCTTAAATATCCAACGCCCTCTACCCCTTGTTGAAGGGAAGGCATCGGCATGGCCGTAGTGAAAGGGGGTCATAGGGAAAACCACCGGGGGGTCCACGTTAGCGTGGCTATGCGTAGAACCAATAGCCGTTAGCGTGCCTATGCGGAGAAGCATATGGCAAAGCAACGCAACGGGAAACACGGCCCAAGGGACCTTGAGGTTACTTCTCACGATCCTGGAAGGCCGTGCGGGAAAACAACGCATGGCACTCATGCCCGGTAGGGGAGAAATCAGGTGCCGGTGCAGGGGGCAGCCAAAGGGCGTCAAGGTGAGGGGTCCTCGGCTCTGTGCGCGCAAAAGGGAAGATTTGTGCACAAAACACCGGGACAGCGCGCAATTGAAGTATTGGAATTGCGCGCGAAAAGGGAGTTGCGCGTAAGGTTTTGCGAGCACAGAAGGGTATTGCAACCATGGTCCACGGATTGCGCGCATGTAGGGAAACCAGGGAAAGGGCCAAATTCACTAAAGCCGGTGGAGTTGCGCGCAAAGGCGAACTCTGGGGCAAGGCTGCACGGAATTTGGGATTACATGGATGTCATCTTTCGTGTGGGGGGAGCCGAATTGTGTGCACAAGAGATGCTTCAGATTCCTCAACCCCCAAACCATTCGGGGTAAACTTATATTTATAGGCGACCTCGGGCGCGAAATCCAGGCGGTGCGAGAAATTTTCCGCGCCGGGAACCCCTTGCGTGCAAATTCTCACCGCGGAGACACGGGTAGCACAATTATTGCGCGCCTCACCGGTCCAATTCCGCGAATCCCGGGAGCACTTTTCACGCAGAACATTTTTGCTCGCGGATCCTCCTTTATTTCGTGCACCACTTCCCGAGCCTCCGGATCGGGCCTCTGATTCCGAATATGACTTCGCTTCGTCATTCCGAAACATCCTCCGAGAGTTTCGGACTTTTTTCGGTGTCAACAAATGCCCCCCCCCCTTGGAATTGGATCGGCGAGAGGTCGCAACGATCAGATTCCAAGGGAAATGCCGAAACGCAAAAATGCTAAGTCTCCTGATCGCGTTGCGTGCAAAAAATCCGACGGGGCGCGTAAAACCCATGGATGTGCGCGAAATGTTCTTTCCGCGTGGCGCAGAACCCTGCAATCACCTATAAAAAGGGGCGCTGGGTCCTAGATCCGTACTTCCGCTCATTTCCGCGCGATAAGATTATCGCTCTCATGCGTGAAATCGCTCCATGGCTACGTGTAATAATGGAATGGAAGCGCGGAATTCCATCCGAAAGTCGGACGTGATTTCATGCCAAACCGGGACCTTCCACGCTTAGCGTGCCTCTTGCATGCTCAACTCCAGGATTTCGCGCAACTCAGCCAGATTGTGCGCTGAACACTTCGATTCCACGCACTGCATCCTGATTTCGCCCAACTCCTGAAAAATTCGAGATGGCTGCAAACCGAGTTGATGAGGGGGAACCCACTGCCCATAGGACAGAAATGGCGGCGAACGAGGAGGTATATGGCGCCAAGGTGATCGTCTCCAACAATCTCACCTTTTTCAATCTGCTGACTCCGACCCAAATGGAATATCCCTTGTCGAACAACCTCCCACTCTGGAATTTTGGCATCCTGGAGGAGGTACCACTGCTGGCCTTCGAGGTGGACACACCGCAGTCCTGGGTGACTCTGGAGGACAAAATTCCTCGCTACAACATCACCAACAACGGTCGTCCTGCGAGGGAAAGTAGACACATGGTTGTATATGTCCTAAACCCGAGGAGTAGGACCATTACCGGGGATGAGCCTGTGGCGGAGGATTCTCCGGCCCTATATGCGAGCACGTTCCGTCAGAGCATCACGGATGACACGAAGGGCTGGCTGAAGGATTGGGACTTGCGTTCCAGGGGTAACTTCACCAGCGAATGGGCCTGGTCATTCTGGGTTCGCCATACCTAAGACCAGTTTCGGAGACGAACTGCGGTATATCGGCCTGTTCGAGGTGGTATTGACATCACAGTTCCATTTCCACCGTCAGCCTGAACTCGGACCGGATCTATTCACCCGGTGGTCTCCCGACACCAACATGTTCCACCTTCATCACGGGGAAGTCGGAATTAGTCTTTGGGACGTTCACTGCATCGGCGGTATCCCACTGGAGGGTTACCAATACGATTAGTTCGTTCCTCCAAAGAACACCTGGGGGGACAGGTCGCGGACGTCTATGCTGACGTGGCACCTGCTGGAGCTGGCCAAGGAGAGGCTGGGGGTCAAGGACTTCCTGAAGGACATCACCTACAAGGGCTGGTTCAACCGGTTCCTCGAGAAGGATCCCGCCATCAAGATGCCAGGACGGGGCAAATGGTGCCCAACCGCGACTCAGAGGAGCAAAGACGGGTCATACTGGAAGACCGTAGAGGCAGGGAAATACCAATCATGGGGCTACCGCGTCATTGAGGCCCAGGACCAGAACGTCCGGTATGCCGGGTTCCTTGCCGCCTTCCTGAGCGGGTGGCTCCTGCCGGTGCAGGACGCGAGGATGGGAATCTATCCAGCAACATTGGTGATGGCAGGCTCCATGGCCGCCAACAAACGGTTCAACTTGGGCGTCCCCGTGCTGGCCAAGCTGTATACCATTCTGGGGCGCATCTCACGAGGGGGGTCGCCTTAGAGAGTATGTGGTCCCTTCCAGATCTTCCATGGCTGTTTGGTGGCTCATCATGGCGGGTATACTTTTCCAAACACCGTCCGTCCTCTGGGCAATGGCTTGCGACCGTCTTTGCTAAACATTGCAGGGGTGGCGCCATTGACGCTCAATGAGGAGGGTGTGAGAATCCGCATCGGTAACCATGCCAACTTCAACATCAGCCCGTTCCCCACCCCGGTCGACCAACTGGTGGACAATGGGCGAGGCTCTCTGGAATAGTAGGAATACTTCCAGAGCATTCGGGGCGGGGTTCTCATGGCTCAGATCGACGTGAAGGTGATCTGCGAGCCATACATGCCATCCCGATTCTCCAGGAAGTTCAAGTGCCTCCAGCGAATGCCGAAGAAGGTATTCATGGCTTTCTGGAAGGAGAAGAATCCATGCGTCCTGCGCCAGATGTGGTTGAAGGTTACCACCTTTGGCTCTGGCGACGTCGTTACTCTCCCTCCCACCGGGGTCGATGCCGGCCTAGCAACCGAATATGCCGAAAACTGGACCATTGCGTACCCTGAGGGGCTATTACGCAAGCGCGTCCGGCAACTCGAGTTTACTCGAACAGAAACTAGGCGACAAGAAAGAAGGGAAGGTGTCATCAGAAGGGGAGAACCAAGGGCGCGCCAGGCAGCGAGGCTTCCGCAGGCCGGGACTTCGGCAGCGAGGACAACACATGGTACGTCCACGTCCTCGTTACCCGCAGGTGGGTCACATGAGGTGGCCAGGGAACTTCCTGGGAAGCAGATAAGATATCTGCTTGAACCTTCTCAAGACGCAATTCTCCTGGCACTGTGGTCGGACTGGATGACCCTACGACAATCGCTGAGCATCGAAGCCATCTGGCAGAAGATAATGCAGAACAGGATCCAACTGCCGGAGGTCGGGCTCGTTTGGATTACTGACCAAGTGAACTTCCATCGGCGGTACACTTATCTAACGGACATGGACGCATACACACGCCAAAGGGGGCGGCATGCGGATCCAACTTTCCTGGTGAAAGTGATGCTCGGCCAGGAGCATGATCCGGAAGCGATGCCGCTGGGAGAAGGCGACAGTGATGGAGAGCCGGAGGGGGAGGAGGAAACCAGAGAGGACGAAGGCGACAGAGAAGAAGAAGAATAGGAGCCCGAAGGTGAGGGTTCGCAAGGGGAGACCTACCACAGGAGTCTCATAGAGAGCGGTGAGATTGCCGACTCTGATATCGACATAACCGAGAATCTCGAGGTTTGTCTCTGTCTTCATTAATTTCCCTCATTCATCCATTCCACTTTCCAACTTTTAAACTCACTTCCCCATCCTACCTAGGAGAAACTGAGCGGTGGACGGGCATCCCCACCAGAGGAAGGCAGAGAGGAACCAGTGGGACATGATGGGGATCCGACACCCATCATTAAATTAACCAGTGCAGAGGGGTCTCCCCTTATGGCGGCTCCTGCAGCAGCCGGAACTCTAGGGGCCGACACTCTGGATTCCTATAAGTCTCACACTTCACTACTGATTCTTGGTGTCAAGAGATCCCATCTGACCAGTGTATGCCCCGCGCATTGATCTCAACACTGGAGGCACGTCAGGCTGCGGAGCCTGGGCCATCCGTGAGTGGACCAGCGACGGACATACCACCTCGCTCGGAACATGATCTCTACACTGAGTTGGCCCCGAAAATAAATGAACAAAGGGCGGCGGACATCAGCGGCGCTGTTCCCGGAACGCGGTCAGAAGCTGGTGGAGGCATCATTACTACTGGGGAAAGGGAAGGTCGCCCGAACGTTGAGGATTCTATTCCTCATGAAGACATCCCTGGGGTCGATCCTGCTGCCGATCTACTGGCGGTCTTCCCCATATACCGACCTGCTGACCCTGAGGATATTGATGAATCAGACTCAGAGGCAGCCAAGGAGATCCGAATGACATGGCACAAGGGGTGGATGTGTATCCAGTGCTTTCTCAGGCAGCCCCATTCAGATTGGCTGAGGCGGATGGGATCACTTCAGACCTGGCTGTGCTTCCTGTGCGCCGGAGGGGCTGATGCTCAGCGCCTTCATCTAACGGTCCGTGATTACATGGCCAAGAAGATGCGCGAGAGCAGCCGGCGTGCCGACATTTCCCAATACCAGGAAGGATCGACAAGTGCTCAAACGCTGCTGAGGGCAGAGCAGGAAGTCCGACACCTCAAAGGGTAGGCGGCAGATAAAGAGGTCTTCATCGCAACATGCTCTGAGCTTGTGGAGCAATTGACCACCCAGCTGGCTGATGCCCAGGAACAACTGGTGGAGGTGATTCACCAGATGACCGTGCTTCGAAGCGAGCGGGAGAAAGCACATGCTAGGGCTGATGAGCTATGCTCTGTGGTCTCCAATGAGGATAGAATCTTCGTAGAGTGAAAAGCGGTCCTAGAGGCTACCTTCCAGAGGGTAGTAGCGCTGGAAAGATCGCTTCAGCATGCTAAACCCTAAGGGCTTTGTTTTCGTCATCTCATGAACTTTTTCTTGTATTGCTCATTTTATCAATCCAATATATGGACAAATACACTCTTTGGTACCCTTGGTTTAATGCGCTCAAACATAGTTTTGAAACGATTAACAACTCACCCCTAGGATCCTGTGGGAGATGCCCAACGCAAGAAGCAGGAGGTGCTCGTACCATCATTCCGTTCAACTATGGGGCATTTACCAAGCTTCAGGCGTCCAAAATCGGGCCTGGACTTTTGAAGAGACCCCGGGCCGATTGATGTGTCAACTTCTCAATGTGTTCTAGCACACGAGCGGGGAAATTCCGGGGGCATTGAAATCCATCCGAACACAGGGGGATGGAGAGAAAGGGTGAATCACGATACCCATATTCGGAACCCAACGGGGTGCAACCATGGAGGATAACTGTCAACCGTGGCAGAAACACAGCATCCCTATCACTTTGTCCCGGAATGGGAGGAAAATAAATGAGGGCTGACCACTGACCATGTTCGCAACACGGGTCCTAACTCAAATATCGTTGGTCAGTTTTCCGGAACGTTGGCCCAGGACAGTAGGCGGAACATAGGTCGAGCATCAATACAGTTAGGGGGTCCCGTCAAACATGACCAGTTCTCTGGATCGTTGGCCCAGGACAGTAGGCGGACCATAGGTCGAGCATCCATACTGTTAGGGGGTCCCGTAAAATGTGAAAGGAAAGGAGGGTCCGAATAAGGGGGAACACAAAGCGCGGGAGGTGGAGTGGTGGCTTGTTCGAATAGAGTCCAACACTCTCGACATTGCGCCACTAGGGCGAGGGCGCATTAGGCGGACGTACCAACCTGATCACGGGTCGTCCCAATTTCCAGGTAGGGCTTCTTTGGCGAGAGAACTTTCGCTTCCCATCATTACCATGGGGCATCCCGAACATGCTCAGGGTAGATATCCTGATGACACCATTTCTCATGAAGTTGGGCCGAGGGGCCGACAATAAAGAAGGACGGTGTTCAGATATCCATGGGGCTAGACCCAAGACGAAACGTCCGGGAGGTCCTACATATCTCATAAGGATGAGAATCAAGCCCACGTAGTTCTATAAATACAGTTTAACGTCATGCTGGATGAAATACAGTTTAACGTCATGCGGGACAGAATACAGTTTAACGTCATGCGGGACGGAATACGGATCTTATTTTTAGGTCTTAGAGCTCGGACCATGAGGATCATAGTTTTAGGGCTTAGATCTCAGACCACGAGGATAGGGGAGAAACGGACACATGGCCAGGCGGCTACAAAACCCGACGTGAAGGAGGACCTAAGCCCTACTCAACATGTGCTCTCCGGGGAAACGCTCGAGTCGAGGGACCGAACACGGAGGTAGGCTGGGCCCGCGGGGAGGTTACCCAGGCGTTCCTACGTATCTCATAAGGATGAGAATCAAGCCATACGTAGTTCTGAAAGTGACATGGTAAGATACCAGTGCCAAAGGAAAAGAGGGAGTGCGGGCATGGCCCTTGCACTAAAAGAAGCGGCATTTGATAAACCTTGTTTTTCCTTTAAGGTGAGTGGTTTTTTTTGAAGCGACAGAACCAGAGTAGCAGGACATGGTGTCACCACAAGCATCAAGCCGTGATAGTCATTGACAAATAGCATGGCATAAAACCAATACCCAACATGATGTCCTCTACCGCAAGGTCACCAAAATGCAGTGCCGTTTTTTCGTCATGCGGCCAGGACGATAATGTCACAGTTTAGGGTCATGCGGCAGGACCAGCAACACAGTTTAAGGTCATATGGTTTGGACCAACATCACAGTTTAAGGTCATATGGTTTGGACCAACAGCACAGTTTAAGGTCATATGGTTTGGACCAACAACTCGGTTTAAGGTCATAAGGTTTGGACCAACAACACAGTTTAAGGTCATATGGTTTGGACCAACAGCACAGTTTAAGGTCATATGGTTTGGACCAACACCACAGGTTAAGGTCATATGTTTTGGACCAACAACAGAGTTTAAGGTCATATGGTTTGGACCAACAACACAGTTTAAGGTCATAAGGTTTGGACCAACATCACAGTTTAAGGTCATAAGGTTTGGACCAACAACATAGTTTAAGGTCATAAGGTTTCCACCAACAAAACAATTTAAGGTCATATGGTTTGGACCAAAAACATAGTTTAAGGTCATAAGGTTTGGACCAACAGCACAGTTTATGGTCATAAGGTTTGGACCAACAGCACAGTTTAAGTTCATAAGGTTTGGACCAAAAGCACAGTTTAAGGTCATAAGGTTTGGACCAACAACACAGTTTAAGGTCATATGGTTTGGACCAACAACACAGTTTAAGGTCATATTGTTTGGACCAACAACACAGTTTAAGGTCATAAGGTTTGGACCAACACCACAGTTTAAGGTCATAAGGTTTGGACCAACAGCACAGTTTAAGGTCATATGGTTTGGACCAACACCACAGTTTAAGGTCATATGTTTTGGACCTACATCATAGTTTAAGGTCATATGGTTTGGACCAACAACACAGTTTAAGGTCATAAGGTTTGGACCGACATCATAGTTTAAGGTCATAAGGTTTTGACCAACAACATAGTTTAAGGTCATAAGGTTTGGACCCACACCACAGTTTAAGGCCATAAGGTTTGGACCAACAACACAGTTTAAGGTAATAAGGTTTGGACCAACAGTACAGTTTAAGGTCATAAGGTTTGGACCAATAGCACAGTTTAAGTTCATAAGGTTTGGACCAACCGAGAGAGGAGCCTCGGGAAAAAGAGCCTACGAGGGTTCAACAATCAGGGAGGTGCAGCAGATGCTAGATCCCAGCTATGCTGGGCCCGAAACACAATGTTCGGGCGACTCCTCACTCCCCTAATGGGATGAAGGTCTAGAGGAACGCAACCCATAAAGAAGAGACCCAAGCACATACTCTAGCGCTCAAATCGCGGGAGCATCGAGAGACACCGTTACGCAGCTCGGTCTGTCTGATGTGCGGGGGTGTACTGAGGGTTAGTACAAGGAGTGTCGAGATTCCACCTTGGCATAGCGGGGTGGAAAATGACATGAACCATGCAACCAACATTTAGGGCCTGGGGAACCGGTATGACGATTGAGGACTACTGTTGACCATGTTTGCAACACAGCATCCTGTCGTGTTAGCCATGGGGATAAACAAATGAGCATCAACCACTGACCATGTTCGCAACGCGGGATTTGTATCAATTTTTTGTCTGAAACCCTCGGGGCGTTGGCCCATGACGGTAGGAGAGCCATTGGGCATTGTATCCAGACCGTTCTTGGGGGTCCCTCCGAGTATGAAAGATGACGGGGGCCCGAATGAAGGGGAACACGAAGCTTGGAAAGTGGATGGAACTTTCCTAAGTCAAATATGGCACTCCAAGTTCTAGACCAGAGTGCTTTGAGCACATCAGCAGACCACTAGAAAGGGTCATATGGCTCAGTCCGAGAGTGGCCAAGAGATAGAAGATCCCTTGGCAAAAGAGGGGGAATAATGCCAAACACCCTGGGCACTGGGGAATCGTTGGATCTCCTAAGAGATGGGGCTGGACCTGACATCTAGGTGTTCAGGCGGTCCTAAGTATCCCCTTAGGATGGGAATCAAGAGACACGTAGTTCTGGAAATACAGTTTAACATCATATTGGACGGAATATAGATCATAGTTTTAGGTCTTAGAACTCGGACCAAGAAGACCCCAGACGTAGGGCAGAGTGTAGTTTATGGTCGTGCTGGACCATACAGTTTAAGGTCATGCTGGACCGTACAGTTTAAGGTCATGTAGGACCATACAGTTTAAGGTCATGCTGGACCGTACAGTTTAAGGTCATTTATGACAATCGTTTAGGCAAAATAATTCTTCAGGAACCTGTCGTTGGTGAAAGGAGTGATACGCTCCCCATCCATAGTCACCAAGGAATACGCACCATTGGGATAGACCTTGTGGACAATAAAGGGTCCCTCCCACTTGGGCTCCAACTTGGGTGGTTTCATGCTGGGAATCATTGGCGCTCTGAGAGCCAACACCAGGTCACCTTGCAGGATGGAGCGGAGGTGAACCTTCTTATCGAAAGCTCGAGCCATCCTACTCTGATGCCTTTCCAAGTTGTGTAAAGCGCGAAGCCTAATTTCATCCAGCGCTTCAAATTCGGCTAGATGGATCTTGGCAACTCTGTCCGGCGCTTTCTGGTCATAGACCGCCGTTCACAATGAGGGCAGTTGGACATTGACGGAAAGGACAACCTCAGCTCCGTACACCAGGGAATACGGGGTCACCTGGGTGGAATTGCGAGTCGTCGTCCTATAAGCCTAGAGGCCGTTGGGGAGCTTGTCCGGCCAACTTTTCCTATTCTGACTGACCATTTTTTGCAGAATGTTAGAGAGGGTTTTGTTAAACAACTCAATCTGTCCATTCGCCCGTGCATGATAGCGGGCGATGTGGTTCAAGAGAATGTTGTACTTGGCGTAGAATCTCTATAGATCAGCCGCTCGGATATTGGTTCCGTTATCCGTGAGGATAGCGTGAGGTATTCCAAACCGATGAATGATATTGGAAATCACGACGTCGGCGATAGAACCAGCCTTGACTTCCCTAAGCGGGGCTGCCTCTGCCCACTTTGAGAAGAAATCCGTGGCGGTTAAGATGAACCGGCACTGGCGAGCCCTCGCCGGCGGGTAGGGCCCTACGACATCCAACCCCCAGACTGCAAAGGGCCAAGAATACTTAGTAGTATGGAGAGGCTCCAGTGGACGATGCACAAAGTTAGCATGAACTTGGCATGCATGGCACCTCTTGGCATACTCGATGAAGTCGTGGAACATGGAGGGCCAGAAGTATCCCAGTCTCCGAATCTGGTGGGACAACTTCGACCCGGCCTGGTGGGTGCCACAAGAGCCAGCGTGCACTTCCTGCATGACCTGTGGGATCTCAAATCCTTGAAGACAACAGAGGAGAACACCATCAAACCCACGCCTGTGAAAGAGCTTCTCACAGCTAGGACCGCTTTGAATGGTGAACTGTGGCGCGCGACGCCAGATTCGTTCCCGCTTCGCTCGGTCCATCGGAAGATTATTGTGTCGGAGATATTCAACCAGAGGTGTCCTCCAGTCAGGAACTGTTTCGATCACCATGCCTGGAACCCCAGGGGGTCCCGGCGCGGGGGCACCAGCGGTGATATTTTTCACTCGCGGTCCATGACCTCCCTCCGGGATAACAGGAGAAATGACTCTTCGTTGCGCCATGTGGATGATTAGGTCATCCTGCTCGGGCTCCGCGAGTGATGCGGCCAGGCTGGCCAAAGCATCTGCTCGACTGTTCTGTGACCAGGGAACGTGAACGACATCTGGATGGGAGGGGAACATAGCCATTAGATGAAGGGTACACTCTAGCAACGGCACGAGCTCTAGATTCCTGACAGCGTAGTCACCGTTAACCTGCTTGACGACTAGCTCAGAGTCCCCTTTTACATACAGGTAGGGCACGTTAACCTCCAGAGCCAACTCGAGGCCAGTGATTAGGGCATGATATTCTGCTTCATTGTTGGTGCATCCCTCTGACAATAAGAAAGAATATGGATGCGCGGCTTACTCCGGGGTGATGAAGATGATACCCAGGCCCACTCTGTTAAGCCTAGGATCATTGAGCCTTCTACCGGTAGGGCTTCGGGAGGCACCATCAAAGTGCATTTTCCAGCATGGGGTGGCGTGATCGACTGAGAGGATTGCCTCATCAGGAAAGCCCACATCTAGCGGCTGGTCCGCAGAGGTTGGATGTGCCGCTAAGAAGTCTTCCAATGCCTGTCCTTTGACGGCCTTCTGAGATACGAACCTAATGTTGAACTGCTGGAGGACCACCGCCCAGCATGCCAATCGGCTGGTCAACATAGGCCGACTCAGGATGTATTTCAATGGGTCTACCCGAGAGGCTAATTGTACCTCATGGTGCTGCAAGTAGTGCCGCAACTTTTGCACGGCAAATACGAGCGCCAGACTGCTCTTTTCGATTGTAGAATATATAATATCCGCATCGAGGAGCATGCGGCTGTGGTAGTAGAGGATATTCTCTGTTCCCTCGTTGTTTTTCTGGGCGAGAAGGGTGCCGAGGGATCGCTCCAGGGCGGTCATGTAAAGGACCAGCGGCCTTCTGGGAACGGGTGGCATCAGGTCCGGAGGTTGAAGAAGATAATACTTGATTTCCTCAAAAGCGGTCTGGCACTCTTCATCCCACCCATAGGCGGCGCCTTTCTTCATGAGCCGGGAGAAGGGCTTACACTTTCCGGCCAGATTCGCAATGAATCGGCGTATATAGGCTAAGTGGCCTTGGAGGCCTCGAAGCTCTTGAATATTACTCGGGGGAGGCATCTGACGGATGGCCTTGATATTCTCGGGGTCGATCTCGATACCTCGATACCAGAAGATTAAGCCAAGATACTTTTCGGAGGTGATCCCGAAGGCACACTTCAACGGGTTCATCTTCAGGTGACGAGAATGAAGAAAACCGAAAACATTCTCATGGTCTTTGAGATGGTCCTAGAGCTGACGAGATTTAACCACCAGGTCATCTACATAGCACTCCACCAGCTTCCCGAGGATCGGCTTGAATATGCGGTGCATAGCCCGTTGATAGGTGGCACCGGCGTTCTTCATGCTGAAGGGCATAACCCGATAGCAGAAAGTGACCTGGGGGGCCCTGAAGGCAGTGTACTCTTCATCCTTAGGGGCCATCCAGATTTGGTTATACCCAGAGTACCCATCCATGAAAGAGAGGTCTTGGAATCCAGTCATTGCGTCGATTAACAATTCTGTCATGGGAAGGGGAACGTCATCCTTCGGACAGTGGCGATTAAGATCGTGAAAGTCGATGCAGACATTGATTTGCCCGTTCTTCTTCCTGACGGGCACAATGTTGGCTAGCCACCTGGGGTACTGGACTTCCCTGACGAAGTTGGCCTTAATGAGCTTATCAACTTCAGCCTCAACCATGGCACCGTGAAAGGGGTTCATTTTTCTGGGAGGCTGCTTGAACCCGCGATGGTTTGCCGGGAGGCCAAGGCGGTGGACGACTACCTGGGGATCTAGTCCCGGAATCTCGTCATAACTCTTGGCAAACACATCACGGTGCTATTTGAGGAAGTCAATGTACCATTTCCATTCCTTGGGAGGGATAGCGGTGCTGACCAATGTGGGCCTTGGGTCCGCCTCACTACCAAGGTTCACCTGTACGAGCTCGTCGACCGTGGCCGAGACGCCTTCCTCAAAGGCAAGAGGAGCATCTTCCATGTCTTCTTCTCCTCATGGGGAAAGATCGTCCATGGGGGGAGCCGTTTTGGGGCTGCTCGACCCTGATGGGGAGCTAGCACCAGCTTGGGCGGCAGAGGTCGTCACAACGGGAGGCTCATGCACCGCGGAGACCGTAGCGACAAAGGCGGTTGATCCAATCCCATCCGGCCTGCGGCCCAAGGGGCCACGCTTTACGACATTGAAGTAGTGGTGTCACGTTGGCCTGATCCGGTCGATCCCAGCTCGACGAAACATGCATGTATGACACTCCACCATTCCCATAAGCCCAACTTCCCGATATCGTACGGGGGTAGGAGGCTCGGGAATCACCCGGGCCTGGTTGGTGTAAGAGTATGAGGTGATTTCTCGCGGCCGCTTAGAACCGAAAATATTCATTCCTCTGGTACCCGAGACAAAAAAGCAATCTTCCATATCGGGAGCTGTGGCCTCTAACCGATGGATTGGGAAGACATATGCTTCATCCAAACCTGCCCCGGGATCACTCGTGACAGTGGCAGGCTCAACCTCACCTGCCAGGATCTGCTTGTCCTTGCTCTTGTAATAGTATGCGTCTAGGTAACGAGCTTCACAAGAGGAAAATGGGGACGCATCTCCTTGGAGCACACCCAATCGACCCTTAAGGGAGTATTTGAGGCACTGATGGTATGATGAGGGAACCGCTGCGTGAAGATGGAGCCATGGCCTGACCATCAACGCGTTATAGGCAGTGTCCTGAGAGAAAACCATGAATTCAGTATTGGCAATTAAGCCTCCGAACTGGGTCTTCAGACGAATCTTGCTGAGTGGAGTTTGCTCAGACCTGTCATACCCCTGGATTCTGAGGTTGGAGGGAGTTAAATCATCCTCAGACAACCCCAGTTTTCACAGTGTCCGAGTTGGGATCAATTTAATACCAGAACCCGTGTCGATAAGACAGCGACAGACCTCCACGCCATTCAACTGGCCGGTGATGTACAGCGGGCGGATGTGCCCCTGTATGGGAGGGTCTTCATCTTCACCAGAGAATGAGATAACCGCCTGACATTCGGCGTCCTCAATCACCTCGGTGTGCAAGGCTTCTGCGGCCGCTACCTCCGTTTCAAACTGGAGAGGGCTCCTCAGAGCCTCAGCGAGTGCCTCACGCATTTCAGACGATAGGCGGAGGGCCTCCAGGATGGAAAGCGTCACCGGAATTCTGGCCAGATCTTTCAAGACGTCATAATTTCGCGCCAATCGCGAGCTTCTGCTTACAGGAGGTCGCTCTGCGATTGGGGGCATGACGGGACCTGCTGGTGGGACCAGTGACTGACTGGTACTAGGTACGTCCCGCTGTTCACTAGCTGAAGCCCGGGAGGTGGCTTCTATGCTAGGACCGGAAGGCCGTAGTCGGCCAACAGTAGGGCTAGGCTGGTTTCGACGCGGGCAAGGTGCTTCCGCCCGATCCAGCAACACGAACAGTGGTGGAAGGGAACCTGTTGTCACCGGATGAGGGAGCTGCGAGTGCTGCTCTCTACACCGGGCTTGCTGCCTGGTCTCGGTGGCATGCACAGCCTGACTGGAGGTGACGACCGCCGTGCCCCGGCGATTCACGTAGCCATGGCTCCGTCGACGTTGATGACGGCTGGGGACATCGGGGAGGTTCACCCGGCTCTCCTCGTCGTCGGGAGCCACAAAGGGATTTACCAACTCTACGGTGTTAACTGAAGCGTACCTCGGGCTCTCAGAGAGATTCACCTGGCACTCCTCGTCGTCGGGAGCCACAAAGGGATTTACCAACTCTACGGTGTTAACCGAAGCATACCCCAGGCTCTCGAGGAGATTCACCCAGCGCTCCTCATCGTCGGGAGCCACAAAGGGATTTACCAACTCTACGGTGTTAACCGAAGCGTAACCCGGGCTCTTGAGGAGATTCACCCAGCGCTCCTCATCTTCGGGAGCCACAAAGGGATTTACCAACTCTACGGTGTTAACCGAAGTGTACCCCGGGCTCTCGGGGAGATTCACCCGGCACTCCTCGTCGTTGGGAGCCACAAAGGGATTTACCAACTCTACGGTGTTAACCGAAGCGTACCCCGGGCTCTCGGAGAGATTCACCTGGCACTCCTCGTCATCGGGAGCCACAAAGGGATTTACCAACTCTATGGTGTTAACCGAAGCGTACCCCGGGCTCTCGGGGAGATTCACCCGGCACTCCTCATCGTCTGGAGCCACAAAGGGATTTACCAACTCTATGGTGTTAACCGAAGCGTAACCCGGGCTCTCAGTCGAGGAGTCATCCATTAACAGACGGGGTCTTGGAAGGACCCCCATTCCTGAGGGCATGAAATCACCAAGCGTGCGAGAAGATGACGGCAATGGCAGGGCGCTTCTTTTCTTCTTGCGTCGCTGACTACTCTTCTGGGAAGAAGCAGGCTGGGACGACGAGGCCGAAGCGGCGCTCGCGGATTCTGAGGGCTCTGGCCGGTCCAGGCGGGCACAAATGATGCCATGGGCACAGGCGACCGTTTTGCGGGCCATCCAGTCGTTATACTTCCAAGACCCACGGTCAGAAAACTGTTCCCACCCGTCCCCGTCATCACTACTGCCATCTGATCCCACGAAGTCACCTGCCACCTCTGCCGGGGCTGGACCCAACCTGACTATGTTTTTGTCAATCTGGTATTGGAGCCAATCCATGAACACATAGCATTGTTGGATGGTGTCTCCCAGGAACCGGTGATAAGGGCAGTAGTCAGGTCGATCTGCGAGACACGCCGCTTCTGGCTTCCAGCACTCAGGCATCCACACAATCATCTTCTCCAAAGCGCTACGGAAATAACCGGGGACCTGGGCCTCGTCAAATGAGTAAGCCCGATTCCTTCTGCCTGGAAAGGGGATCCTTGGGGGATGACCATGCCCAGGGACCGAAGGAGCAGGCCGAGGATGCGGAGCCGGATTACCTTGCGTAGGTGGTGGCGGTGCGTTACGCGGAGGTGCATGCCGATTTTGAGGCGGTCGCTGCTGGGCCGGAGGCTGTGGGGGTGGACCCCAATGAGCCTGCTGAGCTGGTCTCACCAGCAGTAACTCTAGCTGTCTGGGGGCCTCCATCTGTGCCACAGCAGTGAGCTCGGCTCTGGTGGCTCTCCTAGCGGAGATCACAGGAGGCAGCGGACGTGCCTAGCTGGCCTGTTGTAGGGCTTCTTCGAGGCACTGAGCCTTGTTCGAGAAGTCCCGAAACCCTACAGGGTAATTCTACATGATCAGGGAAGGAAACAACTCCGCATTGACGTTCCCCACACACATCGTCAGTAATTTCTCCTGATTCAGTGGCATGTCAAGGGAGTACGTGAGCCCCTTCTACCGGGCGACGAAGTCCGCGACTCGCTCGTCGGGCCTTTTCTTGCACCAGAAGAGGTCTGCAATGTTCTTCTTCTGGGTTGTGGAACGTAACTGGTAGAGGAATTGTCGACGAAGGTCCTCCCAGCTAGTTACTGATCCAACAGGGAGCTGGTTGTACCAAACGAACGTTGGTCCCTCCAGCGTCTGAACGAAGCACCGGAGCTTGGCAGCCTCCTGCTGCGCTGGAGTCCCCAGCATAGGCCCGCACCTCGAGTTGAAGGGGGCCAACTGCTGTGGCGGATCTCCGGTCCCTTTAAAGGGGGAAAAGTGGGATTCTAAAATCCTAGCGGGGCCGGCATGTCATCCACCCATGCGGGGTACAACTTTCCATCCGGTGGGATCGCCACCTGCCGAGTTTCCAGGGCCTCCAAGCGAGCGATGAGTACCTCCATTAGATCATCCGGATGTGGATTCATGTCTTGTTGGGGATCTCTAACCACAATCGCATTGCTAGGAACTTCGATACGATAGTCACGCTCAGTGGCTCGGGGGGCAGCTGGCGGAGCGACTGTCAGAGCGGTGAGAGGAAACCGAGCAGGGTCTTCCAGGTTGCCTCGCTGCTCGGGAGGGTTCGGCGAAACGTATCGCGCCCTCTTTCCATGGGCTCCAGTGTCTCCCCTATCGGTGAACACGACACGGTCACAGTTTCCCAGGGGGATTTCAGCAAGGGGTAGATGCTCCTTCCCCTGCTGTCCTGGTCTAGGGTTACCGTAGATAGGTCGCCGCTCTGCAATGCGCTCAGCCAGGAGCTCATCAACCATCCTTTTTTTCTCGGCTAGTTGTTGGAACAGCGTGGCCTTCTCGGGATCTTCCTCTGCCTTCTGCACTGAGGTAGATGGGTCGGCGAGTTTGACAGCCCCGACGGGCTCTTTACCCTTGCGGATGTTTTCGCTCAGCGCTAGTGCCTCTATGGGTAAAGGACGGCCTAGGACGCTCCTCTGTTGGCGAGTAATCCTCCCAGATGGGTCCAGCAGTGGCCTGTCCTCAGGGGGTAAGTCCCCGTCGAGGGGCTCCACAATTTTTCCCTCATACGAAAGGTCAGCCATGTTGACTGTTACTGCCCTTGGCGATGTTCCCTCAGGGCTGCCCAGTGGGTCGGGCTGTCGGCGGATCGCACAGAAGAGGAGAGAAGCGTACTTCCCCCACCCGTTGACGTGCACATGGGGGATGGCCTCCTCAATAACTCTGCGGAGTACATGAAAACTCTGGACTCATTGTTGCTGAAGGGACTCGTGGAGGCCCAGTGACTCGGGGTGCCGGACCGCGGGGAGTGCTGCTAGGTCAACCCGGCGGCACTGCTCACCAAACTCCTCGAGGTGCGCTTGGCTCCCGGGATAAGGCGCCAGTTGATGATGGAGGCAGGAGTGAGTCACCCGAAGAATCTGGCGGAAGCATTCAAACTCTCCCGGGGTGAGTGACTCTAGCACATCAAAACCCAATTCTGCGACCGGCCAAAACTTCTCAGGGAAGTGGCCCGCTACAAGAACGCTCCAGAAGCTCCATGGCTCTGGCTCAGGGTCTGGAACTTGCCGCCCCTGCTCGTCCACCGAGGAAATTTGGGGAATTGGCAATGGCGCCGAGGCAGGCCGTCAGGGTGGTGGGCTGGCCGGCGGGGAATACGGTGAACAAGAAGATTGGCCGCCAATCCCCAGGTCATCCTCCCGAGGTTGCAGTGCCCTGGCCGCCACGTCGCGATAGGATGGTACGGCGGATGGGCCCTCTGTCGCAACGACGGTGCTCGCCGAGGGTGTGATGCCTCGCAATCCTTCAGTCGGTCCCCAAACGAGCTCCTCACCCTCCCAAACAGGGGAGGGAGGTGCTTCCGAAGAGATCAACGGCAACTGCGGGCTTGATCCCTGGCGGTATGCCAAATCCTCGTCCTCCTGGATATACCATTGAAGGGAGGAGAGAATCATATGGATCTCGCATTCGGGGAGTAGGAGACTGACGCGCCGCGTCCCCATCCCCGCCCTCAACTCGAAAGGTTGGGGGGAGGTTCCATAGTCAAGTCGTACTCTACCTCGGAAGCCGAGAAGCGGACTAGTCTGATTCCCATCCGGACTCCCCTGACATTCCTCCGACGGTGACGACGCCCGACCTTCCTGCCCCTGGGTAGTTCCTCAGGTTAGGGACGACTTTCGTCATCGGGTCCCCCAGCCACAATAGGGCTGGGGCAGAGGGGACCGAAGGCCGGGGTGCGAGAAGAACCAGGACATATGTCGAACGGGACATGGGGAGGACCTCCATGTGAGTGAGCGACCGGATACAAAACGGCTCCATGCTCGCGACCGACGGCAGGGGGAGTGACCTCATACCCCATGCGGTGGGTGCTAGAAGGAGTCGTACCCGAAGCATAGCCATCGCGAAGAAGCCTTCGTCTTCCTAGATCGGTGGCACGGGGTGAGCCTTCATGGTGAGCGGCACTACTGCGGATTGTCCTGCAGTGGCCATTTCCAGTGTCCGCGACCGAGAGATTCGACCCAACCTGCCTGCGGGGTGGTCGGGGTAACGATCCCAGTCGGGCACGCAGCTACCCCTGCTCAACATCCGCAGGGCTCTGGGAACAGGAGTCAGTAGTGGCTGGGACCACAATGGCAGCTGATGCTGGTGCCCCCGGATGGGCATTCTCCCCCACTCGCACCTGACGCTGGCGTCGAGTAAGATGAGACGGAGCCAGCGGTGCAGGCATAAAGATTGCCTACTCCTCGGCTCGGGGAGTCGGTCGGCGGCGTCGATGCAGCCTGGTGGGGGTTCTTGTCGGTAACCCCTGTGATGGATCACCGATCGGGTGGACCCGGACATCCCCCAACTCATTGGCATAGGGGTGGGATGTGTCACAACACTCCGGGGACAGGCTCCCAAAGCGGTTCAACGTCGGCGTGGGGAGCGGCGGCTCCCTGCGCGGCCCTCGAGGGAGGCGATGGTGGTGAGTCGCAGCCGTCTCTAGATCCATGCGGGCCATGCCCCTGGTGGGGATGATCCCTTCCTCGTCATACCTACGAACCAGGTTATTGATCACCCTCCGTTGGATGATTTCTAACGGGGAAAGGGGGCGCAAGCGCCTGGATGCTACAACGGTCGAAGTCGGAGCGGCCGTGGGATAGGTGGGACCGCGCGGGGTAGCCGCGTCGGCACTGCCCCTGCACCGGTGGGCAGGTGACGATCGTGCTCCGAATGCAGTGAACTGATTCCTGGAAACAGGGAGATGAACCCATTAGTATCAACAGGAAAGGAGATCGACAACCAAGGCCCAGTATCATTCCGTCTTTAGTGGTCTTTGAGAGGGAACCATGCTGACGACGTCACAGAACAGAGTAGTCAACGTCCTGACGGCCTCCACCCCTGGCGGGTTCACGTCCTAGTGAGGATTACCCGGACCTGGCGAAATGCTATTATTCCGATGCTCCAACGACTACCATTCCCTGTGTTGAGGAGAAGAGCTTCACGTTGGGTTCACCATTTTTTGTTTCCGACGCTTTCGCCGGGGCGCGCGTGTCCGTCCGCCGGGGAGGGCGCGCTGCTTGTGGCCCCGCATTCCCGCTTTCCAAAGGCAGGCAGCATCTGTTCCTTGTTCAGGGACATCTGCTCCTTGATCGAAACCGGGATGATGGGATGTCGGTTCTTCCTTCCGTGGATCCTCCTCGGAGCTCATCACCTAGTCCGGGTCTCCCTCAATGATTTTAGACAGATTTGTGAAGCTCATTCCCGGTGCCGTATCTACATGGACGCCAGTTAATTACGCTGCTTCCGCCAAGACGCTCCAAAGGGTCTTGTCGGGACAGCAACCTACAGTGAGGAGAATGGCCACGCGGAGGCATCGTCGGCATGTCTGTCTTTGGCCCCTCATCACAGGGCTTCTCAAGGGCGCGGAAGCCCGAGGCATCCCACATCGAACGCGGGGAATGTGTACCATCTGAGGTATTCCTCATCTTCCCATGTTTAACACGGGGTATGTCATGAGTTTAACGTCTTGCGGAGATGGATCGGGTTAAAGGATCCCTAGGGGGAAACACCAATGTTGGGGCCAGCACGTGGGCGGCCTCCCGTATGACATGGAGTGGGAAAGGGTGGCATGACCTCACCGGGATGTGGCGGCCTGGGTAAGGATCAGGATGGATGGTGGGGTGAAGCATGGGGATTACGTTCTAAGATGGCCCAAGAGGGGGGATACAGTTTAACGTCATGCAGGACAGAATACAGTTTAACGTCATGCGGGACGCGATACAGTTTAATGTCATGCAGGACAAAATATAGTTTAACGTCATGCGGGACGCGATACAGTTTAACGTCATGCGGGACGGAATACAGTTTAACGTCATGCGGGATGAAATATTTGGGGCTTACGCTCTGAGGCAGCCCTAGGTGGTTAGGGAACCGACATGGAAAGGTTGGGACGTCCGGGTGGTGGGCTTGAACCTCGTGGAGGCTTCCTATGTACCGTGCGCTAGAACAGATCCAAGTCCACGTAGTTCGCTGGGATGAGGCTTATGCTTTGAGATGGGCCATAGAAGGATGTCATGGTCGATGCACACTCTAAGCCCACGTGAGTCATGCTCAGTGTGGGAATCAAGAGGCACCAGGGACCAGACGATCACGTCGCGAAATGTGCGTCCGTGAGAAGTGGAATGGGGCTTACGCATTGAGCGGCCCAAAGAGGAAATAGGGTCTTACGCGTGGTTAGCGGCCCTTGGTGCTGGGGCTTACTCCAGGGTGGAGGCCTGTGGTGCGACAAAGCACAGTGGGAAAAGGACTCCACTGGCCTTGGAAGGGGGAAAGTACGGATATGCACGGGTGCAATCATCCGTACAAAAGGTTAGGGGCTTACGCTCTGAGGCGGCCCTTCCCCTGTGGACAAACACCGCTCCGACAAGGAGGATCTCATTCCATGTGAGGAAGAGTCCATTCCCGTGGAGACGAGTGGCGTAAAAAATGTCTGAGCTGGGGGAACCCTGTGTGCGAAGCACAGGGTCGGACCACAGTTTAACGTCTTGTGTTAAGGATGAGGTGCTTAGCAGTTTAACGTCCTGCAGCTTGGACGAGGTGGGTTTTCTCCACACCCCTAGGGATTACATTCCCAACGCCCTCTACCCCTTGTGGAAGGGAAGGCATCGGCAAGGCCGTGGTGAAAGGGGGTCACAGGGCACACCACCGGGGGTTCCACGTTAGTGTGGCTATGGGTAGATGCAATAGCCGTTAGCGTGCCTATGCGGAGAAGAATAAGGCAAAGAAACACAATGGGAAACACGGACCAAGGGACCTTGAGGTTACTTCTCACGAACCTAGAAGGCCGTGCGGGAAAACAACACATGGCGCGCATGCCTGGCAGGGGAGACATCAGGTGTCGATGCAGGGGGCAGCCAAAGGGCGTCAAGGTGAGGGGTCCTCAGCTCTATGCACGCAAAAGGGACGATTTGCGCGCCAAACACCGGGACGACGCACAATTGAAGTATTGGAATTGCACGTGAAAAGGGAATTGCATGTAAGGTTTTGCGTGCACGGTAGGGTATTGCGCGCATAGCTCACGGATTGCGTGCAATTAGGGAAACCGGGGAAAGGTGCAAATTCACTGAAGCCGGTGGAGTTGCGCGCAAAGGAGAACTCCAGGGCAAGGCGGCGTGGAATTCAGGATTACCTGGATGTCATCTTTCGCACAGGGGTGCCGAATTGCGCCCACGAGAGACGCTTCGGATCCCTCAACCCCCAAACCATTCGGGGTCACCTTATATTTATAGGCGACCTCGGGTGCGGAATCCAGGCGGCGCGCGAAAGTTTCCGTGCCAGGAACCCCTTGCGCGCAAATTCTCGCCGAGGAGACACGGGGCGCGCAATTATTGCGCGCCTCACCGGTCCAATTCCGCGAATCCTGGGAGCACTTCTTGCACAGAACATTTTTGCGCGCGGATCCTCCTTTATTTCGCGCACCACTTCCCGAGCCTCCGGATCGGGCCTCTGATTCTGAATATGACTTCACTTCGTCATTCCGAAACTTCCTCCGGGAGTTGCGGGCTTTTTTCGGCATCAACAACTAATCTTTTTGGGTTTTTGAAAATGGATGGAAACAGGAAGATTCACGATAATGGAGGATATGACGGACAATCGAATGGTATTCTTCAAGAGAAACCAAATGAAACAGGATTTGGAAGTCCAAACATTGTTATTATGTCTAATCCGCAATCTCATAATATGATCAATAATCTCAACTTTGGTAAGTTTCCTGACTCAGATAATAAGAGAAAGATGGAGTTTCATGGTGATCATTGAGGAAATAATGTTCAATTTCCCTCATGTAAATAATGTGGGAAGAGGTATCAGGGAGATTGTTTCAAAGGAACTGGAAGATTCTTTGGGTGTGGGAATGAAGGACACAAAGCTAGTAAGTGAAAAGGAAATGGTTCAGTTAACACCATGGACAAGGATAATGGTATTTCTACAACATTAACAATGATTAGATGTTTTAAATGTGGAATGTATGGGCATTATGCAAACCAATTCCCTAAGGGAAAATATCATGAAGAGAATCATCATGGTTATATGAGTAGTATTTATGTGGATGATGATGAAGAGACTAAAAATTAAATATGATATGAAAGAAATTATGAAGCTCAGTCAGTGGTTTAAGAAGTTAGTGGAATGATTGCATGTTTATAAAGAATAATGTACGGTACTATGGAATAAAGAATCATCTAAGGATTGTTACACTATTTTTTTTCCTAAAGTATTTGAATGTATATACCGGTAACCATGGATGGTTATTCAGATATTTTTGGAAAGTAGACGATATGCGCATAATGAAGGGATAAGATGATAATGAGATGTTTGATTGTATTAATGATCTCATTTCTGATATAAGAACAAAGTGATATTATGGTTTGAGTATATAGATTTTTTGGAATTTTGGTATGTGGAAAGTGTTAAAATTTAACAATATTCATGTTTTCTCTAAGGATCAATGGGTATTCATTCTTCAATAGAATACATGATTAAGGTATTCACATGTTTTTAATTTTACCAACAAGATATATCATAGGATATATGGGGGATAAATGTTGGCATTCACGTGATTGTTATATGACATTTCAAGTAATCATTTTCATTATACTATGAGCTTGGACTGAAGTATTTTAGATAAGCCTAAATATTGGAATGGATTATGTTGGACATAAGTTAGTATTGTTTAAGGATATAACTTTTTTCTATATTATTGATGGGATGTTATAGTAATGTAGTTTTAGAAAATGGAAAACCTACAGGACGAGCGACAACCCATTGCGTCGGACAAGGATGTGGGAATCGAACCCACAACCGAAGTGCGACTGGCCTTTATCGCCTACCACTGGTCTACAAGAAGTCCCTTGTTAGTAGAAAATAGTTTTATTTTATTAAGAGGTATGATATATGAAGTATAAGTTCATTTTTGGAACCGTATACGATTAATCTAACCATATGATGTACTTATAACTTTTGCTAACATTTTGTTTGAAACAGATGGAATGACCCATCATTCTATCACATGATTTCTAACACATCATGAATAACAAATTCAACTTCATTTCATTAAGGGATGAAGTTGAAATTGTTCAATTCACGAACAACAGTGAGATTGTACCAAAATCATGTAAGTATTTCTTTTAATTCATCAGCTTTAGGGAAATGGTCTTGAAAACCAAAAATGTTGTCCTAGTGACCTTATAGGCGATGAATCAGATGGAGACTTAGATCATCACAAATCTATGGCTTTGTGATTGTTGGCTTTTTCATAGCCATGTTCTCTACCACTCTCTATTAGAACATGATGGTTATATTTCTCTTCCATATCGATATTTTCACCTATGTTCTCCTATGTGGAAACCCAGTGATTAGTTTATTTGGGTAACCGTTACGTTTCATACATTAGTTTTTAAAGATAAGTTTTGGTATTTATTTTAACATTGTGGGTTTCAATTAAAAAAACTTTCAAGTAGAAAACCATTTATAACCCTGAAGAATTTCGATGATGAAATTCATTTTAAGGGGGGTAGAATGTAATAACCTGGGATTTAATAAGATATATTCCTTTGTAATTTCTTTCATATCTTCTGTTGTACGATACACCAATATTATCTTGCATTATACGCAACATCATATTAGCTTGCAGTATACGCAACACTATTCTTAGATTGTGTTACACACAATTTCAAGTTCGTTTGATAATAGTCATTCTACGCAACATTGAGTACATATATATATATATATATATATTAAATGTATAAATGAAAAAATGGTTGGATTATATTATAATGAAACAAAAAATGAGTATTTCACTATAGGAAACCCTGACTTGGCTTGAATTACACGCAATCATGACCTTCTTCGATAGTCTGTGGTGTACGCAATACTGGGTTTTACTAAACAACGATATGTTATTATAATATTTTTATGAACTAGCCGTTATGAATAGTATTAACTATATATTTAATTTTATAACATTATTATTCATCTTACACGTTTTCGAGAACATGGTATAAGAACAAAATATATTTTTCTGGTAAAATAAGTATTTTTAAAAAAATGCAGTTTTGCCGCCTTTTTGATGGCGCACCCACATTAAATCTAGTTTTTGACATGTTTATAAGTTAAATTTGAAAAAATAAAATTCTTATTTGGAATTAAGAAATAAAAATTTACTTTGGATAAATTTTTCATATTATTCTGGTAACTTTCATATTTTAATGAATAGTAAAAACACGCTATATTTTATTTAAAAACAACTTTCTTCATCGTAATAAATTATGTCATTAAATTATAATATTGAATGTTTTAAAAGTATAAATATAATATATTGTTACCATTTAATATAATTTATGTCATTACCATTGATTTTACCTTGAATTCATAGGTTAAATCAATTCAATCTTTTGCAATGTTTTAAAGAAAAACCCATTTTTTGACAACGGGATTAATATTAATTTAATTTCTTCCACTTTTGTGTATTGAATTTGGAAAAATGGATTCCATATTTGGAATCAGTGGGTCCAAATTATGTTAATAGGCTACTTTTTATTATTGGGAATTATGAATAGTAACTACAGTAAATTTTATTTACCATAGTTAAAGGGAAATCGGGTAATTAAGGGAAAATATAAAATTTTAAAATTACTTTAAAATATTCAAAAATTCTATTGGGTGGCTAAAATTAGACCCATATCACCTAAGGGTCGGATTAGATTCATTTTATGGACTTTTGACCATGAAAATAATTAAATTATTATTAAAACCAAAGAAAGTCACAACATGTCACTCTCTTAAATCTTGTAAGTATAATAATTTTAATTTAGTGATAAACATCATAAAACATAAAACATGAATAGTCTCCAGAAAGATAATAAAACTATCTAGATCATGATAATTTATTTAGTATTTTTAGGTATTAAATAATTGTCATTAATGGTGATACATTAATGATGTAGAAATTATTTATTAAGGGAAAAATCAGTAATATAATTTTTATTGAAATAATAATACCCATTAAAAGGCCCAAAAACCTGACCAAAACTTATTGGTAGTGTATATTTATACCATAAGCATCCAATGACCTAATAGATAACCGTTTGGAGTCTTATAAAAGTGATTATGAAACTTATATTATTTTATTTTAAATGATGCCAAAGTTGTCACCTTCATAATTTAATAAATATAACAATTTAAATATTATGATTTTTAGATGATAAGTTGGAGTAAAAGAATTATTGTGAAATTTAATAGATTTATCTTCATCATAGGATTTTATTTTTAATTTTTATGCAACAAATATGTATATTAAATAATTATACAAAAATTTTGTAGTAATTATTTTATTAAGAGATAAACCAAATAAATGGTTTTAAAAATAATAAAATAAAAATTATAAGAACTATTTAATGTGATCCACTAGTTTTTTAGACACATATGACCTTTTATGAATCTATTAAAGCTTTTATTTCGAACATATCTTCTGTAAATAGTTTATTTAAATTCATATAAATGAATAGTGTCAAAATTGACACTATTGTTATTTTATAAAAATAACATATTATAAAATTGTTTAAAAATCACAAATATATTTAAAAATTACAAATTTAAATATATATGGTCTAAAATGTTATAAAATATCCAATTATGTAAAATTCACAACAAATAAGTAATTTTTTGTTATAATTTAAAATTTACAATGTTATTACCACAAATAAAATTTAATTGATTAAGTAAGGATAAAAAAAGTTGATAATGTTTAAAATAATTTCCTAACATGTCTAAATTTTATTGGTTGATGATATTACAACCCTATCTCATCTAATCTTAGAATATGAGTCATTTTTTGAGGTTTTTATGTGGGGTTATATTTATTATAAATTAATATTTCTAAGATTTCCAAAGGTGCCCCTCTCCTCCATTATAAAAGGGAACCTCCTCCCTCCGTTCATCACACCAATTTGAGCCTTCAAGCTCTGCCAACCCCTGCCAAATTCTATTCTCCACATCCCTAGAAACATCCTAGAGGTCATGGTCTACTTCAAATACCAATCTTAGTGTCCTAAGAAGAGGTTTCAAAGAGGCGTATCGAAGAAGAGGAATTTCAGATCCATAAGAATCATATCAGACCTAATGTAAGGGATAATTTTGCAAATCTCATTTTTATCCGAGATTGCTTAATCATAAGTATTTACTGGGGTTATTTCTGTCATCCATGTCCATGTTTTATAAGAGTGTTTTCATGTATGTTTAAAGTCCTTTTTACCCATTCTTGACTTTTACTACATTGTATGTAAGGAATCTTTCTTTTGTTTAAGTTACGAGGTACTTTTTGTCTTTTCTGAAAAAAGTATGAGAAGACTGTTTTTTAACTTATACGACACGAATGGATTTTTACAGTTTTATAAATCCTTATTTTCATGAATCTTATTCCAAAATATTTCACGACTATTTTCAACAAAATCCTTTTCTTTTAAAATTTCATGACATTTTGTGAAATGAAAATGATTTTGAAGAATAAAGGATGTTTTCCTCAAAAATTCATTTCAAGTGTTTTATCAAAAACATTTTCCATATAATATTAAATTACTTCATATGTGTATGTTTCATGTATAATGTTTCTATGATATAAATGGTTTCACTTTTCTAATGATGAAATATCCATTTGTTTTATATGGATTATGTGATGATGGGATGATGTTTATGAAACCCATTTTATTCTTTGGGTTATGATGAATGTTTTAAGTTTATTTTGTGGCACTAGTAAGAATGATTTCATTATGAGATTGGTGGGACCTATATCTCATTAAAATGCATTGGGTAAAGATTTATATCTCATAAGATAGACATGGCTGGAATGGTAAGTTAATACGGTTCAGTTTTATAGGACTGAAACGAGGAGTGAAATTGATTCAAAAAGGGACTTTGTCCACTGAGATGGTCTTGGAAGCAATGCCATGGTAGCAATGCCTTGGCAGCAATGCCTTGGCTATTATGGAAATCATTACATGTGCTGAATGGTTTCCACAATTACATGTTTTATTCCCATGCTTTTTGTAACACCCCAAGATTTTATGAAAAATATTATTTTTTACTTCAATGTCTTGTGTTATACGCTACACCAAAAGGATCTTTCACAACACACTTGCTTGGCTTACTTTACACGCAATCGCGACATTCCTCGATAGCTTGCGTCATACGCAATACCGAGTTTCACTAAACAACGATATGCTATTAAAATATTATTAAAACTAGCCGTTATGAATAGTAATAACCACTTTTTGAAATTTTATAAATTTTATTTTTCAAAATGGACTTCATTTTTGGATTCGGAATACCGAAATTAGCCTAGGGTGAAATTTTGGTATTTTTCTGAAAACTTTCAATTTTTGATGAATAGTGAAACCACTAAGTGGTAGTTAAAAAAACTGAATTGTTCGTAAAACATAATATTACCGCTTCTGTGAGTGGAATTTCGAAAATCCGAGAGACACGGTTAATATCAAGGACTAAAATGTGGTTCAATGAGATGAAAATAATTTTTGGTGAATATTAACTTTTTACTTTTTTTACCACGGTTAAAAGTAAATAGGGTAATTAAAGGTAAAGATGATATTATTATTACCCTAAAACATGTCCTAATTCTATTGGATAAGTTTAATTCGACCAAAAACAAACTTAGGAATAAACTATGACCATTTAGGCCCACTTGGATTAGATTAGGACAATTATTATTAATTTATTTAAAGAAGGGTTAAAAGAGTTAAAATAAAAGTTTATTTAATAAAACATTTTTAATATGGGGTTATACATAAGATAAATTAGACTATAAATATTCATTAGAAAGATACAAAGATTTCCTACATAATGGTATTTTATTTGTATGTTCTAGACATTAAATAATTTAATTTATTTATGACAGAATGATGATGCAGTAATTATCTTATTAATGAAATATTGACATAATTGATGTTATAAACACAAAAATAAATGTAATTTGATACTTTTTATGAATTACACTAATTTTATATTTTACTATGATATATTATTGTTGATTTAATCAACTTGGTTCGAACATATAATTCTGTTATGACTTTCACAAAAATCATATATCAAATAGTGTCAAAATTGACACAAAATAGTTTTTAAATCAAATATTATATTATTAATTGTTATTTTATTCCTAAAAATCTAAGGATCGGCCAAATGACTTAGATAAGGATATATATATTAATAATAAATAATTTGGGGTTCGTTTGGCATGTTATAGTAAGTGTATTAACCATATAGTGTAAGAAAACAAAAAGACACGGTAAAAGTTAAATTATTTAACTTAGAGTTAAATCTAATTGATAAGGTTAAAATAATAACCTCAACTTGTCTAAATCCTATTGGTTGATAGGATTTCGACCCATCCCCACTTAACTTATAAATAAGACCCTTTGGAACCATTATAAACCGATTTTGACTTTAATATAAAATAATATTTTGAGATATTCCTAAGGTGCCCCTCTCCTCCCTTATAAAAGGACACCTCCTACCCCTCCTCCTCACACCTATTTGAGCACTCAATCTCAGCCAACCCCTGCCATTTTCTCCTCTCCACTTCCCTATAATAATCCTATAGGTCCTGGTCTTCTTCAAAGACCAATATTAGTTCCCTAAGTGGAGGATTCAAAGAGGCGTTCCAAAGAAGAGGTAATATCCATTACCGATCTTTTCAATTTCTTTCTTCTTCAACTTCTTCTTCTTTAGTTGTTTCATGATAAAGTAATAATATCAGTATTACTTACATACTGATATGTTATTATAAATATGAAACAACCCTAATTCACTTTCTATCCATCCTACGGAAAAATGAAATCACAGCGCGTGCGTACGTACGGAATACCGTCTCCACGCCGTGGTGTAATCTATTTTCCACCACCACCTTACAAGGATGGGTATAATGGTGTAGTGAGTAACTATTTATGATTATTATAAATTAATATTTATACTGAAATAATATATATATACTCCAATACAATTCCACGATCATAGGAACAATATCATCACTCGTGCGTACGTACGGAATACCGTCTCCACGATGTGATGCGACTCGTTCTACATGATCATCATTACATAGTAATTATATAAATGAATTTAATGAATAAATATGATATATGTTACACTAATACCATTCTGGGTATAAGGTATCTATAACCTTAAAAGAAGAATAAGAATTTATTCGGCAAAACACGCATAAGAACAAAAGGCAATAAAGACCCGAGTAACAAGTAACAATGAAATATTACTAATAAGAAGCTAAGAATATAACCATATATGATATCATATCAATATGTATGATTCTGTAATAAGTCAATAACATTATTTAAACCATTATACAGGATCTTCGGACACGTACAAAGCAAATCGGACCTAAGTTAAGGGAAATATCACAATCTCATTTTTATCCGAGATTATTTATACTTTGGTATTTACTGGGGTGTATTTTATCATTCACATCCATGTTTCCTCAACATGTAATATTATTTCCATTCACCTACAAATGTTTAAATCCTATTTTACCCTTCGGTGAGTTTTTAGTAAAATATATGAAAGGAATCTTTTGTCATTTTTCGTACGAGGTACTTTTTTGACTTTTCCGACAAAAGTACGCGAAGAATGTTTTATTAACTTATACTGCAAGAATGGATTTTTAAAACATTATTTCCAAGAATCTTCCTTTATAAGTTTTCAAGTTTATTTTTAATCAAATTCTTTTATTTTAAAGTCGTATGACATGTTATGAAAGGAAAATTGTTTTTGAAGTAGAAAGGATATTTTCCTCAAGAATGGAGTTCAAGTATTTTATCAAAATTATTTTCCATCTAAGATAATAAAAGGGTTATGTTTTTATCCCTATTATTACATTGGTTTGATTATGTTGTGATGGAAATATATTTATGGATTCTATTATCTTATATGAATTGTTTTATGATGTCATGTTGTTTAAGAATCCCATTTTTATTACATGGGTTACACTATGATGTATGGTTTATGATTATGTGGCACACATAAGAAAGGATTCATTATAAGATGGGTGGGACCTATATCTCCCTCCAATGCATTGGGTAAAGATTTTATATCACATGAGATAGACATGGCTGGAATGGTAGGTTATACTGGTTCAGTGAAATAGGACTGAAACGAGGGTTACTCGATTCAGAAAGGGACTTTGTCCACTAAGATAGTCTTGGCAATGAGTCTTGATTAACAAGAAATGATTCTCTATGATTATGTGTGAATGCCACAAAGTTTCATGTTTTAAGTTATGATTATTGTGATTACATTTCACCTCCATGATTTATCCCATGTTATGAAATTATGATCTCTTTTTCAGGTTAAGATGTGATTGATATTTATTTTGTTTACCCTTACTGAGCATTTGAGCTCACCCTTTTATGTTTTCTTTTCTCCAGGATATAAAGAAAGGTTTTAGGTATTAAAAAAAAGGAAGATCTTTATGGGAGATGTTGATGATCTTTCACCAGGATTAGAAGATTATATTCCGAGTTTCCAAAGACACTAAACTATTACGATCCTTGTGTGTGTATTTTTTTTGTTATATACTAAGTATTCCGCAAAAGTAATGTAATGTTCATGTACATTAAGCTTCGGGTCTCTACAGTTGGTATCAGAGGAAAAGGAGGTAGGAATGTATCCGATCCTTGGGAACTCTCACATGTGAGCGTTGGACGAAGCATGGCTCTCCGCCCAAGGGCTTCATGAGGAAATGGCTGCCACTGGGGATGGTGGTGTGTCCCACCCATGGGGTGTAGCCGCCCATGGAGTGCCCTAATAGGTATCAATTTTAGTCCACTGGAAGTAATTCTAGACCGCAACAGTTGGTATCAGAGGAAAGGTTTAGTCAACCTTTAGAAACTAGGATGCGAGAACTTTAGTGAGATCCCTAGAGATATTTCTAAGGTGTGTCTAGGGATGTCTCTAAGGTTAAGTATACGTATAGGTTATAGTACTATAATTACGCTAACCATCATAGAATTAAACCTAAGATGTTAGATATTGAAGGTACTCCCACTTTATTATGTTGTTTTCCCTAGCATGATTTTTGCCTCTCACACTATTCTTTTTGGGTTTTAGACGATGTCTGGAACCCAAAGGAACCGTGTTGATCAATGCAACGGACAATGCAATGATTTCCCTCCTGAACAAACAAATGTTATGGGAGATGGAGTGAAAAATCTTATTGCTATACTTACACAAGCTATGAATCATTCTGGACTTCCAAATGAACAGAGAAGGGAAAAATATTCTATTGAGTCCTTCAGGAGGCAACGTCCACCTTCTTTCAATGGGTATTCCAATCCACTTGTTGCTGAACAATGGATCAGTACCACTGAAAATATATTTTCAGTTCTTCAATGTTCTGAACATGATAAAGTCATCTTAGCAGTATATCGTTTGGAAGGTGAAGCTGATCAATGGTGGAATCTTATCAAGAATACGAGGCCAATAGATGAAATTGAGTCCATGGAATGGGACGAGTTCAAGAACTTGTTTTTCAGTAAGTACTTCCCTCGTATTCTTCAAACAAAGATGGAAAAGGAGTTTCTTGAGCTGAAGCAGAAGGATGATGAATCTGTTGGTATATACGAAGCGAATTTTACAAGATTTGCAAGGTATGTATCTGGCATTATCATCCAACCTGAAAGTAAAGTTGATCGATTTTTCAGTGGCTTAAAACCAAGTCTTCGAAGGGCATTAGCTATAAGAGACATTAGTAGCTATGAAGAAATTTTGCGTTGTGCTATCAAGATAGAAATGGAAGTTGGTGTTACATATCCATCTCATGGTTTTGACAAGAAACGAAAGATGGAGTTCAAGGAGAAATCTCCGAATAATGGTGAAAGGCAGATGAATGTTTCCTTATGTACAAAGTGTGGAAAGAAGCATGGTGGAGATTGTCTTAAAGGGACTAGAAAATGTTTTAAGTGTGGAAAAGAAGGTCATCGAGCAACTGAGTGTCGAAGTAATGGAAAAAGGGTTTCTAATGATGTGAATAAAGCAAACACTGCAGAGAACGCACCACCAACACTTCAATGCTTCAAGTGCAAGGAAATGGGGCATTATGCTAATAAATGCCCTAATCCAAGGGTTATTGATGATCGACATGAGAAATTCGCTTAAGGCAAAGGATAAAGGGAAGTCACTTGTGATCACTATTGGTGATGTTGAATATGACAACGATGTGGTGGAATGACTAAGTTTTTATGTAATGGGATTCCAAAATAATGTTGTATCATGGAGTATTGGAATATTTTTGTATTGGTCTAATATGGTATTCAAAGTGATTGAGATATTTTTGGAAATAAGACGATATGCGCATAATGAAGGGAAAATGAGAAAAATAAATGTTTAACAGTATTCATGAGCTCATGATTGATATAAGGACTAAGTGATATCATGGTTTGATTATAAATAATTTTGAGGATTTTGGTACGTGGAAAGTGTTAACGTTTAACTACATTCATGTTTTCACTAACGTTCAATGGGTATTCATTCTTCAAGAGAATACATGATTAAGGTATTCACATGTTTGTAATTTGATCAAAAAGATATATCTTATGATATATCGGGGATAAATGATGGCATTCACATAATTGTTTTGTGACATTTCAAGTAACCATTTTATTTATACTATGATCTTAGACCGAATTATTTTAGATAAGCCTAAAGATTAGAATGGATTATGTTGGACATAAGTTAGGATAAAACTTTTTTCGATATTATTGATGGGATCTTATAGTAATATAGTTTTAGAAAAAGGACAACCTGCAGGACGGGCGACAGCCCATCACGTCGAACAGGGCTGTGGGAATCGAACCCACAACCGAAGTGCGACTGGCCTTTATCGCCTACCACTGGCCGATAGGAAGTCCCTGTTTAGTAGAAACTAGTTTTATTATATTAAGCAGTATGATATATGAAGTATAAGTCCATTTTATGAACCATATAAGATTAATCTCACTATAGAATGACTTATGTAAATTTTATAACTTTTTACTAACCTTTTGTTTGAGACAGATGGAATGACCCGTCATTCTATCACAAGATCTGCTAACACTTCACGAATAACAAATTCAACTTCATTTATTTAAGAGATGAAGTGAAAATTGTTCAAGGCACGAACAACAGTGATATTGTACCAAAATAAAGTAAGTATTTATTCTAATTCAAATTCTTCAACTTTAGGGAAATGATCTTGAAAACCAAAAATGTTGTCCTAGTGCCCTTATATCCGATGAATCAGATGGTACCCTAGATCGTCACAAATTTATGGCTTTGTGATTGCTGGCTTTTCCATAGCCATGTTCTCTACCACTCTCCATCAGAACATGATGGTTAGATTTCTCTTCTATATCCATATTTTCACCTATGTGGAAACCCAGTGATTAGATTATTTGGGTAACCGTTACGTTTCATACTTTCGTTTTTAAAGATTGGTTTTGGTATTCCTTTTTACGATTTGGGTTTCGATTAAATAAACTTTCGAATAGTAAACCATTTATAACCCCAATGAATTTCGAGGGCAAAATTCATTTTAAGGGGGGTAGAATGTAACACCCCGAGATTTAATGAAAAATATTATTTTTAATTTGAATGTCTTGTGTTATACGCTACACCAAAAGGATCTTTCACAACACACTTGCTTGGCTTACTTTACACGCAATCGCGACCTTCCTCGATAGCTTGCGTCGTACGCAATACCGAGTTTCACTAAACAACGATATGCTATTAAAATATTATTAAAACTAGCCGTTATGAATAGTAATAACCAATTTTTGAAATTTTATAAATTTTATTTTTCAAAATGGACCTCATTTTTGGATTTGGAATACCGAAATTATCCTAGGGTGAAATTTTGGTATTTTTCTGAAAACTTTCAATTTTTGATGAATAGTGAAACCACTTAGTGGTAGTTAAAAAAACTGAATTGTTCATAAAACATAATTTTACCGCTTCTGTGAGTGGAACTTCGAAAATCCGAGAGACACGGTTAATATCAAGAACTAAAATGTGGTTCAATGAGATGAAAATAATTTTTGGTGAATAGTAACTTTTTACTTTTTTTACCACGGTTAAAACTAAATAGGGTAATTAATGGTAAAGATGATATTATTATTACCCTAACACATGTCCTAATTCTATTGGATAAGTGTAATTCGACCAAAAACAAACTTAGGAATAAAATATGACCATTTAGGCCCACTTGGATTAGATTAGGACATTTATTATTAATTTATTTGAAGAAGGGTTAAAAGAGTTAAAATCAAAGTTTATTTACTAAAACATTTTTAATATGGGGTTATACATAAGCTAAATTCGACTATAAATATTCATTAGAAAGATAAAAAGATTTCATACATAATGGTATTTTATTTGTAATTTTTAGACATTAAATAATTTAATATATTTATGACACAAGGATGATGTAGTAATTATCTTATTAATGAAATATTGGCATAATTGATGTTATAAACACCAAAATAAATGTAATTTGATACATTTTAGTAATTACACTAATTTTCTAGGTTACTATGATATATTAGTGTTGATTTAATTAACTTGTTTCGAACATATAATTCTGTTATGACTTTCACAAAAATCATATATCAAATAGTGTCAAAATTGACACAAAATAGTTTTTAAATAAAATATTATATAATTAATTGTTATTTTATTCCTAAAAATCTAAGGTTCGGACAAATGACTTAGATGAGGATATATATATTAATATTTAATAATTTGGGGTTCGTTTGGCATGTTATAGTAAGTTTATTAAACATATAGTGTAAGAAAACAAAAAGACACGGTAAAAGTTAAATTATTTAACTTAGAGTTAAATCTAATTGATAAGGTTAAAATAATAACCTCAACTTGTCTAAATCCTATTGGTTGATAGGATTTCTACCCCTACCCACTTTAGCTTCGAAATAAGACCCTTTGGAACCATTATAAACCGATTTTGACTTTAATATAAAATAATATTTTGAGATATTCCTAAGGTGCCCCTCTCCTCCCTTATAAAAGGACACCTCCTCCCCCTCCTCCTCACACCAATTTGAGCACTCAAGCTCGGCCAACCCCTGCCATTTTCTCCTCTCCACTTCCCTAGAATAATCCTAGAGGTCCTGGTCTTCTTCAAAGACCAATCTTAGTTCCCTAAGTGGAGGATTCAAAGAGGCGTTCCAAAGAAGAGGTAATATCCATTACCGATCTTCTCAATTTCTTTCTTCTTCAACTTCTTCTTCTTTAGTTGTTTCATGATAAATTAATAATATCATTATTACTTACATACTGATATGTTATTATAAATATGAAACAACCCTAATTCACCTTCTATCCATCCTACGGAAAAATGAAATCACCACGCGTGCATACTTACGGAATACCGTCTCCACGCCGTGGTGTAATTTATTTTCCACCACCACCTTACAAGGATGGGTATAATTGTGTAGTGAGTAACTATTTATGATTATTATAAAGTAATATTGATACTAAAATAATATATATATACTCCAATACAATTCCACGATCATAGGAACGATATCATCACTCGTGCGTACGTACGGAATACCGTCTCCACGATGTGATGCGACTCGTTCTACATGATCATCATTACATAGTAATTATATAAATGAATTGAATGAATAAATATGATATATGTTACACTAATACCATTCTGGATATAAGGTATCTATAACCTTAAAATAAGAATAAGAATTTATTCGGCAAAACACGCATAAGAACAAAAGGCAATAAAGACCCGAGTAACAAGTAACAATGAAATATTACTAATAAGAAGCTAAGAATATGACCATATATGATATCATATCAATATGTATGATTCTGTAATAAGTCAATATCATTATTTAAACCATTTTACAAGAGCTTCGGACATGTACAAAGCAAATCGGACCTAAGGTAAGGGAAATATCACAATCTCATTTTTATCCGAGATTGTTTATACTTTGGTATTTACTGGGGTGTATTTTATCATCCACATCCATGTTTCCTCAATATGTAATATTATTTCCATTCACCTAAAAATGTTTAAATCCTATTTTACCCTTCGGTGAGTTTTTAGTAAAATATATGAAAGGAATCTTTTGTCGTTTTTCGTACGAGGTACTTTTTTGACTTTTCCGACAAAAGTACGCGAAGAATGTTTTTTTAAACTTATACGTCAAGAATGGATTTTTAAAACATTATTTCCAAGAATCTTCCTTTATAAGTTTTCAAGTTTATTTTTAATCAACTTATTTTATTTTAAATTCGTATGACATGTTATGAAAGGAAAAAAAATTTTGATGTAGAAAGGATATTTTCCTCAAGAATGGAGTTCAAGTATTTTATCAAAATTATTTTCCATCTAAGATTATAAAAGGGTTCTGTTTTTATCCCTATTATTCAATTGGTTTGATTATGTTGTGATGGAAATATTTTTATTAATTCCTTTATCTTATATGAATTTTTTTATGATGTCATGTTGTTTAAGAATCCCATTTTTATTACATGGGTTATGCTATGATGTATGGTTTATGATTATGTTGCACACATAAGAAAGGATTTATTATAAGATGGGAGGGACCTATATCTCCCTCCAATGCATTGGGTAAAGATTTTATATCTCATGAGATAGACATGGATGGAATGGTAGGTTATACCGGTTCAGTGAAACAGGACTGAAACAAGGGTTACTCGATTCAGAAAGGGACTTTGTCCACTAAGATAGTCTTGGCAATGAGTCTTGACTAACAAGAAATGATTCTCTATGATTATGTGTGAATGCCACAAAGGTTCATGTTTTATGTTATAATTATTGTGATTACATTTCACCTCCATGATTTATCCCATGTTATGAAATTATGATCTCTTTTGCAGGTTAAGATGTGATTGATATTTCTTTTGTTTACCCTTACTGAGCATTTGAGCTCACCCTTTTATGTTTTATTTTCCCCAGGATATAAAGAAAGGTTTTAGGTATTAAAAAAAGGAAGATCTTTATGGGAGATGTTGAAGATCTTTCACCAGGATTAGAAGATTATATTCCGAGTTTCCAAAGACACTAAACTATTACGATCGTTGTGTGTGTATTTTTTTTTGTTATATACTAAGTATTCCGCAAAAGTAATGTAATGTTCATGTACATTAAGCTTCGGGTCTCTACACTATTTTATAGTGATTGATGTTCTTTTATGATATGTGCCTTACGTACTTCCAAGATTTATGTATTTGCTCAAGGTTTTAATGTTTAGATTTCATGTTCAATTTTTTTCTTTCAAATGTATATGGATTGTTTTGTGTTCTCTATATTTTCCCTTACTGAACATTGGAGCTCACCCTTTTATGTTTTATTTTCCCCAGGAAATAAAGAAAGGTTTTTGGTAAGGAAACAAAAAGCGGAAGATCGTTATGGGAGATGTTGAATATCTTTCAACATGATTAGTTGTTTATATTCCGAGTTTCCAAAGAAACTAAACTATTACGGTCCTTGTGTGTTTTTTTATGTTTTAAGTATTCCACAAAAGTTATTTAATGTCCATGTACGTCAAGCTTTGGGTCTCTACATCTAGTTTCCCTGTTTATTTATAGACTTCCTCTGATACCAACTGTAATTCCCCGACCCCAGTTACTCAGATTCGGTTCATTATTTTAATACATTGTCATGATTACAAGGAATCATGTCTCGAAGGACCGATCAGTTTAGCAATCTTGGAAAATAGATTACATACATGAAGGTTACATTACATTTTATAACGTAAAACACAACATAAATAATCTTTTATGAACGCCATTATTCCCTTAGCTTAACGCTACATATCAATCACAATACACTTCTTGGAATCCTGGAAAAAATAAAACATAGAAAGGTATGAGATCAAAAGCTCAGTAAGGGTAAGAAATACAACGGAAAATAAAAAAAATATTAAGCATGATGAATAATTGAAACCACATTCCTTTTCAAATAATAAACATGAATAATATTTTGGAAAGAATATGAGCTGAGTAAATAATGCCATAATAAAAAATAATCATGGGTATTCTACTAGTATAATGACCACATGAACCATTAATATTATTTCCATAATAAGGGAATGTATAATATTAGACATTCTAAAACCTTTTTTCAAGGCCTCCCCCAAGACATCAAAAAATTATTAAGACCTAATCCAAAACCACAAATCAAATTGGGAAACGGCCTGGGCCAATCCCACATCTAGTTGTCTCATGAGACCTACCGATTCATTGAGGAGCTAGAGCGGGCTCCACCCGTCACATACTATGTCAAATACATTCCTCATATGAAAAGGTTGAAACATAACATAAACATTAATATAAGAACTATAATAAGAAATGTCAATACTTTAACTATAAACCATGAATGGTATAAAAATAACACATCCACAGTCAAACATAACACAATAACTTCACTACAATATGGAATTTTTGTATCACAATAAATCAACTTCAAAAAAAGTTTAAAATCCATTAAAGGATTTGACATAGATGGAAAGTATTTTTAAATTTCTTTTATTGAAATATCCCTTTTCGAGAAAACATTTAAAAGACACACAATTTAGATAGGAATACATTTAAAGACATTTTGAAATCAAATTGTCCCATACCACTTTTAAACTTTTTAAAGTTATTAACATTTTAAAACATTCTTGTCCATTTAAATTAATCCTTAAAACCATTTTGAAAACATGTAAATTAATGAAAATGGTTTGAAATAATAAATATTCAAAACAATTAAAATGATGTTGACATAGATGAACTCAAAACTATTTGAGAGAGATATCTCTTTTTTGAAATAATTTAAGAGTCACATAATTATAAAAGAAAAAAATTAATTTTAAATTTTTTTTATAAGCTTTTAAAGATAGATTCAATGATTTTATAATAGTGGGAAATAGCCGCACCCACCGTATAAGTTAAAAAAAGATATTCTTACCTTAATTTTGTCCAAAAGGTTAAAAAGGACCTTGTTTGGAAAACAACAAAAAGATTTCTTTATAAACTTCTTATAAAAGGTCCAAAAAGGGTATACATTACTTTAACCCATAGTATGTAAAATAGCAATAATGATTTGAAATACATTTTTAAAAATAATGGATGTGGATTATAAAGAGGTCTCAGTAGATAATTACGTTTAAACAACCTCTGATAATGAAGAGATTTTGAAATAAACCCTTACCTTGTACTTTTCCTTTTTTGAGGGTAGGTTAACCTACTGTATAATGGTGAAATGATTTCTATTAAATTATACAAGAATCATATACTTTTAAATGATATCATATATAATATTTTTATATTGCTTCGTTAATAATATCTTAATATTATCGTCGTTTTTGGTCTTTACAGATTCGTTTTTCTTTGTATTCTTTGTTATGTGAGTAATAATAATTATGTATGGGATATATATTATTCATATCCAGAATTATATCAATTCTTTAAAAATTATTTTTAATGATCAAATGAAAATTATTCTTGAATGGATACGATGGGGAATGATTCTCATCGCATTCCTGGAGACGGTAGTCCGTACGTATGCACGAGCGACAATATCATTCTTTTGATATTAAAATAATATATAATTGGATGGTATATCATATATACAGAATAACTAACTTTTTATATTTATTATTTACATCAATTACACATCATTATCATACCCATCCAAATAATAATGTATTGAATAACAGTTACACCATGATGTGGAGACGGTAGGTCGTACGTACTCCCGTATGGTGACATGCCATTAAAAGGATGGATAAAATACTGAATATGGTTGTACCATATTTTTAATAACATCACAGTATATAGAAGATTCTGGAGTTATTATTTTAGAATGGAAATAACAAAGATAGATGAAGTGGAAGAAGAATGGAACTTGAAAGAGGGTGGTAAAATCATTACCTCTTCTTTGGGTTCGTCCTATTGATTTGATCAAAAGGTCTCCTTAAGATGGCTTTATGACTAAAGGAAGTACTCTAAGATTATGTGAGGGAAGTTGATAGGATAATTGGGTAGGGTTTGGATGAACCAAAAGGCTTTTAAGTAATTAATTTGAGAGAAGGGGGAGTTCCCTTTTATAAGAGGGGTGAGGGGAACCTTAGAAAAAACATAAAATATTATTTTATAATAAATTCATATTCTATTTATAATGGCTCCATACTGATTTATTTCTAGGATAAGTTGGGTATGGGTCGAAATACCCTCAACCAATGGTTTTAGACAGGTTTGGGTCAATATATTAACCTTATCTTTTATATTTAACTCTAAGGTAGTTAGTTTGACATTTACCATGTCTCTCTGTATTTTCATATTATTTGGTAAATAAAAATACTATAAACAACCAAGAGAACCACAAGTGGTTAATTAATGACATAAATATCATCATATAAGTCCTTTTACCGATCCTTAAATTTTTATGAATATTATAGCAATTAATAATATAATATTTATTTAAAAAATCCTTTCTGTCAATTTTGACACTATTTAATAATTGATTTTTGTTATTGTCTTAATAACTTTATTAATTCGAAAATATTTCATTTAATCAATACTAGAATGTAATATTAACAAATAAAATTATTTTATGGCATCAAAACATTCAAAATATATTTATATTAACATTTATAATACCAATTATTTGACTCATTCATTAATAAGAAAAATACTACATCATCATTGTGTCATAAATAAATTTAATTATTCAATATATAAAAATTATAAATAAAATACCATTATTTATTAAATCTTGTTATATTTATAATTAATATTTATAGTCGAAAGGATAACATATATAACCCTATATAAAAATTGTTTTCCTAAATGATATATGCTTTTGTCATTTTTGTATTTACTTTAACATAATTAATATAAAGTGTCACTATAACATACAAGTGGCTCCATGGGGTCCCAAAATCGAATCAAAGATGACCATGGTCGGACATGTATTATCCAATAGGGTTATGACATGTTTTAGGGTAATTTATTATTAATATATTATTATTTTTTACCCTTTTTTACCAAATTTACCCTTTAACCATGGTAAATAAAATATTTACCGAAATAATTATTCAAAATGTATAAAAATAAAAGTTACCTATTTACACAATCTGGACCTAATGATTATAAATATGGAATCTATTTTTCTAAATTTAAAACACAGAAGTGGCAGAAATTAATTTAAAATTAATTCCCGTTCTCAAAAACAAAAAAGCATGTTTTTATGAAATAATAACTATCAAAAGATTGACACTTGCTTATGTCCAGTTTAAATGTGAATTTATCTCCAATTACCATAACTGGATTAAATGGTAAATATATAATCTAAATATACTTTAAAATCACTCAAATTCATAATTAATCATTATTAATTATTTCTATTAAAAAAATTGTTTTTAATTAATATTTAGTAATTTTCATTATTCATCAAAATATGAAAGTTATCAGAAAAGTCCCAAAAAATCACCCTAAGATAATTTTGATATTCTGAATCCAAAAATGAAGTCCATTTTGAAAGATAAAATTTATAAAATGTCAAAAAGTGGGTATTACTATTCATAACAGCTAGTTTGATTGGTTGGGGGGTATTAGAACTCGAAGTTGCGTACAACACGCACTACTGTATTATTCAAAGAGAAGAATACCATGAAATCTTGGGGTGTTACACTAATTTTTTCTATTACATATAGCCCATGTAATGGAAATTTAACAGTGTGAAAGAATTCATATATAACATAAATCAATATAATGTAACTAAATACCCATGTACATGCTTCAGCCTTTGGTTGGTTTATGAACATGTGACCATAATTTTTTGCGTGTTACCAGCTTAGGAATATGTAAAATGTTAAATTAAGTGAAGGTTCCAAGATATAATAAGTAATCCTGTAATGATATTTAGTAATGATGTAACAAGATAACAACCAAGGTTGTGTAGACCTCAAGGGTTACCAACTCATTAATGTGTATAGCCTAGCTAAGGGGTAAGAGTGTAATCTAAGGATCATAGTCGAAGTCATTCCACAATATGATGCCTTCAAAGTATAAGGAGTTCTTCAAAGATAAAATGGGTCGAAGAAATGATTGGGACTAATGGATATTAACCATGGACCATACTTTTCAATGTTGGATCCAAGGAGTGGTTCTGAGGCATCTTGTAAAAACATTAAAGGGATCCTACGGTCATATTAGACATCCAAATTTAGATAAAAATTTTGTTCCTAGTTAATCTCTACCAAAGTATGCCACATCCTTGAATTGGAATGGGGTTTTTTGTGCTCAAGGCATTCCCTTTGGAATACAAGGAGATTATGAGTCATGCCACTTCTATTTGATAAATAATTCATATAATATTTCATATGGTTCAAGACATTTCATTTCATTACTTTGACAAGGCTAATTTACCATGAAACCATTTAGTCATGTCTTAATTAATCAATATGTCCATTTTGTGCATTCCTTGAATTTCATTAGTGTGAAAGGGACATGTAACATAAAACCAACCATTTATGGAATTTTAAATAATAAAGGTCCACTCATCTACCTTCCATTAACATGGTAAGTGGTGAAACATACATGCAACCTGTTATTCAATTATATTAAGTAATGACATGTCATATATTTAGTATAATTTTAAATTAAAATTTAACATTAATTTATCAATTAGTAGTACATACCTTAGGTAGGTTAAGTGGTAAGAATACACAGTATTTTCCATTATGAAATTAAAAATTACTATTATGCCATTTAAATAGAAAAGGTTTCCCTTATGAGGTTATTTCCAAGCCAAATCCCAACAGTGACTCAAACATGTCAAAACACTAAAACGACAATTATGAAAAAAAACATCCTACATTGGATGGATAGAGTTGTTTGAGTAAACACTAAAAATTAATCACTAATTTGGTAGCGAATAAGAATATGGTTCTAATGAGTATAAGAATGGAATATAAATTTAGTAAAAAAATTTCGATGAAATATTCATGCCCCAAAAGACAATTTAAAAATCAACCAACTGGATGGATGAGTTATAGAACACCCACCATAGGTTTGAACAACTCTCTACCTCTAGTATCAGCCTTTAATTTGGCATAAAATGGAGTATATATGAGAATAGTCTAAAAATGATCACACTATAATAATTTTTTAGAGGGAAAAAGAGATGACGAATGGATCAAATAGACTCAACTACTTACCTTTGCACATCAAACATGATAAGAAAAATCCCGAATGGATCTCGGATGAAAGAGATCTATTGATCCCTAGATTATGCCTTCAAATGCTCCAAAATGGAATAACATAGAGGTTTTTTCCACTATAATTCAGAGTAGGTAATATAGAAGGATTACTATGATCTTTTAGGATAAAATGGTAAAATTACCCAAAATTTATCCTATGCGTGGTTTGGCCACATTGTTTTTCAAACTGTGCACCAACGACGCATGGGAACCTATAGGAAGTGGTGTACCACACAGTTATGCTGCACAGTTAGGTACCCCATGCACCGACGGTGTGAGATGGATCTTTCCAATAATGAAACCATATACATGGTTAGATAAAACATTGTGTACTACCATCATGGTTTACTATATTGGCGCAACAAGCCCAATTTTTACAAAAAAATATAGGTTATGGGCTCCGAAAAAACCCTCTACACCCTTGGGACATTTAAAAACTTATTAGGAATCCATTTGGGGTCCAGAATAACGAATTACACCAAAATTTAAAGGATCCATACTTATGTGAAAAACTATGTTATTACACGTTATTTTTTAACACTTCTACATATACTATTTTTGAATTTAATGATATGAGAGGCATTTTTGAAAAACCAAAGTAAAAGAAAAATTATTTACAAATGGGTTTGGATTTTTTTAAAATTATTTATAAAACTGTTTTATTTTAAATGCTATAAATGGTGAATTATTGACATTATAAATTGTATAGAATATATGGTGGTATCCTACTCAAAATTGTTCCCATAACATACTTATTCTATTATATTGTTATAGATGTTGTATTGTAGAATAAATATAAATGGATGGGTAACTTGTAGTATATGAAATTTTCTTTTTTCATTTCCTTCATAGTATGGCTGTTAGGAGGTGATTATTGGCCACATAGAGATTGGAAATTCATTCTAGTTTAACCTATTTTGGATTAGATTGTTTGGTTTTCAGTTGGGTCTATTTCATTACACTTTTTACTCTGGTTTTATTTTTTTTGTTATATTAAGGATTTTTTTCCATTATGATTGTTATACATCACCCTAACAGACTGACTCAAGAGGCTGGTTTAGTTGACATGGGATGTACTATTATAATTTGGTATCAGGGGGAGTTTTGTACTTAATGATGTTAAAAATAACTATGCTTGCTTCAGGGAATTGGGTAGACACAATTTAGGACCACTAGAATTCTGATAGTTAGTACGAAAAGGGGGATTACCCAACTCACATCCATGACTAACCCTGAGTTACCATGGGTAGTCAGTGACTTTTTCTAGTATTGGGACATGGGTTTTGAGTTCATGTGAATGAAATTTATGGGATGTTTATTTAAACTAAACTATTCTTTCTTAATTAATATCATTCATTATTTGAATTTAATGTTTATTTAAATTATTTTTGTTTTAATGAATTGATTTGAATTATAAAAGTGGAATTATGATTTGGGAATGTGAACCTATTATAATTAGTTATTGTGTTGTTTACTAGACAATGGCTCCAAGAATATCAATTCCAAATCCAAATGAGAAAGCTATGAGATAGGTTCCATAAGATAATTCTATAGTTGAATCTTCTTTGGTAGAAGCTGTAATATGCACTATTCAGACTCTATGTCAAGTGTGTGTCAGAAACCCTGAATGTGTGGTAGACCATAGATCTAATTTACATAGCAATATCTACCCATCTTACATGGTGACAAAGGACCGTGGGAATATAAGTAGTGTATTGATCATATTGAGAGAATATTTAATGTATTGAAGAGTCCTGATGAATCTACGGTGGGTTTTTTCTCATACATTCTCTTGGGATCAAGAAGGAGATAGAGAGACCTGATTTTGAAAGCTATGTTTCATGAGAATCGTATGTGGACTTCATTGATAAAAATTTTTACTCGTCATTTTTTCTCCCAGACATTACTCAGGGTGAATACATGAATATTTATAACCATAGAGAAAGGGGGAATACCATTCTAGAGTATTCCACCTTTTTTCTAAGTTAGTGTGCCTTGAACTAAATCCTTTCTCTAATAAGTTATAAAAGGAAATGACATTTGAGTTGTGATTAAGGTTAGATATTTGGTTGAATTTTTTTCTCACACGCCTTCTTACCTTTCATGATGTAATTGAAAAAATAGCATTGGATGATGTAGACGTATCTAGGGAAACACATTTGGGTGGAGCTTCAATTGGTGTAGTCGTTTTCCAGGTTGTATCTTCAGTCTAGAAAAGTAATATAAAATGTAGCAGGTTTTCTCCAGGAGTAGTCTTGGGGGTTTCATCAGGATAGTTTTAGATTGTTTTCTATCTATGTGGGTGTCCTGGTTATAATTACCCGAACGTTTTAATTGATACATTTTTCCTAAAAAAAATTGTAATACATATTATATAATATTATAAAAAAATAAAATAAGAAGAAGCCAACAAAATTTTATCCCATTAACAATGATCATTACATTTTTCATCTATGAAACAAATAAAATTCCAAACATTGCAACTGTACAAAAAAATATAAAATAGAATAGTTAAAAATGGTATGTATGGATTACCAGATTCTATTAGAATCATCTCTCTCATAGATAATTCTATATAAAAAACAAAATATTAGTAAACGAATCGAAATATTTTCAGAATGAAATTATAATCATATGATAAATTTAAGTGAATTTTTAGTAAATGAATGAAGTGGAGTTGATAGAGTATAAAGGGAAATGTGACCATTGGTATTAGGCCATTATATTGAGGTTAGAAACTATAGCCATGGTGATAATCTTACCAAAACAATTATTTATTGTATCAAGTAATGAATAATAATAATTTATACATAGAGGAGAATCGATGGAGTCAACCAGTAGAGTCGTTTCATTTGAATCCCAGGTGTTCGAACATGGGAGACACCTAGTGTTATTTGGGATCTCCCTTGAAGAAGACAAAGTCATGATTCAAAAAGTGAATATTGAAAAAAATAATATACTGGATAAGATCATGTTAGTGTATATTTCCACTTAGTCAATGTTAGGAAAACCACCCCATGAAACTACCACAATCACACATCTTAACCATAGGGTGTATATAGGTGTAATAAGGGGATATGTGTCCAAACCATAGTTACATAAAGTTAAAAATAATTTTTAAATGTAAAATGTTTATTCAGTAAATTCCTCTTAATAATAGTATTTATTAATAAAATATATGGTTAATTGAGAATAATTTTATAACTTGATTTTGGGATGTAAAAAAACATAATTTAATGTTTCTAGAAAATGTATACAATTTTTTAATAAACAAAAGTATTATGAATATTTTTTTATTATAATGAAATAGACATTTAGATCACTTTTATTTAAATAATAAATGATAAAATAATTTTATTAAGGACTACTAAAATTTTTATATGTTTCAGAAATTAGATTATGCCTTAAATTCTACAATTTGTAAATAAATTGGGGTTATTATATTTCAAAGTTAAAATTCTCATATTAAGAGACTATTTCTGAAAAATATATATCATTTCTTGAATATGAATGAGTAAATTTGTTTAGCATGAATTTATGATAATTTAGAAAAATCCATTAATTTTTGGAATAGAAAAAAATATATTTTTGGGTTTTTGTAAATTTTATGACATCATATTTATGACATAATGATGTAATAATTAATTAAAAAAATCCATGACCTAAATCATGTAATTTTATTAATATTAAGTATTTTAATATATTTAATCAATTTTTAAATTACAAGTGACTTTCCAAAGTCTAAAAAGGAATGTTTGATTTTTAAAAACATTACTTTATGTAATGTTCAATTCTCCATGCCAAATGAAGTATTTGAAAATTATATTCAGTTATCAATGATTAAAATAACATAATATGTGACCCCAATGTACATAACTGTGAGAATTAACCATATGTAATGTAATGGTTTTTTATTTTAAAATACCTAGATGTCTAAGGCCTATATTTAGAAATTATTAAACAATTCATCCACTTATCATCTAAATACCCACCAGTTTATTCATTTTAATTCACTCCTAATCCATAATCCATGATTTTAAGGTTATTGATTCATCCAAATAGTCCCTAATGTTTCCCTAATCCCCTATGGATCCATTTTAAAATTTTATGAAAAACTCTTCAAGGTAAGGGAAATATCTACTTCCCTTTTCCATTAAGATAACTTTTCATGTCATAAGTCTTCAAATTTCAAAACTACATTCATTATTTCACTGTATATTATCTTATTACTATAAAAATAATATTTTATGAATGGGATACCCTATCCCCTCTTTTTCTATTTTCTAAAACCATATTTTATATATGTCATGCAACCGAATTTCCTGCTCAAAGTTTTATCTTTAAAATGATAAATTATCTTTTCCATTTTATTTTAAAACGCAAAATCCTTTTTATTTTGATGAATATTCACATATATTTAAAAATTACTTTCTTATTTGGGTATTTACATTTATGAAAAACACATTTCTTTTCGTGGTTTAAAATTGACATAATGATGATCTCTTTAACCTATTTTTATTCCAATATTTTTTTATAAGAAACATGTTCTTTATTCTCCTTGGGTTATTAATGAAATGAATAAATATTAAGAGTCTTGTTGGGTATAACTCCAATGCATTGGGTAAATAATTAAATCTCTATAGATGGCATGTCTTACGATACCTTGGTGAATAAACGTAATAGTTTCATTTATAACACCTTGGGGATAAACATTGATGATATTCTTATGAATGTATCATTTAAATTTTTTATCCACAATTCTATGTTTCGATCCATGTTATTATTTTTATTACATGTCACTTTCTCATTCCTTTTCTTTATGCCTCATGTTATTTTTGATATATCTCACGATCACATGTTATATGTCTCTATTACTTATTCTTTTACTAGGATTCATGATCACACCTTTCCTTTGATGTGTGTCCCCAAGATTTGAGATAATGTAAAACTGACCAACATTAAACCCATTAACATGTCATTGAAGTTTTTTTAGAAGAATTTTTTATGTTTTCATGTATTATTTTCCTCTTTACAATAAACTAAACATAAAAAAAATCCTCTTTTCTATACCATGTAATGAAATTTTATGTAATAAAAATGTAAGATTTTATAGTTGTTTCAATTTATCATATAGTTATTTGTGGAAATTATCACCTGAAAACTATATGAATAACAATAGATAAAATTCTAAATATAGGAAAACATTATAGTATTTCGGTGAAGTATTAAGAAAGTGGTTTCCAAGAAAATACATACTTGTCTAGATATGAACAAGTGGATGTGGCTCTATCATAGATGCGACTAGGGTTAATTCATAAAAAGACCGCATTGAGATAGACTCGAACAGGAAGTAGTGAACAAAAATGGAACTTGATTCACATTTAGTTTGACACCCTCGAGGGATATGTTTGTATAATCATGAAATTTTTATAAATCAATATGAATGATAAGTATAAAATGTAATTATTTTTAAAATTGATTAATAAATTATTTATGAATGATGTTTTAAGGAATAAAATTCTTGTATTATTGTAAGATTTGTAAAAGTAGAATTTTTCTGAAAAAGTTTTTCTTCTTTAATATAAATAGAGGGAAATAGGGAAACTATGTAATTGATGAATTTAACAGATGAGGCACTGATTTAATTCCAATGGAAGATGGAATGAAAAACTTCATGAGGATAATGAATCAATTAACTGAAGTTATGAATAATAACTTAAATCAAGTTGAGAAGATGTATTCACCTTGAATGGAACAAATTTCTACGGATTCATTTATTCATCAATAACCACCTTCATTCAATGGATCAGCCGACCCATTGATTAATGGACCAAGGATAAGATCTAAAAAAATATTTTTGTGTACTCCACTATTTGGATTAAGAGAAATTCACCCTGGTATTATATCTCTTATATAGAGAAACTGATCAGTGGTGGACACTAATTAATAACATGATTCCAAAAGGGTGATAAATTCTATAGAGTTTGATGATTCTAGGGAAATATTTTTCAATAAATATTTCCAACTATTGATGTGAACGAATATGGAAAATGAGTTCCTAGAACTAAAGAGGAAAGAAAATGGATAAATGGGAATATATGAGATGAAATTTAAAAGGCCTTCTCAATATGCCTCTATCATTGTTATGGATCTAAATGGAAAGGTTGATAGATTATTCAGTGGATAGAGACCCAATCTATAAAGGAATCTAAAAAATTTATACAATAAAACCAATAAGGATATAGCATGGAGTGATTTAAATGTTGAATTTTAGTTGGGAGATATATAATGGTAACATATATCAAATTATAACAAGAGAGTAATAGATCTAAACTTGGGGAATAACTTTGATCATAAAAGAGGAGGAAAGAAAGTGCAACATCCCACGTGAAAAAAATGTGGGAGGAAGCATTCAGGGAACTTCTTACATGGGAGTTTAATGTGATAAAAGTGTGTATGAGATGTCCATATAGCTTGAGACTATCATCGTTAGGTGAAGCTGCAACTTCTCAACACTAATGACAAAGGTAAGATATCAAAGGCCCAATCAGATTTCCAAAAATTCAAGTGTGATTATCTTGGGGATATTTCCCATCAATGTAAAAATAATATGATAATAGAGGGGAGGTACCATTATCATCCTTATAGGACAAGGTATAATGGTCGGGATTTGTCTACCACGATGAATGACATTGAGGATCGAACTGATGTGGTGGATGGTAAACTCATGGTTCTCTAAAATATATTAATTGAATTGTTTGAATATGGTTCCACGCATTCCTTTTTTTCATTCAACTTTTCAATGAATATAGAATCAAAGTCTAATCTTCTAGAAGTAGAATTATAATTCAAGACTTCTAGAGGAATTCTCCTAGAATCAATAGTTTATAGAAACTCTCATATTACTTTGGTGAGTTCAATTTCATAAAAAATATAATATTCATTCCCATGGTAAATTTTACACTATACAGGGGATAGAAATGCTCTCAAAGCATAATTATAAGATGAACTATAGAAGCATGTAAATTTTAGTAGTATTGAATGGAAAACCAATTTCTATTTTCAAAGGATAGATATCTTGGCCTGATATTTTTCAATAATAACCTCCCATAGTCTTATTTATAGTGATTATTTGTGAAGAGGAAGAAGGAAATAAATTTATGATGATAGATAATGTAACGATAATTCATGAATACATTGACATATTTTATAAATATTTACATAGATGTTACCCAGAAATAGAGGTAGAGTTATACAGTTTACTCATACCTAGATTCGAGACAATATCAGAGACCCCATATTGAATGGAAAATATATAGATAACTAAACTAATGAAACAAAATCATGATCTTATGGAGAAAGGATTTATCCAACAATGTGTGTCTCCTTTGAGATTTCATATTCTCTTTATAAAGAATATATATGGATCAATGTGGCTATGCATTTATTATAGATAACTTAACAAGATCACAATAATGAACAAGTACCCTCTCCCAAGGATTGTTGATTTCTTTGGCCAACATTGTGGGGATCAATTCTTCTCTGGGATCGACCTCCAATCTGGGTATCATCAATTAAGGGTGAAGAAATAATATATTCTAAATACTGCCTTCAAAACAAGCTATGATCATTATGTGTTTTTTGTTATGCCCTTAATCTTGACTAATGCACTTGCTATATTTAAAGATTGGATGAATACTTCCTGTAAGGATTACCTTGATAAATTCTTGGTAGTTTTTATTGATGATATTATGATATATTCAAGAAATTTCATGGATCATGAGGTTCATCTAAGTGTTATATTGGGAACTTTTCTAAAGGGAAATATTTTTAGAAATTTCATTAAATTTGAATTATTATTACAAAAAGGTTCATTATTAAGTCACATTATAACCAATGAAGTAATATTAGTTGACTTTGTGAAGAATAAGGTTATAGTGGAGTGGAATCATCCTACAATAGTAACTAAGATTTGATGTTTCCTTGGATTATCTAGATATTATAGTATTTTTGTAAAAAAATATTAATGACTTTAGAATACACTAACCATGTTTACATGAAAAGGGTTATAAGTTCATCTTGAAAAATGAGTGTGAAGAATGTTTCCAAGAACTATATAATATATTTTTTATTGTACCTATGTTAAATCTACCCTCTATGAGAGAATAATTTATTATATATAGTGACTCATATCTTAAATGGATTGGGTGTGTCCTCCTAAAAAATGAAAATTTTATTTCATATGTATCTTGATAGTTAAATCCTCATGGGAAGAAATATCCTATGCATTAACTTCTATTATTTATAGTTATTTTTCCTTTTAGAATATGGTGGAACTATCATTATAGGTAGAAATATGATATATACAAAGAACACCAATGTTTAATGTGTATTTTCACACAAATGGTATTGAACATGAGACAAAGGATATGGTTTAAATTCAAAAATACTATGATTTTTCAATTCATTTTCACCTCAGATGAGAAAAAAAAAGTCACTTATGCCTTAAGTAGGAAAGACCATGTTAAGCTAGAAATGATTAGGATTCAAGGAGATCCTTTGTTCAAGGACCTAGTAAAATTGGACATGGGAATCGTATGGAAAGGGACATCAAAAAAACTATTAAAAATAATTTTTAAATAGTTATTGCTATAGAAGATCAAGAAATCTCAAATAGAACACCCTTTTTTACAATGGAAGATAGAGGATGTGAAAAAAGGGATGTTTCCTGAGTTCAATATTGAGATAGAACGTGTACAGAAATTTCATAAAAGGATGTTTTTCCCATCTATCTGAGTTATAATAAAGGATCTGATGGATGAATATTGTATCTCTATATTTTATATACATCTAGAAATCACTAAAATTTATAGGGACCTTCATGATCATTATTGGTGGGATAATATTTAAAGGGACATTACTGACTAAACTACAAGGTTAATGGTATGTCCACAAGTGAAGGTAGAGAGAAAACTTTTTCAAGGGATATTACAACCTCTACCCATACCAACATGGAAGTGGGACAATATCACTATCGACTTAATCACCTATCTCCTAAGAGAATCCCATGGAAACAATGTGAAATGGGTTATAGTGAATCTTCTCACCAAGACATCCCATTTCATCTCTATACAATAAGATTTCCCTCTTGAAAAACTTACCATGATATAGGTAAAATATGTAGTTTGTTTTATTGGGTTACACTTTCTACCAATTATAATCATGATCCAAGGTTCACATATAAATTTATTATAATTTTCAAACATTTATTAAATACTGAATTGAATTTTAGAATATCTTATCACCCCCAAAATAATAGAAAAATTTAAAGGACTATTAGACACTCTAGGGCATCTTGTGAAAAAGATCAATGAAATTTCAAGGTTTATGGGATCAATACCTTCTATAATTTAAGTTAACATACAAAAAAAATTCCACTTGAGTATTCAAATGGAACCATGTAATGATCTATAGGGAAATATGTATAGAAAACAAACTTATTTTGGATGAATTTATTGGGAAGAAATTTCTTGGTCCTAATATTGTGAAAGTGATGATAGAAAATATTTATGCAATATAATTACATATAATTGTTGTCCGAAGTAGGAAGAAGATTTAGGTGGAAAACTATCGAAGGGACCTAGAGATTGATGTTGGAGAAAGCAATTTCCTTTGGATATCACCATGGAAGAGTGTTATCTGATTTGGAAGAAACTGAAGAATATCCCTAAGTACATTGGCCCCTTTGAAACCCTTGATCATATAGGAGGAGTGGCCTATCATTTATAAGTTACATGAAATATTTATCAATTTAATGATGTATTCCACATATTATATAATATTATACACATAAAAATTTATAGAAAACAACAAAATTTTATCACATTAAAAATTATCATTACAGTAGTCATCTATGAAACCAATTAAAATTCATAAGAATACAATTGGTAAATAATATAAAATAGAACAACCTAAATGTTAAAGTACAGATCTCCATAATCTAGTAGAATCATTTATCCCAAAACAAATTCAATATAAATAAAAAAATATTATTTAACCAATCAGCATCTTATGAAAATTAAAACTAACCTTATGAGAAATTGTGGTTACATTTTTTTGAATGAATGAAGTGATATTATTGAGTATAAAGGAAAATGTGGTCATTCGGATTGAACATGATGTACCCAGAATAGTTTGAATCACTAAGAGGGGGAGGGGGTGAATCAGTGATACCTTTAAATATTTTTACAAATTTATTCTTTTCAATTAATCTTTATAGCTAGTTAAAGCCTCAATCCACTCTTCTTGTGTCTCTCAACCTTGCCTCGAGTGATGTTGTAAATGTAAAGGAACTTAACAAAAGGATTTACAAGGTTCAGTTCAAAGACCTACTCCTTGTTGTGTTAGTTATTTTCCCTAAAACAGATTCTCCACTATAATTCGGTTAGTAATTAAAATGGTCAATACAAAGTACCAATGTATCTTTGTTGAGTCCCACATGATGTTCTTTATACTGGTTCCCACAATGTAACCAGAGTCCCACTGGCCTGCTTCAGAGTCCCACTAATGACTTCTTCTCGACTATGATTCTTATAGGGGTCTTCTAGCTCTCTATTCACACAAGCAGCTTCCTTGATTATGTGATTTCTTGATTCATTATAGATGATCATCTTCACTGTCCACACAGACTTACGGAATCACACTTTTCTGTGTATCTATTAATGAATCTTCAACATCCTTTGATAAGGTCTTTTGGGCTTTCTTAATAATTCTGATCACTTGAGTTGATTAGTTTTCTGTCTCAACAATTCTCGGGCAATTATTCCTTCTTCTAATGAAGACCCAGCCTTACTAAGATGTTTTCCAGTGGTGAACACAACTTCCTCAAGAATGCAAGAATGATCTTTCACAATATCACCACTACCTCACTTCTTGGATTCTCAAATACTATAAAATCATATTAGAGATATTCTTTAAATATTCCTAGCTTCAGTCTCAATTATCATTCACTTCATGCATGAATTTCATGGGATACAATACGTTTTGATTTGGGATATCTCTATTTCTTCTTATTGGTGAAATAACGGAATGCACTAAAAATTATCCTTATTTTCTTGGCATGAATCACATACACTTATATGATTATTCAAACAATGAGGATCAGCTAACTTAGCATCATATGAATTGATTATACTTCATGCTTGAGTTTCATGGAAATTCTTATTTGTGTTTTCACATGTGCATCCACATCTTGATTCTTCCTTTTAACCTTCTTCATGTGTGCATGTGCATTTATAAAAAATATACTTCTTCTCTTTTGATTGTGTGGAAGCCCCAATGGGTAATACTATCTGATAACACACACTTCCTCTTTCTATTCGTCACTTAATATCACACACACAATTATTATTTATTTTAGGTTCAATACAAGTTAATGTTAATTCAAATATGAAAGAGTATAGTTCATGTGTGTGATCTTCCTCATTCTTCCTATTTATTCAAATGTACACACATAATCCTTTCTGGATTTGTGTTCTTTTTCAACCCCAATTGGGTTCGTTTGATTTGTGGCATGTTATTTCATAATTAGGTGTCTCAATTCATGCACGTGATTTTCATGTGCATCGTGAATTAATTATTCACTTTTATTTGCACAAACTATCCCTTCTTCTTCTTATTTCCCACACAATATGAATGGTTATATAGGTGCATGTGCGTTCCTCTGCACGTAAAACCCAAATTGGTATGTTCTCTACTTGGGTATTTCTTCTTCAATTTCGAGGTATCTCACTCAAACCATACATAGCATTGGATCTTTCTTCTTTATAAAAAAGAACCCATGTAAAAGGTGTCTATTAAAGAATCAAATAGGTGGGTATTCTTCTTCTTTGTGAAAATTGGAGGGCACGTTGTTCTCCTCCTTCATAGTTTTGGTGTGAAATATTATCCTTCATGTCAAAAATTATGTTATTGGTTTTGTCTTAACAAGGGAACAACTAGGGTGTAAGTGCTTTTATTGTATTAGCCGCGGGCTACTCCTCACAATGAAACAACAAGGGTTCAAAGAACATATCGCATGCTTGTGGGAACTTCTCATAGAGGTGTGAGTTCTTTCATGAACTAGGGGGTTCGGGGTTCTTCCCTTCATGAAAGGGATGCATAGAACTCTTTCATGTAAGAGATGCACGAAATACCTTTGTGTAGTAGGGATGCGTGGAAACTGACTCTCCATGGCGATTTGTTCTCTCGAGAACGAGAGATTTCTCAATGTTCTCAACAAAAATCTTCATATTGAAGGATATATATTTATAGGGGAGGATTTCCGATCAATTTTATTTAAATTTTTAGTAAAAATGTCATGGTATTCAATTCATTGAATGCTTGGGATATTCGTCTTGAGTTTTTCCAACACGGGATGAGATTTTTTGAATTTATCTATTTGGTTCTATTCAATGGATCTTCTTCATTTACGAAGGAAATATCACATTAATGCATTTATGAATGCATGAAAACCATATGCTCAAACATCAAATGGAATGTGTGGTCTTTGAAAAATTGTTTTCTCTCAGCCTCGAGTGATCTTCAAATTTCAGTGCATGAAAGAAAATGTAATTGGATGAATGTGCTCGATATCCTTCGATGATCCTAATGCACTGTATTTTATCATATAAGGATTCTGGAGTCTGATTATGGAGGTGAAGAAGCAGTGCTGGCGTACTACTTAACTGGGAGCTCTCTAGGAGCTCAGAGGACGAAAATGAAAATGCGGAGTCTTTGTGCTCATTGGATTGACATAGAATGGATAGTGTATGGCCAGGATTAGAAGCACAGTCACAGAATGAGATGAGAGGTCATGATGATAAACGGATCAGATGGATGACTCAGATATCTTCCACATTTTTTAAGATCTCACCCCACATCGAACCACCATGAAGAATTTCCACTTAGTATAAGCCTCAGTGATCCACCACCAATTCAATCAATTATCTTCTCCCTCCTTGGTGTTGCCCCTCAACATTTCTCCAACAGGCGCACTCTACACCCATTATTCTTTCTCTGGGCGCACTCCTAGAGGCCACACAACACGGTTTCACAACCATGCGGAACCTGCATGATTATACATGGGCCTCACAACACCCTACCTCATGTGGGGCTGGCCTTGAGGGCTTCTCTCTAGCGTAGTTGACCACGGGTCTTGAATGTGCATGAAATGAGGACCTCGGCTGGCCTCCATGGTTGGCATAATTTTTTAGTATAAAGGCATATCACAGTAACTACATAGTATAAACAATGTATTGAAAAATATAAAATTGAAAAGCACAATCCCACTTTTCATCTTCTTTTATAATCTTTGGAATGAGAATTCCAAAGATATTCTTCAAAACATCATCTTGCTTTTCTTCTTAGATCATTAATCCAAAAGAGCTTCCATATGTTTTTGATCCAATCATGGATTATGCATGTATTATTGCATCATTCCTCATGCATTACGGAATAATATATGGAATATCATTGATGTGGAGGATCTGTTATCCATTAACACATATCGTGGACTTTGAGGAATATCTCTAACAATATTCTGATATTTTAAACATTCTCCTCATGCAATTGAGTATTGCATGGTTTTCATTATGATGGTGAAAACATGTATCACTCTCATACAAGTATTAGGAGCCTTAGATCAGCTTGAAAATCATTATAATTTATAGGGATTGTGTCCAAGAATTACATCCAATGTCAAATAGTTATTCACCAAATATTAATTGAATTTTCTTTGGAACAACTTCCACTATTAATTCATCATCACCACGACTTTTTTGAACAATTTTTGTCACTTGACACCTAATTGACATATTATTGACAAAAAATGAATCATTGTGCTCAAGAATATCGCCCTTTGTATTTTGTTTTCAATATCACTTAATAACACTTTGTATGGGTCAATATGTGTTCTAATCTTTTCTCCCCCTTATTGGTAATCAAGTGAAAAGGTATTAGTGGGGTCTCTTAAAAAACATGTCCTCCTCCATTTGAATAATATATTTTGGACTATTTTGTTGAGGGGTATGTTTTCACAAGGTTCACATAGAAAATAGGCTTTAGTTTATCAACTCTACGTCTACTTGGGATAACCTAATGTAGAACACAAGAGACATATGACCAATGTTTTTAGTGATGTCCACAAACAACCATACATGTGAAATCATGCTCAGAGTGGAGATAATTAGATTTATCAATGAAATTATAAATCCTTATCATACTTCACCAAACATATTAAAAATTTCAAGTGAAAGATGAAGCTCCCCATTTCATCCAATCTTGTAATCAATAAATCACTCCCCATTAATTGACATGATAATTGCAATTAATAACAAGGGGAGAAAGTGGGATTGGAATACCTCAAGTTTCAAATTCTTGGGATTATGTAAATTTCATGGTTTTTCATGACATAATCCTTGATATAATATCCTTAATATGATATCCCCGTCAAGGGTTGCACTCCCCTTGATTTTCCTTGGTGGAAGATAATCATCAAATTATCTTCTAGATATTCATATTGATAATCTTCCACTATGGAACATATCAGATAATTATCCATTCATGAAAACTGAGTCAAACTTGTAGTTCTCCACTTTGTTAATTCAATTATCATTTTTTAGAATTACCTAAATCATTAATTCCCTACAATGTAAGTACACATATACAAAAAAAATAAGTGAATAAGATATAACACTTCTGAGCTTTTTAATAGAAGCACTATGGATGAGAATTTTCCCCCAACTGAAGAACTAATTTCCCTATAGCTCTACAGTGTCTATTACTATTTATGCTGATGTCTCCTATCCATTTGGCATTTTTATTTTTCATTTGCATATGGTATTCTTTAAATACATTCACCTTCACCTTGTTTGGATTGTTTTCTGTCACTTTTGTCAGTAGTGAAGTAGATTCTACTAGTGCATGTGCTTCAATATTCTCCCTTTGACCAGGTAAATTAGTTAAAAATTTTTTCATGATATCCAAACTTCTAGCACCTTCCACACATTATTTGTGAGACAATTGGGTTGTCATGTTCTAATATCCTCTCATGAAATTATAATTCTACTTCACGTGGGATGATATTTTCCCTTTTTCCTTTGTAATATCAAGTATTTAATCTCCATTTCTTTTCAGTTCTCTATAAATTTTCAATTGATTAGGCTAGATAACTAAACACTCATTCTTAACATTTTATGAATTATAGCTTCCACATGGATTTCTAATTTTTTGAAGTTTCCTTTCTTTAACAACATATTTTGATTATCTTATGGAATGTTTTTAAACAATCCCATATTCTTCTTGATTGATTATCCTTTTCATTACAGATTGATTCCATTCATTTCCATGGATAATTTGTATTAATCTATGGCATAAACTTTCTTTCCATTTTAGAAGCATATTTTCTTGGTTAAGATGACATTTTTTGGAATCAGATTTGAACTTCTTGAAAATAATTTATTTCACTGTTTTCATGACTTTATGGTTTTTTGTATTCCCAATAGAAGACTTTTAAACTTATTTTTCTTTCTCCTACCTTTTTTGTAGTCTATGATTATTATCAACATATGTTGGAAGCATGGTAGGAATAAACTATAACACATCATAATTGTGACCACTAATGTTGCAGTTATCATAGAAGTCTCCATGATATTCAAATCTGTTCATTGTAGTAAGATTCTTCTTCATCTATACGTTATTCCATAGCATTGCAGGTTGCACCATTTCTTCACATCTACTTTCCCTGAATGTAGGCCTTCCATAATTTTAATATTCTGAAAAATTATTCCATAAATCATTTCCCTAATTCTGAAACTTCCAATAAAACCCACAATAACCAACTAATCTCTTTTTTTACTTGTAGAATCAGTCTTGGTAAGTTAAGTGAATTTTTGTTTATTGAATTGACTTAATTTATTTGGAGCATCCTTTTGGAAGTTTCTCTTGTTAATCATTATAGTATCCACCCTTGATTTCTTAATGGATGTATTGAAATTTTTATCAATACCCATCTTCCCAGATTTTAACATTGAACCTCTACTTGAAGATGAAATTGCATCAGTAGAAACAGAAATAACTTGGTTATGGGATACCTTCTTTGTGGAGGGATGTTTCCATTTTAGTAGATGATGATCTGATGTTCCTTTGGAAATAATATTCCTCAATACAAACATGAATGGAATTATCTCTACTTTCAGCTTATTGGTATGTTTTAGCTTGGGAGGATGGATGATTTTTCAATCTCAACACCAATTCTATGCATTTCATTTTGAGAGAGTTCTTCTGATCCTCAACAGGTCTCATCTTACGTTCACAATTCTCCTTCATCATTTTTATTTGGTTTTTAAGCACTTTTATTAATTGTTTCATTCATATTTCATGCTCTTTTAGTTTTTTGGTTTTTTATTCTTGTTGATCACCTTTGACAACCATAGAAACTTTGTGATAATTTTCAAATTATTAGAAAGCTTCTACAAATACAATCTCAATGAATTCGTTCTCACAAACACTTCCCTAAATTTCTTTAGTAACATGAGCATGTATTTCATTGGAAAGTGAATTTGTTTCTTCATTTTAAATTACTAATTTTGCGAGAGTGTGGGAAATTCCATCATTTTTAGCCAGTGATTCTTCTATGGAATTATCATGTTCTTTCAACTGTAATTTTACATCTTGAAGAGCACTAATCCTTGCAGCAATGTGTCTTGCCACTTCTCTGGGGACTTTCTTCAGATGATCATTAAGTGTAGTATTATGATCAGAAGTTGATATATCATCATCATAGTTTTACTAGGCTTCATGAAAAGAATAATAAGTTCTATCATATGCTATACCTATCAGATTACCTTTACTAGAAGGTGTCTCCCCATTAGTAGTGAGTTTCTTCTTCATATTCCTTGCCTATTGCTTCATTATGTTATTCTGATTCTTGAAAGAAACCTCTATTTTACGTTGCACACTCATCTCATAAAATCATCACTTCCTGAAGACTCACTTGAATTTTTTAGAGGTAATATCTCTCTGATACTAGTTGAAGTGCTTAGATCAGTGTGAATCACTGAGAAGAGGAGGGGGTGAATCACTGATCCCTCTAAATATTTTACTAATTTATTCTTTTAAACTAATACAAATATGGATTGTTAAATCCTCGATCGACTCTTCTTGTGTCTCTCATCCTTTCCTCAAATGATGCTGTAAAAGTAACTGCACTAAACCCAAGGATTTATAGGGTTCGGTTCAAAGATTTACTCCTTGTTGTGTTGGTAATTCATCCCAACACAAATTCCTTACAATAATTTAGTTAGTAATTGAAATTGTGGATACATAGTCCCATTGAATCTCTCATGATTCCCATAGGAGGTTCTTCATACTACATCCCACATTTTTACAAGACTCCCACTAGCCTGATTCAGAGTCCCACTAAAGACTTCTTCTCATCCCCAAATCTCATAGGGGTATTCTAGCTCTCAAGTCACATGAGAAACTTCCTTATTTAAGTTACTTTCTGATTAAATGTAGATGATCTCCTTATATCTCCACACAAACTTTCTTAATCACACATGTCTGTGTATCTCTTCAAGAATATTCAACTGCATTTGATAAGGTCTATTGGAATTGTTCAATAATTCTGATCACTTCAGTTGATCAGTTCACAGTCTCAACAATGCTTGGGTAATTATTCCTTCTTCTGATGAAGAACCAACCATACTAAGATGTGTTCCAATGGTGCACACAACGTCTTCCTGAATTTAAGAATGATCTTTCACAATATCAGCACTTTCTCTCATCTTGAATTCTCAAATATAGTAAACTCCAATAAAAGATCTTCTTTAACTCGGTCTGGATTCAGTCTCAATTCTCATTAACTTAATTCATGGATTTCATGGGATCCAATACATCTTGTATTTGGATATCTCAATTTCCTATTCTTATTGAAACTAATAAATGCACTAAAACGTCTCTTGCTTTATTGGAAAGATTCACATACAAATATGTGATTATTAAAACATTGAAGTTCAACTCACATGGAATCATCTAAATTGATTTTGCATCACATATGAGTTTCAAGTAATTTATTCTTCTTGTTTTCACATGTGCACTCACATTCTTGATTATTCTTTTTAACTATCTTCGTATGTGCATGAGCATGTATACACAATCTCCTTCTTCTCTTTTGATTTTTTGAAACCCCCAATGGGTAAAACTGTTTGAGCACACACACTCCCTCTTTAATTTACTCACTTAATAAAACAAACACACTTATTATTTAGTTTAGGATAAATACAAATTTATATTAATTCAATCCCAAATGGGTTTAGTTAATGTGTGTGATCTTCCTCTTTCTTTCTCCTTCTTCAAATGTGCACACAAATTCCTTTCTTGATTTCTGTTCTTTTTCAAACCCTAATGGGTGTGTTCAATTTGTGGCTAGTTCTAGAACATATGGGTGTCTCAATTCATTCACATTATTTGAAGTTGCATCATGCATGAATTCTTCACTTTCCTTCCACACACAATCCCTTCTTCTTCTTCTTTCCCACACAATTTTAATAGGTATATGGGTTTTTGTGGGTTTCTTTACATGTAAAACACAAATGGTTATGTTCTGTACTTAGGTATTCCTTCTTCAATATTGAGGTATCTCACTCAAACCATGCATAGCCTTAGATAATTCTTCTTCAAAAAACGAACCCATGCAAAGAGTGTTTATTAAAGATTCAAATAGGAGGGTGTTATTCTTCTTCGTACAAACAGTAGGGCACAATGTTCTCCTCCTTCGTAGTTTCGGTGTGCAAAATTTTCCTTCAAAGAACCAAGGAGGTTCTTGGTTCTGTCATCACAAGGGCATAACAAGGGTACAGTTTCACCAGTTATTTTACCCATGAGCTACTCCTTACAAAGTCATAATGAGTGTTCAAAGAACATATCTTATTCTTGTGGTAAATTCTCATAGAGGTGTGAGTTATTTTGAAAACAAGGGGGTTTTCAGTTCTTCTCTCCATGCAAGGGATGCACAGAACTCATTCATGCAAGGGATGTGCATCTTAAAATCATATAGTAGGGATGTGCGGAAACTGTCTCTCTACGGTGCACTATTCTTTCAAGAACAAGATATTTCATAATTTTCTCAACTTCAAACCTCAGTTTGAAGGATCCTTATTAATAGGAGAGGTTCAGAGATCCACTACCTTCAAATATCTAGAAAAAATTCCATAGTATGCGATGCTTTGAATTCTTGAGATAATTGGTTTGAATATTTCCAATGCGAGATGTGATTTTTCAAATCTCTCATTCTATTTTTTTCAATGTGACTCTTTAATTTATTGAGGAATCATCAGGTGAATTCATTTACAAATGCATGAAAACAATTTTATCAAACATTGAATGGACCATGTGGCCTCTACAAATTTGTTTGATCTCATCCTCGAGTGATCATCAAATTTTGGTGCATGCATGTAAATGTAATTTCATTCATGTGTTCGGTATGATTACATGATCATAATGCACTATAATTTGTCTTCTTAAGGAGGTCGGAGTCTGATTATAGAGGTACGGCAGCATCGATGGTGTACTACTTCACCAAGAGCTCTTAAGGATATTAGAGGATGAAGATGACATTGTGGAGGCTCTATGATCGTTGGATAAACATTGATCGGATAGTGGGTGGCTTGGATTAGAAGCACGACCATGGGATGAGATGAGAGGCCATGATGATACACATATTAGATGGATGGATCAGATGGATACCACATTTTTTAAAATCTCATCCCACAACAAAATGCCGCATAGAATTTTTGTGGCTTATAACCGTCCCCAATTCAAATAATTTTCATATCCCTCTCTAGTGTCTCCTCGCACCGGTTCTCCTATGGGTGTGCGCTGTGCCCACAATGCTTCTGCCGGGCGCTCTCCTATTTGACACCTTGCATGGGTTCACCACCATGCATCCCATAGGGGCCTATACATGGCCCACGCAACACCCTAACTCATGCGGGGCTGGCCTTGATGGCTTCCCTCGTGCGTGGTTGACCCATTGGTCCAACATGTGCTAGAGGTGAGGACCTCATCTGGCCTCCATGGGTGGCCTACTATTTTTGTATAAATGCATAAAACAATAACAACATAGTATAAACTAAGCATTCACAAATATAAAATTCCAAACTATATTTCCACATTTCTTCTTCTTCTATTGTCTTTGGAATGAGAATTCTAAAGATATTCTCCAAAACAGCATCTTTATTTTCTTCATAGTTCTTGAATCCAAAAGAGCTTACAAATGTTGCTGATCCAATCATGGATGATTCATGAATTATTTATCCATTCCTCATTCATTATGTCATAATTCATGGAATCTCCTTAATGTAATGGATGTGTTCTCCAGTAACACATTTCATAGACATTGAGGACTAGATCAAATAGTCATCTTATATTTTAATATTTCTCCTCATCCAATTGTGTATTGCATGGTCTTCTTTATGATGTTGAAAACATGTATCACTATGATACAAGTCTTTGGAACTTTATATCATCTTGAAAATTGTTAAAATTTTTATGGATAGTTTCCAAGAATGACATCCAATGTCAAATAGTGATTCTCCAAATATAAATGGAATTTTATTTGGGACAAATTCCACTCTGCAATCACCATCACCACCACTTTTCCATACACATATTGACACTTGACACCTTATTGGCATATTATAGACAAAAAATTCAACACCATGCTCAAAAAAACCATTATATGAAAATTGGTCAATATGAACATTGGAAAAATACTCTTGGTTGGGAATTTTGGCATTATAAATAATTTTTATACGTACTAATAATACAGGATAATTGATATAAAAGGGAGAATCAATGGCATCAACCAGTATATTCATGTCGTTTGAAGATCATTTTTCCAATAATGGGAGGGAGGTAGCATCCCAAGGGGTTTTAATTGACCATGACCATGTTGAGATACAGCTATTGAAGCTTGAATAAAATCACATACAGGATAAGTTCATGTTAGTGGAGATTACCACTCAACCAATGTTAACTAGGTCACCCCATGAAACTGCCACCATCAAACATCCTAGCCTTATGGAATATGCTTGTGTTATAAGAGGTTACGTGTCAAGACCATTGTTATGTAAATTGTAAACTAATTTTTATAAATAAAATTATTATTTCATCAATTCCCCATAAGAATAGTTTTTTAATAAAATTTGTGTTTAATTGAGATGAATTTGATAGTTTAATTTTTGGAAACCAATAAAATATAATTATATTTTTCTAGAAAATATATTAATTTTATATAATAAGCCAAGGAATTATGAATAGTATTTTATTAATGAAATATAATTTTGAATCACATTTATTTTAATAAAATTGACAATGTAATTTTATTAATGGCTATGAAAATTTTAATTAGTGTCATAAATTTGATTTCTCCTTTAAAAAACTATTTCAAAATAAATAATTATTTTTATATTTAAATTTAAATATCCCATATTTTGATAATTTTTATTTAAAAAAAAACATACTTTTTGAAATCGGAATGTTGAAATTATGTTGGGGTGAATTTCAGAATTTTTTTTAAAATAATTTATTTTTTCATGAAGAGTAAAAAAATGTTTTAGGGTTATAATATAATTTATGATGTAAAATTTATGTAATAAAGAAGTATAATTTAATTAAACACAATCCAGAACCTAAATGATGATATTTTATTAATATTAACAATTTTAATATTTCTAATCTATTTTTAAAACTATATGTGGAATTCTAAATTCTAAGAAAAGTTTGATTTTAAAAACATATATTTGTGAAATCATCACTATTCCATTGAAAAATAATTTTTTGAAATTGAATTTTGGATATGGTGGATAAAAATAACATAAATATTTACCTAAATTTCCAAAACATTGAGCAAAAAAATTTGTAAGCTAATGGTTTTTCATTTTTTAGAACATGGATTTAAAGGACATGCCTTTGGTATTTATTAAATAATTCCTCCACATATCCTACAAATACCCAACCATTTATCTATTTAAATTTAATAAACAAACTATCATTTATTATTTTATAATGATTTTTCTCTCATGGAGTCCCTCTATGGTGTCCTCAAGACATCATGTTTCCATCCTCAAGTTTTAAGAACAAGTCTGCAAGGTAAGTGAAATCTCCACTTCTCATTTCCATTCAAGTCCACCTTTCATGTGGTATATCTTATAATTTAAAAACTAAATACATTTTACAACACTCTATTATCTCATTACTATAATATTAGTCTTTTATGAATGTTATATCCTTGTCCCCTCCTATTTTTCTATTTTTTATAACCATGTTTTGTACTCGTTATCTGTCGAATTTCCTTCACAAAGTTTCCTCTTTTACATGATAAATTCACTTTTCATTTTTATTTGAATACCCAATCCACTTTTAATTTTAATGGGTATTCAAATAAATTTAAAAAATAACTTTTTTATTATTTTCTTTATATATATGAAACCCGCTTTCCATTTCATGGTTTAAAAATAATATAATGATCATGTCTTTTAGCTCTATTGTATGCCTAGATTTTTTATATGAACCCCATTCATTATTCTACACAGGTTATTAATGAAATGATTTATTACAATTTCTGTGTTCAAAATAAATTAATAGATCTTAAGGGTGAACCCTGATATTTCTCCAACCCATTGGGTAGTGAATTTAGTCTCTAGATATGACATTTTTTATGAGACCCTGGTGAATAACCTTGTTAATTTTCATTTATGAAACCTTGGTGATAAACCTTTTTGATATGGTTTTGAATGCCTCATTTAAATTTTATAACAACATCTCTATGTTCTTATCTATGTTATTATTATTATGTTCCTCTTCCTTATTCTTTATCGTTATGACTCATGTTCTTATTGATTTTTCTCAAGATCACATGTAATTTGTCTCGCATGCATATTCCCTTACTGGGCTTCATGATCACCCATTTCTGATGATGTGTGTCCCTAGGATATGGGATATAAAAAATTGACCCAGATTGAACCCATTAATATTAATTTCATGTTGTTTTAGAATAATTTTTTAGATTTTCAGGTATTATGTACCATTCTCCTAGAAACTAAACTTAAAAATTCCATCATTTTTGTACTATATAATAAAAATATTTATAATAAAATAGTAGGATTCCATCTTATTCATACAAAGATGAACTATTATGAGGCTCCAAAGAATTATCAAATTTGGGGACAATGGAGCCATCTCAAATTATTTTGTGATAGGAGATCTTTCGGATGTAAGAAAGTATTCACATTCACTAATGGCTCACAAGTTTTTTGAGATGATTCGAAGGGTAGTGGGTCATATACATAGGCTAAAGGGTGATGTTCATGTGGATACAAAACATTTGGAGGAGTTGATAGGAAACATATTTATGTAATGAAGTATGCAATCGATTAATCTAAAGAGGTTTTAGGTAAAGTTATAGGTATAATGTTAATTTTATCTTCTATTGTGCTATATTTTTTTAATATAGGTTCTAAAAATTCATTTATATCTTTAAAGTAAGATGAAATGTTTTTATTATTATTTGGAGATTATTTCACTATTTTTTGGTCATTCCATGCCTTTGGGAATGATATCCAAATATGTTTTGAAGTGTCTTTTATACCGAGTGATGATAGCTTACTTTTAGGTAGAGTGAGACTTCTTTTTGATAGATATTAAAATATTAAAATCAATTATCATCAGCGGTAGTATTATCATTATAATGGAATAGAAAGAATGTAATCACATTTTGGTATATTTATTATATACCTATGGGGTCACTCATATTTTTCAGGCTGACAGGGGCTCAAGATCGAGATGGGAGGGGTCTATTGTTCCTTATGTTGGGGTAATATTGTGTCAGTCGTAAGATATGATTCCTATTTCACATAACCCTTGATTGGATGGAAAACATCATAAAATGGTGTGTGTTTGTGTGTGTGTACCCTGAGGTCTTTCTTGATTGGTTTTCTAGTTTATCAATGCAAAAAAGAGGTCATGTTTACAGTTGATCTACTCCATAGTATGATGCCCATATCTATGTAATATTATCAAATGGAACCTTCTGAGTTAATGGAACATATGGTCTATCTTGAAGACCTAGAGGCTAAATATTTTATTCGTCCAAGTGGGTCATGGTTGGAATCATATGTCCACTTTTCTATGAAGGAAATAAGAAGCCTCTTAATTTTTGTTTATTATCGAATGTTTAATCGGGTGACTATTAAGAAAAAATATCATTTTCCAAGGATTTATGACCATTCTAAACCACATAGAGGGGCATGTTGGTTATAAAATATTAACCTTATTTTAGGGTACCACCAGTTGGGGGTATGAGAAGAGGATATACCAAAGATATCATTTATGAGCCGTTATAGGCGTTATGAATTTTTTTTACACCATTCGATCTGATTACATATCAAATGGTATTTATTGATATGATGAACCATATCATTCATCGGTTATTTGACACATTTATTGTTTTTTTTGAGGATGTTATTTTGTTGTAATTCAATAAATATGAGGAGAAAAGGGTTCATATTGGTATAATTCATTGAACCTTAAAATAACATCATTTATATGAACTATTTTAAAATGTTGATTTCACATTTAGTAAAACAAATTTCTAGTGAATAGAATATCTGAGAGGTCAGTCTCAGTGGATCTTGAAAAAATACTGTTTTTTTATTCAGGGAGTATCCCAAATACGTGTTTGAGATCCAAAGATTCTTGTGTTTGGTTAGTTACTATATATGGTTTGTTCATGATTTATTCAATATCGCTTATTTGATTTCATATTTCACCCATAATGGTGTAATGTTTTCATAGAATGATAATTTTCAAAGATATTTTAATTATATGAAGTTGAGGATGACTTCATCACTAGTATTCATTCCTCTAGAGTCTTTATCGGGTTATGATATTTTTTGTGTTTCATCTGGAATGAGTTTTCAATTTTTCCTGTTGTTGGGGAACAAGTGGTGGCCTATGGCTCATGCCAATTACACTCTTATGAGACGAACTAACCAACCAACAATCTTGACTTGGTAGTTGTTATTCATGCAATCAAAATCTAGAGACACTACCTCTTTGGGGAGATGTTTTCTATGTATTCTTATCATTAGAGCATAAAATATATTGTTTCTCAGAGGGATCTAAACTTGAGAAAGATATGATGGGTGTAATACATTAATTAATTTTATTTTGATATTTTGTGCACACCTGGGATAGAAAATATGGTTGTTCATGTGTTGAGAATAAAATTACTTACAGAAGACATGAAGGAATCAATTGAGTAGTGGTTTCTAATGAGTTTTTTTACTAAGATGATAATGGGAGAATAAAAGTTAGTGGGCTTGTTTTCTTGACTTTGATAAAAGTTTTATTATCTTTTGATCAGAGATATGGTCTTGATATGGTGATATACATAGTGTTCTAATGCTTGGGTAAATTTCATTATAGTTGGGAAACCATCGGTGTGTGGTCTCAGTCTCCCAATGGTGATTTATGCTTATTTGGTTGGTTGGTAGTTTTGTTTATCCTGATGAGAATGTTGATAGATAGTAGAAACTGGTAGTTTTTTCTATGTACCCTTGGGATACCAAGATGTATCACAAATTGAGAATTAGATATTGTTGGATGCTGAAAAAGTAGTCGATTGAGGATGTTGTACCGTAGTCTCTTACATGTTATGGAATTAAGATGGAACAAAATATAAATATTGGGTTTTTTCCCTTACTCATTTTGGTATGAAAGTGGTATTATATTTCAACTGATTTTTTTGTTGGTTTACCATGGACCCCTAGTTTAAAATATTCAACTTTAGTGATCCGTGATCAACTCCTGAAAACAGACCCTTTTCTCCCTATCAAGGAGACAAAAAATATTGAATATCTTGGGGACATGTATGTCCAAGAGTCCATGATACTTCATGGGAATCCCTCTTAGGTTGTAATTGATAGGGAAATTAGGTTCACATATAGTTTTCTGGATATTTTATAGGAGGCAATGGGTTCCATGTGATATTTAGCACATATTATCATTTGAAGATGGGTGTACTGACAAATGGGGATATCTAGGTTCTTTAGGATATGATTTAAAATTGTGTTCTTGATTTTAGAGGATATTATAAAAATAATATTCCTATGGTTTTTTACTATAATAGTAGTTATCATATATCAATTAAAATGGAACCCTTTGAGTCTATGTAAGGGATACTATGTAGATCTCCCTTGTAATGGTAAGAGTTGGGAGAGTGGTCCTTATTTTGGAAGAGACTCGTATAGGATATGATGGAGAGGGTTTAGTTGATCCAGATGAAATTGATCATATCTCAGAGTCATAAAAAATATTATGTGGATCATCATTGTAGGCCTCTATAGTTTGAGGTTTTTAATCATGTTTTTCATTCAGTTTCACCACTCTTATGACATTTTTGGTTGGGTTGGTAGGGAGATTTGGAACTAATGTTTTTTGGAACCCTTTGAGGTCGTTGGAGGACTGGGATAGGTGGACTATCGGTTGGACTTTTAATCTACATTGATTTTTATCCATGATGTGATTCATGTTTCCCATCTAAAGAGGTATATATAAGATCCTCCCCATGTGATTGGATGCGAGGATGTTGATCTTGAGACTGACATCACTATGGTTGTGTGGCTAGTTTAGATTATGGATGACCTAGAGAAGGTACATCATGGACAAATGATTTGAATAGTATGGGTATTGTGGTAGTATATATGGGATAACCATGAGACATGGGACACAAAATTTTTGATGAGGAATCAGGGGAATTAAATGTTTTGCAAGTCAAGGAATCGAAGGAGTTTCTAGAGGAAGAAATTTTTTATGGTGTATATATTATAACATCACATTATGATTATTAGGGAATCCATTGTACATACTTTGTTTATTGTCCTTATTTGGGTGAATTTTGAAGCATATTTTAAATGGGAAGGCATTTTTATAGAAAATGACCAAATTATTAAGGATCTATTTTTTTATTAGGGTCTGGGTATAAATTGTTTCATTTCTTTGAGGGCTTCTCCCTATGTTTGGAAATGTACTAGGTGGGTTGGCGTTTTTCATAGATAAACTGGTCATTTTCTTTATGATGGGTCATTTCATGTCGTGTAATGTGATTACACACTATGTAATGGTCACTGAAGAGATTCCATGAATTTGGTTCAGGGCCCGAATTTTACACATAGTGTATTTTAAATGACACAGTGTAATGGATATAATCATATTTTAACAATTAGGTGATTCATTTTTTTTGATTCCAGCCTTAATGGAATTTAAATCGTATAATGGGATTATACAAACTGTAAATCTCATGGATTGTGGTTTTCTTTGCTTTGTATGAGTGGGTTTTTATTTTATTTTGTAGTGAAACATCCCTCTATCAATACATATATCGCTCTAGATGATTTTATAGATCTTCATTCCATCTGGATCATTCCCTCAATGATTTATCGTCGTTGTGGTGGTAGTATGCCTCTCCAAGAAAGTGTTCATTTGGTGTCTTCAATGTTTTATTCATATGTACTATGTTGGGTGTAATTTTTATTTGAATTCATAACTGGGTAGTGTTTTCTATCGATCTTTTTCAGTTTCATTATGTGCCTTTTCATACAAAGGCTGATAAAGTTGTTTGAAACCACCATTTTCAAATGTTATTAGGTTATATCATTTCAGATAAGTGCTAATATAAAATGGGTTAATTTGATGAATTAACAAGTATTCAAGATAAAATCCTTTATGATGTTAATTTAATATATGTTATTTTTTTGCTTCAATGGATTTCTTAGAATTATTTTTTTAATGGGTTTTATTTGAAGATGGATTTTTTATGATTTATAAATGGGTTTTCCAAACACCAAACCAATTTTTCTTGGACTTTAGAAATGTTTTATAATTTTTTAGAGTTTTTTTATAATTAAATATTTCAATATTTGACATTTTAGAACATTGGGTGCATCGAGAAATAGACATATGAAAACTCAGTATGGGTGGCACCACTAGTGGATGTCTTGTTCATATCGATAGACTATGGCAAGACCCGATACTAGTTGGGTACAATGTTTTACCTGGTTTAGGCTCTCCTATGTCTATTATGTATTTTCCCATATTCTAAAGCCTAACTGATAGTGTGATTTTTAATTTATGTATTTTTATTTCCTAATTGTTTTTATCATGTATTGTTGCTAATTTATTTTTATTTGAGGTTGTATCACATTGATTAACAAGATTTTATTTCATAGATATTTTTTTAACCTGCTTACGTTTTGTTTCAGGGATTTTCATTCCTATTTTATAACATGTTCATATCATATTTTTGGATTTGAGGATATAAAGAGAATTTTATAATAACCCAAAAGAAACGATACAATATTTTCAAATGGATTTTGATTTTATGAAAATGATTTGAAAAAAAATCTTTTACAAGTAATAAATGTAGAATTATTGATATTATACTATGTATAGACACTTTGGTGGTATCCTACTGGGAATTGTTCTCACTCTCTAAATATTCACTTCAGTAGTTGTAGATGTTGTATTTCTGGTCACATGTAAAAGGAAGGGCGTATTGTAGTATGTAGGATGCTATATTGTTGTTTCCATCGATGCAGGTGGTTTAGAGGTAACTGTTAGTCACATAGAGATTTGACATACTATCCTTTTTATCATGTTTTAGCTTGTACTATTTAATTTTTTGTTATATCTATTTTATTAAACATTTTACTCTGGTTGTATGTCTACTTTTGGTTATATTTAATACTTGTTTCTATTATGATTATTATACCTCAGCATGATAGGATTTCTCTAAAGGCATGTTTAGGTAACCAGGGTTGGTCTGTTAGAATTTTATTCAATTATAGAACCAGATTTGGGTAGTTCTTATCATGGATATTTAGTTGGATGGAGGCATAGGCTATCATTTTTACTTTTTTATTGAGTACTCAAACCAAACCATTTTTGGATAAATTGTTGTAGGCCACAAATCCATCACCACTTGTGGGTAATGTGAGCATAGGTTTAGTGATTAGCCTCTTATTAATCTCTATGGAACTTTATTCACATTCATCATTCTAGAGAAAATGTGTCTCCCTTACTGTATACGTGTAGCAATTTTGGTTAGTGGTCATGAAAATCATGAGATGATTATCCCATATCGAGGCCAATACCCAAAAAATCAATGTAAAAATAGTATTTCATCACAAATTTTGTTTTGGTACATCCATCTATTGCCTTTATTTTTTATGGATCCAAATATATCCAATTTAAGTTGATATCAGGCCTAGAAATGGATCTTGGTCCACGTAAAATTTTGATTGAGAACTCAACTACTCAATTAGGAGGGGCACTAGGTAATTCTTTAGAAAAATGTAAATATATAACCATAAAATTCACATGTCATCAAGGATGATCTTTTCCTTAGTCTTAATCAATTGATCAAGATACCGTTAATCACAATGTAATAATATTCATTCTTGAGATTATGATACCAAATGTGATTCATCCTCCCCCTTACGTGTTTATAGAATCAAAGGGTGATTCATGATGAAGAGATTTAATTCCTTATCCCATCAATTTATGTTGTATCTACATAAGGATTTGTAATCTATACCCAAAAAGCATCAAATTTCATAAATTAGAAAATGATACTAATTTCAATAACTTTCCAAGAAACATCATCTTCTAATACAATGATCTGAATGATTTTCCCCTGATGATATCAAGTAATTTTAGGTAGTAACTAGATGTAATTATCAAGCATACTAGTTATGATATTGTGGAATGAATTGAAATAAAAATGACATATACAACTCTAGATTAGTGGTTATTTTTAATTCAATCATTATGGGTTTTCTCAGCATATGACTTTACTTATTCACGTGGTCTTGGAAAAATTATGTTTTCATCATGCTTATTAGTCCTTGGAATAGATTAATGTCTTAGTTAAATCCCAACATATCTATATTTTAAACAAATAACTATTAATGGTTTCATAGATTGAACATTATTTTCATCCATTATGTTAACTTTACTCTTCATTATTCGATATAAATTTTCTATTTTATGCCTTATTTTTTCAAACATAAAACATATTCTATTTCCATTGTAAACTTTTCCATGGCAGCTCTTTCCACTGTTTTGACACATAATAAATTGAATCTTCTTTCCTCTATGTCATGAATGCCTCCTCAAAATGTGTACCCCTTCTAGGAAGGCAATGTGAGAGGAAAGATAGTGACCCCATGAGTCCCGCCTCCAGTTGTCCCCATGTTAGCGGCTAGCCCTGAGGGTATAGTGAACACACAAAGGGGAGGAATTACCCTCTAAGAGAACACATGATAAAAAGATAGATAATACAGACACCACTCAAATAAAACTCATAATATAATATATAAGAAATACCATGAACACATGTGCAATGTCATGCAAGAACTACTGGAACTGACATGGGAAACTGTAAGTACCAAAATAATGTAAAACAATAGCATCCACGAAGCCCATACAGCTCCTGAAACCCGAAGCTAGTAGAAACTAGCCTGATCTTCAACCTACTCTAAGTGACCTGAATAAAAGTTTATATACATAGGGTGAGTATAACATTATACTCACTACTATCCACCATGAATCCTCTCATGCATAAGTAAATAAAGAATTCTAAATCACAACGAACAATAAGTAAAATTAACTCATCACCTAAACAAGTATTCTATGTTCCCACCCTCAATATTTCTACTCTCAAAAAGTATCACATACATGTTTATATAATATAATAAATAATATCAATGGTACATCACTAACACTTCCCCATTGGTTTGCCTCTTTTCCCCAATATCGCACGTCCTAATTATCTCCCTCCAAAAAGGATTTCTCGTTGAAACCTAGTAGTAGCACCATAAAATTGACCTCATGAAACACAACCACCACTTCTATGAAACCAAAGAAACCAAGTAGTGTTAGGGAGCAACAACAACATTCATATCTTGTATCATAGGTTGGGTATTAAGTCTCAAGACATTATAGCACATAAACCGAGTAAGGTTCCTCAAGCCTTCACAACATATACATATTACACCTATAGTAGTCCATAGAAAACTATATCTAGAATATATGTGTTTGAATAACCACAAGACATTAAATCCCTCTACACACATATATGGATAAAACTAACTATTGGGCCTACCAGCACAAGTTACCATCAAGAGATGATAGTGGAACCAAAGGGAGTAGTCAAACATATATCCTCTCAGCAGAATGTTAAGGGAAACACCCCCCCATGGGGGATTAGAATCCCCAAGGTGTCAACTTCCCTAACAAATGGGGTGGATTAGCATATAGAGACACAAAAATTACTTAATATACTATAGCTCAAAACAACCCTATGGGCATATCCTATTCTTAGACTCAATAGAAACTAACATCTCTATGACTCTCGGTTGCCACTTCTAATACTACATATCCTATTATCACACAACCATTTAAAGGTCTAAATTAGATTACTTTATCCCTTTTTATCAAATACACTTTACGTTAGTTAATTTTTTAACCATTAATTAACACTTTTTAATTCTGATTTACATTTTAATATCATCGCACAAAAAGTACACTATTCCTTAAAATTACAACCTCAACATTGCATCCCAGCAAGATCCAACTCCATGGGATAACATAATTTATTCAATCATTTGATAACAGCATTATCACATTCCCATATTCCATGGAATTCTAGAAAAACATTCTAATCTACCAAACACAGTGGGAGCAACATGATGAGTAGATGAACTGCCCATGACATCTGTTCCACCAATAGCAGGAGTGTAGAGCCATCCTCCCTTGAAAAGTTGAACACAAAAGGCGTATAGAATACCCCGCGCATCATCACCCCTTTTGTAAGGAGGGATAACAAGAGAAAATTTCATGAATAGTGGGAAACGTAAAGATGATAAATAGCCAATAAGATTTAGGAAGCATCCAATCATTCATATCCATACTGTTTCATCATCTTTAGTGTCCTCCCTAACACCCACATGCATAAATCGATGCATCTTGCCACTCTAGGCATCAACTACTGCCACAATCACTAAGCCACCATGCCCCCACATCTCACAACATCCATCCAGGCTCATAACACATCACAAGAAGAAGAAAATAATAAATAAACTATTTTGATGGCCCAAAAAAAGGAATTCTCCCTTAACATGTAATGAGATCTCATGAAACCAATGTAGAAGTCACTCAGCCTTACAAGAAAGAGGGTAACTCGGAACCCTATATGGAATAAACTATTAATGATAAACAATATATTTAATCCATATTGAATTATCCAATTCATTATTATTATGTTTCAACTATTTGAAACCAAAATATCCATCTATCATAGAAATCACAAATTAATTAATCATACTTACTTCATCAATTTGATTATCATCAATTTATAACACCAAAAACCTAATTCATTTACATGCCTCATTATATTTGAAAAATTATTTACAATTAATCAAAATTTAAATTCCTTACTAATTTTCATTAAGAACTACATGACAAACCTCAAAGGCATAGATATCATATTATCTTGAAAAACAAGTGGCAATAACATACGATCTATAGAAATTTATTTATTTAGTTTGAAATATTTATTATTTCAGTTCCATTGTCACGTAGTGTGCTAAATAATAAGAACTCTACAATTTCATGAATATAATTAGAGAATAAATAAATACCATACCTCAAATGATTCTCAATGTTCTTTATATGAGAATGGGCCAATATACTGGCTTACGATCACCTTTCCCCATGACAACTGCATCTACCGGAGGATGGCACAGCATGAATGCACCATCCACCTCCTAAGAATTATATATTTGAAACATAGAGATAAAATTCTATAACATGGAAAGGAGAAATATGAGAATAATGATCAATGAAAACACAAGACCTGAGGTAGATCATACCTTTTATCGATGATGGATCAACACTTGTTGCTTGCACCAAAACATGGGGTGCACTTGGAGTTGGAAGAAACATCATGAGGAAATGATCCATGGTTTGATCACATTACTAATATGGGGGGAATTTATCAAGATCCTGATATCAATAGAAAAGAGAATGAATTAATGGAGGGAAGGTACCCATTATTAAAGGATTAGATCCGAGACTAATAGGATTTTAAATGTCTTAGAATTTTGATTAACGCAGATCACATTAATCCACATTGTTTGTCCATAGAAAGGAATTTTGATCCTTAGGAAAATTTTGATAGGAGTTATGGGCTTGGAATCAGACAAAAATCCCTTAAAACACAGCATTGTATGCATTTTATGTCAAAGAAAATGTCAAAGGGGAGAAATTGTAGAAATTTGGAAACACTAATCATATATGTCTCAAATATGACATTGTTCACATATTTCTCACCAATGACATTGTTTACATATATCTCATCAATGAAACTATTCACATCTATCTCACCGATGCCACTGTTCACATCTGTCTCACTGATGACAGTGTTAACAGCTGTCTCACCGATGAAACTGTTCAAATCTATCTCACCGATGAAAATGTTAATAGCTTTCTCACCGATGACACTGATCACATCTGTCTAACCGATGAAACTGTTCACATATGTCTCGCCGCTGAAACTATTCAAAGAACTAAAAACACTTTTCAAAGAGCTCTACATTTAGAAAAGTGTCCGGGATAAGTCACCATGACCTTTCCAAACACCTCAAACAGAGATTTCAGAAATGTAATGGACTGGAGAGGTTCGTTCCATTACATTAGACTCCACTCCAAACATTCTCGTCCCTAGAAATTCAAAACCAGGTATATAGGAAACATAAAATGGGTCCGAACAACCACCTTTCTAGATACCTCTCATGGTTGTTACCACCAAAGGAGTTCAACTACTTCAAAAGGGAACACATGAAACCACACAACAACCATAACCATCTCCTAAACACTCTCCCAGGGGAGGTACCCCTAAAAAGATAGAAATCTACAAAAGAAACAAAATGACGTCATATAATAACCACAAAAGTTCTACACCACAAACAAACATTGTTATATGAAAATAGTTAAACATAATACAACTCAGGGAACTGAGTGTATATCTACGACTCATGATCCCATGTACCCTCCTCCACACCACTATGTCACCATAGGATATGATCTAAGGGGATAACACGCCCACACAACACCTTCACCTTGTAGTCCTGGATCTCTACAGTTCGCTCCACGAAGGACGCATCATCATCAACATAGATCTCACCCCAATCGATGACAGGTGAGGTGAAAAACATTGTTTCAAGAAAACTCTACCAAGGGTAAGTGACTCAAACATTAACTTTAGAAACTTTTGACACAAGAGCACAACATGTCTTCAAGTGTCTTGATGGTCCACTCTATCTGATCATCCATCTACAGATAAATAGTACTGCTAAGGCATAGTTCAAAAACGAAAGATTTTTGGAGACCTATCCACACCCTAGTGTTAAAACGATGATATAGATTGGAAATGATTTTCCTTGGGACTCCGTTGAGTCTCACCACCTATTTAGATAATTCATCAAAAAACCACCACTAATCTTGAATCCTTGATCTCTATGAAGTGGGATGATTTCGTTAAATGATCCATTGAAACCCATATAACATCATGGCCTCTATGAGATCAAGGTAAATTAGTAATGAAGTATATTGAGATATATTACCACTTCCACTGAGGGACATCCAATAGCTATAGAAAACCAACAAGAACACTGTGCTCAACTTTCACCTTCTAGCTAACCAAACATGGAGAGACAAAATCCAGAACTGCATGCTTCAAAAAAGGCCACCAAAACTGACTCCTCAGATCTCGATAAATATTTATTATTTTAGGACGTACTGATAAGGGAGAACAATTGAACTCCCTAATAATAATATCATGCATCGCTAAGGGGATGAATTACTTCCCAGAAATAACACCCAGTGTTGTTCATCCTCAGACCGACCATCCGGGGACTCACCACAAATAGCTTGGTCTCTCCAGACCTCTAGATATAGATCCCACAACTAGGACTCTTCTACCTACTGGACCAGATAAAATTGAACCATCCTTAGAAAAAGATAACATGTTCCCCAACTTCTCCCATATCGAAATGTAATGATGAAATTTCTTCCATTACTCTCCATCAATCACCTAATTCATTCATTGCATCACTTTCCAACATCCTTCTCAGTGCATCGGCTGCAATATTACCCTTATTTGGTGTATATGATATTTCAAAATCATATTTCTGTAAGAACACAATCCAATAATGCTTTATTAAGATCAAGTCATTCTAGGAAAAAACATACCACATGATTTTATGATCATTGAAGACCAAAAAGTTCTCTCCAAAGAGGTAATGTCTCCAAAACATTAGGGAAATAACAATGATTCCTACTCAAGAGAATGAGTGGAATAGTTATGTTCATGGGGACCCAACTACGGAGACACATAAGAAGAAACTGGTCTATAATACATTAGAACACATCCAAACACTATTTGTAGAGCATCATAGAAAAATCAAAGTAAACTCCCTCTGCTGGAAGACAAAGTATCAGATCACTAACCAACTTCTCCTTTAGATACTTGAAAGCTTTCTGACATTGATCTGTCCATAATAACTCTTGATTTTTCATAAAAAACAATGTCAAAGGATTCAAAAACTGATAGATATTAGATATGAACCTCCTGTAGTATCCTGCATGACCAAGGAAACTTCACATGTCTGCCACTACCATGGGGGTTTCTAAAGACACATCTACTTCTATCATTTAGATATCCATATCTACTCCCTACTGGGTCACCACATGCCCTATAAAATGAACCAATCGAGCCCAAAAATCATAATTTGACAACTTCTCAATTAGCACCTGAGGACGAAGAACTCCCAAAATGACGTACATATGCTTTTCATGATCCTCCTCAGATGTGGGGTACACAAGGATTTCATCAATAAAAACCACTATGAACTTAACCAGGAACTCACAATGCACATCTTTCATCAACCCCATGAACACAGATAGAGAATTCGTCACACCGAATGGTATTTACACAAACTTTTAATGACCATGATGGCAACATAAAGTTGTCTTCGGGATATCCACATCTGTAACACGCATCTAATGATATCATAACCTCAATTCGATCATCGAGAACCAAATTTCACCATTAGTTGGTCAAACAAATCATTAATCCCTGGAAGATGATATATATTCATCACCATCACTTTGTTCAAGCAACGATAATCGATACACAACCACAAAATATTATCATTGTTCTTTATGAACAAAACCAGTGCACCCATTGATGACACACATGGTTGAACAAAACCACACTGTAACAAACCATAGATTTGTATATGAAATTCTAGTAACTCCAAAGGGGACATACAGTATGGATCCATAGATATAGGAGATGCTCTTGGCTGTAGTTCGATTCCAAACATGATCTCTCATTGATGGGTTAATTCTACAACCACTTCTGGAAAGACATTGGGGTACTCATCTAGGACTATGTGAAATTCCAACTATTGAACCTCCGAATAACTCATCATCAGCTCATCCATGATATATGAAAAGGATGGAACTTGCATATGACCCCTATGAGGGTCTCACTCATGAAAAAGCATTGCTAGATCTCTATCTACATCAAAGAACATCACCTTTCACTAGAATAAATCTATGATATCCTACAACAAATACAACCTATCCTTATGAGGATGACATCATATGGTTTTATCTATAAATATAAGAAATATCCCCAAGAGCTATGATTCCCTAGTACTATCTCAATATCTCTTCATAATTCAAACAATTCAGATCGACCTCCAGCTAGCATAGTTAACACGAGGATCACTAGAATCCTATCTATCTCAAGTCCCCAAGCATGGACTAGGGAAGTTTATATGAAGGAGTGTGTGGATCCAGAGTCAAACACGGAATGCACCATTGTAGAAGACAAGGAAACAGTACCTCAAACATTATTTGTCTCACATGGCACTGGAAAAGATAAAGCATTTAGTTGACCACGACCTGCTCCATGACCTTTATGACCTAGATGACGACCACCCCCAAGGCTTCACTCTTCTTTATGATGATGTGGATCATCCCAAGGATATCCTCAACCTACACATTATGCTCTATGCTGATCCAATGCACCTGCTAATGCTACCTCGGTAGGAACTGCCTTAATGGAGGAACCTGCAGTGGAACACATGGTGCATGCAGCTCACTCTGAAAGGTCGGGTACACATTCTGAAGATGACCTCAGCCTCCAAAAGAGAAACAAGTTCATGGTACCTTGAAATAGGACTAAGTACCGCCACCCCTATAGATATGAGTTGTAGATGGAAGGGACCGACCCCCAGATGAACAAAAACTCTAATGCCCTAAAATCGGGGAACCCTAACTGAGATCTTGGCTTCATAATGCATCTGGAAGAATCCCCTCTTACGAAGATCTTGTTCTGGCTAACATCTTCTCAATGACCTCTTCCCTCACTAGCACCTCAGGATATGTCTTCAGCATAAATGGTGTGACCTAGCACTGGACCTATGGACCCAAAGCCTCCTTGAAATTTCTCTCCTTGATCTACTCATCTGTAAAAAAGTCCAATGCATATTGTAAAAGGTTCCAAAAATGGATTCGAATATCTCACACACTAGAGATCCCCTATTGAAGTGTATGTAGCTTCTAGTGACTCGCCTCTTTGTGGTTATAAATGAAACATGACTCTGAACTCGTCTTGGAACTCCCCCCTCTAGATTGTCGAATCGTCGTGGTCCTCGAAGAATAAGAACCACCCCCGCCATGCTTCCCCATAAAGAATTTTAACGACCATCGATACCCATCACTCTTTTCATGCATGGACCAAAATGAATTCTATATAAAATTATTCCAACTATTACTCTGTGATTTTATCTGAAATACAACCTTCATACTTATTGCAGACTCTAGTGCTGAAACTCTCGGAGTGTCCTCCACCATGTATTGTTTTCGTCAACCTCTACCCTGCGGCGATCTGTTGGCCCAGCATACTTGACATCTTCTATGCCAACCTGTCGAGGACTTCAACCTAGCACCATACCATCAAAATAAAAAATAATTATAGCTCCTAAATCTATGAAAATGAATAAATAACATTAATTAATTAATATTTTTATTCATTTTAGGTTAACTATCCCAAGGTCTACCCATTCAATCATAAGAACAAGGAAGTATGATGCATGATCCTTTACTAAGTCTCTACCCTATAACCAGTATCACCTCGTTTACTAACCACATTATACATAAAGGTCTATGAATCATATAAATGGGGTCCCTAAATTCATATGTCTCAGTCGGCCTCCATTATTTACATCACTTTTTAAACAGGACAGACATTGTTGCCATACCAACCAATGAAACCACACCTAAGCCTAACACCAAGATCCATTCTATCCCTTGACCAAAACTCTGATACCACTCTATCATGACTGACTCCCCTCAATGTGTACCCCTCCTGGGTCGATAATGTTGGATGAAGGACAGTGACCCTTGATCCCAACCTCTAGTAGGCCCTGAGATCTTGACCAGCATCGAGGACTTAGTGAACACACAAATGTGAGGCATTACCCTCAAGGAGAACACCTGATAAAAAGAAATATAATACATACACCAACCAAATCCTACTCAGACTACAATATATAAGAAATACCAATTACACATGTGTCATGTCATGAAAAAACTACTACAACTAAGATGGAAAACTACAAGTACCAAATGAATGTAAAACGATAGAGACCATGAAGCTCGAACAGTTCCTCCAACCCCAAGCTAGTAGTAACCAGCCTAATCTCCATCCTTCTATAAGTGACCAGAATATAGATTATATATATTGGGTGATCTAATCAATATACTCAGTTGAATCATCCCTGGAGCCTCTTATGAAAAAGTAAAGAAAGTATACTAAAGCATAGTGAACAACAAGTGAAACTAACTTGTCATCTAAATGTGTATAATATGTTCCCACCCTTACCATTTCTACTCTAACCAAGTATCACATACAATAGTATAAAATATAATTAAGAATATCAAGGGTAACACACTACCACATCCCAACTATTTTTCTGCTCTGCCCCAACATTGCATGTTCTAATCATCTCTCTCCAAAAAAAATTTCCCACAAACACCTATATGTAGCCCCACTACGTGCACCTCATGAAACACAACCACCAAGTCCACATAACCAATTTAAAAAAGGTAGGTTTTTGGAGCAACCATAGCTCGCATACTGTGTATCATAATTCGGGTATTAAACCTCAATCCATTATAGCTCATACACTGAGTAAGGATCTTGAAGCCGTCACAACCTATACATGTTACACCTATAGTAGTCAATAGGAAACTAAATCCAGAATATATGCTTGTGAATATCCACAAGACATTATAGACCTCTACACACATAAATGGGGAAAACTAACAGATGTTCCCACTAGCACAAGTAAATACAAAGAGATGCGAGAGGACCTAAATTGGGTAGTCATCCAACTATCCTCTCACAAGAATGTTAGGGAAAATACCCCTAAGGAATATATTCCTCAATGTGTCAGCCTCCTTAATTTATGGGGTGGAGTGGCATATAAAAACACAAAAAATTGTAGAATATATTATTGCTCACAACCACACTATGGTCATAACCTAGTGTTAGTTTCTACTACAACTAATGCCCTTCAGACTCCTAGATGCCTCTACTAAGACTAGGTATCCAATATGCACACATCCATTTAAAGAGATACATTATATTACATTTTACCCTTTTATCTATTTCAATTTATATTAATTAATTATTTAACCACTAATTAACTGCAATTAATTACACATTATATTTCATTAACATCTCACCCAAAGTCCATTATTCTTCTAAATTGAATCCTCAACATTGCATCCCATCAAGATCCAATCCAATGGGTTAACATAATTTATTAAATCATTTATTAACAGGATTATCACATTCCAATATTTCCAGGAATTCTAGAAAAACATTCTAATATACCATACATATGGGGATCAACATGGTGAGTAGATGATATACCTATCATGTCTTTTCCACCTATAGAAGGAGTGTAGACTGATCCTCCTTCGAGAAGATAAACAACGAAAACATGTAGCATACCACATGCATCTTATCCACTATTGGAGGGAGAGTATAGAAGAAAAGATACATCAAGATGTGTGGAAAATGAATTAGATAAATAGACAACAAGATTCAGAAAGCATCCAATCATTCATATCCAACCCATTTCCTCATAACTAGTGTCTACCCTGACACCCACATGAAAAAATTGATGAATCATGCCACTCTAGGCATCAAATGCTTCCCCAACCACTTGGACTCTCTAGCCCCAAAACTCACAACATCCATACAAGATCATAACACATCACATGTTACCAGAAATAATAATGTAATTGGGCTCTTGGACATAAACAAGGAAATCATCCTTCAATTTCTATGAGCTCTCATGGCCCCAAAGCAGAATACACTCTTTCGTCCGAGGAAGAGGGTAACTCGGAACCCTACATGCAATTAACTTTTAATGATCAACTGGCACTTTAATCCATCTTGAATTAGCTGATTCATTATTAATAGGATCCAACTATGGGAAACCTAAATAGCAGCTATCATATCTATCACAAATTAATTAAGCAATCTTACGACATCTATTTTATTATCATCAATTTACACCAACAACCAAATACATTTACATGCCTCTTTATATTTGATAAATAGTTTAAAATTAATCCCAATTTATGTTCCGTACTAATATTCATCAAGAATGACATGATAGAAAAGACAATCATATATATCACATTATCTAGAAAAATTAGATGCAATAACATACAATTGATAGCAATTTATTTGTCATGGTTCAAATATATATTTTGGTAATTACATTGTGATCTAGTAGGATAAATCAAGATAACTCTACTATTGAACATAAATAATTAGAGAAGTAAAAAATACACTACTTCAAAAGGTTCTTGAGGTAATTCATACGGGAACGGTCCATCAAAATGGATCATGATCACCTTTCCCCATGACAACTACTTCCACTCGAGGACGTTACGGCATGACCGCACCAAACAACACCCATGAAAACTCCAATAGAAACATGGAGATAAAATTCCATAACGTGGAAAGAAGAAATATGAGAAGAATGATCGAAGAAAACATAAGAATAGAGGTATATCATACATTCTATTGATGACCGATTGATACATGGTGCTTACACCAATACAGGGGGTGTAAATGCAGTACTAAGAAACATCTAGTGGAAACTATCCAAGGATTATATTTCAATCACACCACATCTATCAGACGAATGTCTCAGGTAGCTACACACCAAGAGGAAAGAGAATGAATGAAGGGAGGGAAGGTGCCTAACATTGTAGGATTAGATTAGGGACTAACAGGATTTGAAACATCTTAGAACATCGATGAATTCAGATCACATTAATCCACATGGTTGGAACAAGGAAATGAATATTTAGCCTTAGGAAATTTATGATATGACTTATGGGATTTTAATCGGTCTTAAATACCTTAAAACAAAGAGTTGGATGCATTTTAAATCAATGAAAATGCCAATGTGATGAAAATGTAGGATGCAGGAAACATTGTTCACATCTGTCTCACAGATGAAACTGTTCACATTTGTCTCACTAATGACACTATTCACATCGGTCTCACGGATGACACTATTAACATCATTCACACTGATGATTCTATTCACATCTGTCTCCCCGATGACACTATTTATACCTGTCAAACTGATGATAGTTTTCACTTCGGTCTCACCGATGACACTATTCACATCTTTCTCACCAATGAAACTATTCACATCTATCTCACAAGTGGCATTGTTCACATCTATCTCCCTGATGACACTATTCACATCTGTCACACAGAAGAAACTATTCACACCTTCCTCATAGATGACACTATTCACATCTCTGTCACTGATGAAATAGTTCACATTTGTCTCACTGATGACTTTATTCACATTTGTCTCACCGATGACACTGTTCACATCTATCTCACTGATGAAACATTCCAAAATGTCGGAAACACTGTTCACAATGTTGGAAATTTGGAAAAGTGTTGGGGATAAGTCACCTTGATCTTCTATAACCCTGCATAAACGAGATTTCAAAAATGTAATGGGCCAGAGAGGTCTGATCCATTAAACTCTTCCCCATTATTAGATGAACATCAAAAATATTTCATCCTTCTCTTCTTTTTCATATTTTTAAATTCAACTATTTTCCAATTTTTAAAAGTTATTTGTGGTATATCGATTAGAATAATCAAATTACATCTTAATATAGATTCGATCTTGTTATGTATCTCATTTGTCTAGACACCACATAGCCCCTCACAATTGTTTTTGGCTCGAATTCTCCTATTCCTAGTAATTGACTAAAACGGGAATTATAGGTGATTTTTTTATAATATTAAACAAAAAAATGGGAAAAGATTGTCACTAAAGGGTAAACTCTTAAATAACTTATATTCCACAACCTATGAATATCAAGTCTTTAATATAATATATCTATAATCTATTTCTTAACATGAAATTTTAGGGGCATTTTTGTTCCTATGACAATGGTTCATAAGGTGCTTGTGAAATTTTTATATCATATCCCATGGGAGTGTCATTGTAGGTATGTAGAAAGGATGGTTGTCATCTATTAGGTAACATTAGAGTCTATATTAAGGCTCCCTTTTCATGATTATTGCTCTATGTAAATATGTTCTAGATCCACATCAACTTGTGGCATCAATAAAGTGAATTATTTGATTGGACACCACTTAATCAATAATTTAAAAAAAATTACGTTTTTTTCTATCATTATTCATATCATTACAGATTTTACGATAGTTTTCTAATCCTAATCACAAATAACCCTTTCTCTAATACCAACTATGAAATCTCTTGTCTTTAAAAAACATTATTTAATCATTAATTATATAAAGATACAAATTATTCAATAAAAAATTATCATTAATCCTACTAGATTTTGGAAATTATGTACATATCACATCAACTTGATAGTTGGATAAAACAAAATTATTTAAAATTTCCCTAATTTCTCATAATTTTCAATCTCACTTTTATATCAACATGGGATAACAAGGGGGTTTACAAAAGAAAGGAGTGAGATAAAAATCCATGTAAGGGAATAAACAAATGTAATATAAGGTATTTTAGTACATGTGATACAAGAGGAATATAAAAGTATAATAAGATTGGTTAGAATCGTAATCATGAATAATATGTTATTATATAACATGATACCATAAAGGCAACATAGGAATGTGGTGAAAACATTAAACATGACATCCTAATCATAGTTCAAGGATAACTACCATGATATCATAACATTGTGTAAGAAGTCCAAAAATGAATTATTTTTTTATCCATAATAATATATATAACATATTATGAGACTAAAACCATACCCAATGATTTTCATAAATATCAGGGCTCGCCCATAAATTTTATATCATGTACGTGAAAAATTATGCCACATGAATCATACAACATAAAGATGCATTTCATCAATTTTAATCCCATCATCATGGAGTGTTGGTTATATTAATAGATTTATTATCTAAATTATGGATAGGTACATCTAGTTGAATAATCTTGATTGGGGAATAATTAGGGGTATTCAGAAAAAAAAATGTTTGGTACGAAAAAATCACAAGATAATTATGGCAGTGTAACAGGAGTACAAAAAGATTCATAGAGGGGTTAAATGAGAGTCAAAGGTTTAAATAATCACATGGAAATCATAATTATGTTAAAAGGGAGGTGTTAAAACATATAAAAACATTAATAATGGAAAATATTCACAATTTAATGAAGGATCATAAATAAAGAGTTGAACAGAGGATCCCTTACCTTGAGATGGTGTTTACTAAAGCTTGGGTAGAGCATTTTAAGAGCTTTGGAACACCATTGGAGGGATAAAGAGAATTTATGGAAGATTAATTATGTTCTAGAGTATTCTTTTAGTAAATATATATCTAAATTTCAGTGGTTTTATATACTAAAATGGATGAGAGTTCTTTATTAAATTTTAAACCTAGGTTTTGGACAGTATATGTTAAAGTAATAAAAAACACAAACCTCCCATGGGTTTGGATAAATTGAAGTATTTTTAAATATTTAACAAATTAAATAACTTATCTAATTAAAATCATTCCATTGGTGATGTGTATTTGAGTCATTTCTATAATGAATTGATTTTAAAACCTTAAAATATAATATAAATCTTGAAGATTTCCATAAGGGTTTAAAAAATTAATCAAATCACCTTATAAACAAATTATTTAAAAGGGTAAATATATATTTGATCATGGATAAATTTTAGGGGATATATTACATCACTTTTTGGTCATTATTATGCAATAATACACACCATATATTTAAACAGTGTTTAATTTTGACTATACAATTTGACGATCTAAATTTTTTTTTAAAAAATTATCGTTGGATAATTTCAACATGATGATTTTTAAAATAATATTCATTTTTTCAAATTAATTTTATATCTATGATAATTTACACTTATAAATAAAAAATCTACATCTTTTAAAAAAACTAGTATTTTGTGACAATAATAGTTTTTTGACCCATATAAAAATTATTTTTCACTTGACAAAATTATATTATCAATTATATTTAATAAAAAATATTTTATAATAATATTTTTTAAAAGCATCATTAATTTCAAAAAATTATTGAATTCATTAAAATAATGTATATTTATGTAAAGTATGCATTTCCCAATATATGATTTTGGATTTAGCATATTTGAATCTATTACTTATCAAACTCATTATTTAATCATTTAGAATGTAATATTAAAAAGGAGGAAATATAATAATTGTTTTATTAAAATAGAATATAAATATCTATACTATTCGAGTGTAGATTCATATCCCTTTATTACAGTAGTGAATTCCCAAGGGTTGAGGTGTGCGATGTTGAGATTTTATTGGGGTGGTTTAGCATACATGTTTTGGGATATGATCTCGATGAGTTTGAACTTATCCCATAAAAGATGTGATTCATGATTTAATTATTTAATCTTAGATTGGTATTAATCAAGATAAAATCCTAGTGATTGTACCTCCCTAATAAATATTTAAATTATGATTCATATGGCACAATGATAACAATCGAGGATATAAATTATTTCATATATTTCAATTAGACTTTATCACAACCCTTTATATGGACTTTTCATACAGTCACTTTTAAATGACAATATTATCATTTTAATGATTCTTAATATAATTTATAAATATAAAGAGCATATAAAATCCCAAAAAAAATTAAAATTTGAGAATTTGTTTTCTACAACATCATTACTTGATGCTGTATTTAATCAATAAAAAATGGAATTTCATTTATTAAATTTTGGGTTGTTAGAAAATGTGAGGAGATCAATACATTTCATACATTGTATTTTATTTTGGATACTATAAATCAAGTTTAAATGTTACATCTTTCCCAACTCATTATCTTGAGAAGTTATAGAGTTCCCCTAAAATTAGGTGACATACCAAAGACACAAAAGGCTAGAAATAAATGGAAATTTCATAAAAGAAAATATTGATGATGATTTTTCATATAGAAATGGAAACACCTAACCAAAAAAAGAATAATCAACCATGATAATATATATTATGTATTAGTATAAACATTACAACACATAGCTAAAATAAATTGAGTAACAATATCTGAGTGTCAGTACAAATATGAGACAAAAAATAGAAATGGTTGAAAGATGATGAAACACCATCACACCAAAGTGGCACCATCCCTAGTAGTATCAAATTAAATCTAAGATCCCACTCCACATTTCATTAATTACATCAAGATGAAAAACTAAAAAAGTAAGATTCCTTTCCCATTGCCATGTCTCTGTATATAATTACTAAAAACTCACCAATGTTCCTGAGAATGGGGTGAATATATACATTTTAGGTAATCCCTGGTTACATCCTAACAAATTCCACTAGGAAAATAATGATTTATTACATTTTATATAATATAATTTTATATATTAACCAAGGAAACAAGTACATATGTTTTGAGTCACATAATAGTTTTTCATAAGAAAAAAGTTTTAGAAAAATATTTGAACCAAATAAATTAAAACTTCATTTCCATATATTTTGAATACATGCCCATGTCACATAACCACTAAAACACACACTAAAAAGTAGAAAAACCATGGACCTCACTATACTCATGAGTGGTGAGTCATCCTTTCTCCAATCTATCACTTTTTGGACCATTTGAAGACAGTACATTCACAAAATTATCATGTCCCTATTTTATGGGGGTATATTTTGGAAATTATTTAGTCCCAAATGCATTTGAAAATACCATACCATGTATTCCAGGATTTTATATACAAATATACCATATAAAACAATTATTTTGACAAATAAAATCATCCATGAATTTTATCAATCAATTTATGTGTGTCATTCGGAGAACATAAATTTTGGCACTAAAACATAAATATCTACCAAATAAATCATACTGAAATGAATTTAAACACTAATCATTCAAGTTCTAGAATTTCTATGATGGGAGAGAAGACATATACCTCTTGATGGATGATGAAAACAATGAATTGAACCAAGGTCTTCTAGATCATGTCTTGGTTCTTATTACCTTTAATTTATCCAACAAGATATCATAATTATTAAAACCAATCTCAATGATATATACATTAAAGAATATATCTAATGATCTGGGTGATAAGAAATGAGAGAATCTAAGGAGAAACAGCTTGAAAGAGGTCTTTCTAGAGATTTTGTATGTCCAACATGCATAGATATTTCAAATGATTCATCTGTTCTTATGGGAATCACTAAGGAAACCTAGGGAGGAAGAGTATTTTCAGAATGTAGAATAATAATAGAAAAAAGACGGTTCAAGGAAGTTAAATTGGATTAAAATATAATTTTCATAGAACCAAATAAACATCACATGATTAGGTTACACAGTTTAACAAACCATGTGCCCACTGTGTGTATGATAAAACCTCCAAAAAAAGAGAGCCACATAGATTATGCACATGGTTTGGATAAACATTAGCCACATTTTCATAGTTACTATCTCAAGGAAACACTCTTAAATGGTCAAATTACACAATTTTTCAATCATGAACCAACTATATTTTCCCCATTATTTCCACTAGCATGGTTTCCCCAGGGCACTCACATGGTTTGGAAAAACTATTCACCCATTGTGTGTCTACCTAGTGACTACCAAAACATTTATCATTGTTTCCTAATGATAATTAATTTTTTATTGTAATTATTCTCAAACTATGAAACTATAGAAACACATCTAAGACACTTTAAAACCGTATTTAATCTCCTAAAACCTAACCCAATAAATATATAAGATAAAAATAAATAATAAAAGTGTAATGTTCTTGACACTGATGGTGTTAAATTCTCCACTCAATTTGTATTTCCATCCTCAATAGGTGGGGGGTCAACGTTTCATAGAAGATTCCAGAACATTGATCTAGAATCTCTTTATCACATTCCCTTATACATTCCTAAATTTGACCATGCTTCCAAAGACCCCATAATGAACCAATGATTTTCCCAAGAAAGAGCTAATCTAGTTAAATGATAATTTTTACCAGAACATGAATCAAGGTATTATCCAGTTCAAGGCCAACATAGTTCCTTCGAATCAAATTTTTAGGATCTGGTTGTTACATATTTATTTGAGATTTATAATACAGATTGTGCACAAAGTAGAACCTTATTAGTAAAGACAACCAATAAGCCACATCAACAACTCATCTAGATATATTAAATCAAAAAATGTAATGAGGAGATAAATTTTGTTTATTAACAAAATGGTGATACCATATAATTTGAGATATTTTCAAGAAAACATGATCACCTACATGAAATGATTACAGTTTTTTATGATGATACACAAAATAATTCTAATGGATCTATTCCCTTTTAATTACCATTCTAATATTATGTATCATCTAAATTATCTCATGAAAAATACAAGGTCTGATAAGCTATGTCCCGCTCATTTACACATAACAATGTAGAGAATGAAAAGGATGAAAATATGATTATTTTAAAGGAACCATATGTATAAAATTATGATAACTATTATTTTTTGATAAATCTAATAATTATATGTGCTATTCCCATGAGAATATAAACTCATCACATAGGATCTAAGAATATCATACAATATTTGGATCATTAATTTATATTGACCATCCATTTAAGGATAATAAGTTTATCTCATGGTTAACTAGGTTTAAGGATCTTACTACAATGATTTAATAAAATGAGATAAAAATCATGAGTCCCATTAATGAAAAATCAAAACTATAATTCCATGCAACAATAAAACTTCTTTTATGTAGATTTCGGAAAATTCTTCCATTGTATTGGATTCAAGAATAGGTATAAAGTGAGCCGACTATGTGAGCTGATACATGATCACCCATGTGGAATCATTTTTCAAAATAATTTTTGTAAGTAATATGAAAAAATCCATATATATATTTATTCCCATATATTGATAGGAATTGGAAAAAAATAAAACATATCAGCTGGTCATTGGTGTTCCACAATGACCTGGTAACAGGTTAGGTATCTTGAGAGAAATAACTCAACTATACTCCGCATTCCAGCAGACTAAAACTATGGACTCAATTCCTTATACATATTTTGAAAACCAGGATGAGAAAACCATATCAAATGGTGGTGGTAATTAATTAGTTTTTCTTGATAAGTTTGAGGTATAATAATATAATCTCTAAAATGCAACATTGAACTTATATCTAGAATCCAACCCTCGATAGTCTCATCATCATTGGGTTTTGAACTTATGGTGATACATTCAGGATCAGATGTATGATAATCTTTAACCTTTTGATCAAAATTTGGAACAAAAAATATTAAAGAAAACTACTAATTTTTCTTTTTCATTACAATCCAGATGTTTATCTGCTATGAGTGGCATTAGTTATTATTGAACTAAATCCCCTTTACCCCATAGATTATATGAATTCATACTCAATGAATCTTCAATGAGTCCCATTTATCTAATGTATACATCAAGTATAATTCAAAAATATAAATATTTTCCATGCATCTTGAATTAATTATATTTAAATTACATTTTTATAAGATGTGATTCAAGATCTTATAACCTTTAAATGCCATAAATTTCTCCCAAAAGAGAAAATTACACCTAGTATTCCAATCATGGACTATAGTAGATAATTATTAATCATGTGTTGGTTAATTATTCTCATGTTCCCATAAAAGTTTTGATATATAAGTGGCCATGTGATCCACTACATGAGAAAAAAACCCAACCTAGATCATGATTCATCACTGTAAACCACATTTATTTTTCCTAAACCTGGAAATGTAATAATATGAAATGATGTGGGGTGATCCTTAAACTCCTGGAATTATTTTTGGCAATAATAAAACTATTGGTATGGAAAATGCTTCCATGTCAATGTTGTCATTGGTAAGGGATACCATGAAAAATCATGGAAAGTTTTTGCTAGAATCCTCCTAAGCTACAAAAACTTCATATCTCAAATACATTCATAACTATTTCTAGGAGATAAAAACTTATATATATTAATGATATATATAAACACATATTATATTGATGATTTTACCAATGAAACATACCTCTTCTATCCAAAAAATACAATTTAAAAAATTTCCATAAATAGATATACTCACAAGATTCCCAGCATTATAGCCATATGCTACTTATGATAGTGCTTATTCATATAATACGCCATAATATCATCACTAAACACCACTAAAAAAGATTAAATATACCTATAAAATATATAATTCACCAATTAAATAATAACATCAAGTGTATTTTTAAGACTATAGGGAACAACCATGTATTCATATAGACTATAACATCACCTGAAGGATCTCTTAAGAATATCATACTTCCTAAATCAAAGTAGATAATACCCTGATCATAAATAAATATTATAAAATCATGTGTCTCCCCTTTATTGATCAATTATATATCAATCCATGGAATAAGATACTAGTTCTTTATTATAAACTATTAGAACTTCTGATGATCCATACAGATCCCTTGATTTCAATATTAATTATTGATAAAACGAATTGGTTTTCCTCATAGAGGCCTACTAGGTATGATAAAATCTTTGTGTAATAACTCTTTCAATAGGTGTTTTAATTACATCAATTCTTTTATTTACATCCTCTAAGATGAGATTGAAGTGGGATTGGTCCCGAGTGGGTATCTATTTTAAATTCCACTTCTCTTTTAGGTAGTAACCAAGATAAATTATTGGGGGATACATCTAAAATTTGTAAATGATGGCTAGAAAATATCTACATCTGATGACAAAAATAGATCCTCAGATAAATGATTACATCTAATATCATATAATCCCAACAACTAATACTAAATGTTTTATATTGTTTTAATTTTCATCCCAATCTCTATTAAAGAGATGGTTAACACCATTGGATTATGTGAAACAATCCTAGTTAGAAAAAAAGTTGATGTTGGCCATGAAGGATGTCAACCAATCCATTCTAAAAACTAATTCATTGATTTAACTATAATTAATACAGAAATGACAAGTTAATTTATTCTCATTGATCGATATAGATTGTGCTAAAAACATGAAGTCTTCACAATATTAACGACAGAGTTATATTTCATGATTTTAGACATAAGTAATCATCTCCACATGTCAACCCAGATGATCAAGAACACAAGAATAAATGAAAGAGTGGGAGGAATCCATATCAAAGAAGGATTTTATAAGGGTATAATTCAATTGAATATTACCTCATACTATCAGAGGACTATATTGATCCTCTATGATCATATACCCAGCATCATAAAATTTCTTACTCATTCTCCAATTATTCTTTCTTCATTGAATTGACTTCATTTCCGGAGGAGTTATATCATTCCTACAATCATCATGGATTTCATTGTTCTAATGATGAGACTTACACTTCTGAGTTTTTTCCATTGAAGTGTATGATATCTGATAAGCATAAGATACATCTCCATCTCAAAAATTTGGAGTACTATGTCAATAATGATGGATGTGCCCCATTGTGTTATAGTTGTGACAATATCATGGTGGTTTAATATAGTCTCACTTCATATGATTGAAAAAAAACTATAAAATAGAGGATCTTAATAGTGACATAGAATACTATTTAAAAATTATACAGTCTAATTATATGGTTCACATCTTCCTTGAGAATTGTTTTTCCTCTTTTCCTTGTTCCCTACATTACTGTTCCCACCTGTTCTCATGGCGACGAACATAATTCAACACACAAGATTATTAAAAATATCCCTTTACACCACAATCTACATATCCACCATCTTTATATAATCAATAATACATTTGATGGATATTTTTTATTTAATATCTAGCCACAAACCCATTTCAATGTTTCCCAGCCTTTAATGAATAAGAAGTATCTAAATCTATAGAAAGATGTAAAGATTTCATAAAATTACTTGTATAATTTGTCACTGATATGTTCAATTGTTTTGGGATAAAGAAATCAATCCTTGTTGTTATCATGAATGTGTGAAAACAGAATTTTATGTTAAATAGTTCTTCAAAGTCCTCCTACAAAATTTCTTAGTCCAATCTAGCATTAAAATTTAAATCCATCCATTTTAATTCAATATACTCTAAAATATAAATCTTTAACATGAACTTTATCTTGATCATTATACTATGTAAATTGAATATTCATTTCATTCTATTCATCCACAATTCTTCTTTTTTATTCTCATAATCCCCCCAATGGTTTGGTGGATTATTATTATAAAATTGTTTGGAATGATCCACCTTTTTTTGGTTCTTCATTTTGATTTCATTTTTACATATCCATAACTCCTAACCAATTCTTTGTAAATGTTTTTGTTTCACATATTTCATAGGGAAACAAAAATTTCTATGACCTCTTCCTGATGATTTATATTATGCCTATCTGTTTCCTTTTTCAATAAGTAGAAAAAACACTATTTATATATCACTCTCTAGTAGATAAAGGATTAGAAAATTAAAAGTCACAATAATAAATAATTATTACATTAATATTTTCAAAAAGAAACCAATTTTTTATTTTTCATTAAATTGACAAACAAAAAACATATATTACAGTTCTAGTGAGGATTCTCGATATTAATTAAGTATATGTTACCCTCATCAGCTAAAACCATGATGATGAGATGATGACACAACTAGAAGAATCATAGAAAAATTAGGCTCTCAAACCACCCTATTCACATAAAGTTTATCCTAAAAAGGTGATGTACGTATTGTTTAGCTAAAATTTCACATTTAGACAAAACTAATCACATCTCTACCATCCCAAGAGATGGAGAGACTAGACATGACTAATACCATTTAAAATATCCCACCCAAACTCATTGTAATGAGATGATATAGAGTTCAACTAACATTAGGTTAAATCCATAGGAACTCCTAAAGATTAACCTAGAAATTAAATAAGCTCAAAATAAATAATAAAAGGGTAAAGTACCTATAAATGGTGGTGTTGTAGACACCCAAATCTTGATGTACATGGAGATTACATTACATTTTCGGAATACATAATACATAACAAAAACAGACACCAAAATACCGTAATAGTTTAGTGTCTTTGGAAACTCGAAATATAATATTCTAATATTGGTGAAAGATCTTCAAAATCTCCCATAAAGATCTTCCATTTTTTTTCCTACCTAAAACATTTATTTATATCATGGGAAAAGAAAACATATAAAGGGTGAGATCAAATTCTTAATAAGGGTATGCTAAGAGAAAATAAAATAAACCATATACATTTGAACTTCAGAACATGAACATAAAGTTTACACATCAAAATCTTGTGTTGTGAAATTAATCCAGGCAGTGCGTAAGGCACATGTCATAATGGGACATCAATAATGATAAAATATCATGGGAATAAAACATTTAATTGTGGAAAACCATTAATCACATGATATGAATTCCATAGTATCCATGGCATTGCTGATAAGACCATCTTAGTGGACAAAGTCCCTTTTTGAATCGAGTTCACTCCTCATTCCAGTCCTATATCACTTAACTGGATTAAATTACAATTCCAGTCATGTCTATCTACCCAATGCATTAGAGGGAGATATAGTTCCCACAAATCTCATAATGAAATCATTCTTACGTGTTCCACAACATAAACATAAATCATTAATCATATCCCAAAGATTAAAATGGATTTCATAAACATCATCCCATCATAACTTAATCCATATAAAATAAATGGATATCATTTCATCATAAGAAAAGTGAAACCATATAAATCTTATAGACATTACACTTGAAACATACACATATGAAATCATGTCATATTAGATGGAAAATGGTTTTGATAAAACACTTGAAATGAATTCTTGAGGAAAATATCGTTTCTTATTTAAAATCAATTTCTTTTCACAATATGCCATGAAATTTTAAAAGAAAAGGATTTTTTTAAAATATTCGTGAAATCGTGAAGAGTAATCTTCATTAAAATAAGGTGTTATGAAACCAAAAAAATCCATTCAGGCCGTAAAATTTTAAAAAACATTCTCCTCGTACTTTTTCCTGAAAAGTCAAAAGGTACCTCATCTGGTAAAAAAATAAAGATTCCTTACATACCATATAGTAAAAGTCAAAAATGGGTAAAAAGGACATTAATCATACATGAAACTATTTTTATAAAATATATACATGGATGATAAATATAACCCCAATAAATACTTACGAATAAACAATCTCGGATAAAAATGAGATTAGAAAAGTTATCCATTACCTTAGGTCAGATATGCTTCGTACATATTAAAAGCCCTTGTATAATGATTTAAATAATTTCATTTAATTATTACAAAATCATATTCACTGTTATGATATCATATTTGGTTCACTTATGACTTTATATTACCCGTTCTTTTGTAAATTCCATGTTAAAGTAGCATTTTTGGGTAAAATCGTTTTATTTAGCCTACGTGTTTGGACTTGTTGTTCCTTATATTATTATTACTTATATATTGATTTAATTAATTCCAGAATGTAAATCATGATTTATATATCATATATATATATATATTAAATACACATATATATATATATAATAGATAGATAGATGAAATGAAATACACCGTTCATGGAGACGGTAGGTCGTACGTACGCATGAACGCTGTTTTCTTTTCCTTATTGACTTGAATGGAAGTAAGTAGATGACATATATATATATATATTAGCATTATTAGGTCATATATTTCATGATTACTTATTATATATACTTTATAATCATTCTTGAATTATTAACATGGAAAATGAATCTCATCGCGTTGTGGAGACGGTAATCCGTACGTATGCACGAGCGATGATATCATTCCCATATTTATTGAATAGAATTGGAGTGGATGATATAATATCTTATAATCAGTATGATGTTATAATAATCATATATAGTTATTATTTACACCATTATACCCATCCAAGTAAGGTGGTGGTGGAAAAAATGATTACACCACTGCGTGGAGACGGTATTCCGTACGTACGCACACGTGGTGATTTCGTTTTCTATAGGATGGATAGAAGGTGAAATAGGGTTGTTTCATATTTATAATAACATATAAGTGTATAAGTAATACTGATGTTATTAATTTATAATTAAACAACTAAATAAAAAAAAGTATAAGAAGAAAGAAACTTGAAAGAGTCGGTAGAAGAGATTACCTCTTCCTCGACGCACCTCCTTTAAACTTCTTCTTAGGGCACTAGAGTTGGTATTTTTAGAAGACCAGAACCTCTATGATATAACTAGAGAGGTTGGTAAGATTAATTTTTAGGGGTTTTCCAAGATTCAAGGCTCAAAAGGATGTGAAGTGAAGGGTGAAGGGGTACCCTTTTTATAAGGGAGGAGAGAGGCACCTTAGGAAAAACTTATAATATTATTTTATAATAAAATAATATTCGGTTTATAATAGCTCCAAATTGAATTATTTCCAAGATAAAGTGGGGATGGGTCGAAATAATCTCAACAAATAGGTTTTAGACAAGTTTAGGTTACTATTTTAACCTTTTCATTTAGATTTAACTCTAAGTTAAGTAATTTAACTTTTACCTTATCTTCTTGTTTTTTTACAATACATGGTTAATAAACATATTATAACAAGAAAATCGAACCAAAAATGGTTAATTATTAATATATATAACCTTATCTATGTCATTTGGCCAAACCATATATTTTTAGAATATAATAACAATTAATAATATAATATTTATTTTAAAAACTATTCTATGTCAACTTTGACACTATTTGGTACATGATTTTTTTGAAAATCATAACAGCATGATTATTTCGAAAAAGTTAATTAAATCAATAATAACATGTCATATTAACCTAGAAAATTAGTTTAATTCTGAAAAGTCTAAAATTACATTTTTTGGGTATTTATAACATCAATTATGTTAATATTTCATTAATAAGGTAATTACTCCATCATCATTGTGTCATAAATAAATTACATTATTTAATGTCTAAAAATTATAAATAATATTCCATTATGTAGGAAGTCGTTTTAGAATTCTAATAAATATTTATAGTCTAATTTATCTTATGTATAACCCTATATTAAAAATGTTTTATTTATTAAACGTAGATTTTAACTATTTGAACTCTTCATTAAATAAAATAATAATAAATGTCCTAATCTATTCCAAGTGAACGTAAAGGGTTATATTTTATTCCTAAGGTTATTTTTGGTCTAATTACACTTATCCAATAAAATTAGGACATGTGTTAGGATAATAGTAATATCATTTTCACCCTTAATTACCCTATTTACTTTTAACCGTGGAAAATAAATATAAACAGTTACTATTCCAAAAAATTATTTTTATCATATTGAAAAAATTTTTACTGCTTGATATTAACAGTGTCTCTAAAATTTTCAAAATTCCAATCACAGAAGAGGTAAAATTATGTTTTATGTAAATTTTCAAATTCTCATAGAAGGTGGGTAAAAGACGTTGAAAATATCAATACATTTTTGTATATCTAAAATTATTATAAAATGACTCCAATGAATTAAATATAACTTATATAGGTATTATGTATCAATTTAGACCTAAAAATAATATAAATAATTATTTAAATAAAAAGTTGGTTTTTAAATAGTAACATTGTGTTTTCACTATTCAACAAAAATCGAATTTTTTCAGAAAGATACCAAAAATTCACCCTAGGCTAATTTCGATATTCCGAATACAAAAATGAAGTCGATTTTGAAAGATAAAATTTATTAAATTTCAAAAAGTGGGTATTAAAATTCATAACAGCTAGTTTATATAATATTTTAATAACATATCGTTGTTTAGTGAAACTCGGTATTGCGTACAACACACGCTATCATGGAAGGTCGCGATTGCATGTAATGTAAGCCAAGTCAGGGGTGTGTGTAGTTCAAGTTCCTTTTGGTGTAGCATACAACACAAGACATCAATGAAATTAAAAATAATAGTTTTCATAAAATCTTGGGGTGTTACATTCTACCCCCCTTAAAATGAATTTCTCACTCAAAATTCGTCGAGGTTAAAAACGGTTTACTACTTGAAAGTTTCTTTCATAGAAACCCACATAGTAAAAAGAAATACTAAAAATTAATTTTAAAAAGTGAAGTATGAAACATATTGATTACCCAAATTAACTCATCGTAGGGTTTCTACATAGGAGAACATTTTTGAAAATATGGATATGGAAGAGAAACCTAACCATAAAGTTCTAATAGAGAGTGGTAGAGAACATGGATATGAAAAAGCTAACAATCACAAAGCCATAAATTTATGATGATCTAAGGAACTATCTGATTCATTGGATTTAAGGGCACTAGGACAACATTTTTGGTTTTCATGATAATTTCCCTAATATCAAAGAATTTGAATTAGAAAAAATACTTACTTTATTTCAGTACAATCTCACCGTTTTTTGTGCGATGATCAATTTCCACTTAATCTCTTAATGAAATGAAGTTGAATTTTTCATTCATGAAGTGTTAGCAAATCAGGTGATAAAATGATGGGTCCCTCCATCTTTCTCGAACCAAAGTTTATCAAAAGTTATTAAATATACATAAGTCCATATAAGGCGATATTAAACATATATGGCTCCATGAATGGACTTATACTTCATATATCATACCGCTTAATATAATGAAACTAGTTTCTACTAACTAGGGACTTCCTATAGGCCAGTGGTAGGTGACAAAGGCCTATCTCACTTTAGTTGTGGGTTCGATTCCCACAGGCTTGTCTGACGCAACAGGTTGTTTCTAGTCCTGCAGGATGTCCTTTTTCTAAAACTACATTATTATAACATTCCATAAATAATATTAAAAATAGTTCGGGCCTTAAAAAATACAGAATTATGCCCAAAAAAATCTATTCCAATCTTTAGGCTTATCAAAAATACTTCTGTCTAAGCTCATTGTAAAATGAAAACAATTACAAGAAATGTCATCTGTCGAGCATGTGAATACCATCATTTATCCCCCATATATCATACGATATATCTTGTTGGTCAAATTACAAACATGGGAATACCTTAATCATGTATTATCGTGAAAATTGAATACCCATTGACCATTAGTAAAAACATGAATTCTATAAAAATTTAACACTTTCCATAGACCAAAATCCCAAAATTTCTATATACTCAAACCATGATATAACTTTGTCCTTATATCAATCATGAGCTCATTTCATTTTTTTCAATATCCCTTCATTATGCGCATATCATCTTCCATCCAAAAACATTTCAATCACTTTTCATGGATACTGGTACCATATAATTATTGAAAACCAATACATAGATATTACAATATTCCACGATACAATAAATGAGATTCCATGATACTAATTTGAAATCCCATTACATAAACACTTAATAATTCCACAACATCATTGTCATACTCATCTTCACAAATAGTGATCACATGTGACTTCCCTTTATCCTTTTCCTTTAGAGGTTTCTCATGTCGATCATCCTCATCCCTTGGATTAGGGAATTGATTAGCATAATGCCCCATTTCCTTGCACTTGAAGCATTGAAGTGTTGGTGGTGTGTTCTCTGTAGTCTTTTCTTTATTCACATCATTAGAAACCCTTTTTCCATTACTTCGACACTCAGTTGCTTGATGGACTTCATTTTCACACTCAAAACATTTTCTAGTGCCTTTAAGACAATCTCCACCATGCTTCTTGTGACACTTTGAGCATAAAGGAACATTCATATTCTTTTCACCATTTTTCTGAGATTTCTCCTTGAACTCCATCTTTCGTTTCTTGTCAAAACCATGAGATGGATATGTAACAAAAAATTCCAGTTCTACCTTGATAGCACAACGCACAATTTCTTCATATCTACTAGAGTATATTATAGCTATTTCCCGTTAATGACTTGGTTTTAAGCCACTGAATAATCGATCAACTTTACTTTCATGTTGGCTGATAAACCCAGATGCATACTTTGCAAGACTTGTAAAATTCAATTCGTATATACCAACAGATTCATCATCATTTTTCTCAATCTTAAGGAACTCCTTTTCCATATTTGTTCGAAGAATACGAGGGAAGTACTTATTGAAAAACATGTTCTTGAACACGTCCCTTCCATGGATGCAATTTCATCTCGGGGCCTCGTATTCTTAATTAGATTCCACCATTGATCTGCTTCACCTTCTAAATGGTAAATAGCCGAAATGATTTATTCATGTTCCGAACTGTGAAGTATGGAAAATATCTTTTCAGTGGTACTGATCCATTGTTCAGTAACAAGTGGATCAGAAGACCCACTGAAAGAAGGTGGACGTTGCCTCATGAAGGACTCAATAGAATATTGTTCCCTTATCTGCTCATTTGGAAGTCCAGAATGATTCATAGATTGTGTAAGTATAGAAATAATATTTTTCACTCCATCTCCCACAACATTTGTTTGTTCAGGAGGATAATCATTGCATTGTCCATTACATTGATTAACACGGTTCCTTCGGGTTCCATCCATCGTCTAAAACCCAAAAAGAATAGTGTGAGGGGAAAATTCATGCTAGGGAAAACAACATAATAAAGGGGGAGTACCTGTAATATATAAAATCTTAGGGTTAATTATATGATTGTTACCCTAATTATTTTACAATAACCTATACATATACTTAACCTTAGGGACATCCCTAGACATACCTTAGAAATATCTCTAGGGATCTCACTATAGTTTTCGCATCCTAGTTTCAAAAGGCTGACTAAACCAAACCATTGATACCAACTGTAGAGAACCAAATCTTGACATAAATGGACATTACATTAATTTTGTGGAATAATTAATACATAAACAGACACCAAAAGACCGTAATAGTTTAGTGTCTTTGGAAACTAGGAATATAATCTTCTAATATTGGTGAAAGATCTTCAACATCTTCAATAAAGATCCTCCCTTTTTTTTACCTAAAAACATTCATTATATCCTGGGGAAAAGAAAAAATATAAAGGATGAGATCAAATTCTCAATAAGTGTATGAAAAGTGAAAATAAAACAAACCATATACATTTTAACTTCAAGACATGAACATAAAGTTTACACATCAAAATCTTTAGTTGTGAAATAAATCTTCGCAGTATGTAAGGCATAGGTCATAAAGTAACATCAATAATGATAAAATATCATGGGAATAAAACATTTAATTATGGAAAACCATTAACCACATGATATTATTTCGATAGTTGCCACGGTATTGCTGTCAAGACCATCTTAGTGGACAAAGTCCCTTTCTGAATCGAGTTCACTCCTCATTCCAGTCCTGTATCACTGAACCAGATTAACTTACCATTCTATTTATGTCTATCTCACGAGATATAAATCTTTACCCAATGCATTGTAGGGAGATATATGTCCCACCCACCTCATAATGAAATCATTCTTACGTGTGACACAACATAAACATAAATCATTCATCATAACCCAAAAAATAAAATGGATTTCATAAACATCATCCCATCATAACATAATCCATATAAAACCAATGGATATCATTTCATCATAAGAAAATTGAAGACATATAAATCATAGAGACATTATACATGAAACATACACATAAGAAATAATGTCATCTTAGATGGAAATAGGTTTTGACAATACAAATGAAATTAATTCTTGAGGAAAATATCCTTTCTTATTCGAAATCATTTTATTTTCACAATATGCCATGAAATTTTAAAAGAAAAGGATTTTGTTGAAAATATTCATGAAATATTGTAGAGTAATATTCATGAAAATAAGGCGTTATGAAACTGTAAAAATCCATTCACGCTGTATAACTTAAAAAAACATTCTTCTCGTACTTTTGCCAGGAAATTCAAAAAGTATCTCTTATGGTAAAAAAAAGAAAGATTCCTTAAATACCATGCCGTAAAAGAAAAAAATGGGTAAAAAGGACATTAATCATACATGAAAAAAATTTTATAAAACAGGCACATGGATGATAAATATAACCCCAGTAAATACTTACGATTAAATAATCTCGGATAAAAACGAGATTGGAAAAGTTATCCCTTAATGTATGTATGATATGTTTCGTACATATCTGAACCTCTTGTATAATGATTTAAATAATTACATTGACTTATTACTGAATCATATTCATTATTATGATATCATATATGGTTCACTTATGACTTTATATTACCGGGTTTTTTTGTTAATTCCATGTTAAATCAGTGTTTTGGGTAAAATCGTTTTATTTATCGTACATGTTTAGACTTGTTGTTCATGATATTATTAGTAATTATGTCTTGTTTTAAATAATTAAAATTTTGAATCATGATTTATATATCATATATATATTCATTACATATATATAAAGATAATAGATAGATGAATTAAATGAAATACACCGTTCATGGAGACGGTAGGTCGTACGTACACAAGAACGCTGTTTTCTTTTCCCTATTGACTTGAATGGAAGTAAGTAGATAATATATATATATATATATATATAAATCAAGTAGAATTATTAGGTAATATATTTCATTATTATTTATTATATATAATGTATAATCATTCTTGAATTATTAACATGGAAAATGAATCCAATCACGTCGTGGAAACAGTAATCCATACGTATGCATGAGCGATGATATCGTTCCCATGTTTATTGAATGGAATTTTAGTGGATTCTATAATATCATAGAATCAGTTATATGTTATAATAATCATATATAGTCATTCTTGACACCATCATACCCATCCTTGTAAAGTGGTGGTGGAAAAACTGAATACACCACGACATGGAGATGGTATTCCGTACGTACGCACGCGCGGTGATTTTGTTTTCTGTAGGATGGATAGATGGTGAAATATGGTTGTTTCATATTTGTTATAAAATATTATTATATAATTAATACTGATGTTATTACTTTATAATTAAACAACTAATGAAGAAAAATTATAAGAAGAAAGAAACTTGAAAGAGTTGGTAGAAGAGATTACCTCTTCCTCGACGAACCTCCTTTAAACTTCTTCTTAGGGCACTAGTGTGGTCTTTTGAGAAGACCAGAACCTCTATGATATAACTAGAGAGGATTAAAAGAGGAATTGGTAAGGTCTTATAGAGCTTCAAGGATCAAAATGGTGTGGAGAGAAGAGGTAAGGGGTGCCCTTTTTATAAGGTAGGAGAGGGGCACCTTAGGAAAAACATAAAATATTATTTTATAATAAAGTCATATTTTGTTTATAATAGATCCAAATTGATTTATTTATAATAGAAAGTGGATATGTGTTCAAATAATCTCATACAATAGGTTTTTGAAAATTTTAGGTTACTATTTTAACCTTATCATATAGATTTTACTCTAAGTTAAATAATTTAACTTTTACCGTGCCTTCTTGTTCTTCTACACTATATGGTTAATAAACTTGTTATAACAAGAAAAAACAACCCCAATTGGTTAATAATTAATATTTATAACCTTATCTAAGTCATTTGGCCGAAAAATAGATTTTTAGGAATAGTATAACAATTAATAATATAATATTAGTTTTAAAAACTATTTTATGTCAATTTTGACATTATTTGATACTTTATTTTTGTGAAATTCATAACACCATTATTAGTTCCAAAAAAGTTAATTAAATCAATAATAACATGTCATATTAACCTATAAAATTAGTGTAATTCATAAAAAGTCTAAAATTACATTTATTTTGTTATTTATAACATCAATTGTGTTAATGTTTCGTTAATAATGTAATTACTCCATCATCATTGTGTCATAAATAAATTAAATTATTTAATGTCTGAAAATTATAAATAAAATAAAATTATGTAAGAACTATTTTTAGCTTTCTAATTAATATTTATTTTTGAATTTATCGTATGTATAACCCTATATTATAAATGTTTCAATTTTTAAACATAGATTTTAACTATTTTAACTCTTCTTTAAGTAAAATATTAATAAATGACCTAATCTAATATAAGTGGACCTAAAGGGTAATATTTTATTCCTATGGTTATTTTTGTTCTAAAAACACTTATCCAATAGAATTAGGATAGGCGTTAGGGTAATATTAATATCATTTTAACCCTTAATTTCCCTATTTACTTTTAACCGTGGTAAATAAAAGTAAAAATTTACTATTCACCAAAAATTATTTTAATCTTATTGAACCACATTTTACTCCTTGATATTAATAGTGTCTCTCTGATTTTTGAAGTTTCACTCACAGAAGCGGTAAAATTATGTTTAATGTAAATTTTCAAATTCTCCGTGGAGGTGGGTAAAAGACGGTGAAAAGTTCAATAAAATTTTTATTTATCTAAAATTATTATAAAATTATTCAAATGAAATAAATTGAACTTTTATAGGTATTATGTATCAATTTTCACCTAAAAATATAATAAATAATTACTTAAATAAAAATTCGGTGTTTAAATAGTAACCCATTACTTTCACTATTATAAAAAAATTGAATGTTTTTAGAAAAATACCATAAATTCACCCTAGGCTACTTTCGATATTTCGAATCGAAAAATGAAGTCAATTTTGAAAGATAAAATTTATAAAATTTCAAAAATTGGGTATTTCTATTCATTATGGCTAGTTTATATAATATTTTAATGACATAACGTTGTTTACTGAACCTCGGTATTGCGTACAACACACGCTATCGTGAAAGGTCACGATTGCGTGTAATGGAAGCCATGTAAAGGATGCGTGTAGTGCAAGCTTCTTTTGGTGTAGTGTATAACACAAGACATCAATGAAATTAAAAATAATATTTTTCATAAAATCTTGGGGTGTTATAGGTGTTATACAAAAGGTGAATAAATACCCAAGAAAACCATATGTATAAGGTATTAACACTATGAATTTATAGTTCTTACATTTGGAATTAATAATGGCCTCACGGTCATTATGGATTTATCAAATACTTTTTTTAGAGGTTACCTCGATCCATTTGTGGTAGTAATTACAGAGGATATTATTATATACATCAAGTGCATGGATTATCACGAAGATCACTTGATAATTGTTTTGAATACCCTAAGGAAGGAGAAACAATATATCAATTTTATAAAATATGAATTATAGTAAAATAATGTTTAATTTTTTGGTCACATGATCTCAAAAGCGATTGCATGTCAGTTGATCCTTCTAATATGAAATTCATTAGACATTATACAAGATTGACAACTTTGACAGAAATTTATAGTTTTTCATGTATTTTATGGATATTCTCAACTCACTGTGAAGAATTTTTCATGAATTCAAAATCCACTAACTGTGTTAAAATGAAATGGAATCAATTTCATTTAGGCTAGTGAATGTGAAGAAAATTTAAAGGATCTAATGAAAAGGTTGGACAGTGAAACTATACTCACAGTATATAATTCCTCTCTTTTCATATATTAACATAAAAATATATTTCGAAAATATATAAAAAATTATTGAAACTGACTCCCAAAGACCGTACTAGTCTAGTTCATTTGGAATCCTGGAAACAAAAAAATTGGTATATATGTTATCTACATTATCTCCGACCAGACTATTCTTGACTAGCACCCTTCATAGACACATCAAACATAATACATATCTTCATATACTGGGGAAGGAAACATAAACTACGGTGAGATCAAATGCTCAGTAAATCTAAACAAGGGTGATATATAAGTATAATCTTGGGAATAAGGGTATGATAACATGATTGTGAAAATAGAATATCATACCCTACATATCAATGATCATATGCACAAACCATGGCCTAATGAATTGCCTTTCACAAGACATAAATAATAAATAACTAATTAAAATATTATATGAAATTATAACGTATGAATAAAACCTGGAATTAAGTGAAATACATAAGAATATATAATGATTTACATAGTATTCAAGTCATTGATGAAAATCCCATCTTAGTGGAAAAAGTATTTTACTAAACTGGGTTCACACCCCATTCCATCCATGTATTTCTAAACTATGTTCTCCCCTCTTTCTAATAATATATTACAGAACTGATTTCATTTCACAATCCAACCTCAAAATACTGAAAATATTTCGATTCTCATTCCAACCGTTTATAACTCATGAGATATAAATCTTTACCAAATGCATTAGAGGGAGAAATAGGTCCCAACCATTTCATAATTAAATCATACATACATGTTCCATAAGATCATAAACAATCATATCATAACCCATGAAATGACATGAGTATTATAAGCATGTAATAATATCATAACATTTGTAAAGTGATAGGTTTCATAATCATTTCATCATGAAAATAACCCATGAAAATAAGATTGTATAAAAATCATATAACCCATGAAATATAAAATGGTTTCAAAATAATATAACATGTGAAAGAGAAATTAGTATCATAAACATCATCATGTAATAACATATTCCATTTTGAGAATGAATATGAATGGAAACATTGATTAATTTCCTCCAAAGGCATGAGTAACACCAAAGGATGTTATCTTTTATTGGAAATAATTTTTAAAGACCTTTTAAAAACATTTCTTAAGGAAAATATCGTTTATGCATTGAAAATGATTTAAGAAACATAAAACCATTTTGAAAACATATTTATTTGAAAATAGATTTGAAAACATATTAATGAAGAATTGAAAAAGATAAAACGTATCTAAAATACTTTTTACATGAAAATATCCTCCAAATAAATTTTCAAAAATATTTTTCAAAATAGTTTTTAAATCGTTTTAGAAAACATTTTTCAAACCATGGTTTTTTAATACATTATATTTCTCACCTAAGACTGGGATGATCATATTTCACATAAAAACATTATATAAATTACCAAATAGTGGAAAAGGTTGCTAATACATAGATATATCTTGAATATACATAGTATAAGGAAACACTTGACTTTTTTGGAGTGATGGATCATAATATTATATCATATGAACATAAACAAAAACAATCTCGAAATGCAATGAGATTGTTTCAATAAACTCAATCAACTTGGTAATTGGGATATTAATCTCCATGTAAGAAAAGAAAATTAAATGACACTAATAATATCATTAAAAGTAATTAATTCATGATATAACATGTAAAATAGAATTATATACACTTTGAAAAATGTTTTAGGTGCATAAAAAACCTATGTCCCAATGAAGGACAATTGAGAAAAAACAATTTTACTAATTTAGTAGATTTTGAATCTTAGACCTCAAGAAATAAAGATAAGAAAATCGATTTTTGAGTAAACATAAATTTAATTATAATTTATATAGAATAAAATCATGGGCAGAACATACACCACACAAATGGAAAGAATAGCGAATATAGTATGTATCTCATATAAATAGAAAGTGAGATGAAATACCCCAACCTTGTGTCCTAACTCTCGTCATGCTCATTCAAACCACATGTATAATAAATATAAATTTATTATAAAACTTTTTCGGAACAATATTATTATATATGTTGTTTTATTATGACTTTATATTACCCTTTTGTTAATAATCCAATGATAAGGCTTCACTTTGGGTAGTATTTGCTTCATTCTTCGCATGTGTCTTATTTTGTTATATCTTTGGTATTTATAAACGATACCCTTATTTAAGGAATATAAACCATTATATAAATATCATGTATATAAAATATTTGTATGTTATAATAATCTATATAATATATAATTATGAAGTAAAATACACCGTTCATGGAGATGGTAGGTCATACATACGCTTGAATAATATTTCTTCTTAATTGTCATGTCGAAAGAAAGAAAGTAAAAGCGAACACACAAACATAAAGATATATATATATATATATATATATGTAAATATATAATTATTAAATTATATTTGTGATATCATTTATTTATTATATATTCACTAAAACTATCCTTAATGAAGTCCATGTAGTGTATGAAGTGATTATAACACTTTAAGGGGGTGGTAGTCCACACTTCCTCGAAAAGAAATTATCGTGTTAACAACAAACAGAATGTAAAAAATAAATGTGATGTAAAAGGAGAAAACCATCATAATGAAATAATAAATGTAATATATAATGTATATAAATATATTTTCATTAATAATTTACACCATGATAGGTGGTTAGGAAAATTGAACAATCATCATTTAGTGATGTAGTAGTTTATTGTACACATAAATAGTATGTTCCTCATCCTTTATATGGAAGTGTGTGTAAGTGTAAGTTTAAATTATATTATAACAAAATACTAGTTTATTTAAGATGCTGGTATTTTTATACAATCATGTAAAAATTGAAGTCTATGGTTGGGGATTGAAAATAAATGAAAGGACTTGAGAGATGACGTTACCACTTAATTAGGTAACTCCTTTTGGTTTGTGTCAAAAGGATTACATGGATTGACCTCTTCCCAAGGAAAGGATTCCTAGAGGGATTCAGGATTCCTGGGAAGTTTATTGGGTATATATTGGCTGAAATTATGATGTTTGAGTAGTGTGAGGAAGTGGGAGATGTTGTGGCTGTTTTAAGGGAAGGAAAATGACTCACTTGGAATTTTTGAAAAAATGTTATGTGTACACATGTTTCATCCTAAAAAAAGTCATACCAAAACCAAAATATATAAATAATTGATTTTTATCGATGAATAATATCAATAAAATTATTTTTGACAAGTGGATGAGTCATTTCGGACCCTACGATTAAGGTTCAGTCCCTAATTAATCTTAATTTTACCTTCATCGTTGCGATTAATTTTAATCCCTTTAACTATCCATTTTGGTCAAAAACAAACATGACCAATTAGACCCTAAATATTATTTGATTTATATTTTGTGTGTTAGATTTTTGAAATTCAGTGACAGAATCTGCAAAATTATGATTAGTTCTAATTTTAAAGATGGGACAAAGTACATGTTTTAAAAGATGAAAAATGTTCAAAATGTGTTATGATTTTATATTCAATTTCAAATTGAAATTGATTAAAATGGCCTAAATTATATTAATAGATTTATAATCAATCTAATTTTACCTTGAAAAATTAATTTATTCTTTAACATTAATAATTATTTAAACAAAATGGAAAATTTTAACCAAAAATTAGTATTTGTCCATATTAATAAAAAAATTATGTTTCTCTGAAAAATCCCAAAATTTAATCCAATGCTAATTTCAAAATTATAAACTCAAAATGAGGTTTATTTTATCTAATTAAATTACTATATGTTTCAAAATTTATTTTTATTGTTTTTCACATAAGTACATTTAAAGAAGTTCATTCGAGAAAATAGTATTTTGAAACGTAAAAATCTTTACCAAATATCACATATTTCATTATCTATTTCTTTTATTTATAAAACAATTATAGAAAATATTTGAAAATTAATTATTACACTTATTATTACCCTGTTTAATGGATATAATATAATAATACTATTTAAATAATTATAACTATAGAATGATGTTACGTAGAAACTTCATTTTTGTGGTTAATATATGCTGATTGGGTATTGCAAGTAACATACGCTGAGTCAATGTTCCAGGTAATGTATGAAAAGTTTGTTAAATGTAAATTAAACCAATTCAGAGCTATGTGAAATTAATATTTGAATAAGTGTATTCAACTAAATAAATGAAAATTTAATTTGTTCGAAAGAAAAGGGGCATAAAAACTCAATATATTACATTCTAACCACATTAAAATGAATTTATCGCTCAAAATTCATCAATTGGGTAAGAAAATGAGGATAATAATGCTTCATAATATCGTCAAGATCCCACATAGCTTCCTCAATCAACAGATTTATCCACAAAACATTGACCAGGTGACTGGTCTTGTTTCATAGAACATTCTCTCTACGATCTAGAATTTTTACAGGTTTATCCACGTTAGAAATTGGGTGTTTTAAATGTATAACCTCTGAGTTCAATACATGTAAATGGTTAGCTATATACTTCCTAAGGATAGATACATATAACACATCAATTAATTGAGAGATATTTGGTGTTTGTTCAAAGAGATAGGATACCATCCTGATACGATCAAGAATCCCAAATGGACCGATATACATAGGGATTAGTCTCCCTTTCATCCAGAATCTCATAACTTTTTTGTAGGGTTATATTTCTAGATACACTTTTTCACCAACATCTAATTCTAGATCACATTAATGGTTATCAGTATAACATTTTTCCATCATTGAGATTCTTTCATATACTATTAGATTGTTCTAACCTTCTCAATCATTCCTTTAGAAATCTCAGATACCATTAGCTTTCATTCTCAAACCACATTCCAACATATTGGAGATCTACATTTCATACCATAGAGGGCATAGTATGGTCTCATCTTAATTGTAACACCCTGAACCCAGAAGCCCAGAGTCGATGCATGATTACAAAACATTGGCATGACCACAAATGATCATGTCTCGAAAGACCGATTAGTTTAGTAGTCTTAGATATACTAGATAAATTCATAAGGTTTACATTACATAATAAAATGAAAAACTAACAAAAATTTATTTCCATAGACAACACTGAGATCCCATAGAATATCCATGTAGGTCAGTTATAATATTCTTCTTCTCATCCGGGGAAAAATAAAACCTAGAAAGGGGTGAGCTTAAATGCTCAGTAAGGATAACAATATAGAAGAATCTTTCATAAATAATCAAAACAATTTATGGAAATATATAAGAATAAAACAAAATCCATTTAAACTTGAACCTATGCATAATATAGAAAAGAGAAAATCAAATAATTCCATTTACTTACTCACATGGATATTCTACTAGTCTAATAATCACATGCAATATCAATATCCACTTTCATAATGATGGAATGCCTAATTCCAGACTATCATAACCACATATTCAAGGCCTTCTGCCAAGAATACAAATAAGATTTTCTCATGGCCTTCTTCCAAGACACTATATTGTCTCATGAGACCTACTGATTCGTCAAGGAGCTATAGAAGGCTCCACCCGTCACTTACTAAGTCTAATTCAATCCTCATATGAAAAGGTTTAAAGATAACATAATCATTCGTATTAAAACTGGAATAAAAAATGTCAATACTTTATCAATAAACCATGAATGGTTTTAAATAACACATCCACAGTCAAAAATATCAAAAAACCTTCAATACAATATGAATGTTAAGTATCATAATAAATCAACTACAAACAAACATAAAATCCCTCAAAGGATGTTGACATAGATGAAATCAAAACCTTTTTAGAGAATTATCTATTTCTATATTGAAATCATTTAAATGTCATGTAATTATAAAATAAAATATTTATATTTGAAAATATTCTTATAAGATTATAAGGGAAGCTTCGACAATGATATAATGGTGGAAAATATCTGCACCCGCCATATAAGTTACAAAAGACAAACTTACCTAAATTTTTTCAGAAAGGTTAAATGTACCTTGTTTGGAAAATGACGGAAATATTTCTTTCAAATCATTTTATAAAAATTCAAACAAGGTTATAAATAAATTTAACCCATAGTCTAGTAAATAGTAAAAATGTTTTGGAATACATTTTTAAGAAACATGGATGTGGATGATAAAGAGGTCCTAGTAGATAATTACGTATAAACAACCTCACATAATGAAGAGATCGTAAAATTAACCATTAAAATGTAGTTTTACTTGGTCAAGGGTAGGTTAACCTACTGTATAATGGTTAAATAATTTTTATTAAATTATAAAATAATCATATACATTAATATGATTTCATATATGTTCTTTTAACATTTCATTGTTAATAATATCTTAGTATTATCGTCGTTTCGGGTGTTAACGAATTCGCTTTACTTTATATTCGTTGTTATGTGATTCATATTTGTTAAGGATGGGATGTATATTATTCATATCCAGAATGATATCTAGTCTTTATACATTATTTTTAATCATCAAATGAAAATTAGTCTTGAATGTATACGATGGGGAATGAATCTCATCTTGTTTGTGTAGACGGTAATCCCTACGTACACACGAGTGAAAATATCATTCTTTTGATATTAAAATAATATATAATTGGATAGGATATCATATATACAGAATAATAATCATGTTATATATATTATTAACATAAACTACACATCATTATTATACCCATCTAAATTATAATGTATTGATTAACAATTAAACCCCGACATGGAGACGGTAAGCCGTACGTACGGATATATGCTGACATATCATTCAAAGGATGATAAAATAATGAATATTGTTGTAACATATTTATAATAACATTATAGTATATATAAGATACTGGATTTATTATTAAATAATGGAAAAACAAAGAAAAATGAAGTGGAAGAAGAAAGAAACTTGAAATAGGTGATTAAATATTTACCTCTTCTTCGGGTTATTCTTTTTGATTTGATCGAAAGGGATCCTTAGGATGGCTTTATAACCAAAGGAATGCCTCTAAGATGGAGGGAGGACTGTATAAATGGTATTTGGGCAGAGGTTGGCCTAACCAAATGGCTTTTATGGTTTTAATTAGAGATAAGGGTGAGTGCCTTTTTATAAGAGAGTCGAGGGGTACCTTAGGAAAAACAAGAAATATTATTTTACAATAAAATAATTCTCGGTTTCTAATGAATCAAAAATAGATTTTTTAAAGGATAAGGTGAGGATGAGTGGAAAACCACTCAACCAATAGGTTTTATACAGGTTTCGGTCACTATATTAACATTATCTTTTAGATTTAACTCTTAGTTAAATAGTTTGACATTTATCATGTCTCTTTGTATTATTATATTATATGGTTAATAAACATTCTATATACTTCCAAGAAAACCCCAAATGGTTAATTAATTATACACCTATCATTATATAAGTCTTTTTAAAGAACCTCAAATTTTTAGTAATATAATAACAATTAATATTATAATATTTGTTTTAAAACTCTTTTATGTCAATTTTGAAACTATTTGGTATTTTGTTTTTGATAAATTCATAACAACATTATTTCTTTGAATTAAATTCATCTAGGCAACCATAATATGTCATATTAACCTTGAAAATTATTTTAATTCATAAAATGTCTAAAATTACATTTATTTGGATATTTATAATATCAATTATTTTAATATTTCATTAATTAGATTATTATTGCATCATCATTGTGTCATAAATAAATTAAATTATTTAATGTCTAAAAAATAAAAATAAAATACCATTATGTAGGAAATATTTTCGTCTTTCTAATGAATATTTATAGTAAAATTTATCTTATGTTTATCCCTGTATTAAAAAAATATTTATTTTTAAACTTTGATTTTAACTCATTTAACTCTTCTTTAAATAAAATAATAATAATTGTCCTAATCTAATCCAAGTGAACCAAAGAGGTTCATATTTTATTCCTAAGGTTGTTTTTGGTGGAACTAGACTTATACAATTGAATTACGACATTTTTTAGGGTAATAATAATATCATTTTAATCCTTAATTACCCAATTTACTTTTAACTATCGTAAATAAAAGTAAAAATTTACTATTCACAAAATATTATTTTCATCTTATTGAACTAAATTTTACTTAGTAATATCAAAATGTCTCTCATAATTTTGAAATTCAACTCACAGAAGTTGTAAAATTATGTTTTATGTGAATTTGCAAATTTTCCTAGGAGGTGGGTAAAAGACGGTGACAAGTTCAATAAAAATTTTAAAGATCTAAAATTATTATAAACTAACTCCATTGAATTACAATGAACTTATATAGGTATTATGTATCTATTTTGACCTAAAATAATTTTAAATAAAATAAATAATTATTTAAATAAAAATTTGGTTTGAAATTATAACTCAGTGTTTTTCACTATTCATCAAAAATTGAAAATTTTCATAAAACTACCAAAATTCACCCTAATATAATTCAGATATTTAGAATTCAAAAATAAAGTCCATTTTGAAAGATAAAATTTATAAAATTTAGAAAATTCGGTATTACTATTCATAACGTCTAATTTGATTGGTTGTGGTGTGATAGAACTCGAAGTTGCGTGCAACACACGCTACTGTATTATTCAAAGAAAAGTGTACCATGGAATCGTGGGGTGTTACATTCTCCCCTACTTAAAATAATTTCTCACTGTAAATTTCTAGAATATTACTACAAAAAAAGACTTGGGTGGTTCTTTATCATAAATTCCTCAAGTTCCCACGTTGACTCTTCCAACTTATGGTTCCTCAATAGAACATTTACCAGACGAGTCGTCCGGTTTCTCAGTACTTGTTCTCTTGAATCAAGAACCTTAATAGGGTCTTCTCAATAAGAGAGATCAGGTTCTAGTTCTAATTCCACATAGGTGAGTACATGCATTGGGCCAGGCATGTATTTTCTCAACAATGATACTTGGAACACATCGTGGACTTCTGAGAGACTTGGTAGAATTTCCAAACGGTAAGCTATAGCCCCAATTCATTCTAGAATTTCGAAAGGTCCGATTTACCTAGGACTCAATTTTCTGTTCTACCAAAATGTATAACACCCATCCATGAAGATACCTTCAAGAAAACATGATATCCTACCTGAAATTCCAAATCCTTCCTTCGGTTATCGGCATATCTCTTCGCCTACTTTGAGCTGCTTTGATGTGGGTTTGGATTACCTTCGCCTTTTCCATTATTTCCTCCACAAGTTCTGGGCCTATGAGTTTTATTTTATCAAATTCATCCCAAAAGTTTGGTGTGTGACATCTATTTCCATATAACGCTTCATATGGTTCCATCTGCATACTTGAATGGAAGCTATTGTTATAGGAAAATTATACCAGAGGTAAATATTGATCCCACATACATTGAAAGTCAAGTTATCATGATCTGAACTTTTCTTCTAAGGTTTGAATAGTCTATTATGATTTTCTATTAGTTTGGGGGTGGTAAGTAGTGCACAAACAAAGTTCAGTATCCAGGGCTTTCTAAAGACTTTTCCAGAATCATGATGTAAAACGCGGATCACAATCAGAAACAATCGATAGGGGTACACCATGAAGTCTCACAACTTGATTAATATAAAGTCTTGCTAGATTTTCAAGTGGTAAATATTTCCTTATAGAAATAAAATGTGTTTACATGGTAAGATGATCAACAATAACCCATATTGCATCATTTCTACTAGGAGTCTTTAGTAGTCCCATGAAAAATTCCATCGTAATATTATCCCATTTTCACTCCGGTATGGGAAGAGGTTACATGACTCTTCCAATCTGTTTCCTTTCAGCTTTCACTTGTTGAGAAACCATACATCTTGAAACAAAATCAGAAATCTCCCTCTTCATGTTGTCCAACAAAAAAATGTTCCTTCATATCTCTATACAATTGGGTGATCCCAGGGTGTATAGAGAAATTGGAACTATGATCATCATCCAACAATTCTCTTTTTAGATCAGGTATATTGGGAACACAAAGTCTCTTCCCAAATTTCAAAATTCCATCTTCATACACAAAGTCACTCAATCTCCCATCATTCACAGCTTTGATGTACTTTTGAAACTCTTCATCATCAATCTAATAAATCATTATCCTTTCTAGAAAATATGGTTTGGAAACCATATGAAAAAGTATTGATGTTTCAACTTCCATGGTGATTTCCATATCTATCTTTACTAGATCCATGAAAATAGGATCCTTTTCGATTCATATCTTTTTCATTACTCCATGATCCTTTCTACTCAAATCATCTGCCACCTTATTTTCCTTCCCTGGGTGGTACTGTATCGTGCAATCATAATCCTTGAGTAGTTCAATCGATTTCCTTTGCCTCATGTTGAGTTCTTTCTGTGAGAAAATATACTTCAAACTCTTGTGATTAGTATAAATCTCACATTTTTCTCCATCAATATAGTGTCTCCAAATCATCAAAGAAAATATTACAACGACTAACAGAAGATCATGAGTAGGATATTTTTGCTCATAAATTTTCTACTGTCATGATGCATTCGAAATAACCCTACCATACTGCATTAGGACACAACCAAGTCCTTTCTTCGATGCATCACTATAAATAACAAACCCATCATTCTATGATGGTAGAGTCAATATGGGATCATTGAATAATATTCTATATAGTTCTTCAAAATATTATTCACAAACTTTTGTCCAAACAAATTTAACCCATTTACGTGTGAGCTTTGTTAATGGGTTAGCCAACCATGCAAAATATAGGACGAAACGTCAATAATAACTTGCTAAACCAATAAAACTGCATACCTCAGATATACTCATCAGTGCGGGCCATTCTTGGATTGCCTTGGTCTTTGAAGGATCAACAAAAATTCCATCCTTACAGATGATATGGCCATGAAAAGAAATCTCTTAAAGCCATAATTCTCACTTGCTAAAATTCCCATATAATTCATGTCTTCTAAGAGACTTCAGGAAAATGCGTAAGTGATTTTCTTGATCTTCTTATATTTTGGATTATACCAAGATATCATCAACAAATACGACAACAAAATCATTGATATATTCTTTGAAAACTCTGTTCATTAGACCCATGAAGACAGAGGGTGTATTAGTTAGTCCAAAAGTAATTACTATAAACTTGTAATGCCCGTACCTTGTTCAAAAAGATGTATTTGGAATGTCTTCCTTATTCACACAAAACTGATGGTATATATATAGAAGGTCAATATTTGAAAATTATTGAGCTCCATGCAGTTGGTCAAATAAATCATCTATGTCAGGTAGGGTATACTTGTTATTTATTGTTATAGTATTGATCTCCCTGTTGTCGATGGACAACCTCATATATCCATTTTTCTACTTCATAAAAAGGAAAGAGGATACCCATAGAGAAACACCAGGGAGAATAAATCCTTTATTACTTTATTCCTCTAGTTGTTTCTTTAGTTCCATTAATTCCACAATTTCCATTCCATATGGGGTCTTCGATATGGTCCTTGATCCAACAATAAAATCAATGGATAACTCAATTTCTTATTCTAGAATATGTCCAGGTAAATCATTTGGAAACACATCAACATATAATTTTACAATAGGTACATCCTCTATTTGAACATTTCTTTCCTCACCCATATTTATTTCATTCTCTTCATCCCCAATAAATGAATTTAGTTGAGCTACTAGGGGTGGATCTAGATAAGAATTAGGTTGTGATAGTTCTGCTCTAAATATAAGGTGTTCTTTATCATCATCATCAAAAATCATAACCTCCTACTTCTTACAAATAAATCTTCGCATCATGGTCTAAAAGCCAATTCACACTGAGGATTATATCAAATTCAATCATGGGTATGACGATGAGATCAGCAGATAAAGAACATTTATATTCTCTAAAGGGAATGTAATCACAAAAATTTAATATGATGATACTTCCCTTAGGAGTTTTAACTAACAAATCCCTTGTAAAATCAAATTGGAAATATCTAGTTTTCTTAACAAACTGGGAAGATATGAAATAATGCAATGATGTAGAATCAAATAAAGCATATTCTAAACATGAGGAAACCATTAAATTACCCTCCACCACGTCTTTCGTAGTGTCTACCCTAGTTGTAGTGATAGCATAATCTTGTCCTTGATCCCTTGGACTTTTCTGAGGTAGGTTCCCCTAACGCTTAATAAATTCATTCAAATAATGCCCCCTTTCTCTAACATTGTAGCATTCATCATCGATAGCATTATTATTCCCCTTGCAATAACAAGATTGGTGGCATTTTTCACCACACCTGTTAAAGACTCCCATTCCATTCAGGTAGGTTCTAGGGTGTTTCTTCCAACATTTACCGCATGATGGATTTTCAACTTTTCACTTATTTCCCTTATTTCAATTTCCAAAGTGTTCAACAAATCTCTTATTCTCATGCTTTTCTTTAAAGTCATAAGACTTAGGTAATTCTTTTTATGTCTTGATAACACTTGAGAAAATGTCTTCGTAGGATGATAGGGATTGTGAGACTAATACTCAAAGGGGAAATGGTTTTAACCCATTAAAGAAATGATCAATCTTACTTCTTGTGTTATGTATATAATCTACAGCATGCCTTGCTAGCCTTGTAATGTTAGCCCCAGACTTTGCGACATTCTCATCCTCCTTTTTCTTGAGACTCAGAAATTACCTTTCCATATTTGCTTGGCGGTCATGAGGAAAGTATTTTTCTATGAAAATCGCTTAAAACTACCTCCATCCATATTTGATACTTAATTACCTTACTTTGTGTTTTGAATCAATGACCACCATTGATCAGCATCTACAGTGAGGCGTTAAACTGCCGTGATAACGTTTTCCCTTTCACTACTCCTCAAGTCATGGAATATTTTCTATAAAGAAGTTATCCATTGCTCAGACACTAATGGATTTGTACTCCCATTTAATTTTGGAGGTTGTTGCCTCCTGAAGTGGTCTAACATTGTTCCTCCACGCTGCGGATTAGGGTGCTCCACATGGGTAAGGTTATTATTCATAACCTGAGTGAGTTGTCTTAGTATGGTGATTAGCTGATCAGCACCGGTTGTATCACCAGCTCCACTATAATTATCATGAGTAGGAGGAAAATCCCTACATGGAGTGCATGCATTGACACGATTTCCATTCCTTCCACTAGGTTTCATTTCTAAACAATGGCATAAACTAGATTAGTTTACGAATCACAATACATAAATCAAAACATGTAAAACACTTAACATAAAGTGTACAGTTTATGGATATAATCCATAATCCTAAAAAATGTTTTCCATGAGGAAGTATATACTCATAAACCCTTCATAATGGTTTGTAAAGAAAATTATAATTATCCTAAGAATATCTCCTGAGAGTGTCGAAACCAAAAGTGCAGCAAGGCCCGTTGTCATGCACCAGTTCCTGTTTGAGTCTAGATCAAAGGGGTGATTTCGGGTTTTACCCCTAGGTACATCTGTTCCAGAGCTACCTCTACCTGCTCGTATCTAGACAGGGATTTATTTCTTATAAAACTCACAAAATCTCTACAAAACAGAAATTCTAGGATGTTCTTATATACTAATCCTCAATGTCTATCTTTGGTTATTTCCCTCTAATCTGAGTTTATCTAAATCTAGATTCCAAGGATTGTACTAAACTTCTCTTGATAATAACTATAACACCCAGACCCCAGAATCCCAGAGTTAGTGCATTATTACATAACATTGGCATGATCACAAATGATCATTTCTCTAAAGACCGAATAGTATAGTTGCCTTGGATGTACTAGATAAATTCATAATGTTTACATTACATCATAAAATGAAAAACTACAACAACAATGTTTCGATAGAAAACACTGAGATCCCATAGACTATCCCTACAGGTCATTAATAATATATTTCTTTGCATCATGGGAAAAATAAAACATAGAAAGTGGTGAGGTACGATGCTCAGTAAGGATAACAATATTGCGAAAACATTCATAAATACACATAAACATTTAAGGAAATGTATAAGAATAAAACAAAAGCCTTTTAAAATTTAAATTTAGCATAATATAGAAAATATAAAATCAAATAATACTATTTACTTACTCACATAGATATTCTACTAGTCGAATAATAACATACAATATCAATGGCCACTTTTAAAATGATGGAATGAAAAATGACAGACTATCATTACCACATAGTCAAGGCCTTGTGCCAATAATACAAATAATATTTTGTCAAGGACTTATTCCAAGAAACTAGTTTGTCTCATGAGACCTACCTATGCATCGAGAAGCTATATCGGGCTCCACCTGTAACTTAATAAGTCCAATGCATTCCTCATATGAATATTTTTAAACATAACATAAACATTTTTATTAAAACTGGTATAAGAAATGTCAATACATTATCCATAAACCATGAATGGTATGAAATAACAAATCCATAGTCAAACATATCACAAAACCTTCAATATAATATGGATGTTTTGTATCATAATAAATCAACTGTAAACAAACTTAAATTCCATCAAAGGATGTTGATATAGATGAAATCAAAACATTTTTTGAGAAATATCTCTTTCTATTTTGTAATCATTTAATAGTAATGTAATTATAAAAGAAAAAATTTATATTTGAAAATATTATTATAATCTTGTAAGGGAAGCTTTTAAAATGTTATAACGGCAGAAAATAGCTGCACCCACTGTATAAGTTAAAAAAACATTCTTACCTTAATTTTGTCGAAAAGGTTAAAAGTACCTTGTTTGGAAAATGACGGAAATATTCCTTTCAAACCATTTTATAAAAAGTAAAACAACGGTATAAATGACTTTAAACCATATTCTAGTAAAAATTAAAAATGTTTTGGAATAAATTTCTAAGAAACATGGATGTGGATGATAAAGAGATCCCAGTAGATGATTACATATAAACAACCTCAGATAATGAAGAGATTTTGAAATTAACCCGTAACTTGTTATTTTACATGGTTGAGGGTAGTTTAACCTCCTATATAATGGTGAAATAATTTTTATTAAATTATACATGAATAATATACATTAATATGATATCATATAGGATCTTTTAGTATTGTTTTTTAATAATATCTTAGTATTATCGTTGTTTTTGGTGTTAATGAATTTGTTTTCCTTTATATTCTTTGTTATGTGAGTCATATTTGTTATGGATGGGATGTATATAATTAATATTCAGAATTATATAAAGTCATTAAACAATATTTTTAATCATCAAATGAATTTTAGTCTTTAATGGCTACGATGGGGAATGAATCCCTACGCGTTCATGGAGATGGTAATCCGTACGTACGCATGATGGAAAATATCATTATTTTGATATTAAAATAATATATAATTTGATGGAATATCATATATAAAGAATACTTATGATGTTATATATATTATTTATATCAATTACACATCATTAATATACCCATACAAATAATAATGTATTGAATAACAATTACCCCATGACGTGGAGACGGTAAGCCGTACGTACGTACGTATGGTGACATGTCATTCAAAGGATGGATAGAATAATGAATATGTTTGTACCATATTTATAATTAAATCACATTATATATAAGATAATGTAGTTATTATTTTATAATGGAAACAACAGTGAAAAAAGGAAGTGGAAGAAGAAATGAACTTGAAAGAGGTGATAAAATATTTACCTCTTCTTCGGGTTCTTCCTTTTGATTTGATCTAAAGGGCTCCATAAGATGGATTTTTGACTAAAGGAAGGCCTCTAGTATTAAGGGAGGTTAGTTTATATGGTATTTGGGAAGAGTTTGGCCAAGAAAATTGTCTTTTAAGGTTTGAATTAGAGAGAAGTGGGAGTTCCCTTTTATTAGAGGAGTGAGGGGACCTTTGGAAAAGCTAGAAATAATATTTTATAATAAACTCATTTTCGGTTTCTAATAGATCAAAAACTATTATATAAAGAATAATGTGAGGATGGGTAGAAAATCACTCAACCAATGGGTTTTTTGATAGGTTTGGGTCACTATATTATATTTACCTTTTAGATTTAACTCTTAATTAAATAGTTTGACATTTATCATGTCTTCTTGTATTTTTATATTATATGGTTATCAAATATACTATATACTTCGAAGTGAACACCAAAAGGTTAATTACTGATACACCTATCATTATATAATTATTTTTGACAAACAATATATTTTTAGGAATAGAATATCAATTAATAATATAATATTTGTTTTAAAAACTCTTCTTTGTCAATTTTGACATTATTTGGTATTTTGTTTTTTCTAAATTCTTAACAGCATTATTACTTTGGAAAAAATTCCTCTAAAAAACCCTAATATGGCATAGTAACCTAGAAAAATATTTTAATTCATAAAAAGTCTCAAATTAATTTTTTTGGATATTTATAATATAAATTATTTTAATATATCATTAATTAGGTAATTACTGCATCATCATTGTGTCACAGATAAATTAAATTATTTAATGTCTAAAAAATATAACTAAAATATTATTATGTATGAAAATTCTTTAACTTTATAATGAATATTTATAGTCTAATTTATCTTATGTGTAACCCTATATTTTAAATTTTTTAGTCATTAAACATTGATTTTAACTCTTTTAATTCTTCTTCAAATAAAATAATAATAAGTGTCCTAATCTAATCCAAGTGGATAAAATAGGTTCATATTTTACTCCTAAGGTTTATTTGGTCGAACTATACTTATCCAATAGAATTATCAAATGTGTTAGGGTAATAATAATATCATTTTTACACTTAATTACCCTATTTACTTTTAACTGTGGTAAATAAAAGTAAAAACTTATTATTCACAAAAAATTATTTTCATCTTATTGAACTGTATTCTACTTACAGATATCAAACTTGTCTCTCATATTTTTTAAATTCAACTCACAGAAGTGATAAAATTATGTTTTATGTGAATTTCCAAATTATCCTCGGAGGTGGGTAAAAGATGGTGAAAAGTTCAAAAAGCATTTATATATCTAAAATTATTATAAACTAACTCCAAGGAATTAATTTGAACTTATATAGTTATTATGTTTCTATTTTGACCTAAAATAAATTTAAATAAAATAAATAATTATTTAAATGAAAATTTGTTTTTAAATTATAACTCATTGTTTTTCACTATTCATCAAAAATTGAAAATTTTCAGAAAAATTAAGAAAAATTCACTATAAGATAATTTCGATATTTTGAATCAAAAAATGATGTCCATTTTGAAATATAAAATTTATAAAAGTTAAAAAAGTGGGTATTCCTATTCATAATGTCTAGTTTGATTGGTTGTGGTGTGTGAGAACTTGATGATGCATACAACACACACTACTGTTTTATTCAAAGAGAAGCGTATCGTGGAAGATTGGGGTGTTACATTAATTCTTGATTGAAATCTGTTTTTGTAAGAAAACTCAACTAGAGGAAGGTGTTGATCAAAACCACCTCTCATATCTAGAGAAAAGGATCTCAACATATCCTCTAGGGTTAGATTTTTTTGACTAAGCATATTTAAAATGATGGTAAGAAGTGCTGAAACTCAATTATATGTCAAGTGCTTATTGACTAATTTTCCAGAACATTGAGGTGAACCTTAGATCTGGATAAGATATAATGGAATGTGGTACTCCATGAAAACATACCACTTCTTTAATGTATATCATGGAAAGATGATCGGGGTATTATTATTCTCTAATAGAGATGAAGCATTCTGACTTAGTAAGTTGATTGACTACCACCCATATATCATTAAATAATTTAGTGTTTTTGTTTATTCCAACAATAAAACCCATATTGATGCTCTCCAATTTCCATTTCAGTATGGGTAATGGATACAACATCCCCTTTGATTTTTTTCATTCAACCATAACTTGTTAGCATACCAAGCCCCAAGATACAAACATTGTGACATATCTCTTCATCCCATCCCACCAGAAGTATTCTTTCATTTCACTATACATATTTTTTCTTCGAGGATGAATAGATAATTAAGAACTATGGGATTCCTATTATAACACCTTCTTCAAATATGGTATCGAAGGAACTCACACACGGTTCCTAAACTTCATCATTAAATCATAACCATGTTTAATATCTATAAAATTTATGACCTTCTTTTACAACACTACATATTCTTTCTGCACCTCCTTAATCTTCACTAGGATAGAGGTTTGAACATTCATTTGAGAATGATAAGATTTTCCCATTCCTTGAGGATTTCTAGATGAATCCTTTGAAAATTCAAAAATACTGAATCTTTTTTGATCCTCATCCTAGATAAGTTAACATGATCCTTCCAACTAAAATAATCGAAGACCATGTTCACTTTACTATGGTTGTAATTTATTTATTAGTCATAATTCTTTATCAACTCTAACCATATTCTTTACTCCTATTCAACTCCTTCGATTTGAATATGGATTTAATACATTTTTATCAATATATATATACATCAAAATTCTCTTCATAAAGACAATGCATTTAAATCATTAATGTAAAAATAACCATTGCTGACTTAAAATCATGAGTAGGTTAATTTTTCCCTTGAATATTAATCTTCTACGAGGCATAAGATATAACCTTGTTATGCTGCATAATAAAAAACCAAAATCCCTTCTTAGATGATTCACTATATATTTAAAACCCTTCTCCCTGACAGGTAAATGTAAGCATAAGTGTACTGACTAACCTTTTCTTCAGTTCCCTAAACGTTTCTCACATTCATATAATCATAGAAACTTGAAACCTGTAAGAGTTAAATTGTTCATAGGATTAGGTATTCATGATAAATTCTCTATAAAACATTGATAATATCCAACTAAACCAAGACATATATGGATCTTAGTCACCATGGTTGGTCTAGGATAGCATTTAATAGCCTTTATATTTGACGGATCTACTTCTATACCATCTCTTGAGATCATGTGACCCAAAAAAATGAAACCTTTTATATCCAAAATTCACACTTTTTAAATGTTTCTTATAGAATATCCTTCCATAGGGTCTTTAGAAAAATTCTCAAGTGATCTTCATGATCTTAATTTCTCTATGAATAGATAATAATATCATCTATAAAGACTACCAAAAACTATTCGAGGTAATCTCTAATGACTATATTCCTTAAATCGATGAATATTTCCAGGGAATTAGTAAGATGAAAACAAATCACTATATATTCATACTGCCTATACCTAGTATGGAATATTGTCTTGGGTATACCCTCTTTCTTTACCATCAATTGATGATATCAGGAATGAGGTCAATGTTGGAAAAGTATTGAGCTCTACACAGTTGATCAAACAAGTCAACTAAATGGGGAAGTTTATACTTTTCCTTGATTGTGATCTTCTTCGAATCCCAATAATCGATGTAGAGTCTCATTGATTCATTTTTCCTTTTAAATAAAATATTGGATTCACCCCAAGGTGACTCACTTGGCTGAATGAATACCTTATCAATGTTTTCTTAGAGTTTCTTTTTTATTTCCTGCATCTCAATTGGGACATTCTAAAATGATCCTTTGAAATTGGTTGGAACTAGGTAATAGTTCTATTTAGAACTCAACATCATGTTTTGGTGAAATACTAGGCATCTCTTCCAGAAATGTAACACCCCGAGATTTTATGAAAAATATTCTTTTTAATTTCATTAATGTCTAGTGTTATATGCTACACCAAAAGATGCTTTCACAACACGCATCCTTGACTTTCCTTGCATTGCACGCAATCGCGACCTTCCTTGATAGCGTCTGTAGTACGCAATAACGAGTTTCACTAAACAACGATATGCTATTAAAATATTATTAAAACTAGCCATTATGAATAGTAATAACCACTTTTTGAAATTTTGTAAATTTTAGTTTCAAAATGGACTTCATTTTTGGATTTGGAATATCGAAATTAGCTTAGGGTGAAATTTTGGTACTTTTCGGATAACTTTCATTTTCTGATGAATAGTGAAAATTAATAAATTTTAATTAAAAACATACTTTTTAATAGAAATAACTAATAGTGATAAATTATTAATTTTAGTGGTTTTAATGTATATATAGAATAAATTTTTACAATTTAATACAATGTTTGTCATTGGATGTAATTTCACATTTAAACCAGACATAAATAAGTGTCAATCTTTTGATAGTTATTATCTCTTAAGAACACGTTATTTATTTTGACGATGGGAATTAATTTTTAAATTAATTAATTCAACTGATATGTTTTTAATTTGGTAATATAGACATCATTTTTGATTTCATAATATCAAATATAACTTAGGCCTAATTTTTGGTATTTTTCTGGAAACTTTCATTTTTTGATGAATAGTGAAACCACTAAGTGGTAGTTAAAAAAATTGAATTTTTCATGAAACATAATTTTACCGCTTCTGTGAGCGGAATTTCAAAAATCCGAGAGACACGATTGATGTCAGTAAGTAAAATGTGGTTCAATGAGATGAAAATAATTTTTGGTGAATAGTAACTTTTTACTTTTTTTTTACCACGGTTAAAAGTAAAATAATGTAATTAAGGGTAAAAATGATATTATTATTACCCTAACACATGTCCTAATTATAGTGGATAAGTGTAATTCGACCAAAAACAACCGATTGAATAACATATGACCATTTAGACCCACATGGATTAGATTAGGACATTTATTATTAATTTATTTAAAGAAGGGTTAAAATAGTTAAAATCAAAGTTTAATAAGTATATCATTTTTCATATAGGGTTATACATAAGATAAATTCGACAATAAATATTCATTATAAAGCTAAAATATTTCCTACATAATCGTATTTTATTTGTAATTTTTAGACATTAAATAATTTAATTTATTTATGACACAATGATGATGCAGTAATTATCTTATTAATGAAATATTGACATAATTGATGTTATAAAAACCCAAATAAAGGTAATTTGAGACTTTTTATGAATTAAACTAATTTTCTAGGTTAATATGACATGTTATTGTTGATTTAATTAACTTTTTTCGAAATAATCATTCTGTTATGATTTTTTAAAACAATCAATTACAAAATAGTGTCAAAATTGACATAAAATAGTTTTAAAACAAATATTATATTATTAATTGTTATTTTATTCATAAAAATCTAATTTTCGGCCAAATTACTTAGATAAGGTTATATATATTAATAATAAACAACTTGGGGTTCGTTTGGATTGTTATAGTAAGTTTATTAACCTTATAGTGTAAGAACACAAAAAGACACGGTAAAAGTAAAATTATCTAACTTAAAGTTAAAACTAAATGATAAAGTTAATATAGGAACTTAAACATGTCTAAATTCTATTGGATGAAAATATTTATACCCATCCCCACCTTTTCTTCGAAATAAATCAATTTTGAGCTATTTAAAACCGAATTTGACTTTATAATAAAATAATATTTTTAGTTATTCCAAAGGTGCCCCTCTCCTACCTTATAAAAGGGAACCTCCTCCCTCTCTTCCTCACACCACTTTGAGCCTTCCAGCTCGGCCAAACCCTGAAAAATTCTCTTCTCCACTTCCCTAGCAACATCTTAGAGGTCCTGGTCTTCTTCAAAGACCAATTTTAGTGCCCTAAAAGGAGATCTCAAAGAGGCGCTTCAAAGAAGAGGTAATGTCCGTTATCGATTCTTTCAACATTATTTCCTCTTCCACTTCTTCGTATTAGGTTGTTTCATTATGAAGTAATAACATCAGTATCACTCATATACTGATATGTTATTATAATTTTGAAACAACCCTATTTCACCATCTATCCATCCTACGGAAAACAAAATCACCGCGCGTGCGTACGTACGAAATACTGTCTCCACGCCGTGGTGTAATCAATTTTCCACCACCACCTTACTTGGATGGGTATAATGGTGTACATAATAACTATATATGATTACTGTAAATTGATATTGTTTATGAAATAGTATACATACACTCCAATACAATTCCATGATCATGAGAATGATAGCATCACTCGTGCGTACGTACAGACTACCGTCTCCACGACGCGATTAGATTCATTCTCCACGTTAACCATTCATGAATGATTATAAAGTATATATAATAAGTAATCATGAAATAGATGACATAATAATGATATTTTATTTATGTGTATATATATGTATGTCATCTACTTAATTCCATTCAACTCAATAAGGAAACAAAAATAGCGTTCATGCGTACGTACGACCTACCATCTCCATGAACGGTGTATTTCCTTCCATTTACTGATCTATTATATATATGTATATTGTGAATATATATTATATATAAATCATGTTTTATATTGTGGAATTAAGTAATCATGTTCTATGTAATCTTATGAATAATTAGAAGTCAAAACATTGAGGACAAATAAAATGATTTTACCCAAAACGCTCTTTAACATGGAATTTACAAAAGAAAGGGTAAAATAAAGTCATAAGTGAACCATATATGATATCATAACAATGAGTATGATTCTGGAATAAGTCAATGGCATTATTTAAATCATTATACAGGAGGTTCGTACACTTACGAAGCAAATCGGACCTAAGGTAATGGATAATTTTTCAAATCTCATTTTTATCCGAGATTGCTTATTCGTATGTATTTACTGGGGTTATTTCTATCATCCATGTCCATGTTTTATAAAAGTATTTTCATGTATGTTTAATTTTATTTTTTCCTGTTTTTTGACTTTTACTACATGGTATGTAAGGAATATTTCTTTTGTTTACGTTACGAGGTACTTTTTTGACTTTTCCGATAAAAGTATGAGAAGAATGTTTTTTAACTTATACGACATGAATGGATTTATGAAACATTATTTCCAAGAAGCTTCCTTTACATTTTTTTGAGTTTATTTTTAATCAACATCTTTTAGTTTAGAATTTAATGACATGTTAATAAAGGAAAAGTGTTTTTGAAGTTGAAAGGATATTTTCTTCAAGAATGGAGTTCAAGTGCTTTATCAAAACTATTTTCCATCTAAGATAATAAAGGGATCTGTTTCTATCCCTATTATTACATTGATTTGATTATGTTGTGATGGAATTATTTTTATGAATTCCTTTATCTTATATGAATTGTTTTATGATGTCACGATGTTTAAGATTCCCATTTTATTTCATGGGTTATGCTATGATGTATGGTTTATGATTTTGTGGAACACATAAGAATGGTATCATTATGAGATGGGTGGGACCTATATCTCCCTCCAATGCATTGGGTAAAGATTTTATATCTCATGAGATAGACATGGCTGGAACGGTAGGTTAAACCGGTTCAGTGAAACAGGACTGAAACGAGGAGTGAACTCGGTTCAGAAATGGACTTTGTCCACTAAGATAGTCTTGGCAATGAGTCTTGACTAATAAGAAATGATTCTCTATTATTATGTGTGTATGCCACAAAGTTTCATGTTTTAAGTTATGATTATTGGGATTAGATTTCACTACTATGATTTATCCCATGTTATGATATTATGATCTCTTCTGCAGGTTTAGATTTCCAAAATGTTATATTCTTATGAATATGATGTGATAGATATTTCTTTTTCTTACCCTTACTGAGCATTTGAGGTCACCCTTTTGTGTTTTCTTTTCCCCAGGATATAAATAAATGTTTTAGGCTAAGAAAAGGAAGATCGTTATGGGAGATGTTGATGATCTTTCACCACGATTAGAAGATTACGTTCCGATTTTCCAAAGACACTAAACTATTACAATCCTTGTGTGTGTGTTTTTGTTGTGTACTATGTATTCTGAAAAAGTAATGTAATGTCTATGTACGTCAAGATTGGGGTCTCTACAGTTGGTATCAGAGGAAAGGTTTAGTCAACCGTTGGAAACTAGGATGCGAAAAAGTTAGTGAGATCCCTGGAGATATTTCTAAGGTATGTCTAGGGATGTCCCTAAGGATAAGTATACGTATAGGATATAGTCATAGAACAAAGGTAACGATCTTATAATTTAACCTAAGATGTTAGATATTGAGGGTTCTCCCCTTTACTATTTTGTTTTCCCTAGCATGATTTTTGCCTCTCACACTATTCTTTTTGAGTTTTAGACGATGGCTGGAACCCGAAGGAACCGTGTTGATCAATGTAATGGACAATGCAATGACTGTCCTCCTACACAAACCAATGTTATGGGAGATGGAGTGAAAAATATTATTGCTATACTTACACAAGCTATGAACCATTCTGGACTTCCAAATGAGCATAGAAGGGAAAAATATTCTATTGAGTCCTTCATGAGGCAACTTCCACCTTCTTTCAGTGGGTCTTACAATACAATTGTTTCTGAACAATGGATCAGTACCACTGAAAAGATATTTTCACTTCTTCAATGTTCTGAACATGATAATGTCATCTTTGCAGTATATCATTTGGAAGGTGAAGCTGATCAATGGTGGAATCTTTATCAAGAATACGAGTCCAATAGATGAAATTGATTCCATGGAATGGGACAAGTTCAAGAACTTATTTTTCAAAAAGTACTTCCCTCGTATTCTTCGTACAAAGATGGACAAGGAGTTTCTTGAACTAAGGAAAAAGGATGATGAATCTGTTGGTATATACGAAGCGAATTTTACAAGGATTTCAAGGTATGCATCTAGCTTTATCATCCAACCTGAAAGTAAGGTTGATCGATTCTTCAGTGGCTTAAAACCATGTCTTCGAAAGTAATTAGCTATAAAAGACTTTAGTAGCTATGAAGAAATTGTGTGTTGTGCTATCAAGGTAGAAATGGAAGTTGGTGTTACATATACATCTCATGGGTTTGACAAGAAATGAAAGATGGAGTTCAAGGAGAAATTTCAGAATAATGGTGAAAAGAAGATGAATGTTTCTTTATTCTCAAAGTGTGGAAAGAAGCATGGTGGAGATTGTCTTAATGGGACTAGAAAATGATTTAAGTGTGGAAAAGAAGGTCATCGAGCAGCAGAGTGTTGAAGTAATGGAAAAAGGGTTGCTAATGATGTGAATAAAGAAAAGACTACAGAGAACGCACCACCAACACTTCAATGATTCAAGTGCAAGGAAATGAGGCATTATGCTAATAAATGCCCTAATCCAAGGGTTAGTGATGATCGACATAAGAAACCACTTAAGGAAAAGGACAAAGGGAAGTCACATGCAATAACTATTGGAGATGTTGAATATGACACCGATGTGGTGGAATGATTAAGTGTTTATGTAATGGGATTCCAAAATAATGTTGTATATTGTATTGTGGAATATTGGAATATTTAAGTATTGGTCTATTGTGGTTTTCAATAATTTTATAGTACCGATAACCATGGAAAGTGTTTGAGATATTTTTGGTAAGCAGATGATATGCGCATAATGAAGGGATAAGAAGATAATGTGATGTTTGATTGTATTCATGATCTCATGATTGATATAAGGACTAAGTGATATCATGGTTTGAGTATAAAGAATTTTGAGAATTTTGGTTAGTGGAAAGTGTTAACTTTTGACTGCATTCATGTTTTCACTAAGTATTCATTATTCAAGAGAATACATGATTATGGTATTCACATGTTTGTAATTTGACCAACAAGATATATTTTATGATATATATGGGATAAATGATGGAATTCACATGATTGTTATGTGACATTTCAAGTAATCATTTTCTTTATACTATGAGCTTGGACTGAAGTATTTTAGACAATCCTAAAGATTAGAATGAATTATGTTGGGAATAAGTTAGGATAGAAATTGTTTTTGATATTATTGATGGGATGTTATAGTAATATATCTTTAGAAAAATGACAACATGCAGGATGGGAGACAGCCCATCGCGTCAGACAAGGCTGTGGGAATCGAACCCACAACCGAAGTGCGACTGGCCTTTATCACCTACCACTGGCCTACAGGAAGTCCCTGTTTAGTAGAAACTAGTTTTATTATATTAAGCAATATGATATATGAAGTATAAGTCCATTTTAGGAACCATATATGATTAATCTCACTATAGATGGACTTATGTATTTTTTGATAACTTTTCTAACCTTTTGTTTGAGACAGATGGAATGACCCATCATTCTATCACATGATCTGCTAACACATCACGAATGAAAAATTCAACTTCATTTCATTAAGAGATAAAGTGGAAATTTTCTAAGGAACTACCAATGGTGAGACTATACCAAAATCACATAAGTATTTCTTCTAATTCCAATTTCATCAACTTTAGGGAAATGATCTTGAAAACAAAAAATGTTGTCCTAGTGCTCTTATATCGAATGAATAAGATGGTGCCTTAGATCGTCACAAATTTATGTCTTTGTGATTGCTGGCTTTTCCAAAGCCATGTTCTCTACCACTCTCCATCAGAACATGAAGATTAGATTTCTCTTCCATATCCATATTTTCACCTAGGTGGAAACCCAGTGGTTAGTTTATTTGGGTAACCATTACGTTTCATACATTTGTTTTTAAAGATTGGTTTTGGTATTCCTGTTTACGATGTGGGTTTCTATTAAAGAATCTTTCGAGTAGTAAACCATTTATAACCTCGACGAATTTCGAGGGCGAAATTCATTTTAAGGGGGGTAGAATGTAACACCCCGAGATTTTATAAAATATATTCTTTTTAATTTCATTATTGTCTTGTGTTGTACGCTACACCAAAAGGAGCTTGCACAACATGCATCCTTGACTTGCCTTGCATTGCATGCAATCGCGACCTTCCTCGATAGCGTGTGTAGTACGCAATAACGAGTTTCACTAAACAACGATATGCTATTAAGATATTATTAAAACTAGCTATTATGAATAGTAATAACCACTTTTTAAATTTTGTAAATTCTATTTTTCAAAATGGACTTCATTTTTGGATTTGGAATATCCGAATTAGCTGAGGGAGAAATTTTGGTACTTTTCGGATAACTTTCATTTTCTGATGAATAGTTAAAATTACTAAATTTTAATTAAAAACAACTTTTTTAATAGAAATAATTAATAGTGATAAATTATTAATTTGAGTGATTTTAAAGTATATATAGAATATATTTTTACAATTTAATACAATGTTTGTCATTGGATGTAATTTCGCATTTAAACCAGACATAAACAAGTGTCAATCTTTTGATAGTTATTATCTCTTAAGAACACGCTATTTGTTTAGACGATGGGAATTAATTTTAAAATTAATTAATGTAACTAATATGTTTTTAATTTGGTAAAATAGACATCATTTTTGAGTTCATAATTTCAAATATAGCTTAGGCTTAATTTTTTGTATTTTTCTAGAAACATTCATTTTTTGATGAATAGTGAAACCACTAAGTGGTAGTTAAAAAAATGAATTTTTCATGAAACATAATTTTACCTCTTCTGTGAGTGTAATTTCAAAAATCCGAGAGACACGGTTGATGTGAGTATGTAAAATGTGGTTCAATGAGGTGAAAATAATTTTTGGTGAATAGTAACTTTTTACTTTTTTTTACCACGGTTAAAAGTAAATAAGTTAATTAAGGGTAAAAATGATATTATTAATACCCTAACACATGTCCTAATTCTATTGTATAAGTTTAATTTGACCAAAAAAAATCTTAGGAATACAATATGACCATTTTGGCCCACTTGGATTAGATTAGGTCACTTATTATTAAGTTATTTAAAGAAGGGTTAAAATAATTAAAATCAAAGTTTAATAAGCATATCATTTTTAATATAGGGTTATACATAAGATAAATTCAACTATAAATATTCATTAGAAATATAATAAGACTTCCTACATAATAGTATTTTATTTGAAATTTTTACACATTAAATAATATAATTAATTTATGACACAATTATGATGCAGTAATTATCTTATTAATGAAATATTGACATAATTGATGTTATAAATACCTAAATAAATTTAATTTGAGTCTTTTTATGTATTAAAATAATTTTCTAGGTTACTATGACATGTTATTATTGATTTATTTAACTGTGTTCGAACTAATCATTCTGTTATAAGTTTTAAAAAAATCAATTACATAATAGTGTCAAAATTGTCATAAAATTGATTTTAAAACAAATATTATATGATTAATTGTTATTTTATTCCAAAAAACATAAGGTTCGGTCAAATGACTTATATAAGGTTATATATATTAATAATAAACAACATGGGGTTCGTTTGGCTTGTTATAGTATGTTTATTAACCTTATAGTGTAAGAACACAAAAAGACACGGTAAAAGTAAAATTATCTAACTTAAAGTTAAAACTAAATGATAAGGTTAAAATAGAAATATAAACCTGTTTAAATTCTATTGGATGAGAGGATTTCGACCCATACCCACCTTAGCTTCGAAATAAATCAATTTTGAGCTATTTAAAACCGAATTTTACTTTATAGTAAAATAATATTTCAAGTTATTCCAAAGGGGCCCCTCTCCTCCCTTATAAAAGGGAACCTCCTCCCTCTCTTCCTCACACCACATTGAGCCTTCAAGCTCGGCCAAACCCTGCCAAATTCTCTTCTCCAATTCCCTAGAAACATCCTAGAGGTCCTGGTCTTCTTCAAAGACCAATTTTAGTGCCCTAAAAGGAGATCTCAAAGAGGCGCTTCAAAGAAGAGGTAATGTCCGTTACCGATTCTTTCAACTTTATTTATTCTTACACTTCTTCTTCTTAGGTTGTTTCATTATGTAGTAATAACATATGTATCACTAATATACTTATATGTTATTATAATTATTAAACAACCCTATTTCACCATCTATCCATCCTACGGAAAACAAAATCACCGCGCGTGCGTACGTACGGAATACCGTCTCCACGCCGTGGTGTAATCTATTTTCCACCACCACCTTACTTTGATGGGTATAATGGTCTAAATAATAATTATATATGATTATTGTAATGTTATATTGATTATTAAATAGTATACATACACTCCAATAAAATTCCACGATCATGAGAATGATATCATTGCTTGTGCGTATGTGCGGACTACCGTCTCCACGACGCGATGAGATTCATTCTCCACGTTAACCATTCACGAATGATTATAAATTATATATAATAAGTAATCATAAAATATATGACATAATAACAATACTGTATTTATGTGTATATATATTTCTGTCATCTACTTAATTCCATTCAACTCAATAAGGAAACGAAAACAGCGTTCATGCGTACGTACGGTCTACCGTCTCCAAGAAAGGTATATTTCATTACATTTACTGATCTATTATATATATGTATATTATGAATATATATTATATATACATCATGTTTTATATTCTGGAATTAAGTAATCATGATCTAAGTAATCATATGAATAATTACAAGTCAAAACACGGACGACAAATAAAACGATTTTACCCAAAACGCTCTTTAACATAGAATTTACAAAAGAACGGGTAAAATAAAGTCATAAGTGAACCATATATGATATCATAACAATTAGTATGATTCTGGAATATGTCAATGACATTATTTAAATCATTATACAGGAGTTTCGGACACTTATGAAGAAAATCAGACCTAAGGTAAGGGACAATTTTGCAAAACTCATTTTTATCCGAGATTGCTTATTCTTAAGTATTTACTGGGGTTATTTCTATCATCCATGTCCATGTTTTATAAAAGTATTTTCATGTATCTTTAAATTCATTTTAAACATTTTTGAATTTTACTACATGGTTTTTAAGGAATCTTTCTTTTGTTTACGTTACAAGGTACTTTTTTGACTTTTCAGACAAAAGTATGAGAAGAATGTTTTTTTAACTTATACGACATGAATGGATTTTTAAAACATTATTTCTAAGAAGATTCCTTTACAAGTTTTCATGTTTATTTTTAATCTTTTTCTTTTAGTTTAGAATTTTATGACATTTTAAGAAAGGAAAAGTGTTTTTGAAGTAGAAAGGATATTTTCCTCAAGAATGGAGTTCAAGTGTTTTATCAAAATTGTTTTCCATCTAAGATAATAAAGAGTTCTGTTTCTATCCCTATTATTACATTGATTTGATTATGTTGTTATGGAATTATTTTTATGAATTCTTTTATCTTATATTAATTGTTTTATGATGTCACGATGTTTAAGATTCCAATTTTTATTTCATGGGTTATGCTATGATGTATGGTTTATGATATTGTGGAACACATAAGAATGGTATCATTATGAGATGGGTGGGACCTATATCTCTCTCCAATGCATTGGGTAAAGATTTTATATCTCATGAGATAGACATGGCTGGAACGGCAGGTTAAACCGGTTCAGTGAAATAGGACTAAAACGAGGAGTGAACTAGGTTCAGAAATGGACTTTGTCCACTAAGATAGTCTTGGCAATGAGTTTTGTCTAATAAGAAATGATTCTCTATGATTATGTGTGTATGGCACAAAGTTTCATATTTTATGTTATGATTATTGGGATTACATTTCACCACTATTATTTATCCCATGTTATGATATTATGATCTCTTCTACAGGTTAAGATTTCCAAAATGTTATGTTCTTATGAATATGATGTGATAGATATTTATTTTGTTTACCCTTACTGAGCATTTGAGCTCACCCTTTTATGTTCTCTTTTCCCCAGGATATAATGAAAGGTTTTAGGTTTAAAAAGGAAAATCTTTATAGGAGATGTTGAATATATTTCACCATGATTAGAATATTACGTTCCGAGTTTCCAAAGACACTAAACTATTACGGTCCTTGTGTGTATGTTTTTGTTGTGTACTAAGTATTCCGAAAAAGTAATGTAATGTCCATGTACGTCAAGATTCGAGTATCTACAAGAAATATGTCCACAAAATCACAAATAATTGGCATATCATCGATGTTGATTTTCTCCCCCAACATTTGAGATAAGAAACCCTTCTGAATGTAAATAAATACCCATACAATGGATGTAATCTATATAGTAAGTTCGTATTTTTCATCATGTTGATGGATTATCAAATGAGTGTTCTAAATATCAAATATAACATCCCTTCCTTGATAATTTAAGTGAGCATTATGTAATGAAATATAATTCATGACTAAGATGACACTAAATTCGACCAAAGGAAGAATGTAGAGATTTAAGAGAATCCCATTTCCACAAACTTCAACATGAGAGGAATAATAGAAATGAGATGCAATCATCATACCATTTGGAGTCTACATTACTAATTCCACATCTAATTATTTTGGTAGAATATAAAAATCCATATAAAATTATTTAGAAATGAAATAGTGGGTAGATCAAAATTCAAAAATGTCATTAATAGTTCTAGAGTGGATGGTATGTGTATGATTAATCACATTGTTGTAACATCCCCCATTAGAAATATACATTGCATGATATTTATCCATGTCAATCTAATTAAGAGGATGTTGACATTGATCATCATCTTCAGCCCTTGGGTTTTGGATAGTGGTTAGCATAATTCCTATTCTCCTTACACTTGTAGCACTGAATCATAAGAAGTTCACCCAATGAGTATATTCCCCATTAGAATTTAGAGCTGACATAATCCCCTAATTTTGACAATCAATTTTTTGGTGACCATCTTTTCCAACCTTAAATCATTCGATAAAAACCTTAAGAAATGCCCCTCCATGCTTTTTCCTGCATTTAATTTATAAATAAAAAATTGTCTTCTTTTCCCCGTGTTTTTTATAGTTTTCTTTTCAACTCAATCACCCTCTTATTATCAAAATAATGAGTTTTACATATGACTCCAAACTCCATTTCAACTATGATTGTTGAGTTAAAAATATCATCATAGCTTCTAAATTATCTATGTTTAACACCCTTCTGGGATATGGATTGAAGCCAATAAGGACCCTATTAACATTAAATTCGAGTTGGATGATAATTCCTAAAGCATACCTTACAAGTCTTGTGAAATTAGCCTTATAGGTACTGATAGATTCAATATATATTTTCTTCAACTCAGGGAACTCTTTCTACATCTTGGTATGATGAATTTGAAGAAAGTACATAATGAAAAACAAGTTCTTGAACTTGTCCTAATACATGTATTAAATATCATCTTGTGGTGTCGTATTCTTGATTAGAGTCCACAAAAGGTATGTTATACCTTCTAACTGATAAATAGACTGAATTAATTTCTCATGATCTAAACACAGGAGAACAAATAATATATTTTTAATTATACTGATCCATTGTTCAACAACAACTGGATCAAGAGAGCATCTAATATAAGGTCTATGTTTCCTCATTAAATACTCAGAATAATGTTCTTCCCTCTTCTCATTTGGAATACCACTATGATTCATAGCTTGATAAAGTTGTGTGAGTATTGAAACAAGGTCTCATATTACATCTTCCATAGAATTCAGTAGATCAGGAGGAAGATCATTTCATTGGCTGTTAAAATCACATTTAACATGGTTCCATCTTGTTGCATCCATTAAATAAACCAAAAAATCATAGTCTAAGAAATAATTATCATAGTGAGGAACCAAAAAATCATGAATATTCACTTATAGGATTTCTAAATAATGAAACCTTCTTTAATCTGTGACACCTCAGGTTTATCCTAGGTTATTAATTTCCAATTTAAATTTAAATCCATCAGGATGGTTCAGGAAGAGTTTTTTAATTTCCAAATAATATTCAATAATAGTTTCAAACTACGTGTACAACACGGTGTATTGTTGTGTACCAAATTAACCTGAGTCATGCTCAGAGCATCTTTTCATATTTTTTACCCCTAATTACATCTATTCTTGAGCCAAATATACTTATAGTTTTTAGAGAATGATTTATTTCAAGAAAACCACTCACTATATTCTTCAAAAATATTTCAAGATATTTTACTATATTTTTCCTTACTCTTAAACTTATCCTTAGAAAAATCTGTAGGGTTCTCATTACAGTTTTCTCATCCTAGATTCCAATAGATAACTTCACATTTTCTCTAATACCAACTATAAATACCCTCACATTTCATACATTAACATTACATAACTTTTGTGGAATACATAATCCATTACAAAAATAGATGCAGAAAGAACGTACTAGACTTATGCCCTTAGAAACATGGAATCATAAAAATTGATACATAAGTGAGAGAAATTATCACTCACAAGGTTCTTCTTGACTATAACCCTTATCTACTAAAACAAACATAATAAATATGTTCATATTGTGATGAAGGAAACATAAATATGGGTAAGATAAAATACTCTGTAAGTGTAAACAAGGGAGACATGTGAGCACAATCATGAGCATAAGGGTATGAGAACAAGATCATGAAAATAGAAGATCATACCCTGAAAATAAATGATTATATGGATGAATAATGACATAAGGATTTTCATTTTCCAAAACATGAATCATAAGGAAATAAAAAACATAATCCATGAAAGTATAACATGGGAATAATATAAGGATCTATGGTAGGTACATAATTATATATAATGGATTCCATTGTAGTCAAGTAAATGATGTTGATACCATCATAGTAGACAAAGAACTTTACTAAACCAGGTTTACACCCCATTCCTACCCTGTATTACTGAACCAAGTTCACCCCTCGTTCTAACCCTATATTACTTAACTGATTTCATTTACCATTCCATCCATATAATAGTGATCCTTCTTCATTTTATTTCCACCCATTTCTATATCATGAGATATAAATATTTACCCAATATATTTGAGGGAGATATAGGTCTCACATATCCTATTATGAAATCTTACATACATATTCCACATGATCATATATAATCATATTGTAACCCATGAAATGAAATGGGTATTATAAAAAAGTAATCATATCATAACCTATGAAAATACATAGGTTTCATAATCATTTAATCGTGAAAATAACCCATTAAAATAAGTGGGTTTTAGAAACATATAACCTATTAATGATAAATGAGTTCAAAAAGAATATATCCCATGAAAGATAGAAGGCTTTCTTAAACAATATTCCATCAAAACCCAATCCATTAAGTGAATTAGTATGAATGGAAACATTGAATAATTTCCTAATAAAATTATGATTAACACTAATTTATGTTACGTATGATGGTATATAATTCTTAATGACCATTTAAAAACATTTCTTGAAAATAATATCCTTTATGCATTAGAAATACTTTTAAAAACATAAAAACTTTTTTAGAAACATCTTTCTTTGAAAATAGATATGGAAACATACAAAAGAAGAATTGAAAGCTATAAAAAAATTTAAATCCTTCTTCCCTGAAAATTGGCTTTGAAAATATTTTGAAAACATTTATTAAAACATTTTTGAAAACATTTTTTACAACATGGTTTTTGAATACAATCAATTTCCATCTAGAGAAAGACTGTCATATTTCACTTAAAAATGTTCTCTTAAGTACCATAGAGTAGAAAATATGGATCTAATACATGGATATATCATAAATAAATATAGGATAAGAAATATGATGAGTGTTCTTGATATATGTATCATATTATTTCATCATAGTAATCCTAAAAATAAAAAATCTCAAAATGTGATGAGATTGTTTCAATAAACTCTTATAACTTGGAAACTTGGGATCTTAATATCATTGTAAGAAACAGAAATTACTTGAAGCCTATAATATCCTTAAAAGAAGTAAATTAATGATATAAAATGTAAAATGGATGTACATACAACTTGAAAAATAATTTAGGAGCATAACAAATCATGAGTCTTAAGGAATGAAAATTGAGACAAAACTATTTTACTGATTTGGTAACTTTTGAAACATAGAACTCATGAATGAAAGATTATAAAGAGATATGTGAATTAAAATAATTTTTTAATATGATAAATAAAAAAATCATGGACAGTACATAGACCACACAAAAGGAAATAGTATTGAATACTTCATGTATCTTGTTGAAATAGAAAGTGAGATGAAATTCCCTTATCTTGTGTCTTGATTCCCATCATACTCATTCAATCCACATGTATAATAAATATAAATTTATTATAAATATTTTACATAACCATATTAATTTTTATATGGTTTTATAATGACCTTATATTACCCACTTATTAATAATCCTACTTTAATGTTTCACATTGGGGAATATTTTCTTTATTCTTCGCATGTATCTTAATTTTTTATAACATTGGTATTTGTAATTTATATCAAGATTTAAAAAAATTTAACCATGTTATAAATATCATTTAAATATATTAATTTTTTTATAATAATATTATATAATATATAAGTATGAAATGGAATACACCGTTTATGGAGACGGTAGGTCATACATACACATGAACACTATTTTGGTTTATTTGTCATGTTGAATGAAAGAAATTAAAACACATGTATGTTAATATTTATATATATCATTATTATAGTGGATTTATGATATAAAATATTTCTTATATATTTACTAAAATCATCCTTAATACAATCCTTATAGTGTACAAATGAATCATATCGTTTTGAGGGTGCGGTAGTCCACACATCCTAAAATGAAATTATTATATTAATAAAAAAATAGAACGTAAAAAATAAATTAGTTTTAAAAATAACAAAATAATAAATAATAAATAATAAATATATAAATAGAGTGTCTATCAGAATTTATACCATGATATGAGGTAATAAAAATTGAACAATAATCATTTAGTTTGGCGGTAGTTCACCAAACACATAAACAATATTTTCATTATTCATTAGATGGGGGTATGTTTATGTGTAGGTTGAATACATTGAAAAAAAATATCCATGTAAAATTATGATTGATTTTTTGTTATAAAATCATGGAAAAATGAAATTGGAGTGATGGTGAATGAAAATAAAAGAAATGACTTGTGAAAAGACGTCGCATCTTAATAGGGTAACTCTTTTTGGTTTGTTCCAAAAGGCATACCTAGATTGTCCTCATCCAAAGGTAACTCTTATAAGTGGAAGGGAGGATTTCTAGTAAGTTTATTTGGTAGATAGTTCCTGAAAGTATTATGTTTGAGAGGTGAGATAAAGTGGGAGACTTGGTGGCCTTTTATAGGGAAGGAAAAGGACTCACCAGGACGTTTTTAAAACAAGTATGTTGTAAACATATTCATACCTAAAAAAGCAATATCAAACAAAAATAAATCATTAATGGAAGTTTTATTTCCAAATAATAGACATACAATGGGTTTTGTAAAGGATTATAGGTCATTTCATCCCCTAGCAATAAGGTTTAGTCCTTATTTAAGCTTAATTTGACCTCAATAGTTTTGATTAATTTTAATCAATTTTACTAATAATTTATGTCAAAAATAAAAAATATCAAGTTATACTATAAATATTATACTTATTACAAGTTTTTATGTTAATTTTTTGAAATGTAGTTCATAAAACTAGAAAACTATGATTAATGGTAATCTCACAGATGGGATAAACTTAAGGGACCTTTAAGTAGAAAAATGGTCAAATGTCTGTTATTTTTTATATTCAATTTCAATGTGAAATTGTTTATAATTACATAAATTGTATTATTAGATGTATAATTTATCTAATTTTACTTTAAAAAAATTTAAATTACAGTTTTAAATTAATAATATTTTAAAAGAAAAGTCAGTTTTAAATCTAAAAGCAGTATTTTTCAAAATTAATCAAAATATAATTTTTCACAAAAAAATAATCCAAAAATTCACCCACATTTAATTTAAATATTATAAATTCAAATTTTCGTCTATTTTACAAAATTAAATTTTTATAGTTGTCTAAAATTAATTTTATTACTTTTCAAATAAGAACATTAAAAGTAGTTCATTAAAGAAAACATTATTTTTAAACATAAAAGGTCTTTACCAAAAATCATATCTTTCAATATAAATATGTTTTATTTAAATAAAAAATTATTAATTTTTTTAAATTATTTATTACATTTCATTTACGAAATTTAACATCTAAGTTATAATTATATTGTTTCAATAATTATAACTATAAAATGATGTTTTGTAGAAACATCATTGTTGTGTGTAACGTACTCCAGGCCTGCGTTGCTTGTAACATTCATTGAGTCAAAGTTCCATGTAATGTATGATGAGTTGGTGTCCTCTAATTTTATCAAAATCTATTTCATTTTAAAGGAATTTTTTACTTTGTTCATAACAATAAATACATAAAATTTTAAATTATTGGAAACAAATGTCCATAAAAAAAATAGTGTGTTACACACAATACCTTGCAGTGAACTAGGGTTAATAATATATATAGATTCATATAAGACGGAATGTTATGTGTTATTATATATAATTAAATTGCTATATAAAATTTCTTTCTTTAATTAACAGATTATGTGGAAAATTATCTCACTCGTGATTTAGAGTTACCTGTGGTAAATTTTATTGAATACAAGTTTGAATTATCTATATGGTGAAAGGATTGATAAATATACCGATCATAAAATCCAAATTTATATATTCACATAGAAATAGTTTTATATTTATTAAAATATATGGTTGGAATTAATTAATTATTATTAATACTTAATAAATTACACACAAGGAAAGTGGACAAGGTGTTAAATGCTTTGATATAAAAGGATCATGCCTGCATATCTATGATAATGATCATAAAATAACCAATATTTATTGATTATAAAAGGTTAAACCTTGAAATAATGAATAATTAGGAGAAATATTATGTTTCTCAAATGATTTTTCAACCATCAATCCATGTGAACTTTAAAGAGGCATATAAGGAAGATGTAGAGTTGAATAAAAGGTGAGAAATGTTACGATGTTCAAACGTGGTATTGATAGAATGATAAGGTTTGTGAATATGTTATGTGTCCCAATTGTTCTATAAGTAAAGAATTAGTTGTTGTATAATGATAATATATCATCATTAAATATTCATAAAATAAGTATGAAGATGTATAGTGACCTTAATGAGTATTTCCCATGGGATAACATGAAGAGAGATATTGTGGGGTATGTACCTCGATGGTTACGGTGCAAAAAAGTTATGTTTAAGTGGTATAAGACTAAGGGAAATTCATATCCATTACCCACACCAGTATATAAATTGAAAAACATCACTATGGATATCATCAATGGACTCCCCATGACATCTAGATGGAAGAATTAAATTTTGGTTGTAGTGGATCACCTTATGATGTTATGAAATTTCATTTCTGTCAATAAATATTTCCCTCTTGATTATATTTCCCTAATATAAATTATGTTTTATGGTTTAATGGAGTACCACATTTAATTATTTTTTATCATTATTTAAGGCTTACCTTCATGTTCTAGAGATTTATTTAAAATATCTGATTATAGAGTTGTGTTTTAGAACAACCTATCATCCTCAGATAACTAGTCAGTCTGAGAGATCCATTCAAACAATGGAGGATATGGTATGTTCATGTTTTCAATATTTCGAAGGTCATTGGGATATAAACCTACCTCTTATAATATTTTCTTATAATGATATCTTTAAAATGAGAATTTTTATATATTTTTATAAATACCACTATTAAAAGAAGTAAAAAATTTACAAATTCAAGGACAAATATAGAGAAATAATGATCTAGGGGCGTAATCTATCTGAAAAAATTGAAGATAAAGTTAGACCAATTTAGAAATAAATCAATATATATTAGATTCAACAGAAGAGTTATGATGAAAATCATTATCGAGATCTGGAATTTAAATTTTTTAAGAAGGTATTCTAATTAGTTTATCCATAAAAAATGATTATGTTATTTACAAAGGATTAAAATATGGGATCAAGTCAAATTTTCCCCTTGGAGAATTTTGATTGAGTACGGATTGTTTCCTATTACCTGTCACAACCACCAACCCTCTCTCATGTTCATGATGTGTTTCATATATCTCTTTTTAGAATAATTATATTCGATCAATTATAAATAATGAAAAAAAGTTATAGTACTATATCTCAATCCTTCTAATGAGATAAAACTGGTTGAGGATATGGATCATAGAGATAATGTGTTAAAAAAAACCACTTACCAGATCAAATTTTTATTTTTAATCCCTAAATTTAAGGAAGATAACAGAAATTTTGAGGATTTGATGAGGAAAAATTGTCCTATGTTTTCTGAATCCGACAGATGGAATTTTTAGAGTGAAATTCATTTTAAGTAGTGTTCAATTTAAAACCTCAACATTTTATATTCTATAATTTGAATAAATTTGATGAATTTGATAGCTTTATTTACATTCAATCTCAAGTCAAAATGAACCACAATATATTAAAGTCATTATAACCAAGTTGTTAGATTGATTCATATTAATAGGTCTAACCAATTTTTGAAATATATACAGAATGGTTCTCCTTAATTAAAATTTATTCATTAATGAATAATAAATAATGATTAAATTTTTAATAAAATCATTTTAGGAAAAAAATACTTAATTTTTCTATAGAAATGGATTTTTCTAAATTTTATAGATTTTTAAATAATAAAATATATTTACAATGAGTTAATATATATTTCTTAATGAAATATGTTTTTAAATTTATAAATAATCAATCATATATTACTTATTTAATGTTTTATAATAAAGATACAATTCATAGAAGGTAAAGAGATTTATTTTCCAGAAAATTATTTTTATTTAAGAAATGTGTTTTACAATAAAAAAAATAAATAAATAATATTATATTACTTATTTTAATTATATTTTTAGATAATTTATTTAATAAAATATTTTAACAATTATTTACTTTTTTTACAAATAAGTGGCTGAAAGTAAACTCTGTTTTATGCTTAATTTGTTTTTTTAATATGATTTCCATTACGTTTTGTGAATTATTTTAAAGTTAATATCTAAACATAATAAAAAAGTAATTAAAAAATAGATTATATATTTTTAATTACAATAATAAAACATAATTATCCAATTATAATTTTTTTCATTATTAATATTAAAAATAGTAAAAGAAATTTTACTAGGGTTAGGGATAAATATGGGTTTGTTTGGGGGTTAAACTAAGAGACAGGGGTAAAGGTTCTAATTAAAATTGTATATATATTATTGGTTTAAGATATTTAAACCATATATTATATTATCATCAACATATTTCCCAATTTTTTCACTTTTACATTATTTGTTCCATATATTATTCAAATATTTTATGTTTTTCATTATGTGTCCATCCCCTCACTTATAAAATGACACCTCTTATTCTATCTTATTCACAAAATTCGAGACTTATATATCAAACAATTACTACCCAAAAACCTTCCTATATTCCATTCCTTCATTATTGATATTCTTTTCTTAACCTAATACAATCCTAATAATATTTATGTTGTATTCAAAAGGAGGTCTCTGAAATAAGATGTAATCATCTAACCCGACTCTTTAAAAGTTTATCTCCTATTATAATTACAGTTAATATATTGTATCAATATTAAAAAAAATTAGTATAGTATAATAAATATAATTATATGTTATTATGACTTTGGTACAACCATTTTCCACCTCCCTACCATCAAATTGAAAATTAATGTACCGCTCATGCGTATATGTGGACTTCCGCCTCCACAAATCATTATGATTCATTTTATATATCAAAAATTTATATTTTTATATTATGATGAATTTAATGATTATATATATGGTATATCAAATAATCATGATTCTATAATTGTATTATATTATATTCCTTCATACCATCCAAGGTGTTGGAAAATATTAACGTCTCTCATGCGTATATTTGGACTACCACCTCTATTAAGCAATGTGATTTATGTTCCATCACTAATTAATATTAATTATAATAAAATTTTATATAGTGATTAAATATTATAATTATTACCTAATTAATATAATATATATTATGTTACCCTGATCAATGTGAAAGTACTATAATTTTCGAATTGAAACATACAAGAAAAATGTAGTACTTAACAACTGAAATGATGATGATAATGAAATATAATTAATGATTTTTTGATAGGTTTTTATACGTTAAATATGTATGGTATTATATGTATTAATATTTTTTTATTATAAAATTATAATAAATTTAAATTTATTATGCATTATGTTAAAATCACATACTAATAAAGTCATATTTGTTGTAATGGTTTCTCATTTAACTTTTGTTTTCATGAGACATATGTCATATTCACTACATGCTTCCATTATGTGGTGTATATATTACCCCTTTGATATTTTATATTAGGAATCTTTTATATTCATGGTATTTAATGTTTCATTTGAAGTCAATTATTTCATGGGGGTTATGATTCCAAAGTTATCAGAGCGGTAAGGGTTTTATGTTACAATCTCAATTTTTACAATGATTGTTCATTCTTAAATTTATTTATCATGAAATTATAAGATCTATATCTGTATAATATTATTTATTATAATATATTTTGATAATTTATTTAAATTAATCATTTTCCTATTATTTTTCTCAATCTCAGAACTCAAAATTTCATAATAATGTTTTTAAGGAAAGCCGACTTGGTTTTTCTATTATGTAAATAATATTTTTCTTCATTATTAATATTATCATTAAAAAATAATATTTTTTCTGTTATAAAAATATTTATTTAATTTATTTTAAATAGTTTTTTACATTAAAGAAAAAACAATAGAATCTTCTTCTTGTATTCTAAACAGGGTACTTTTTACAAAATTTGTGAATGAGATAATTTTTTAATATTTATTGAAAGAATATATTTTCACACAATCAAGGAAAATTTTTTCTTCATATATTCCATTATATGTTTCCATGGTTCTTTTCAAATAAATTTTATTTTCATAATGTTCTATAATTTTTTTTATTTTAAATATGTGATTTGAATATATAATGGGTATTATCTTCTAATAATTCCCTTATGATATTTTAATGTAATTTTTATCATTAAAAAAATCTTTTGAATTTTCTTATTCTTTAATTGGGAGAATATCCAATGATACAATATTTATTTTTTCTCTAGATGGTTATTAATTATGATGATGAAATCTTAATAAAGCCTATTTTGTTCTCCTTGGGTTAATTTTAACAAAGATATAAATGTTTTCATGATATTTTGGTGTAACTATGAATGAATTATGATTATGTGATGGGTGGTTCCATTTTATCTCTCCAATTAATTTGGTAATGTTTAATGTTTATGAGCTCAAAGTGTATATGAGAGGTTATCTCAATTCCAAAAGAGTGTATATGCGATGATATCCCAAGAACAAAATACGGTACATGGGAGGTTATCCCAAGCCTAAAATAGGATAAAAAGTGTTTATCCCAAACCTATAGATTGTACATTGGTGGTTATTCCAAGACTAACATGTGAAAAATTTCTTAGTATATGGCCTCGATAACTAATTTCATTAATTATGATTATACCACCATTATTATTCTAAAATCTCTATCATGTTATTATGCTTGTTATATGATCTCATATAAAATAATCACAGATTAATAAATGATTCATGTCTTATTAATTTTTAAATACACAATCTCAGATTTTGACCTATGAATTATTGGGTATGTTTTTTAAATTTCAATCTCATATTCTCGTACAATTATGCTCATGTTATGCTCATATAATATAATTGACTAATATTTATCAGGATTCCCCTTAATGAGCATCGAATATCACCCTTTATTATGTTTATTTTTTCATGTTTATGAATAATCTTTTAATATAGGTTAAGAATAACACTTTTACTACATGATTAGAACATTATAGGCTATGGCAATGGTCTTTCATGAAATAAGATTTTTATGTATCTAGTCTCCAAAGAAACAAAAAAATTATTGTTCAAGGGAATTTATTATTATAATATGTTTTGAATATATTCCTAAAATGAAATAATATTTATGTATGTGATGTTTGGGTCACCTTTGGGTAAAAGAAGTAAATAATTAAGAGATATCAGTTGAGAACATTACCTCTCCATTTTTTTGTTTCCCCTAGGGAGACACCTCAAGGCTCCTTAGATTGGTATTTTAGAAAGGCCAAGAATTATACAACATAGATAGAATGTTCATGTGAGACTAGGTTCGAGTTTTAATAAATCTATGGATTTATAATGAGTGTACAAATGGGGTGGTGATGGGTGGTATTTAGATGTGAGAGGAGGGGAATTTTTATAAATACAAATTCTAAATATAAAAAAGAGTACATATTTCACATGTCATCTTGTGAAAAAGATAACAATAATGAATTGTATATGGGGAAAGATATATCATCCCTTAACCACTCATTTGATTCTTTTTTTAAATTTTTTAAGCCTTTTACTCATTGATTTTTCACTTTTACTATTTTTTGGTTTTTACCCTGGTAATATATTTTTATCTATGTAATTTACTCTTAATGATTAAAAATAAAATGGTAATTATTAAATAATTAATACATAAAAATTATGAATATTGTATCATTTTTTTTAATTAAAATTCCTATGTGCGTGAAAAAATAATTTCCACATTAGTTCATGTAATGCTCAAAAACCCATTTTTGGAAATAGTGTATTTTTATGTATAAATTTTCTGTTTTCGAAAAAAATTTAAATGTTTTCAATTTTAATGATATTCATTGTTTTAATATTTAAAAAATAATAGTTATATATTATTAAAATAAATGTAAATAAAAAATTCAAATAAAGGAACATAATTATAATATAAATACTTAGAATAATTTTTATTAGAAATAATATTCCTTAATTTAAAAATTGTTAAACTTACATTTTTTAAATTTAAAATAGTACTTTTTTATTCATCATTTCACTTCATTAATTTTTTTTATCTTGAAAATTTTTCAATAAGTTTTGAAGTTATACTTATTGATATAGAAAAAAAAATGGTAATGTTTTAGTGAAAAGATAAATGTTTTTACTACTCCTCTAACATTATATTATTTTAGAAAAAGTAAAAAAAAAACTTATCCTAGGATAATATTTTTATTATAAATAGAAAAATGAAATAAATTTATGAAAATTAAAATTCAAAAATTTAGAATTTAAATAATAATATAATGAAAACCATTTTCATAGAAAAATAACTTATTTAATGTATAATGTTCTCTTAACTATGTTTTCTATCAATGAATAATTACATTGGTCTCCATGAGGATGCTTCCGGTTCCATGCATATTATTCCTTTTGACAGAGGGGGAGGACATAAGAATTAATGCAATGGGGGTGAATGCTCTCACTCGGAAGCTGGAACACCAACTCAGGAGAATGGAAGTAAATCAAGGAGGAGGAGAAGAAGGGACTATTCATCCTTACCTCCCCCTTTGGAGACCAGATCGGCCGGGAAGACAAATGGGAAAAGTGAGACCTCAGAGGAGGTGGAAACTCAGATGGCAGGTGTCCAGGGTGGGAATCCATTGAAGTTATTGCATAGCGCTGAGGAGAAATTGTCTGAACAAGTTTTATGGATCAATGCTTTGGAGTAGGAGGCTGCTTCCATGATGGGGAGAACCTTAAGGGCAACCTTAAATTAGGAACATTATTCTTGGATTAACAAGAAAGACCTAATCCTTGTTTGGGGTTTCAACAAAGGGAGGATCAACATTGAAGAGTATATACAATCATGGGACCAAATTGCCTCATAATTTGAAAAGATCCTGTCAGATTACCCAAACATACAGGTTTCTTCTTTATATTGGAAATTGTTTCAGGATATTGTCTTTGGTAAGATTAGTTTAATCATCAATGCTCCTAGATAATTGGGTGGTTTTTCATATCTGGGTTGGGGTGTCTTCGGTCTGGAATGTTTAGTTCTCTATGTTGTGCAGTTTGTGGTGTTGTCCTTTTCTTTACTCGTAGCTGGAAATATTCTCAGATCTACTACAGATTGGGATTGAGATATTTATAACACTGATGAATCTCATTTGGATTTCGAAGTCTGAGAGGGTATGGGATTGCCATCAGTACCGGGACCATGCATCCTTGCATGGGACAACAAGACGAGTGACATGGAATCAGTGAAAGTTTCTTACCACGTTGCAACTGCTGGGGTGAGGCAGATCTTGTATGTTATTTTGGTTACTTTTGGTTTTGGTTTTTATGCTTGTAAGGTTGGGATTTCGGTTTCTCAATTTTCCTTAAAAGTGTTTCTTAATAAAAAAATTGTCTGTCTTATATTATTCATATCAAAAATATATATAATATATTTAGTTTCATTAAAGAAATCCAAAATACAGATATTAAAAAAAATAAGAATAAAATGATCTTGTTAATTTTATTAATGAATTATTAAATAAAATTTACATTTACTTAAAAGTAAAAAATGTGAAATTTATAAAATACATGTGATAGATATGATATTAAATTAATAATTACATGTTTACATCAACCATGTTTCTAGTTAAATATCCCATCATGATTTCTGTGTAAGATCTAAACATAAGGTAAGGCCTAGTGACAGTCACATGTGGTGATTTTACTAACATGTATCTCATGAAAATTTCACCAAAATTTATCTTCTCTCACATATGATTTCTCTCATACCATCATTGTTAGAGATCATATTAGGATTTTCCTAAGGAAACACCTAGTGAAGATTCCTAGTTTCTGAGATCAAATAAATCAGCTTCATAAGGGATACTGCCACTAACCAAAGAAATTCCTTTCATCTTTATTCATAGATATCATTAAATGGTTACTTCCTTTTATAAGTTATAATTTAATGACTATGTCATAAAATATTTATTTAATAATTTTTTTAAATTTTCACGGTTTTATTTTAGTTCAGTGCTGCGTCTGATAATAGCTATTTGACACATCTTGTTTTAAAGGAAGAAATATAGTAAAATATTAGTTTTTTATATTATGCACCACATTTATGGTTATCCACCCATATGAATCTACTCTAAAAGGCCAATTTTGAGTAATAGTTCTCCCCATAATATAAATTCCTTACCAAATCACAAATCAAATTGTCCAAACTATGGAATTATTATACATACATTCGACTACTCAATTCCAAAAATAAAACGTATACCCTAAGAGCCTAAAACACAAAAATACCTTGAAATATCGTCATTAAACATTATGAATACATTTACCAATAACCATGTTATTCCACTTTAATCAATAAAAATCAATCCAATCATGTCTATACATTCACTGGTTTCCTTTTCCATACACTAATCCCAAATAGGCCACTCATATTAACCTCACATGGGGTTTTACAATGATGTAACATACTAGTTGAATGTAATAAAAATTAAATTCATGGGACAATAATTTATGAAAAAAACCTAGGAAACCCAGGTATCATTGGGTATTATATCCTTTCAAACCATCTCATAAATTCTTCAACATCAAAACTATCCTTAGTTTTAAATCATTCTATAATTGTAAGCTGAAAAACGAATTCAATTAAATCCAATATGGAATAAAATCTCCTAAAGACACCAAGTTTTAAGCTCAAAACAAATCATTTATCCATGATTAAATTTCTAAAATCACTCACAATCCTGGGATAACCCCTCTATTAGGTTACCCTAATTTTTCATAACATGTCTAGTGAATTATAAGAACGAATATTATTATTAAATTATAACACTCTCCATTCTAATAACTTAATTCATGTAACAACGTTACTTGTCTCTCTCACCAATCCCATTGGTATTATATCACATATATCACAACACGTGGATTAATAAAGGAGATCTCATTTCAGATACTATAAGGCATGAACATAACAATGCACATAATCTAGGGTTCTTGTATACATTTTTGTTAAGCATCTCATACTCAGGTAACTACTCAATCTGGGGTACGTATCCTCCCCAGACATCGATATGTCAAACAACTCCCTCCATGAACATGATCTCATACATGTTCCAAGACACACACACACACATGAAAAATACATATAATGATTTTTATTGAGTGGACTATATTTGGGGTTTGGCTAAAATAAATCATTCAAGATTGATAGAGGATAACAAATTATATGTTTTTTTAGTTTACTTAACTAATACTGTTTGATATGAAAAATATCCAGTCACTGAAAATAATAAAAAAATAATTTTATTAAGTTATGTAGAATTACTCAATAATATAACATGAGAAAACACTATACTGGTTGTTGTTGAAACCATAAGTAACCAATTTTTTTAAAAAATCTTTTAGAATCAGTATCTTAATCACACACAAGAATTCACATTTAACATGAAACTACATGCCTGATATGTTGAATTAAGATACACTCTCTTTCTACCTTGGGATTAGAGTAAAAGAAAATAATAGATAACTCAAAACATCTAAATTAAAAACAATCACCCTACTGTAATAAAAAAATCCGGAACATCACACAAGAAACCCCAGTAACATGAACATTAGTATATACAGTTATGATCTAGTGAAAAGGTGTAGCATTCATTCCATGTTTCATCTAGTTATATGTTTTTTCTATAATATCCATTATATTAAGAAAAATAATACAATTATTTGATATTAATTTGTAATTTATCTTCACAAATTACTCAGTAGTAATTATATCGATGTGCTATAGGGCCTTAGGTTCACCTCCCTATATGTTTGAGGCTTCTAACTAGTCATGAGGGTCTAAGGTGAATCCATGAGAAGAAAATAATCTTATATTAAAGGGAATAAAAATATTATAAATAATATGAAATTACTGAAAACAATATTCAATAAAATAATATAATAACATGATCAAGGTCTAGTGATCAATAAAAATTTACTCGTATTATAAAAAATACATGGTCTATGTTAAATGGAACAAAATTTAGCTAGTCATAAACAATATATCCCATGAGTAGTTCATATATAGCTCAGAATAAAATAAATAAAACTAAAAAGTGAGCACTACTTGCACCAAAGTCTCAATCTAATCCAATATCATAACTTCACACAAGATAACTAATTATACCATTTATATATGGTAATTTTCCCTACATTTTTCTATGCTCAAAAAGTTCTACTTCGGTAACAAATATATAGGACCGCCTAATAAGGGTGTGAGTAAAACTCACTAGTTCACCATCAATGGATCCTTAACCTAACATGGAAACAAAGTGTACATGAAACATATTATGAAAAAAAATAATTAAATAAAGTTCACAAGCATAATTAATGACCACTATCTATTATAATGTTTTATGGATACATCTAGGATTGATCATGCCTGCTTCATCCAATATTAGATGTCTTTGATAAAGTCACACAACAATCAGATGGAACCATATACTATATTGGAATAGGTATTAATATATCATCTGGATGGAATAACACCCCACCCATAATTTGGTGTGAATAACTCATATAAGAGAAAAAACAACCCACCTATAAATTATTACGTATATCTAATTTGGGGGTGAATCTGCCCCACATAGGGAATAATAGGCATATATCACTAAGGTTGAATAGTACTGCACACAAGAAATATTATAAATATATAATCTAGTGGAATAGTTCCTCTATAAAGAAACAGTAGACATATTTCTTCTTGGAGAATAGATCCCCCTAAGAACCAATAAGAATATAACATTTGGGAGGAATAAAACCCCACCTAGGAAAGAGTATGCATGGATCATCTAGGGGAATATTACCTACCGAGGAAATATTATGCCTATATCATCTCTATAGTGACACATAAGTTTAATTCATGAATATTAAATCATATTAAAAAATATTAATTATATAACATGTAAATTCATTACATAATTATATAGTTATTGTAATTTTGGAAACATGGAAGCAAAAAAACATTGTTCACATAAAATCTACATCATCTCCCACATAATGTTATAAAACATTCACCCTTTTATACATATAATACATAAAACATCCTTCATATCCCGATAGAGGTAAACAGAAGAAAGGGTGAGCTCAGATTCTTTGTAAGGGTAAAGAAGGGAGACATCAATGACCTCATAATCATAACATGAAAATAAGGGAATGATAAAATGAACATAAAATTTGAAAACCATACCATTCATATCAGTGAACATAATCATAATTCATGGAATAATGATTTATATAACAAAAGAGGTGAAGCATAATGGAATAAAAGAACATGAACTATGAGAGAATTACATTTTCATAAGACATAGATTTTTTTAAATGCATATAATATTAGAAAATAATATATATAGTAGTCAAGGATCAATTACAAGATGAATATAGTGGATTTGTTTCAATACCCATTCGAATGTATAAATCAAGGTTTACTACCTGAAATACTATAGTATAGAGAGTCTCTTACTGAACTAGTTTCACACCCCATTCTTATTCTATTTATTTCAATATATATCCATATTTTCCTAATACATTGAAGGGATATATAATTTCGGGCCCACCCATCACATAATGAAAATAATACAAATGTGTTCAACAAGATCATAAAATACTCATCATGTCATAAACTATTTAAAAATAATAGCTTTCATAAAAAGTTCATCACGACTTGACCCATGGCAATGAAATGGGTTTTATAAACATTTGATCAACTAATCATATCATAACTCATAGAAAATAATGAGTTTCATAAACATAATTTCATCATAATCCTAAAACAACTAGAGAAATAATAATGATGATAAAATTGGATCATATCCCCATTAAAAATCAGGTAACATCAAGGGATGTCATCTAAAACAAAAATTCCTTTGAAATATCACTTATAAAATTTCTTGAAAAAAATACACTTTTGACATTCATATATATAATTTAAAATATTAAAATTTCCATAATATTACAGAAAAATGTTGGTTTAAAATAATATTAGAAACTTATTAGTGAATATTTAAATTATTGACTGGTCATGATGGTGATAATTATTTTATTCTGTATAAGTTAGAAGAAAACATTCCATTCATACTTTTGTAAATAAATTAAGAAGTACCAATTTTGAGAAATTATAAGGGGATTTTTTAAACCATTTTTAAAAAAATATATCATTGGTAAAAATTAAGATAAAAATAATATAATAATATTAAAAAAATTGAAAACATTTTTAAAAGACATGGATATGGAAGAAAAGTTATTTTTGACCAAAGAGATAATTAATGTAAATTATCTTTAAAACATTTTGAGGTGTCTTGAGTTATTTTAGAGAGGAAAATGAAAATAAAACATGTAATATTTTGAAATAAATATAATATTATAAGATTAATGGGGATATTTATATATAAATCTTAAAATTCCATCACTGAAAACTTAAATGTAAACAATGCTTTTAAAAAAATTATATTATAATATTAAACCCTTACAATTATGGTAAATTTTGATTCTTAAGCCCTGTGAAAATTATAATATCTAATTAACGTTTAAATATCATAAAAATAAATATAATCATTATATAATATGGAAAATTGAAATTTAATATAACAAATAAAATAAACTAGTGGTGAATATTATAATGTATCCTAAAAATAAAAGTGAGATTTAAAATCTCATACCTAAAGTCTCTTTTGTCATTATACAAGTATGATACTCATATATAATAAATATATATGATATTAATGTATTAAATAACTATGATCATATTTTTCATACCATATATTATTTTCCTATAACATATTTTTCCCCTTCTATTAATAATCTTGTATTAAAATCATTTTTTGGGTGATAACTGCTTCATTTTTCATACAAGTTTTGATTTTATTTCCTCTTCATTTATACTATATTAGTGGTTATATTGTCTCAAGAATTTTATCCCTGATATTAATTTCATAGATATTAATAATATATAATTATATTCATTTATAAAAGTTGTATATATAAAAAAAGTACACCATTCTTGGAGAGGGTAGGTCATACGTATTTAAGAAAGATGTTTCTATTTTTCGATGGATTGAACAAAATAATGGTAAATAATAATTAAATTTTTTAGAATCATAAACATTTCTTAAAAAAAATATATTTATTAAATATTTAATTATATCTGTACAAGTAAATTGGTTGAGAAAAATTAATTACACAACCACAAGGAGATAATATCTTGTACATACGAATGAGATATTTTTTTTCTTTCCATAGGATATAAATATGGAGAATAATTTTTGTTACATAATAATAATACAAATTCAAAACATATAATATATAAAAATTAATTATTTTAGAATTTATACCATGGATTTATAAGAGTTTGAAGAAGAAATAAAATTGAAAGATCTTAGTTAAGAGTTATACCTCTTCGTTGAGTACCCACTTGTGGATTAAATATTAATCCGTAAAGGTATGGTAATTTGGAAATAAAATAATCCCTAGGTTGTCTATATGGAATAAAATATACTATTATGTATGATATTTTAAATATATAAGGCTCAAAATGAGTGATAAAGAGAGGCTTAGAGGATCATTTTTTTAAGTAATGGGAGGGGAACTCTTCCAATTAAAACAATTAAAATACAAGGGAGTCATTATGAAGTAAAATTCTTCAAAATGGAAAATATATTTGAATAAAAATAGAATAAAGTAAAAATATCATCAATAATTGAAATCTTATACCATTTTTTGTATAATTTGAAATCATACCTTTTTTATTAAACCATTAGTTTAAAACATTTAACATTAACCATGATAACAACATTTTTAATATTAAATATTTATAATTGTAATTATATGTTGAAAATTTTCTCATAAGTTGTAAAATAATGACATGTTAAACTAAATGTTATCCATATCTTCCTCTTTAAATATTTTTTAATAATTTCATAAAATATAATTTTTATAAAATATCATTAATATCAATTTTCTCATTGTTCAAATACTCTGACTTTGAAGACACCACGAAAAATATCGAATTCGAATATAATTCCTTATAAAAACCCTATTATTTAATATTTATTTAAAAATTCATTAAACACAATAATTCACTTAAACTTTATTACTTTTATATTTTTTAAAATTATATATTTTATTTTCTTCTTAATTTAATGAATACTATATCATCACCGCATAAGCATTTAACGTAATTATCCAATCACTAAAAAGTAGATTGATATTACAATGATAAAATGTATATTTTTGTAAAAACAAAAATTCATAAATTAAATATCAACTTTATATAATTATATAAAAAGAATTCAGATATGAAAGTCAAGAGAGAGATATATTGTATTTATTCTTCTCTTTAATTAATATAAAGGTCATAATCTAATAAATATGGAACAAAGTGACCATATATTCGAGATATATATATTTTTCTGAAATAAACTCATTAAATAGAATAAATTAAGGTTTTATGGAAATATTAAGGACTTGTCCAAAAGTTTTTACAATATTTTACCCTTTTTACCCCTACCAGGTGACAATCTTTTATTATGGTTACTTTTCATATTGGCATAAAATAAAAAAGAAATATTTACCAAATTTTATCTAATAATTAAAAATATGTTATCCAATTTTCAAGAATAAATTTCTATTTTTTTGTAAATAAATATTATTATATATGTGTATTACATAATGGAATATATTTTTAAGAAAAAGTTATTTATAAGAATAAAAATTAACTTATGTCAAAATCGTGAATATTACTTATTTAAATAGATTAAATTATATTTTTATAAATATAATTTCTCACATGTAAATTTATGACAAAATCAAAAATGTAATGTGACTTTTAAATTAATTTATTTAATTAAAAAATGAATGTATATGAGAAATTAGTTGTTTTCTTTATTAATTGAAAAAGTAAATCATTTCATAAAATACTAAAATTTCACCACGAGTTAGTATTTATGTGATTATATAAAAAATGATTTAAATTTTATAAATTAAGATTTAAAAAAATATCTGCAATTAGATATCATTTTCACAAAAAATCTAATAATAAACCTTTTTTGAGAAAATGAATTTTGAGGAAAAAATTACATTAGTAAAAATTTTGTTCATCTTTCATGAGTGTTTAAAAATAATTTTTTTATTAAGTCCATTATAATAAAAATGTATATGTTTTTCAATCATATTCAAGACCTGTAATAAAATATACATGTTATAAAAATAAATCAAAATTTTCTTAAAGATCTATGTTGTATGTTTTATATTTTATAGAACATAGTGTTATTTTAAAATATCAGTGTCTTATAATATCCCCCTTCGATAGATTACATCCTTATAATTTGAACTTGTGCTCAATAATAAAGGGTTTGATATTTTTAAAATTACACTATTGAAAACATGAATTATAAAAAGATTCAATAAAACTTCTCTTGGAATAGGTAGAGGGAAATTTGAATAACATACATAACAACCCATAACTAGGTTTCTAAATAATATAGAATTAGTTGGATGTAAAAAATATCAATATGGAGGAAAAAAATAATGCCTAATGACTAATTGATAGTGACAAATAACATGGTCATGATAATGTTAATAACCATGAATCTATAAAAATATGATGGGTGAAAATACTATCGATTCATTAAAAATAAAAGTAAAATTATAATATTTTTTCAAGTTACTTTCCTAAATTTGAGGGATTATTTTACTGTAATGATAGAGATCACGATAAAATAAACATACATGATTTATTTCTATATCAAAATAAAAATTTATCATTTGGTTGTGATTTCATCATTTTTTACTTTATCCCTTACTCCAATCAATAAATATTCAAGTTCAATTTTTTCCTTTCTTAAACACTTAAATTAACATTTAATTGATTATATGTCCCATAAAATAATTAAAAAACATTCCTCAAACCTATATATATTTAATAAAACTAAATTTATTGGCATAGGATATCTAATATGATAAATCATACTTTCACCTCAAATAATAATACCCAAATTTCAACATAAACTATTCAATAAGTAGTCAACATTAAAACCCATCCAACATATGTATGATCAAACTCAATATCTAAAAATATTGAAATATGGTCACCAAATTTCTAAAATTAACTTAGAAATCAATTCTAAAAATAATATAATATATCTCTATGTTCCACTTATAAAATATGTTAAAACCATGATTATATATTCTCCTCAAACATGGTAATAATATTAATTACCATAAAACATCAATAAAAACAAAAATGATTAATAAAATTAAATCTCACCTCATTTATTAAATAAAATCTCATATTAACCAATATGTTCTATAAATCCAAAAATTCTTCAAACTCCATCAAGGATAACATGAAACAATTTGTCATCAAATCAGTAATTAGTTACAATGTAATAAATAATATACCATTTAATTTTTAAATAATATCATTATCTTGAATAAAAAATATTATTTCTTTATCTGGCACATATTAAGGTTTATATTTCCCTCATTCATGTGTTATTTTGTAAAATATCACTTTTTTTATAAAATAAATTTTCTATTTCCTCAGTACCTGTCAACATATTCATTAAAATCTTTAAAGAAAAACTAGAGTAGAATAATCCTTAAATGTTTTCTGATTCTTATAATTAGAATACCTTTGATAAAAAATACTTATACAACATAATACTTAAATTCCAATACATAAACAGTTCAATCATTCCACTTCCTTCTAAAACCATTAGCTGGGATTTGTTATCTTATTCCTTATTAGCTTTTTCCTTTTATATTCCACTCATAGTTTCTTCCTCATCAACAATAAAACAATTACTCATAAGACATTGTTGATCCATTTTTCAATCTTTACCTTCTCAACATCAATTTTAATAATTCATATATATTATACATTTAAAACATTAAACTATTGAAGATACCTTATGAAAACCATTGTTTTTATCCATTTTATTAACCAATAATTTTATTTCTCCATTACAATTACTATCTCTTGTACTTATTTTCCACACCCAAAGAATCTTATTAATCATTTGAGATGTTTCCCTAGGTTATTATTCAGACATACTTAACATGTAGGAAATTAAATTTGGTTCCCTCAATGTCCTTAATGGAACTATATTTTTTCAATTAGTATGAGTGTTATGAATCTCACCCCTGTTGATATTGTTAGTTATATAACACGATTGATAATTAAGAATAATCCAATTTTTTCATTAAAACAACTATTTCACTTGGATTCTCATAAGGATATTCATTTCATTATCATTCATATGTAGTGATAAAAAATTCCTCATAGTTCCAACCATTGAATAAAATGAAAAACAATACTATGAGATATAATAATCATAATAGGGATCTGCATAACCATGAAAACAAAATTATGATGTCTAAACAATGAAACGTTATTTTATATCTATGACACCTCAGTTTTAACCTATTTCATCTATGATCATCATCTTTTCAAATCCTTAATGACATGTTTTAAGTAAAATGTATATTAACCAAAGAATATCACCCGAGAGCTTCAAAATAGGTGTTCAGAAAGGGTACACTCACCATGAACGAGAATTAAGGATGATATAAACTAAACCAACTCTTTTCAGGGTCATTACCCCAAGATGCATCTTTTCTAAAACCTCATTCACTTAGAGTATCCAAATAGAGATTTTTTCCTGTGAAAATCAAACTTCATTCCTTAACACAAGTTAGGATATTCTTATATATATATATATGATTATACTATGTTTATTCACTAAATTTTTCTCTTCGTAGTTATTAAGAGTTATATAAAACATAATCTGATGGAAACATTAGTGACCCATATGTTTTATACATAGATATTATGTCAAATTAGTTGAATATAAATTACATAACATACTAGTCCTTGCAAAAATTTTATAGGTCTATTTCCCATGGAAACATAAATACATAAATAAATTGATCATATAAGATCTATATCATCTTCCATTTAATTATTTACAAGATAGACCCTTATTATAAATATCATTTATAAAAATTCACTTCATAAACATGGGATGGGAACATATTAATAGGTGAGATCGTATTCTCAGTAAGGGTAAACCATAGAGATATCAATGATATCATTACCACAACATGAGCATAAGGGTATGAGAACCTAAGGATTATATAATGCCTCGACCCCAGTTACCTAGAGTCAGTGTATTATTTTAATACATTGGCATAATTACAAGGAATGAAGTCCCGAAAGACCGATCAGTTTAGCTATCTTGGAAAATAGATTACATACATGAATGTTACATTTCATTTTATACATACAAAACAACAAAAATAATATTTATGAACACAATTATTCCATTGGATTAACCCTGTATATCAATCACAATAAACTTCTTGGAATCCTGGGAAAAATAAAACATAGAAAGGGGTGAGCTCAAACGCTCAGTAAGGGTAAGAAATACAGCAAAAACATTCATTAATAAGAATAAACATTTAAGGCATTGTATAACTAAAATAGAAGCCTTTTAAACATTAACTTCAACATAATATGTAAAAGATAAAATGAAATAATTCCATTTACTTATTCACATGGATATTCTACTAGTCGAATAATCGAATGCAATATCAATAACCACTTTCATAATGATGGAATGCATAATGCCATACTATCATAACGACATAGCCAAGGCCTCGTGCCAAGACTAAAAATAACATTTTGTCAAGGCCTTGTGCCAAGACACTGTTTTGTCTCACAAGACCTACCGATGCAATTTTTTTAGAAGATATTTACGTTTAAAATTGCTCAAATATACTCCAGTGTTTTTCTGAAAACATTATGCAAGCTTCTTAAAACAAAATAACTAATTCTGAGACTGCTCAACTTATTAGAGACAATGATGGGTTCGTGCCCAATCCCTTTCTATCTACCACACCCGAGAGTCAGGATTTCTGAAAACATTTTTAAGCATGCATTAAATACGTATACATTTGCACTGGATTTTCATATATTTGAGAGAAATATCTCTCTATTTTTTTGAAATCATTTAAAAATCACATAATTATAAAATAAAACCATTATTTTTGAAATATCCTTATAAGTGTGTAAGGGAAGATTCAAAGGTGTTATAACGGCAGTGAATAACTTCACCTATCGTATAAGTTAAAAAAAGACATTCTTACCTTAATTATGTCGAAAAGGATAAATGTACCTTGTTTGGAAAACAATGGAAAGATTCCTTTATAAACTTCTTATAAAAGTCAGAAAAGTGTATAAAAGACGTTAACAAACATTCTGTAAAATATTAAGAATGTTTTGCAATACATTTTTAAGAAACATGGATGTGGATGATAAAGAGGTCCCAGTAGATTTTTACGTATAAACAACCTCGGAAAATGAAGAGATTTCGAAATAAACCCTTACCAATTTGTTTACTTACGAAACATACACCCCAGGAAAGAGGTATCATACAATGAATATGTAAATACACACATATTAAAGTTTATTACACAAGGAATACAATTATGGGTAGTACATACACCACACTAAAGGTAATAGTGGAAATATGGCATGAATCTCACGGGAATAAGGAGTGAGATGAAAACCCCTTACCTTGAACATTCCTTTAATCGAGGGTATGTTTAACCTCTGGTACGAAGATCATAGTATGTTATTAAATTATACCAGAACCATATTAATATTTATGATATCATACATGATTCATTTATGTCTTTATACTACCCATTTAATAATAATTTCAATGTTAAATTAATATTTCGAGTAATAATCGCTTACTTTATCGTACATGTTTTAACATGTTACACTTGATTGTATCATATAGATCATGATTAAAATACATCCAGAATATAAAATATGATAAATATATCATATATATTTAGAATATAAATATGTATAATAGATATATATATATGAAATGGAAAGCACCGTTTATGGAGACGGTGGTCCGTACGTACGCATAAACGCTGTTTTTGTTTTCATATAGTATTGAACGGAAGTAAGTGAATAAGATATATGTAAGTATATAAATACTTATATATATAAATATATATATCTCCAGTATCATTATTATGTCATATATTACATACTTATTAGTAATATATATTTTATAATCGTCAATGAATGGTGAACTTGGAAATTAACCTCATCGAGTCGTGGAGACGGTAATCCGTACGTACGCACGAGCGAAAATATCATTCTTTTGATATTATAATAATACATAATTGGATGATATATCATATATACAGAATAATTATCATGTTATATTTATTATTTACATGAATTATACATATTTATTATAACCATCTATATAATAATATATTGAATAACAATTACACCACAACGTGGAGACGGTAGGCCGTACGTACGCATGTGTGGTAAAATGTCATTCAAGGGATGGATAAAATAGTGAATTTGTTTGTCCCATAATTATAATAACATCACAGTATATATAAAATACTAGATTTGTTTTTTTATAATGTAAATAATAAGGAAAAAAGATGTTGAAGAAGAAAGGAACTTTAAAGAGGATGGTGAAGATGTTACCTCTTCTTCGGGTTCTTCCTTTTGATTTGATCAAAATGGCACCAAAGGTTGGATTTCTGATCAACATAATGTGTCTAGGATAAATTTAGGGAAGTTGAGAGAGTATTTGGGAAGGTCTTGGCTGAACCAAAAGGCTTTTAATGTGCGAAGAAATGGTTAGAAGTTGGGTACTTTTATAAGGGGGAGGAGGGTCTATTTAAGAAAAACTAAAAGTATTAATTTATAATAAATTCATATTCTGTTTATAATTGATCAAAAGTGTATAATTTAAATGTTAAGATGGGTATGGGTTGAAAACCACTCAACCAACAAGTTTTAGACAGGTTTGCGTCACTATATTAACCTTATCGTTTAGTTTTAACTCTTAGTTAATTAGTTTAACAATTACCATGTCACTTTGTATTTTTATATTATATAGTTAATAAAAATACAATATATATCCAAGAGACCCCCAAGTAATCCATTAATGATACAAAAATGCTGATATGAGTCTCTTGGACGAACCTTAGTTTTTTAGAAATTTAATATGAATTGAAAATATAATATTTGTTTTAAAAACACTTTTATGTCAATTTTGACACTATTAAATAATTGATTTTTTTAAAACTCATAACAGAATGCTTAATTCAAAAAAAGTTAATTAAATAAATACTAACATTTTATATTAACCTATAAAATTATTGGTATTTATAAAAAGTCTCAAATTAAATTTATTTTGGTATTTATAATATCAATAATTCTAATTTTTCACTTTTATGGTAATTACTGCATCCCCATTGTGTCATAAATAAATTAAAATATTTAATGTCTAAAAATTATAAATAAAATACCATTATGTAGGAAAGAATTCTTATCTTTCTAATGAAAATTTATAGTCAAATATCCAACATATATATTCCTATGTAAAAATTTTTTGGCGAAAAGATATATGCTTGTGTCATTTTTGTATTCATTTTAACTTAATTTAAATAAAGTGTCTGTATCACTTAGAAGTGGCTCCATGGGGTCCCCAAATCGACCCAAAGATACCCATGACCGGACATGTATCAACCAATAATGTTAGGACACGTTTTAGGGTAATTGTTTATTATTATAATATTATTTTTAACCCTTATTTACAGGATTTACCCTTTAACCATGGTAAATAAAATATTTACCGAAGTAATTATTCAAAATCACTAAAAATAAAAGTTACCTATTTAAATAATTTGAACATCCTGATTTCAAATATGGAATCCATTTTTCCAAATTCACAAATCAGAAGTGGAAAAAATAAATTTAAAATTAATTGCTGTTGTTAAAACAAAAAAGCGTTTTTTTAGGAGATAATAACTATCAAAAGATTGACACTTGTTTATGTCCGGTTTAATTGTGAAATTTTGTCCAATGACCAGAATTGTATTAAATGGTAAAAATATATTCTTAATATACTTTAAAACCATTCAAATTCATAATTTATCACTACCAATTATTTTTATTAAAAAAATTGTTTTTAATTAAAATTTAGTAATTTTCACTATTCATCAAAATATAAAAGTCATTCAAAAAGTACCGAAATTTTACCCTAGGCTAAATTCGATATTCTGAATCAAAAAATGAAGTCTATTTTGAGAGATAAAATTTATAAAATTTTAAAAAATAGATAATACTATTCATTACGGCTAGTTTGATTTGTTGTAGTGTGTGTTAGAACTTAAAGTTGCGTCTAACACACACTGCTTTATTATTCAAAGAGAAGTGTACCATGGAATATTGGGGTGTTACATTGTGAATTTCTTTTATGTCCCCATAAATATATTTAGTCAAATTGAATATATAAAAGTTTAAAATATTGGATTTAAAAAGGGTTCACTATAAATGTTTGTAAAAGTGCATTATTGAAAAATACTTCTTTTATCTGAAAAAAATAATTTGTTCTTACATTATGTCTATGAAACTCATAATATGGATTATAAAATTATAAGTATTATATAAGGTTAAAAATTTATTTAGTACTATTCATAACCTCTTTTGAGCGACTTGTTTGGTAAGTCATGGTGCGCTTTAACTCGGTGTCATGTGTAGTGTAAGTTATTAAATTGTTTTGTAGAAGTACATAAAATGAAATCCTGGGTTGTTACAGATTATATATGATGACCATACCCAAAATATCATAGATAATAATCATGAGTCATGGACTAAATATTGGTAGTTTTTAAAGCATAAATCATGAAATAATTAAATAAAATGAGCTATGAGAGAATAACATTTTCATAAGATATAGATTTTTTCATACACATAATAATATAAAATCATTTCTTTTGTAGTAAATCCTCACTTCCAACACTGTCATAGTGTATTGGTATTACTATTCATTCCATAATATTAGTCAAGGTTCAAACCAATGACTATTATAGTGGAAAAACACCCTTACTGAACTAGATTCACTCCCCATTACAATCCTCTTCGACTCATGATATATCCATCTTTAGCCAATGCATTGGTGAACTATATAATTTCACACCTACCCATTGCATAATGAAAATCATACTTATGTGTTCCAAAATATAATAAAATATTCATCATATCATAACCCATGAATAATAAATGGGATCTAAAAAAATTTCTTCATGAAATAACCTGTGTAAATGAAATGGGTTTCATAAATATTTCATCAACTCACCATATTATAACTCCTGTAAATAGAAATTGTTTCATTAAAATGTTATAATTGTAATAATATAATGTCCACATGTACAATAAAGAATGTAAAATTAGATTATATATCTAGTAAATATTATATAATATAAAAGGACTTCATCATAGTTACACTATTCCATTCAAAGACCAGTCGGAACATTTCTTAGGGAAAATACCCCTTTCACTATGAAATCAATTTTTCAAAATTTAAATAATTACCTAATACTAAAGAATTTTTTTTTATTAAAATATGACCTCTTAAATTTAAAAATTAAGATTAAAATAATTATGTATCGATGGTGGTGGGAGATTCTTTTCATGTCGTATATGTTAAAAGAAACATTTACTTCATACTTTTTTTTATAAAATGTTATAAAGTACCTCATTCTGAAAAATACAGGAATATTCCTTTTAAAAAAATGAGAAAAATTTAATCATTGGTAAAAATTAAATTAAAGAAATATTTTATATTGTTATAATGACTTTTAATATTTTTAGTATGCCTAGATATAGAAGAAAAATGATTTTCGAAAAAAGATAGAAATAATATTTATTTTATTAAAAAAATTGATTGGTCTATTGAGTTCTATACGAAAATCAAATAAAATGAAAAAATGTAATCTAATAAATAATATTTGAAAAAAATTAATCATTTTATTAAGACAAATATCTTCATATTTCATCACCAAAAACATAATTAGAAATAATGCAAGTAAACTATGCGATTGTTACATAAAACCCTAACAACTTTGGTAAATTTTAAATCAAAAGACTCATGAAAGATTAACATATAATGAAAAATTAAATATCATGAAAATTAATATATTAATTATTTGAATTTAAAAGGTGAATTATATAAACCCCAAAAAAATTTGACGTGGGGAATGGGTCATATTTTCCCCCAAAATAAAAGTGATACTAGAAATATCATTCTCCAAGTATCATAATTCTCCATATGCATTTGAAAATATTATATAATAAATATAAGTTTATTATAAATTTATTGTAGAACCACACTCATATATATCATGCCATATAATAATTTCTAATAATATCTTTTCACCGATTTATTATCAATCCTTTCTTAAAATAATTTCTTAGGGTGATAAATGCTTCTTTTTTCATGCAAGTTTATGTTTGAAAGTCACGATATTTATAATTGGATCATGGTTACATAATATCTAGAATATTAAAAATGATATTAATATCATATATTTTAATTATATATAATTATTCTCATCCATTAATTGTTTAGATAGATAAACTAATCGCATCATTCATTGAGATGGTATGTCGTACATACCGATGAACATTGTTTCCATTTTTCGATAGATATAAGGAAATAAAGGTAAATAAAAATTCACATTTAAATACTCATAATAATATAATAAATAATATATATATATATATATATATATATATTTAATCAATATTTATAACCATATAACTAAAGTGGGGCTAAAAATGGATTACACTACTACATAGAGACAGTAAGTCCTACAAACACATGAGAGATTTCTTCACTTTCAGAAGGATTGAAAAAAGGTAGATAATGGTTGTTAAATAATAATAATAATTAAATATATTTAATATATTGAAATACTAATTTTAGAATTTATATCATGTATTTATAATAGGTTGAAGAAGAAATAAAATTGAAAATGCACGGTTAAAATTTTTTCCCCTTCATTGAGAACCCTCTTTTGGAATACACCTTAATCCTTGAAGGTTTGGTATTTTGGAAATATTAAGAACCTATAAGACGTGGATAATGACAATATGAATTTTTTGTTTGAGGGATTTTCTAGGCTAAAATATGATATTTTTTGTTAGGAAAAGAGGATAATATGTTTGATTTTATAAGTGAATGGAGGGGTGCTACTGGAATTACCAAAAATATAAAAATATAATGGACTAAATCCCAAAAAATGATTCAAAATGGACATAAATTCAAAAAAAATAGTATTTTTTTAAAATAAATCAGCAAATGAAATTTATATTGGCTTTCATACCATTTTAAACCTTACATATTTTATAAAGCCCTTACATATCCAATTTGAACCTCAACCATGATAACAACTTTTTCAATATTAAAGGATTATAATTTTACATACAAGGTAAAAATCGGTTCATAAATGTAATAGGGGTTATATTTTATACCATATATTATCAAAACATCACAATTTCAATATTTTAATGAATTTTAAATGATTTAATAAAAATATTATTCTCAGAAAATATCATTCATGCTAGTTTTTTATACTATTTATTTAATTTGAATTTAGAGACACCACTAAAAATAGGGAATTAAAATATTAATAATCAAAATATACTTTATACATTATACATATCTGAAAAATTCATTGAAAATAATAATTCATTTAAATTTTATTGATTTTAATATTTATCAAATTATTTATTCAACGTTTTTATTAATTGAATAAATCATGTATCGATGTCATATAAGCATTTAAAGTAATTATTCAGTTAATAAAAAATAATAATAAATCACTATGACAAAAATAGTTTAATATATATTTCAAATATTTATTTATAACTAAAATTATCCTCTTTTTATCCTAACTTATAACAATTAGAGTTATTAAAGTCAAGAGTGTGACATTTTGTATTTATTCCTTTCCTAAAGTAATCTAAATGTCATAATAAAAGAAACATGGAACCATGTGACCATATACTGAAATAATAAATTTAAATTTATGAAATATACTCATACAATAGGATAATGTTATTTTTTATAGAAATTATAATGCCATGTCACAAAGTTTTATCACTATTTTCCCAATTTTAACCTTAAGGGGTGACAAAAATATACTATGGTTTCTTTTATTATTGACCACAAATAAAAGGAAAATATTTACCATATTTGGACCTAAGAAATATAAATATGGTATAATTTTTTCAATATTTTATCTATAAAAATAGAATAAATAAATTTTAATATAAATTCATAAAACATAATAATTCTTTTTAGAAAAATTAATTTTAAAACATAAAATATAACTTATAAAAAAACATGCATATTTATATGGAAATTGAATAGATTAAATTCATATATTTCAAATGAATAAAATATAATTTTATGATTAATCCAAAATATAAGGGTAATTTAAAATTACATTATTTAATGAAATGAAATGGCAGTATTTCAGATACATTAATTCTCCATATTCTCTAAAAAATCAATCATTATAGAAATAACCCAAAATTCCTCCTCTAGTTAATTTTGATAATCTAATTTCAAAAAATTTATTTATATTATAAAATAATTTTACTAAAATTTTCAATAGTTATTTATAATTTCCATATAAAATGAAATAAAATTAATTTTTGAAGAAAATGAATTTTGAATCAAAAAATGACATCAATGAAAATGTTGTACTTATTTAATAATAATTAATAAATACTTATTTATTGAGTAATAAAATTATAAATTTATTTCATGATGCTTTTAATAATATTTATAATTTCCAATTAAGCAGCAAGGTTATAATAATATATCAAATTTTTGTAAAGGTCGGTGTTTAGGTTTTAAATACTATCGTACAGAGTGTTGTTTTAAAATATTAGGGCATCATTATCTTGAGGAAATTTCACCCCACCTAGTAAATAGTAGAATTGTATTATATGAGGTAATATAAACCCACCTAAGAAATAATATGCATGTATCATTTTAGGGTAATATTTTCCCACCCTGGAAATAGTTAGAATACATCTGGGGAATAACACCCAACCCAAGAAACATTAAGAATGTATCATTTAAGGTGGATAGTTCCCCACCCCAAAATCATTTTTCTTAAATAATATTGTAGTAATAGAACCTCATCTAGAAAAAATATTTATATATCATCTAATAGTATTATTTCCCCAAACATATCACATATCATCATGGGGAATAGTAACCCACCATAGAATATCATATTGTATTTCATATCAAGGAGAAGTATGCTTTAACCACAATACCATTATATTTCATAAATATTCCTCACACAAGTTGGCCACTCATCTAAACACACAACATAATTTCATGGCCTCTCAAACACACAACCTCTTTTTAAAACCACATTTTCACATGGATACAACCATACTGGCTCCCATATATTAACACTCCGCATTGTTAACTCAAATCCTAAAACCATCCATAGTCACTTTGGTTTCATTTTAACCCATACGCCCAATATGGGCTCTTTTCACTAATTCCAAACTTTAGGGTCAAAACAATCCCTTAAAATGGATTAACATCCCTTAACAATGCTATTATCACATTATTTTCTAATCATCCTCATAGGAAATACAATATAAATTAAACACAAGGAAGTGTCATAACATCCACCTCCCTTCCAAAACTAACCTAGGTTGGATGTCTCATTAAATCTACACACCATCCAATACATAGAATCATTAATAGGTTGAATTCACATATTAGTGGTGGATTAATAGTCTCCCCACTCACAATCATCTATTCTAGAGGCTTTGGGGCATTCTATGACTCTATGTTTACCTTCCCTATAACTAACAACACACATTAATCACTTGAACATAAGTGGAGAGGATTAATGGAACCCACTCAAGGTACATTATGTTTCACTTATCCCATATACACTTGTCTAGGGACATTATTTCATATAAAAATATTTATATTTTTACTATGGGTCATCAATGACCATGGCACTAAATTATTGTCCAAGATTCCCATGAATACTAAGACATTCCCATTATTTCTATTGGGTTTTAATGAAACATTTCATTTTCAATTTAATGTTCAATCACATAGAAGTGGAGAGACCATGTATAACATTCACATAATAAATGAATAATATTTTTGGGAAATATTTAGTGACCACCCCCCTCATTTGGGACTTTTCCCTCTATTCCAGTCTCATTCATCCCCACCAAATCTTTTTCTCAGCCTAATCATCTATCACAAATAAACATAATCCCTTATACGCATCAATACGAATTAAAAAATCACATAGAAATTTCTAATCATTGTTAAAATTTATTCAATTATAAAATCATTGTAATAAAAAAGGCTTCACTATTTTAGTGGTATTTCTTGGATAAATCCTCAAGAAAAGGGTTTTTTCACTACCCTCGGTATCCACTTTAATGTTTAGTATTAAAAATACTCCACCTATAATTTCAATCAAACCACCCATATTACTCAAATAAATGGAAAAATATAAATAATTAAATATAGATAAATAGATTAATAAACACCAAAAAACATAATCCAATCATCCTCTTAGGATATCCTTTATCAAGGCCAAATAAATCCATCATCTTATCAAGAATAATTCACCGTGATCTAGTGGAACTATCACAAAAAACCTAGATCAGGTTGTTATAAATTTGTATCAAATAAAATGGAAAAAATGGGGTGGAATCTAAGTAGAGTTGTGTATTTACCCCAAGATATCATCTAGATCAAATAGTAAAAGAATTTGGAAAGAACTGATGAATATCCTCTTTTTATTTGAAGAGAGAAACAAAGAGAGGATGGGAATGTTCACTACCTTTTGAGTATCCTAAAGGCCATTTTATATAATTTAATAATTTTGTTAATAGTTTATTAAAATTAAAAATAAATCAGTATCACCATTTAAAAGGATATATATTTTTTAAACACCGTGTGTATCACCCCTAGAGATCATGTGTAATATCCAGATGAAAACATTACAGATCCTTAGAATTAACCAAATTTTCGAAATACCCCTCAATATGTAACATTTTTCTTCTATATAATTTTTTCCCTTATAAATATCCTCATACATAATAGTTTATCTCTTGTGTAACATTTTTCCCCAAAGGAAAAAATATATATAATATATTACTTTATTTGTAATTTTTTAACCTTAGGAAACATCCATTGTGTTCCATATCATCCTTTTCCAAAATTTGATACTTAACATTTTTAATGATATGTAATATATTTATCTAAGCATAATTTCATTACCATAGCCAAAAAAACCCATGCATCATTTTTTTATACAATAATTAATGTATTTGTTTTATGAAACATTTATTTATAATATATTTCCCCATATGTAATGTTTTATATCCCATGCAATATCTTTCCATTATATGAAAAAATAAATAACATTTTATTTCATTCCAAAGGATTCTCCCTTTGTAAAAAACCTTTAGAAAATATATAATATAACTTACATAATATTTTTAATTCTGTACATAATATATTTTAAATTCATATTGAATCTATTAAATTTTCCCCGTTGAGAGACGTTAGTTTTTTAAGTAAGTGATTTTTCGATGTGTGATGTTTTTTACATATAAATTTTTCGAAAAATTTATAAAAACCTCAAAATTACCAAAATCATATCAAAATCTTCCAACTCAATTCCAAAACCTTTAGGTCCTCCCTAAAAAAACAAACTATTTAAATTTAGATTTAAATTATCCCTTGACCCATCCAATTCCCCAGACTCGATTTCCAACCAATTTACATCTCTCCTGACACCACTATGGAGTCCCAATTTACTTGATCGGGCTAAGGTTAAACCCAAATCACCATTCTCGAATGTAAATCTACACCTAATAGTCCCAAATCATATAACATACATATTTTAATCTAATATATCATAATTAAAAAAATTAAAAGGTTCTCATTTTTAATGAAAACCCCACATATCCACACATAAAATGATATAAGGTATTACATCGTTTAATAACTAGGATTTATAATTGTTTATTGATATACTATCTCTTTCATGTGAATTTATGTGATTACATAATGTGTAAAAACATTTATGTGCATGAAATCATGATAGTTGGAGTACTAATGTAGTTGATTTATATGCATTATTTGTAAGGGTAAATTATTAATTCCCAATAAAGGAAATTTAAAATTTTTAGATCATTTTATTGTTAACATACTTGGTGATGACTATATATCTATTTAGGCTAGTATATGTTGACATAACAAGTGGATTGTCAAGTAATTCATGGATATATTTATGTTTACCTATATGTTTTCTATCTTTTTGGTTAATTTCATGTAATTATAGGTTTTTTATGATAAATGTATCTCATTATTATTTATTTTTTATCTTAGTATCGATAAATATTTACTAATATATTAGAGGAAGACTTGGAGAAATTATATCAATAACATTTTTCAAACTAGTAAAGGACTGAGCAGGGTTCGGTGGTGTCAAAAGGACATATCTATGAATTTTCATCTTTAGTTTTATTTTCATAAGTTATAATATTAAAAATTCAATTTGATTCTTTCAATTTCTATCTTTCAAAACTATTCCTTGATGGTACATTAGAGATGAAAATTTATTCCCACTACATAAAATTTCATCACGATCTTACACAATTGAATTATATTGGTTTAATGGTAGATATATTCATATTCTCAGGCATATGATAAGAGTTTGTTGTGAACACAACAAAAATATTGGGAATAAAATAATTAATAAAGATAGATATGATACGAAATTGTAAATCCTCTCTACATAATTAATTTTAATATTATATTAAAAGAATTATTAGTGCCTATTAACTAAATGGAAATGACATTTAGTGATCAAAAGGTAGAATTTATTCCAATAAATAATCCTGTAAATATTTCTCATAAATCAATTTAGGCAGTGTTTGATATGCTAAAAGAAATTATGACTGATAATAAGTGAGAGATGGAAAAGAAAGAGAAATTTAATTTGGATGGAAATGATGTTTAAAATAATGTTTGATGTGAAGAAAAAATAAATCATGGAGTTACAAGTTAAAATTTTCACAGGAAAAATTTAAAATATCTTATAATATTAATAAAATTATAAAATTAATATTAATTATAACAAGAATAATAATTATTATATTATTTTTATAAATAAAAATAATAATAATAATATTAATAAATATAATATTAATAATAATATTGATAATAATAAAAATAATAAAAATATTAATAATATTACTATTTCTAATATGAATAATATTATGATACATAAATATTATCAATATTAAAATTAATATTAATATTATTACTATTGTACAAATACAATAATAAAGATACTAATATTATAAATATTAAGATTATTATTTTAGTTAATAATGATAACCTAAATTGATTGAACCACGATTCTGGGGAACCAAACTCAGGGTAACAGTATTGAAGAAAAGAAAATGATACAATATGATTACAAGACAATGAAAAGTGATATGAAGTGCAATGAGTTGAAAAGTAAACAAAACTATTATCCACATAACAACCAATTAACTATTAAACTCATATTCTAAACAAAGTCTCCATTCAAGCCTTTTTCCTTGATTTCCACTTTTCCTCGAGCATCATACACAATATATATCATGAAATATATCATATATAAATTTTAATATCCATAGGTGTTGCTCCAACTCAAACAACCTATATAAATCCAGATATAAAATCACCAAAAGGAAACTACCAGAGGTGATGACCACAAGACACCCAGAAAACATTGATCATTAGCCAAAAAACATTTTATTTATCCTTTCTTATCTTGGGACCTAGAACACTTTTATGAGAGATTATTATACCAAATAAAACCTATCCTATCCTCCAAGAATTAGATTTCTACCCTGGATTTCCCTATTCTTTTTCTAAAACATTAGTAGAAGTTGTTGTAATATTAACAATAATTGATTACTTTGTGTATTTATTATGGGAACACATATCATGGTTTTGTGTGTTCTCCATATCAGAACCTAAATCCTTCGATATTTTTTTCATTTTTACTCTCAGATGATGCAAAACATCTATTCTCATCCCTTATGTTGTCTTGCACTGCGTAATTGGAGTTATACTCTTAATCGCAAATAAAAGGATTATTATAGCCTTATCATGGTCGCTTTTCCCCTCCATAAGACATAATTCTATTTTATTTGTGATAATAAATTAATTTTACATGGAAAAGAAAATATGAAGATAAATAATCACCAATTTATTATCTATATCCTTGATAACTAATGGTGCCTCCTCCTTCTAGTAGTCTTCATCACTATTATAGTTAGAGTTCACAAGATTCATAGAGGATTACCTAGTTGTTTGACTCAGTGGAAGGGAATTATCAAAAGCAAGTGCCTCATGATTATCCACCCTAGGAATATATCATTTGTATTAGGTAAAAATACACCATTAATAAATATTGAATCCACGAATATGAACCTTTAAAGGCCTGAACAACATCCATAAATGACCTGGTCTAATTAGTTGTGTTGGATTCAAAGAAGTTATCACACTGATATTTCCCATATTTTACTAGTATTACATATTCAACAAGATTTATATAGGAGTTATCCTTTATCATTTTTGAATCATTTGTGGAATGGGTGGAAGTTTATGGAGACTTATCCATGCCAAAATATTTTATTGCGCTGAAGGATAAACTTGGACCATGTCATTATATAACATGTTATGTAATCCCTAAAATTTTAAAAGAAAAAATGGTGTTTGATATCATATATAAAACCCAAAACCATAATTAAGAAAAATGATACACCTTGAGATTTTATGGTGTATTTATTTTCAATAAATTTGATCCCTTTAATAGGTTGTGAAACATGCAACTCTGAGTTTAGATTTTCACTAAAATAGTATACCATTATAACATAGCCATTAAATTAGTGGGTTTGAATAGTGATAAGAATTATAAAAAGAATATTTTATATTAATGCATTCGAAAATTTATTGGTTATATATTTATTATAAATAATATATTAATCATTTCAAGGAAAAATAAGTGTTTTCTGAAAAACTATATTTTTCTAAAATGCGGATTTTTCATGCTTGCCGTAAATATTTTAAAATTAATTTTTAACACTATTATAAAATTTATCTGAAAAAATAGTATTTATGATATATATATTAGTAAAAAATTAAATTCGTCAATTTTTTGTTATTTTTTTTTAAAATATTATTTTTTTCTATGAATTGTAAAAAATACTAAATTTTATTGAAAACTACCTTTTCTCATAAATAATTAAAATAATTAAATTATATTATAAATTGGTTTAAAAGTAATATTTTTACAATTATATTAAATTATTTCTAATTTAAGACATTATAATCATTTTTATATTGAATTTGGATATAAATTCTTTTTAAAAATTTCACTATTTTCTTTAAGAAAAAGGTTTTTTCGACGTGTCTGTGAGTTTAACATGAAATTTTATTTTGTCACATCAATGAATTAGAATTTAATATATGGATAAATATTTTCAATAATATTTATTTTTATTATCTAATAAGGTCAAAATAATTTTTGAACATAATAATTAGAGAAAATAGTGAAAATTAATTACCGTGGTTAAGGTAAAAATGAATTTATTGGGGTTAAAATAAAAAGATAATGATATAAATGATCGAAAATTTACCCAAAAACCATTTTATGTACATATATATACATTATAACTTATAAGGTTATATTATTACCTATTTTTCAGTATTTATACAAGATAAAAACGTGGGTATCATTTTATCTTTTAAAAAATCACATATGTGTCCTCTCCCCCACTTGTAAAAGGCCACCAACTCTACTCACCTTTTTACACATCAAAAACATTTGTTGAAAAAAATACCTTATCAAATATATTTCTCAATTCCATTCCTATATACTATTATCCTTTTTTATGATTCCCTTCTATGAAGGCATTATATATAAATCTAGAGAGGCTCACTAAAGAATAGGTAAGATATTATGCATAGATTTGTTTTCCTTCCTACAACCCCTTAAAATAATATTCAAATATTTTAATATAATTACCCCATTATAACCTATATAAGTACATGTTTTTATAAAAATTTAATAATCAATATCCATCTCTACTTCCATCAAATGGGAAACAAAATTTTCGATTGTGTGTACGGTGGACTACTGTATTGCGAATCAATATTATTCATTTTCAAACACTAGATTTAAAGGATAGAAATAATAATTGATTTATCTTATTTATATTAGATTTATGATATTATAATACATCATGAACTATTATATCAAATATATGTTTTAGTTTCCAACCTACGATGGATATGATAAATCACTCGTGTGTACTACGAACTACCACCTCACAAAGAAATGTTATTTTTTCACTTATGATTTACATGGAAAATATTAAGGTTATAATTGATGAATATATTTTATATTTATGACCTATAAATTTGTATATAAATTTAATATAACACCTAACTTCTTATATTCCAATCTTTTGGGATACAATAATGTTGCATGTCCGTAAATGTGGACTACCACCTCCATGTATCAATGTGATATGTGTTCCATTATATTTATTCATAGATGGTAATAATGATTGATTTTATTAATATATATTCTATGTATTAAATAATAAATATTTAATATTTAATTAAATTTTATTTTTCTTATTTTCCATTCATAGAGAATAAATAGAAACTGTATTGATGCATACGTATGACTTACCATTTCCATAAACAATGTAATAATTTTTCCATATTTAAATTTTATAGGTTACTATAATTATATATATAATTAATACAAATTATATTTAAATATTGGTCAAAATATTTTGGATTTTATATAACTATGATCAATGTATAAGGACTCAAATTTTCAGATGAAAAAATAAATGAAAAATTATGCAACTATCACACCAAATAGTAATTTCGTCAAATAAATGTTAATAAATATATGATTAAATAAATAATATATCGTATGGAATATATTATTATGTTCATATAATATGAGTATAATAAACCTATGTTTTTTATATAGAATTTTCAAAAATTTATAAATGAAATCAAACCTGAAGTAAGGGTTTTTCATCTTACTTTTCATTCTGTGAGAAATCTGCTATATTCACCACTTATTCCATTATTTGGATTATATAATAACCTTATTGATATAATATATCATAAATATAATTCTATTCATTGCATTTAATTTTTCAGTTTATTTAATTCCTTTCAAAGGTCTTATGATTCAAATGTTATAAAGGGGTAAGAGATTTATGTTTCAGTCTCATTTTAACTAAGATTGTTTATACTTGGATAAAAATTGAAGGAAATTATTTTAAAATTCTCTAAAAAACCCAGATAATTTTTATATACTCTTTTTATTAATGATGTTTTAATATAATATTACAATATTTCTCTCTTGAATAATTAAAAAGTTGGACAAAAATTTTTCAATAAAATCTGACATCATTTTTCTCTATAGTTGAAAATTAGTTTTCTTCCAAAATCATGTTTTAAAAAAAGGCTTTCCAAAATATTTTTGATATTCTACAAATGATTTTTAAAGATATTTTTTCCCATTATTGAATTTTTTTAAAAAAAATTAAGAAATCTTCATGTCATTTTCCAAAAAAAATTTGTTTGTATTATACCAAAAATGTGAAAGGAATATTTTCATTAATGTGTATGGAATGGGTGTAATTTACTACTATCATAACCACTCAATGTTTTAAAGCATTATTTATAATTTTATAAAGTTATTTTGAAAGAAAATTATTTTTCAAAATATATTGTAAAATCTAAGCTTTAATATAATATTTTCAAAGTCGAAAGGTAATATTCCTTAAGAATGTTTTTAATGGCATATTTATGGTATTTATATCCATAAATAACACAAATGAATTATTTTTACTTACGATATAAAGAGTATATCCTGTATTGATATCTTCTTTATTATTTCTCTAGATTTTTTATAATCAGTTTGGCCAACTAATGTATTGAAATTCTCCCTCTTGGTACTTTTTGAAATCACTAACTTTACCATGAGATATTTACCTTATTATAAAAATTGGAAATTACATTTCCATAAATAACCATGTTATTTTTCATTTATATACTTGTTACAAAATCTTTAAATCCTTTCTACAAATGGTATTTTACTTCTCATGTGATATGATTGACTAGGGAATTTATTAATAATTTTTATTCCTTGCATAATTCAATAATTTTTTGATAAAGTATATTGTTTTGGTACTAAATTGATTATTCAATATATGAGGAATTATTTGCACATGTATTGATGGGTGGAGATTAGTTATATATATACTATCAATGTATCAGTAGTCTCACAAGATGAATCATTTGGATATCGATATTTGAATGGGGTTTATTTGATTTTACCAACCTATATTAGTAAATTGTCTTATAAAATATCTCAAACGTAGAGGTATCATGATTTCGAAGACCATGATATCCAACAGTTAAGAATTTCATTCATTCATAATTGAGTTTTTATTATTTTCCATGATATTTTATCACTGATAATATCTTAGTATGCATTTTATTTCTAGTTTTATTGATTAAATGGAATGGGTATTCGGTTATTTACATTTCTATATTGTTTAACCCTTATTTATTCATCACAATAAAGTTATTAATTAGAATATTTGTTCAATTATTTTCTTTTACAACTTGGTTATGATTATTGATTTAAGATAGCTTCTAGTAAACTTAACTCTCTCTGAATATTTTAAATCACCCCTATTTTATTTTATTTTCTATGAATCCAATAAGTACACTAAGAATGATATGTAAGAATATTCTAGAGGGAATAATTATATTACCAAATAAAATTATGATATAATTTTTTATTTCTAATATAATATGGGATTCATATATATATATATATATCTACTTTACTAATACTATTAATCTAATCTGTTCTTCTGGATGTGATTCATTATATCACATGCTAATATAATAAGGTAGACACCGACATTGGGAAACTAGACTTGGGGTTATTATAATAGGTATCAAAGGATGTTTCGTAGAATCCTTAGGAACTAGATTTCAGAAAACGTAGATTAAGGAAGATAACCAAATGATATACTTACGGGATGTGTATAAAATAACATACTAATGTTTTGGTAAGATAGGGATAATGGGATTTTCCCGAAAATACATCCATATCTGGACACTACAAGTGGATGTGGTTCTAGAGGAGATATAACTTGGGTAAATAAATCTAAAAAAGGAACATAAGGCATGACATGAGAATTACCAAAAACACAATAATGGTCTTTACGGCACAATTGGTTTGACAATACCTGGTGAAATGATTTGGATAATTCACATTTTTATTAATAGCCATTATGATGGATTTTAATAGATCATTAAGATAAATAAACTAGGTTAAAACTAAGGTTTATTATATTAAAAAATGTGTCATTAAATATAAATACAATAAATGATTCTTTATGGGTATGTAGTTTCCCACTAGGATCATTGTTTCTCACACTATGATTTTTTGTTTTAGTCAATAGATGGTACCAAAATTAATCATGTTAATATTCAATTTGAAGGAAAATGTAGTGACTATGGACAACCAAATTAGTTGATGAATTGAGTGATATATATCATGATTATGCAAATCATTTATCTCGAAATATTATTAACAACATACACCTTAACCACTCTAGAACTCACCAATGAAGATAATGATGAACTTCAGTAAGAGAATGAGTAATGGATACCATGGAGGAAAGAAGGATATATTTTTATCATGTCAGTAATGTGGAAAAGACCCCAAGGAATGTGTCTCAAAGGAATGGTAAATGTTTTGTGTGTGGAAAATAAGGGCATAATGCAGTTAGTTTTCTAGAATAAAATACGAGTATGATAAAAGGATATAAATTTCATCATAAGGATCCATGTTTAGTTCGTTATCTTAAATGTGGGGAATTTGAACATTATCTAAGTCAATTATCTCTTCTAAAGGTTAACCCTTAGATTAAGGAAGGACTTATGTTGAAATAAAATTAATGAAGTATTTCCGTATTGGGATTAAATAACTAAATGGTTGATGTATTTTTAGCAATGTTATTTTGGTTATAAAAATCATGAAACATCTAGGTACTATCTTAAATTTTTGAATAATTTATCTTATCCCTAACTTAAGAGTTATAAATACCATCATCTGTCTATGATTTGGTGATTGATAATAATTTAAACATTTTAATCACCCATTTTTCGATTTTAAATAATGGGAGTCTATCAATATTAAGTATATTTATTAATAAATTTATGGAAATTTAACCCATTTGTTTAGTATATGTTTTAGTAAAAATGATATTTGAGGATGAATTCTCTAAAATTTAGTGGGAATATGTTTAAAGGTATTGGTAACCTTTAGGCTTTATCTTATCATTAATGATGGTGTAATTATAGGTTACTATACTTTATTAATGTCATAAGAATTATATTAATATAGTTTCAGAAAAAGGAAAACATGCATGTTGGGGGACAACCTATCGCATTCGACAAAACAATGAAGCTTAATCCCATAACCAAAGGTATAAAATGGTGGGACACCTATCACTAGCCTACATGATATTCTAGTTAATTTATCATTTGTCACTAAAACAATTGGAAGGTTACATATTAATTTTTAACCAATGGTGTTACTATTTAAGTTTATATATTAATGTATTATATTGGATAACTTGTTCTTACTGTAATATTTTCAGAAAATATTTAGATATAAATGTATGTACTTCTCATTATTTTATATATTTTATGATCTATTAAATGTTAGTTTTATTTCTTTGGGTATAAAAAATTTCTTTTTTTGGATATTAATTTTTTGGACTAACATATAAAGTTGAAATCTATCAAAGAATAAACAAATGATGAAATTGTGCTTATGAAATTGAAAGATATCATGTAAGAATATTACCTTATATTTTTAGATATTAAATTAATTCTTCAACATTAGGAACAATGATATTGAAACAAAAATGTTATCATATTTCCTTCATATATGATGGATAAATTTTATTTTGACTCATCACATATTTATTATTTTATTATTGTTGAATTTATCTAGATCATTATCATTATTGTTTTATAAACCTCTATCACCCTCTATCATTATTTGGGAATTATGATTTTTATCTATGTTTACATCTTCACCTCACACCTATTTTATGCTACATGGGAACCATGTTATTTTCTAGTATAGATGAAATTTATGCCTTATAATCCCTATTTTAAGTGGAATTTTTTAAACCCTTTTAATGATGTGGTTTTTTCAAATTTTAATTTTCAAATAGATATCCATTGACTTCAAAATGCTCGTTAATATTATGAGGATGCAATTTATTGATGGTGGGGATAATGTAACACACAAAGAATTTTAAAAGAATAAAATTGGTTTTTCTATTTCATATAAAATGTAACATCATGATTCGATGAGAATGTAACAACCAGAGTATTTATGATATATTTATTTTTAAATAAATTTGATATCTCTAACATCTTATAGAGCACACAACACTGACTCTAAATGAACTATAATATTGTATACCATCATAACAGAGCCTGTAAATTGGTGGGCTCGAATAGTACCAACTAAATTATTTAATGTATATTTTTTCACATGTTTATAAAAATAATATATTTTTTATATTTATTATAAATAAAATAAGAATCATTTGAATGAAAAATAATTTTTTCAAACTGTATTTTTCTAAAATACAGGTCCATTGATCTTTGTACACATATTTTAAAATTAATTTTTACAACTTTTATATAATTTAATTTAAGAATATATTTTTTATTGGAAATATACATTTAAAAATTGAATTTTTTATTATTTTTTGGGTTTTTTAGAAGAATATTAATCTTTTTTGAATAATGAACAATACTGATTTTTAATAAAAACTGAATTTTCATTTTTATAATATTTATTGTTAAATAATATTTTAAATTGGTTTCAAATTAAACTAAGATAAATTATATTAAAATTTTATTTGATTTAGTACATTTTAATCAATATCATATTGAATTCTGATATGAAATATTTTTAATCATTACAATGTTTTCTTTGGAAAAATTGTTTTTTATGTGTTTGTGGGTTGAATTTTAAATTGAATTATTAAAATTTTAAGAATTGAATATTAAAAAATGGATTCCTTATTTGATATAATAATAAATTATATTATATAATAAGTTAAATATAATTTTTTATCATAATTTATAGTGAAAATAACAGAAATTAATTTCAATGATTAATGCAAAAAATGAGTTTACCAGGTGTAAATTAAAAAGATAAGGGTTGAAATGACATGAAATTTTTCCAAAACCAATTTTAATGAAATATTTATACCTTATAAACAATAATTATATATAATTATTGTATTATATTATATTTTGATGAGTTAAATGTGGGTATAACATGGTCGTTTTAAAACATTCATGGTTCTCCTCTCTGTCGCTCATAGAAGGTCACCCACTATCCCCCTATTCACACATTAAAAATAATTTCATTTAAAAAAACCTACCAAAATATATTTCTTAACTAATTAAAGACATCCTTTATTCCTTATTATTGTTATTAATACCTTATAATATTGCTTTGTCTACAAACCTAAAGAGGCTCTTCGAAGAATAGGTAATATTCTTAAATGTGCGTTTTTTTTATTTCTTATTCTGCCTCCATAAAATCATATAAAACTATTATAGTATAATAAAATTATTATAAATTATATAATAATAGGTTATTATGATTAATTAATAATCCATTTCCATCTCCACTTCTATCAAATGGGTAGTAAAACTATCGATCGTGTGTACGAAGGTCTACCACCTTGCAAATTGATGGAATTTGTTTTCCATCGCCACCTTTAAATAAATGATATAATGATTAATTTAATATATTAACATGATATTTATGAAATTATTATACTTTTAAACTATAATATCACGTATACTTTATTACATTTCATTCCTTGGGGGATATGATAATGTCACTTGGGTGTACGGTATACTACAGCCTCGTGAACCGATGTGACTCATTTTTTACTTACAGTTTTCATGGAAGGAATTAAGGTTTATGTTTATATATATATATATATATCTATGTGTGTGTGTGATATTTATGACCAAAAAATACTTATTAAAATATATGTTTATATCAACTTCTTACAATCAAACCCATTCAAAATTTAAAAAGTCACTCGTGCGTGCTTGCGGACTACCGCCTCTATTTTTTTAAAGATGGGGGCAAGTCCCTTTTTATTAAATCATATAAATTAAATGGAATAACAATGATAGAAATGACAGATCAAACAGAAGATCAATACTTCCCTCACGAAGTCCCAATATTTTTTCTGGAAATCTTGGTGATCCTTTTTTCTTCATCCCACAAGGCCCTGCAAATCCATTAAGTTGCCACGACTATGTCCCCGGCCTCTATAGTGAGGTGACTCTAAATATCGTTCTTGTTGGAGAAGAGTTTCAATGTTTGTGTCAGAGTCTGATAAATCTAAAAGAGCTTCATTCTTTTCCACTATTTTATCCCTTCAACATTCCCTCTCATGATTTCTAGCATGTAGTTCGAACTTCCATGTGGTAGCTTACTGCCAAGAGTCAACCAATTCATCATTGATTATAACATGGTGTTGATATTTTACATAAGTAGTGCACTGTTATTCCTACTGCTTAATAGGTTGCTTCATTGTGGAGTTCTTTTTCCCTTGTGCACCTTTGTATGTTGGTTTGGGGTGTCTTTAATACCCATTTCTTCTAGTGTATGTATAACCATATTAACTTGTTACAGGGCATATCCTAACAATGAAGGGGTTTTTCCACTTGCATCATCATTCACACGTGGTGTGGGTTCAATAGTAAGGTGCTCTATATGGGAGAAAAAAATATCCATCATTAATAAATATGGATTTGATTAATATAAATTATATTTATAACATAATAATTATATAATAGTGAATTATCATTTATTTTCCTTTCTTTCTATCATTACAGAAAAAATGGAAACAACGTTCATTGGAATATAAAACTTACAATCTCTATAAACAGTGTGATCCAGTTTTTATCTCTAACTTTTATAAATAAATATAATTACATATATAATGAATATGATTGATATTTAAATCATGGTTAAAATATTGGTGATTATTTAAAAATATTAAAATTGAAAGGGCTGAAATTATGTAACCCAAACATGTATGAAAAACAAAGTAATTACCACCCAAAAAATTGATTCTTATAAAAAAACATCAATTAACGAGTGATAACCGACTACAGATAAATCATATATGGTATACAATATATTATTATGGTTCTATAATATATTTTCAAAAAACCTATTATAATTATACATAAGTTTTGAACATGTATAACAAAAATCATTCTTTATTTAATGGTTTCTTATCTCACTTTTAGTTACGTGAGACATATTAAATATTCCCTAATTATTCCATATTGTGGTGTACATACATCCCATTTTAATATGTTATAAAATGAGTTTATTTATCTTAATGGGGTTTCATGTTTCAATTGATTTTATTAATTTTATGTGGAATATTATTAAAATTTTATCAAATGGGTACAAGATCTTTGTTTCAATCACATATTAATCGTGATTGTTTATACATCAATTTAATTTGATGGAAATTATTTGATAATTTTATAATAAAAAATATTTTATTTTATTCTTATCCAGTTATTAATGAATTTCTCATGTAATAGTACCATATTCCTCTCATTGAAACATAAAATTATTGATATAATATTTTAAACAAAATTTAGCATCATTTATTTCTTTAGTAAACAATACTTTTTCTTCCAAAAACATGTTTTCCAAAAATGTTTTTATCATTCTCTAAATGATTTATTAATTCCATTTTTACACATATTTTACTTTAAACAAATTTTTTCAAATTTGTATTCTTGTTGTTTTACAAACAAGGCCCATTTGGATTTTACTGAAAATGTGTAAGGAATCATTATTTTATCATGTTTAGCCTATATGAAAATTATTTCCATCATGACAACTCATTTTTTAAATAATTTTTTATAACTTTCAAATTCTATTTTCAAATAAAATTATTTTAAAAATATTTGTGAAATTTTAGTTTTAAAATATATATTTTCTGCATGAAAATTTCACTTTCCATGAAGTTGATTTAATGAAATTTTTATGGTATTTATATTCATCACTAATATCAAACATTTTTTATAATTTTGATCCATAAGGGATATGTTGTGTTTATATCATCCTTATTGTTTATCTATATTATTTATGATCATATTTTAGAAAGGATACAATTGACATTTTCTTTTTTTGATAATTTTTGTACGCATTAACATTCCATTAAAATATTCACATTCATGTCATGATTGGAAATTATATTCAATATAAATATAAATTTTATTTATCATTGATAAATTTATTACTTGAACTGTATATAAATTCTGAATGTGGTATTTTACATTGAAATGTATATGAATGAATGGGGAAATTATTGTGAATATGTATTACTTACATGATACATACATTTTTTTTACAATTAATATTGTACATGAATTAAATCAATTATTTGATGTATTAGTAATAATTTGGATATAGAGTTATGGGTGGGGAATGATTATAGATATCCCCTCGATGCATTGATATTACCATGAGAGAAATCTATTGTTTATCCTTATTTAACTAGGATTTGGGGTTTACCTACTCATATTATTAATCATCCCTACGAAATGTCTAGATAGTTGAGGTATCATGATTCATAAGACCATAATGTCCAATAATTAATCATTTACTTCATTAAATATTTCGATATTATTATTATCCATGGGATTTTATCATTTATATTATATCTTGATTAATTTCATTCGTAGAATGTTTATTAAATGTAATGTGTATTCTGTTATTTACATTTCCATATTGATTTATAATATTTAATTTATTTACATTGAAGGTGTGTTCATTTATTTACCTTTCTATTTTGGTTATTCTTATTGATTCAAGACAGCTTCCACTATAATTAACCGTACTGATCATTTAAGATTACGCTTCATTTGTTTCCTTTTCCTGGAATCCTGAATGTGTACTAAAAATAAAATTCAGGTATATTCTTTGAGGAAAAATGATATCATAGAAAACAATGTACTTATATAGAGATAGATAGAGAGATCATTAATAGTTAATGAATGATGAAAAAAGATGAAAAAATAAATAAATAAAAATAAGATTTTAATTTTCATATCAAAAAAAATTATTGGGAGACTAATCCATTACTATTTGGGGATCTCCTCAAATAGATGATAAAAATAAAAATAATTAAATAAATATAATTATAAATATAATAATAATAATAATAATTTTATTTCACTTTGAATTTTGATTAAAAAAGAGGACACCCTCCTCGAGTATCTCACCCAACAAATCTCTACTAAGAGTCATCAGGACATATTTATTTTTTGATATTATATAGAGGAAAAGTACATAAAATAAATCAAGTATATAGGGTTATAATTCAAGACTAAGAACTGTAATATGATTCAGTTTTAATTTATGTAAGGTTTCATCTTTTGAAATAATCAAAGTTATTTTTTCTTAAAAAATATAATTTTATTTGAAATTGGTTTCAAAAAATTCACTATTTTTAATACCCACATCATATGTTGAAAAAGATTTAGACTTTTATATCAATGTTTTTTTTCAAAAGAAAAATACTTTATACACGGAAAATGTTTTAATTATTCATTTAATTTTTTTAAACCCTCTTATGTTTCTTAAATATATTCTACTCATTAATTTTGTTTCAATACCCCTTTTATAAAGAGAAATAATATTTGAATTTATCAATTCATGTGGAAAAATACAATAGAAATAAAACACTCTCTTAAAATCTTATTTTATTAATGTGTTCTAGTTTTAATCGTTAGTTTTAAATGATAACATTATGTGTAATGGAGAATTATTTTTATAAAAATTTCTATTTCAAAAATTTCTTTTTAATAAGGGTTTAAATATTTAAAATTTATTGCATTCTGTTTTTTGTCATAATTTTATGGGAGAATAATTTAAAAAATTATTTTAGTAGTTAAAATTTTTTATTCATTTCATAACCATTTTAATTTAATATCATGGAAGTTTCTCAAGTTTAAATTATTGTATGGTTATACATTAATCATTTTAATTCGTCGTCCATGTATGCTATATATTATCTCATTCTACTCTTTTCTTTTATTTAGTTTATTCTTAAGAAAATATGTACATATATGTATATACACTTGTATGTATGAATGTATATATATATATATATTCATCCATTTTTACAATGGATTAAAAACATATGATTAAAAATTCTATGTGAAAATGATAAGATCTAAAACATTTTTGGAATCTTTGGCCCTACATTTTTGTAAACATGATGAGGAATGAGGATTGAAAGTGAACCTTAATGGATATTTTCCACCAAGAGGAGTAGGTACTATATAGCCTTAAATGTTCTAAATTTCATCAAGGTTTTTTTAAGATTAAAATTTGTGTTTTTTTAATAAATAGAATTATTTTTAGGAAAATATTTTTAATATTCATGTGTGTTTATTTGAAATTGATTCCATAATTTTTATATAAAGGCATGGTTTATTAGAAAAGCGGTTATTTAGATTTTTTAAATTTAATTAAAAAAATTTATTTGTATTATTTCATTTTTGGACACTCATTCTGAATTTTTTAAGGGAAAAATAAGTTATTTTCATCTAATGTTTTTTGTAAATTTTTTTTATTTTTATGAATATTTTTTTTCAAATACATATTATTTTTTATTTTCAGAAATAATGTTAAAATAGTTTTTAAAATCCCTTTTTAATCTGTGTTCTCACCCCCATGTTTTAAAATAATTTTCATAGGGAATCTAGTAGAGTAAGTGTTTTTCAAGAGATGGGCATCATCTATGTAGATTAAAAAGAGCGGATCCAGTGTTTCGTTATGAGAGATTTGTTTCCTGAAAATATATATCTTTGAGTAAGATTGAATTGTATAGTATTATCATTATACACTAATACAATAATGATTAATGATCCTCATACTGTATATTTTTCAAATGATATAGAATATTTTAATTAGAAAAACAGTATATTCAATGTTTTTAGCACCAAATCTACATGCACGGGTTGTGGGATTATCAGTTTATATCAAATAAAATTATTAGAAAACATTAAATTATTGTATGTTGTGGATAAACTGTGAATTAAAAATTTCTAATAATATTTTTGTTAATAATATATTATGTGACTCTTCAGATTAGATACCTTGAAATCTAAAGGAACCACCAATGGGATTTCAAGGGTTTCACTATTTTTATTTTTAGATTCAGTTGAGCACTCTTTTAGAAAAATAATTAATGGATTAATTAGATAAGTTTTTGATAATAATTATCTTTGAGTAGACATATGTAGAGAAACATATATATAAATTTGTTTGAGTTCTTCACCTAATTATTAAGTAAACTAATTTTTTATAATTTTAAATTATGAAGACACAATTTATTGAATAATGAAACAATGTGACTACCAATGTTTTCTAATATAATATTTATTAATATACTATTCTTAAAATAATATAATTAGACTTAAAATTTCATGTTATAAGGTGGTATTTAAAATTTATTTGTTATTAATCACTATAATTTATTTCCAAATATAAATGTGTGTGTGTTTGTTTGTGTTTTTAATATAATTTGAGAAATAAATGAATTTTATTATGGAATATATAATCAGGTTTATGAAATTAAAATTTTATTATTTAGTATATAAAAGTAATATACATAGTGTGATATAAGAAAATACTTATTTTAGATAAGATATATGGTAAAACCCCATGATTAGAAAGGAGTAAAATAATATTTGGTAGTGTATAAGACATGAAACATCAATCATAAGGAAAATTTAACACCCTGAGACTTTATGAAATAATTATTTTTTAATAAATTCAATCTCTTTGATATCATTTAATTCTTGTAACACTGGGATTGAATAGAACACAATACTCAATTAAAATATTATTTTTTAAACATGACCATTATAACTTATCCATTAATTTGGAGAGTATTATTAGTAATAATTAAATTATGAAAATTATTTTTTACACATTTATAAAAGAAATTCAATGTATTAGAAATATAATAATAATCATTTGATGGAATAAAATGTTCTCTTAAAAAATATTTTTTTAAAAGTAGTTTAATTGCACTTTATACACATATTATAAATGTTTTTGTAAAAATTTTAAAATATTTATTTTTTAAATATACACTTATGTTTTAAAATTGACATGTCCAAATTATCTTAGGGCGACGTTTTGAGAATTTTCTGAAGAGAATAAATTTTTGATGATTTTTTAAAAAAAACATATTTTTATTAAAATCATCCTTTTTGATAAAATTATTTACAAAGATTTATTTTATTTTAATTTTTTTAAAGTAAATTTCATTCAATTATATAATAATTAAACTAATATATGTCATTTTAGTCTATTTTAAATTGAAATTTGATATTAAAAAATTCTTTTTTATGGGAATTTTCCCTTTTGAAAAATGCTCTTTCGTCGCACCTACTGTTTAATTTAAAATTGAATTCTCCCACTTATGTGAATTTAATTTAAGAAAAATGAGTAAACATTTGGAATAATAAAAAGATATTTTTTTTAATAATGAAAATATAAATTTGGACTGTAATGAATAGTGAAAATAATAAAAATCAATTACAGCAGTTAAGGTAAAATGGGTTTACTAGGGGTTAAACATATAGGATAAGTGTTATAAGTGACCTCAAACATGTCCAACACCCATTTAATGGCCATACAATGACATTATAATCTATTAGATTCAATAATGACCCATTTTTAGGATTTTGAAATGATTAAAACATGGGTATCACATTAACTTTCCCAAAACTCTATGTGAGTTTTCTCCACTAAATATTAAATGACACACCATTCCTACCCTATACAAACATAAAAACCCATTTTTTAGAACAAAAATTCAGAAAAACCTTCCTTACGTATCTCAAAACATCCAAGAGGAATTATTTTGACATTAAATCCATCAAATGAATGCTTTTGTAATAAACCTAAACATGCTCTCGGAAGAACATGTAAAATTCTTAAACATGAATATTGGTTTTATTTCTTATTTCACATACCTAAAAACATATTAAACTACGATAATATAATAACATAATTATCTAATATATACTAAGATGTTATTATTTCAATTTATTGACCCATACCAACCTATTCTTCCATCAAATGGGAAAAGAAACCATTGATTTTGTGTATTTTGGACTACCGCCTCGCGAACCGATACATTTTCCAACATCGACTTTTAAAGATAGAGATAATGATGGGTTTAATATATTTATATTATATTTATTAAATTATTATAATTATCAGTTATTATATCACATATAACTTCTTATCTTCCATTATGTGGGGGATGCGATAGCATCACTCGTGTGTGTGGTGAACTACCGCCTAACAAAGCAACGCGATTCATTTATTGCTAATTCTTTTCATGAAATGTATTAATAGTAAATTTAATGAAGATATATTATATTTATAATATAAAAATAATTATATAAATAAAATATCACATACGAATTCTTCCCTTCCATTCTGTTAGAAAAAAATAATGTCACTCATCTAGACATGTGGACTACTACCATCATGTAGTGATGTGAAATACTTTTCATTTTATTTTTAAATGGATTGTAATAATGATTTATTATAGTAATATATATTACATAAATTACATAATAATTATTATACAATGATTTGTTAATTTTTGTTTTTCTTTTTTCCATCTTTCGATAAAAATGGAAACAATGTTCCTATGTACGTACGACCTACCCTCTCTATGAATAATGTAATCCATTTTCATCTTATACATCTAATAGATTTAACTAAATAAGTATTTAATGAATATATATAAGATATTTATATCATGTATTAAATTCTATATATTTCTTAAACATGATAAACATAAAAGGGCCAAAATTTCTAAACTAAAACACACATGAAAAAAGAAGTAATTATCAAACAAAATAGTGATTTTAACAAAGAATTTTCTAAAAATAGGTGAAAAAATACATTATATATTGTTTAATATATTTTATTACATTTTTTAAATATATTTATATTAGGCCTACTTATATTATATATGAGGTTTGGTCAAATCTGAAGGAAGTAGAACCTAATGTATGTGTTTCTCGTCTCACTTTTACCTCCATGGGACAAATAACATATTAACCACTTATTTATTTTTTAAATGTTTATACTGACCCTTTTATATTTTATATCATTACTATTTTTATCTCCATGTTATTTAATGTTCTATTTTATATTATTTATTTTATAGGGCTTCTGATTCAGAATTTACCAAAGTGGTTAGGGTTTATTTCAAAATATCAACATTATTTATGATTATTTTTTCCTCAAACTCTCATGGGAGAATTTTTTGATATTTATATCTTATACTCAATATGTTTTATTCTCTTATTTTTATTGATGACCATTTTCTAGTAATAATACCACTTTTCATAACTTTTTTACTTAAAATGTTTTAGAATTTTCTTAATAAAAATCGACATTATTTATCTCATCGATTGAAAATACTTTTACATAAAAATCTATATTTTCTAAAACCATTTTCAAAAATGTTTATAAACATTCACAATTTATTATTGAAGTAATTTATATTAATTTTTTTCCCTTTTTATATATATTTTTGAAAGTAATGTTTATAATTTTTTTCAAAACAAGGCATGTTCGGATTTTATAATGAATGTTAAATGAATCACTATTTTAACTTTTATAGAAAGAACTGAATTTCATGTTGTCATGTACTATAAATTTATTAAATATTATTTTATAAGTTGTAAATTGTTATTATTAAATATATTTATTTTCAAAATTATTTAGGATTTTTTAAACGTTTATTTTCTAAGAGAAAATGTTATTTTTCTCAAGAATTGTTTTAATGACATTTTTGTAGTATTTATATTAATCAATGAAATCAACCATTTGTTTTAATTATGATACACTGTGGATATTATATATTAAAATCATCTTAAAAATTATTGGGATTTTTTACGATCACTTTTACATAGGTTGTATAATTTTATTATGATTCACATATTTTTTTAGAACATTTATGATTATATTTATTTGATTGGGGTATGTGTTAAAATTTCATATACTAGTTTTTAAATATTAATTTTTATATTTACTATGTTTAACCCCAATTATATGATTAAAAAATTTGAATTGGTATGTGATATATGGGGATCAACTATAGATATCCCCTTGATGCATTAACATGATTCATGAGAAAAATTAATTAGCCAAATTAGACAGGTTTCTACCCACATTTTTAAATTTTTTTGAAATGTTTTGATAATATATATCATATATTTTTAATTATTAATTACTTTATTATGATACCATTTATTAATGTTTATGTGATTATTTAATTGGATAGAATAATTATAGAAAATTTTCAATCTTGTACAGTTATTTATTTAAATTTATTTTATCATCTTTTATTTAGGCCAAATTATTCTCAGTTAATTGATAAAATGAAATATGTATATATTATTTACCTTTACATATATATAGTGACTATTTATTTATGATAGATCTCATTTTATTATTTCCCTTAACGAGACACAGAGATCACCCCTTTATTATGATTTATTTTCCATAGTATACCAAGATGTGTTTTGTGATTGATATATTGGGATATGCTATGTGGAATGATGAAATTATCAAATAAATCACTTTTTGTATTTTACTTTTTCAATTGTAATGGTACTTTCATGTATGTATCTAGTTACTAAGGATAATAAAATATATGTTCCTTCAACATGTGATTCGATGTATATTATACCAATGTATTAAAGTAACCACCTAATCTGGGAAATTGGGGTTGAAGTAATTATATTTGGTACAAGAGGAAGTATAAAAGACAACATGGGAACAAAATTTAGGAAAATATAGATTATATAAAAGTTTCGTAATAAAAACATTGAGGATAATCTTAGAAGGACATCCTAATGTTTTAGCAAGAAATATATTATATGTTTTTTAGTGATAAATATCTATTTGGAAATTATAAGTTTATGTGGTTCTAGAACAGATGTACCCAGGGGTAAAAACTTTTAAAAATACACATCAATCTTGACACAGGCATTAGCTATTACATGAAAACAGGTCATACTATGAATATAGTTTGATACTCTCATGGTATATACTTGGGTTAATTCATATTTTCATTATAAACCATCATAATGTATTTTAATAGATTAGAAAAATGAATAAAATAGTTTAAAACTAATTTTTTATAGATTGAATATAAAGTTTCATGATTTTTATATCTTATAATCCATTCTTCATGACTATGTGATTTTACACATTGACTAGTATTTTTTAAACTATGTATTTTTGTTTTAGCCAATGGATGGAGCCGAAAAAAATGCGTTTCTGTTGAATGATATAGAAAATGGGTTGCTGAGAAACCAAATTTGATGATGTGTAGTTTCTTGGATATTTTGACTATCCCTAACCAGTTATCATGATATATGATAAAAAAATTAACCTTAATGAACACTCAACCTCACCAAAGAAGAGTTTATAAAGTCCATAACTATTTGAATAGTTGATACAATGGATGAATGAAGGTTATTTTTAATTCAATTTATATATGTGGAAATAAAATCATATTAGATTATCTCAAATGAATATAAAAATATTTTATGTGTGGAAAATAAGGACACAAAGAAAGTCATTTCTTTAGGAAATATATAAATTTCAGTTAATGTAAAGGATGGGAATAATGGTCTCAATAAGATATTATCGAAAATAGAATATTATAAATGTTGAAATTATGGTCGTTATACAAATAAACATCCTCGATGGAATGCTCTTGGGGAGAATCAGCAAAGCTATACAAGTAATGGTTATATTTCTTATGATGAAAAGACTACAAATAATATATGAAAAGAAGTATTTTGGAATAATATGATGAACCCAAGTTAATGGTTTGAGAATTTATTAGAATTATTATTGCTCTTGTGTTTGGATTTATGAAATGTGTTATCTTCTTATTTTATCAATGAAATTATGGATATTAAAATTATAAAAGTTAAAATTAATTTACCATGCTAATTTTTCATTTAGGATTTGAGAGAATATGGTGAATTTTACATATGACTATGAAAAGATAATAAATGGAATATTGTTTTTTAACACATTATTGATGGAAGATAACACTAAACATGTCATCAATATTGATACTATAAGAATAAATTTATTTTAATGGGATGGTTTTGGGGACCGTAAAATTGGTAAGTGATATGATGGTTTATGTAATATTTTCTAGAGTTTATTGCATGTTTTGATTTATGGGAAATATTTGAAAACATGAGATTTTATTTTTGGAATCATGAATGAATAAATTATGTCTTTATGGTGATCAAGGTATTCACATGTTTTTAATGTGACATTAAAATTCACTTCATATTCTCTGGGGAATATAATACTGATTTAGTGGTCTTCTTTCTAAATTTTATTAGATATATTTTGGTTGATCATTAAGGTTACTATTTATTGAATAGATTATATCAAACTATTGGTGTTATTACATATATTTTTCTAACCATTTTGGTTTTATTAAAAATAGGAGGAATAAAGTTTTACTCTTTTATGGATATTATGATTCGTTAAAAGTTAGAATTAGTTCTTCAAAAGTAAAAAATTAATTTTTTGATATTCATTTCATGATATAAGAGATTAAGTTGAAATTGATCTATGAAAAAAAAATGAATTAAATTATTATTTTTATGTATAATTATTTCATGTAAGTATATTTCTGCATAATCTTATGCAATTAAATAATTCCACAACTCTAGGAAAGGTATCTTGAAACAAGAATGTTATCCAAATACATTCAATTCGGATGAACCATAGGCATTTTCACCCTTTACATATTTATGTATTTTTTAACTTCTACTGAATACCAAATTTATTATGATTAATGATCCTTATTGATCTCTATAATCATTTATGCTTTTCTAATATGCCCACATGTACAATTCCCTCCAATGTAGCCCTACTTAAAAACATAGTTATGTGATTATTATAGATAAATTTCATACTTCTCATTCCCTCTTATCAAGATGATATTTTATTAAACCTTCTAATGATGTGTTATTTTAAGAATGATATTTTTAAATTTCTAATTTTTGATTACCAGGATCAAGACTAAATTATTCGGAGGAACTTAATTTAAGAGGTTATTTTTTAACACCCTTTGATTTTAAGAGATGAAAATAAAATTTGATAGCATATATTAAATGAAAAAATAAATATTTTAAGATAATTTAACACCCTGAGCCTTTATAATATATTTCTTTTTAAATTAATCCAATCACATTGATATATTGCGATGTACACAACAATAAGTTTGAACAGAACATGATACTCTGTTAAGATATTATTTTTTAAACATTACCAATATAACCTAGCCATTAAATCGGTAGGTATGGATAGAAGTTACTAAATTATGATAATTATATGGTTTATAAATGTATAAAGTAAATTTAATGTATATAATGTTTTTATAAATTAAATAAGAATCATTTTAATAAAACTTCATGTTTTCTGAAAACGTTATTTTTCTAGAATATGATATAGTCACGCTTTGAGCACATAATTTAAAATTTTCAGAAATTTTAGAAAATGTATCTAAAACAATAAATTTTATTTTTAAAATATAAATGCAATTATTATCTTTGTATTAATTATTTTGATAATTTTCTAAAAAGATAATTTTTTTTTGTTAAATAATGAAATATATTGGTTTTTATTAAAATCATCATTTTCATTTAAATAATTTACAAATATAATTTTTTATTTTAAATTAGGTATATATTATAATTTGATAAATTATATTACAATTTATCTAATATATTTCATTGGAATTATGTTCATAATTAATTTGTATATTTTAACATTCTATATTTATGAGAATTTTTTATTTCAAAAACAACATGTTCATCGCATCTATTGTGTGATTTTAAATTTAATTATGAAACTTATGTGAATTGAATTTATAAAAATTGATTCCATATTTTGATTCATAATAATTTATATAATTATACAAGGATAGCTTACTTTTTTACCATAATGAATAGTGTAAATAGTAAAAATTAATTTTTTGCAGTTAATATAATAATGGGTTTTCTAGGGATTAAACAAAAAAGATAAGGGTTAAAAATGAACTAAATAATTTACTAAAACCATTGGTTGGAAATAATTTTACCTTAACACTACTATGTATTATTAAATACTCTTTTAGGCATTTTATAATAAGAGGAATGTGGGTATCACTTTATCTTTTAAAAAATTCATTATGTATCCTCTCCATAACTTATAAAAGGTCACCCCCACTATTCTAATATTCACACTTCCAAAACACTTTGGTTTTTAAAATACCTGACAAAAAATATTAATTAAATTTTCAAACAAATACTAGAGGAATTATATTTATTATTAATCCATTATAATAATGTTTTTTTAATATTCTTAATGAAGCTCTTGGAAGAATAGGTAAACTTCTTAAAGGTGCATATTTATTAAAATTTATATTCATACTGAATAAAACCTACTTAAACTAAGATAATATAATAACAAAAATACATAATACATAATTATATGTTATTATTGTAATTTCATAACTCATATCCATCTTCAGTTCTATAAAATGGGGAATGAAATTTTCGATCATGTGTACGATGGACTGCTTCCTCACGAACTGAATTCTTTTTCCATCACCACCTTTAAAGGGTGGATATAAAATTATATTTATATGTTTATATTATATTAATGAAATTATTATAATTCTGTAATTATTGTATCTCATATAAATTCTTATTTTCCATTTAGCATTGGATAGAATAATGTTGTTTGTGTGTACGGAGGACTACTGCCTCACGAAGCAATGTGATTTATTCTTCTCTTACAATTTCCTTGAATAGTTTTAAATTTAATGTTAATTAATATTTATTAAATTGAATATATATCCATTCTTTTATAAATATAATATCTCATCTTACTTTATAACATCCAATCAGTTGGAAAACAATAATTTTTCTCGTGTGTTCATGTGAGTTACCGCCTCAACGCAGCGATGTAAAATGTTTTAATTTCATTTCTATATAGATTTTAATAAGGATTTATTATTTTAATATACATGATATATATGAAATAATAATGATTATATAATAATTAATAAATATTTATTTTTATAACATTCTATCTTTCATGAAAATTGGAAACAATGTTCATGCATATGTACGACCTGCTATCTCCATGAATTTTGTAATCCCTTATATATCTCTAAATTTAATAGACTAATATAAATAAATATATAATAAATATATATGATATTCATATCCTATATAAAATTCTAGATACTATTTAACCATTATCAAATTAAGAGGATCAAAATTACATAACTAAATCATACATGAAAAAAAGAAATTACCAACTGAAATAGTGATCGTAACAACGCATTTTTGACAAATAGGTGATAAAATATTATAATTAAATAATATATGGCATGATACATATTATTATTGTAATTTAATATATTTATAATAAACATATATTTATTATATAGGATTCCTAGACACATAAGAATGAATACAGGCCTGAGGTAACGGTTTCTCATCTCACTTTTACTTCCTCAAGACATATTCTATATTCACCACTTATTTATTTTTTGTGGTGTATATACATACTATTTTATATGTTATATAATTAATATATTTATATTCACAGTATTTTAAGTATCATTTCATGTTATTTATTTTATGAGTCTTATGATTCAAAATTTACCACAGCGGTAAGGGTTTATTTCATAATCTCAACATTATGGGGGATTATTTTTGTTTAAGACTCCCTTGGAGGAATTATTTTATATTTATAACATAAAATAAATAAAAATTTTATCATATGTTTATTAATGAAATTTTTCAAGTAATAGTTTCATTTTCATCCCTTTGGTACTTAAAATTATTGAGAGACTATTTTTTAGGAAATCTATCTTTATTTCTCTCTTCGGTCAAAATTCATTTTTCATAAAAATCCATGTTTTCCAAAATTGTTTTAAAATTTATTTTAATTATTTAGAAATGAATTATTAAAGAAAATTTTACACATTTTATCTTTTAAAACAAAATTTTTAATGTAATATTTACATCATTTTATAAATATGCATATTTGGATTTTATCGAAAATGTTAAAGGAATATTTATTTTTATGTTTAAAGTAGGAACATAATTTCCCATTTTTATAAACACTCGTTTTATTGAATATTATTTTACAAGTTTTCAAATTTTATTTTCAATGAAAATTATTTTCAAAATGTTATTGAAAATTTTAGTTCTAATATTTTATTTTAAATGTGATAATTATATTTTCATCAAGAATGTTATTATTGATATTTTTATGGTATTTGTATTCATCAATGATATCAACCCTCTATTTTAAATATGATCCACTAAGGTAATGTTGTGTTAATATCAACATTATATTTTTTTGGATGGTTAATGATCCATTTGACTATGTATGTAATGTTTTATTATCATTCACAATAATATTCTCGGTAGTTTATGATTATGTTTGTTTTATTGAGGTATATATTAACATTTCTTATGTTAGGTTTTTAGTATGGATTCTTATGTTGATTATGTTTTCACCACTTTTATATGATGAATTCATTAGACATATTATGTGATGGGTGGGACCCAAATATGGATTTACACTCTATACATCAATAGATCTCATGAGAGAACTTTTTTGTCGAAGTTATATGGGTTTCTAACCACATATTTATACTTTGATATGAATTTTCATCAAATAATGATTCAGATGTCTAAAATTTTACATTCATTCATTATTAGATCAGTCAATGATTTCTATTTGATTTTTCGATAAGTTAGAATAACAATGGATATGTTTTAAGATCATGTGATTATTTATATGGATTTATTTCATTATCATTTTTTTCTTCTATATTATACTCATTTTATTGATTAAATGGAATGTGTTTCAGTTTTTTACATTGCCTTATTGATTATGAAAATTCATTCATGATTCCATCTTCTGTACGCTTACCCTTAATTGGGATCTGATCTCATCCCTTTGTTATTTTTTATATTCTCCAGGATACCAGGTACTTTTTGTGATTCAAATATAAGGATATTTTATAGGTAATAATGGAGTTCTTAAAGAAAACATGTTTTTTATTTTATTTTCTCAATTGTAATATGAATTTCATGTATGTATCTTGTTTACCAATAATACTAAACTATTCGGTCCTTTAGGATGTGAGTCTTTATATATTTTTCTAACATAATAAAGTAACCACTGACTCTGAGCTACTATGTTTGCAGTCCTTAGATATATAAAATTTAAAAATGATATGATATATATATATATATATGAAATAAAATAATATTTTTATGTTCTTGTAAATATATATATATAAACATGTGCATATAAGTATAAGATATTAATAATATGTTATGAATATATATATTAAACTGAAAATAAACCATATGTATATATATACATATATTTATGTGTGTATACGTGTGTATTTATATATAATTGATAATAAAATTTAAGATTATGATTATAAAAAAGGTGTTATAAAATGATATCCAATATATATATATTTATATAAGTAGTGTATATATATATATATAATAAATATCTATTATAAAAAATTGAAAATGTATATGTATATATACCCACACACGCATGAACATTTACGTTAAAAAAATATAATATAATATATATATATATATATATACATATATGGCACGCAATAATATATATATATATATATAATTTATATATATGTATTAAAATATATATGTTATATATATACGATTAGGTAAAGAAAATAAAAAAATTAAAAAACAAATATAAAGGTGTGTGGCATGTAAGGAAAGTAAAAAATAAAAAATTAGAATATATATCTATATATATTCACCTCAAGTGACATAGAAGAGATAAAAAAGGAATGATATATATATATAATGTAAATATATATATATTGTCCCAAAAAATATAATAAATATATATATATATATCCTTAATAGTAATAAATAAAAAAACTAAGAAAAAATTAATAACAATGAAATTAATGAAAATAATAAGTTACATTTATTTGTGGCCATGTTTAATAGTTAGACAAACTCATCACTATTTGAGGTAATTCTAAAATAGTTGATAAAATAATAATATTATAATTATTAAAAAAATAAATTATAATTATTAACATTATTATATTTCAAATTTAATTTAGGCTATAAAGCACACCCCCACATTGGGTGATTCCCCCAACAAATCTCTTCTAAGATTCATTAGTAAATATAATCATTTTGTAGCTAAAGAGAGGTAGAATTAATGATGTAAATCATGTCCATGGGCATTGGTTTCTATAATGACAAAAAAAATAGGATTATTTTACACTTTAGGTAAGGGGGAGTTTTTTTGAAAAATCATTTATAGTTTTATTTTAAAATTGTCATTTTTTATAGAATTTATTTCAAATAATTCATTGTTTTTAAGACCCTGATTTTAAGGGAAATTGATTTTAAATATCTATTTCAATATTTTTTTCAAAACCCCTTTTTATAAGAGGAAAAATTTTATAATTTTTGTATTAATATTATTTTACGAACCATATTATGTTTTTAATATTATGTTTAATTCTTTTTTTATTTAAAAAACCGTTAATATAAAATAAAAACCATTTTAAATTTAGCATTAAATTTTTAAATTTATTTTTACTTATAGAACTCCCTCTTATGGGGTTATGATTGTAAAATATTCTAGTTTATAAAGTTGGTTTTCAAGGATCATATTATGTGTAAGGAGAACTATTTTTACAAAATTTTCTATTTCAAAAGTTTTTTTAATAAGGGGTTAATTATTTAAAAGTTAGTAAACTATGTTTTAATTCATAATTTTATGTGTTGGTGTTTTAAAAAAGAATTTTAGTATTTTAAAAATTATCATGTCCTTTGATAATAATTTTTGTTTAATTATCATGGATATTTTCGATGTTTAAATTATTATATGATCATGAATTATTCATTCTTATTTGGAACCCATGTATGTGTTAAATTATCTCAGTCTAGAGTAATATTTTCTTTGGTTTATTCATAATTAAATAGATATATATATATACATGTGTACTTATATGTATATATATTTAAATATATTTAGGCCTCCATTATTACAGTTTGTAAAAATATATAATTAAAAACCCTTATAAAAAATACAAGGCACCAAAATGGTTTATAAAAATATGGTCCTTGCATAGTCGAAACATGATAAGGAATGAGGAGTGAACCCAAAACTCAAGGGAAATTTTACACTTATATTGTTATGACTTGTACAACCCTCAATGTTCCATGTTACCTTGAGATTTTTTTTCTACACATGCGATAAATTTTTCTGAACAAACACTAGAATTATTTTTAGGAAATTATGTTATGTGTTACGATGGTTTTATTTGTAACTGATTTCGTTGGTTTTATTTCAAATATAGGTTTTTGAGAAAATTTTCTATTTTTTTCAAAATTAATTTAAAAATTTATTCTCTTTAAAATATTTTATTTTTGAAAACTCTTTTAAGATTTATAAATATCAAATGAAATTATATTCATTCATTGTTTTATCTAAAACATTTTTTTATATTTTTCTTTAGGAATTATTTTCAAATAATGATTATTTATTATTTTCAAATATAATTAATATTTTACTTTAAAACTTTTTATGGATCCACTTTCTCACCCCATGTTTTAAAATATTTCTCAAAGGACATTTATTTGGAGTGAAGTTCATCAGGAGACTGGCATCGAGTATGCATATTGTATGGAGTATATTTAATACTATAGTAGGAGTGTTTAGTTTCATATAAAATGTATATTTGAGTTAGATATTTTTGTTTAGTTATCTCTTAATTCTCAAAAATTATAGTTCCAAATGATCCTCAATATGAAAATTTTTTAAGTGGTGTTCAATATTTTATTTTAAAAAATATATATAGTGTTTTCTATACCATATCTGAGAGTACGGTTTTGTATGTATCAAGACACCCCACCATAAGGTTATTATAAAAATCCATTTCTTTGAAACTGGATTGATCTAACAAAATCAACCGACCATACCCTTTTACGAGCATTTATGTTTATAAAATTATTCCTATGAAACAGCTGATTCATCCTTTATTTTGTGGTTTAAGAAAACTATGCCATCTTTCTCAAGTGTCTTATCATTATAATTATGGGTCTGTGAAACCACCCCATTAATAATAATATACATAATTGAAAGTATTTTCTATAGTTACCAGCATCCATGGATTATTCCAATGATATTTTATGTTAATAATTTAATATAATTTTTAAAATCATTACATAAATAATTGGAAAATTCCACGTGATGTATATTTTTTGGATAAAAAAGGTTTTTATTTTTAAACTCATGTTTCATTCATAACACTTGAATTATCCAATATGATTAATCAATACTAAACCACTTACAATGATATACTTACTACACATTCTTACTCCCTATGAAAAACATTTTAACACATGGGATCAAAATAAAACACATCAATTGATCTAAAAATAAAGCAAAATCATTATTCCACTAAAATACATGAAAATCTATAAGGACTTTTAATCTTCTAACAAAATAAACTGTGAGATCAAATAATAATTTATTTACTCTTAAAATAAAATTCAAATCTGAATGTTTTTAAAAAAACTTTTTTTGCATATAAATAAAGGAAAAAAATCCTGAATGTTACTTGGGAAAAAAATAATAACACATAAAATGATTTCATATTAAATAATATTTTCCTTATTAAAATTCCTTTAATTTTCCATTAATCATAATAATTTATTCCAACCACATTAAATAAAAATACATACAATAAAACCCATGTAAATCATAGAAAATAAATTTGTACATATTAGGAATATATTTACATATAACCCTTATGATCACCCTTACAAGAACTCTTACAATGGAATAACCTACCAAATTAATTCCAAAATTTCTCCTCTAGATGATATATCATCACTTAATGAATTTGAGGGTGATATTAGACCCACATTCCATTATATATAATTTCTACAAACCATAACATGAATAAAACACATAATTTATTTCAAATTAATTATAAAACTCATAAAACATTCATTTGAAACCATAAGAATAGGCACATATAGTCATCCCATAAATATAAATGGAAATATCATTTTCTTATTAAATTGCTTAAAATGAAAAAATCATTGAACAATGGTAATTGAACTTACTTTGCACATAAATGAAACTTTGGAGATGATTTTTCATACTGAATAACATCCATGATAGTTGTAAAATACAATCATATGGTAAATATTTAAAAAAAATTATTTTTAATCCTTTATAAGGAAATTCTAATATGACCTATATGTAAAACATTTCAGTGATTCTCACTTAAACTATTAGAATAAAATTCAAATATAAAATAAAATTAATTTAATAAAACATTGAATTATAAAGAATAAACTTCATAAAAGAATATGGCCAGTGAAGATAATTTTTTTAAAGGTAATTTTAAATCTTTCAAGAAATGTTTTAAAGGAAAACAAATATCAACTATTGAATAACCGTATACATATTTAAATTTTCTAAATAATTTAATTTTATTTAATATTTACAAACTTCATGTAAGTTAAAATATATTTGAAACCCCATGATTTGTATTTTCATGAGGATTAGAGCTGTAAAGAGGGTGCATGGAACCATTTTCATTTCCAATTTACAGGTTTAATTATTGAAATTTATGTTTTTAGTGTTTTATCTACCCTTATATAACCCACTCCCCCCTTGGTCACATGTTGGTAACCTTTTTTAAGGTTTCACAAAACTGTGAAATTCCTTGACATAGGGAATGGTAAGCTGTTATTTGAAAAAAAACTATATAATGGTATATTATGTTTTAAATAGTCCAGGTATAGGTAGAATGTATTTTTATGCTCTATAAAAAGGTATACGTCATTTTTATATAGTAAAATATAGGTTAACCTTAGTTTTTTATAGTTGTGTAAAGGTAAGCTACAATTTTCATATATCAAAAATGGGTTTGTTTGGGATTCATTCAATGAATTAAGGTAATCAATTTAATTTTCTATGAGACCACCTTTTTTCATAAGGGTTGCATATTTCACTTAAAACTTCACATATCTTCCTATTTTAGAACATCTTGATCAAGGTTCCACAAAGTGGTTCCCTAATCTGGGTGGTCACATGACCTTAGGCGTGCCTCCCTTTATTCCATAGGCTACCAACTAGCAGCGATTATCTAATATTAGTTATATGGTGACTATACTCTCTTTATTTGAGTAAAACCAAAGTATAAATAAAAAAATAACCAAATAATATTTTTATAACTTGAGTGATACTAATATCACATGATGACAAAAGGTGAAAAATATAATACCAATCTATAGGTTTAAATATTCCATGCCAAATTATGTGTCAAGTGTCAATATGAAAAGGCCTAAAATAAATAAAGACACCAAAACACCCAAATGGGTCTCAAACCACATTTTATTCCCTCAAACATGGTCTATCCCAACTCAACCATATGACATAGGTAATTCACCCTTATCATGTACTACAAGAATGATATCTATTTGGATACTGATTAGAGAACCTGAGTAGGTTGGGAGTACAACTTAGTAGGCCACCACCAACGACATATAAATAAATATCTAGTCAGAATAAAGAATGAAGTTGTATAGAGATAAAAGAAATAATTTAAATAGTTTACATTTATTGCATTAATTTTTATTTAACCACATAACCCATGGGTTCCTGAAGACATCTAAACTCTCAATACTAACATTATCCCATGTCAGAGTCTAAACCATCACCAAGAGATATCATAAATCTAAATTCCATTGTTACAATTCATCATCCCAATTCGTATCTTAATTACATTGTTAATGTTCATCATCTTAATTCGTATATAAAATACATTTTTATCATTCATTATAACAATTAAAATATCATAATGTCATTGTAACCATTCATTAACTCAAATCATATCTCATAATTCCATTTTTTCCATTCATTAAATCAAATCAGATCTCATAATTCTAGTTTTACTATTCTTCAACTAAAATAATATCTCAAAATTCCATTCTTACCATTCCTTCACTTTAATCATATTTCATAATTACATTGTTACCATCCCTCAAATAAATTTATATATCATAATTCTATTTTTACCATTCTTCAAATCAATTCTGACTGAAAATTATTTTTTTATTTTAAAAGTTGGGTTATGCCATGTGATAGTTAAAATAAATAGCTTATAGAGGTGAAAACTATTTCAGATCAAGGGAATCCTTCTCAATAACAATATTTCATTCTGTTAGAAGAGAACCCAAGCTGGTGTAAATAATGAGAGCTTTTCCAGCCCTTCCCATGCATCCTAAGGCATCCACTGCAATGTTTGCTTCTCTCCAAATGTATTTTGTGATGCACCCTTGATTGGTCTCTAGTTAAAAACTTCTAAAGAGATAAATTAGATACCATGGAAGGTAAAATTTACCTTGAAGGTTTCTCACTAATACCATCAAATCCAATTCATCCTCTATTACATGAAGATTGTATCTTCTGTATAGCATGATGCTAGTGTAAATTGATCACACCACCACTCCCATGGAATTATCCAAACCATAAAAACAATTGAAGGATATGATGACCAATCCTATTGAATATCTAATCATCCCACCCCCTCTCATCTTCCCATCCACAAAGCATCCATCCACAATGAGTTTCAAACTGATGATGGGAGAAATTAATCTAACCCAATGACTATGTGACCACACAACCAAATAGGGCATGTTATGGAAATTGAAAAGTATGTGAAAATTATTCCCAACATTATTAACCTGTACAAGAATACAAAATAGAGACTTTCTCCTCATCTATAGGTAAATAAGCGAGTGATGGTTACCCAACCTTTCTTGGTTCCATTCTTCCCACAGTGTCCAATATATGGATGTGAAAACAACACTGTGAATTTTAATTTCTATTTACTTATGTTCTAAGCCCTGAAACTAGTTGATAAAAAACTCTATAATGTAGAACTCTTCATTTTTTGCACTCAAAATAATACCCATGTATTTATACATAAATTATTCCCATTCTCCTTGGAAAAAAAGATGCAACACTGATTCATTTTCTGGTCTATCATAATAAAATCTTTGAGAGGCCCTAGAAATTTCCCTCCTCTGAACATTATCATCTATTGGAATCATCTAATTTGTCACACTCCAAAAAATAAAGTTAATTAACATGGTAAATTCCCTACACCATAATTTATTATTCCACTCGTCATGTACTGACTCTACATGGAGCATCGTTATAAAATTGAGATTGTTAAACTTACCCAAACATGATTCCTTGAAGCAGCATCTATCATCTTCTTCATTCATGATAATACTCCCAAAACATACTTTTGATCCAATTTCCTAAAATCCTCCATCAACTAGGTATGGCCGGTTTCTTATTTTAAGGACATATTATGTACAATACCCCCAATAAATTATATCATATCCCCAGACAAGATGCCTTTCCATTGGTTAATATCGCATCTCCCAACTATACATTGGGTTGCATCGTAGAGATCCAACAGGTCATTGAGAATACTACTTGACAGGTTTAATAGTCTGGTTCTATAGTTCTCCAATTCCTCATAATGAATGTTATTTATGTTTCTAATAAAATATTCTCAAAAGAAAACTCCTTCAATAATATCCCATGCAAGTATTTCTTTCATACATCACATGGTTTCGGTCATGCATCATATATAAACACCACCCTCCCAAACTTGTTTCCCTATATGTTTCTATGAATCCCAGGGACATCATCCAATTTTATTTTTACCCAAAGAAAATATATCATGATATTTTCCATCCTGATAATCATCCCATTCAGTGAATTAATGATAGATACGATGTGCATCGAGATAGAAGTTAAGACACTATTGATCAGGGGGAATCTACCTCCAAATGATAAAACATTGTTTTCTAGATACAAATTTTCACTATTATTCTGTTAAGGATAATTTCAATGAATTATTTTTTCTTGTTTTACTTATAAATCAGCATCCCAAGAAAAATAATAGGAAGATTATTCAATTGAATACTGAGTATTCCATGAATATCTCTGCTTCGTCTTCTTAAACACTTATTAAAAATAAAAATGATTCTTTTACTTGAGTAGATGTTTTTTTGATATAAATTTACATAAAAATACATAGCCATAATGAAGATAAGGAGTGACTTCCTCCTACCATTAATGAAAATAAGATCATCATCAGTAAACATGAGATGAGAAATGAAAATGTTTCCTTATATTTTTAGAATACAGTAACATCCTTCTTTCCTCCATGATTCTTTGAATGTTTCTTCATAGTGAATCATGAGATAATATGAGGAGGTTAGGAGACAAAGTGGTTGAATTTTGTACTTCATTCATACTTTTATTATTCCAAATCCATGACCCATTAGAGAAATTGTGATATAAGGGGAATAATAACACCAGAACGAAATGTTGAAAAACCAATCCTTGAAGTAGAATTTCCTCATAACCCAAATAATGAAGCTCCATTAAATTTTATTTTCATCCTTGCCCATGTTAATTCTAATTATAACATTTGATCCACTTGTTATTTTATTGATATCTTCCACTAAATATTTGGTAATTCCAATCTCCCCATGGATATTTCATCCTTTCACAAAACCATGTTACTCTTTTCAAACAAGTATTGGGATAAATCCATTAAATCTCGGGGAAATGAGACTTGTATGAATTTTATAGGAGACAATACACATAAAAATTGTTCTATAGTGGTTGAGGATTGTGGTATCGTCATTCTTTTGGATCACAACCACAAAACACCACCTCATAAGAAGTCATATATGGTTTCAACATCATGAACACTCACAAATCCCCATTCTACCACATAAAAGGCCCTCAAAAATCAATCCATTCCAGGAGTGTGGTCCTGAGACATACTGTGAATAGTATATTGAATCTCCTCCTTGGTTAGGATTTCTATCAAGGTGTCATTATCTAACATCTCCACTAATCACTGTAAACACCCCATAAAGGCTTCCCCTTCATCTATCAATAGAGGTCCACCAATTCGGTTAGGGATAGAACACCCTTCAAATCAATCAATTAATTAATTTAACAATTACCTAATGTTGTAAATCAAACTAATTAATTCAATAATCAATTAAACATTTCAATCCCATTAATTAACTCAATAATTTATTAATCATATCATTTACATTAATTAACTCAAAAATCAATTAATCAACTCAATTACAATAATTAATTAAAAAATTAATTAATCTTCCCAATGAATTTTATAATCAAAATAATCATTTTTAACTAATTTAATAATTAATTAAATCCAAACCAATAATTTCCATACCAAAATAACTAATTCAAAAATTAATTATTCTTGTTAAATAATCCCTATATCCCTATAATTAATTCAATAATTGATTATTCTAAAACAAGAAATTTCATAATCCAAACCATTCCCATTAGTAAATTCAATAATTAATTAGTCAAGATGAATAATCTCAATATCCCCAATTTCAGAATCACATAATTAATTTATTGAATAATTTAATTAATTCAATTTCAAAAAATAAATTTATAATATCCTAAGGGAAATTCTACAATTAAGTTCACATCATTAAAATAATGAATTTGGTATTTTAATAATATTCCACCTACATCAATTCATTAAAAAATGCTCGAGAAAACCAGAATCCCCAATTTGTGCAGAACAATGACATAGAACGAGATCCGAATCAGAAACCCAAATTCAATAAAAAAAATCAATATCCCAGAATTCTAAATATAGATCCTACAAAACTAGATGTAGATCCAATAATATGGAGGATAACATACCACTAAAATATAATGTAGATACAATAGAGAAGAATGAAACAATGTGAGATTAGATCCTCTTACCAAGAGGTGTGTAGATCTTCGATTCTGTCTTTGAATCGAAAAGAACAAAGGTCAGGAGCCCAATAAAATTGTTTAAGAGCCTCAAAATTTGAGGAGAGTCTAATATGATTGAGTTATGGTTGATTTTGGGTTAGTATGGGGGATTGAGTATTTTTAAAACTAATTTTTCAGGTTAATTAAATCCAGCATACGGTTTCCTGGTCAGGGGAGCACAGTTTGAAAAACTGTGACCCATAATTATGCTTTTCTCTATGTAGGGGCACAATTTCTCCAAATAGGGTTCATGGTATAAAAAATAATGGTCCTACTTTTTGAATCACCTTAGTATAGTTTTTCACGGTTTTCTGAGAAGGGGCACATAGTTTGGGAAAACTGGGTGCCAACTATGCACTTTCCCACTTCTTTCCAAAAATTCCTATTTTCACCCAAATGCTCCCCATGGTAATGCCCAAAAAACATTTCTCAATAAATGAAAAATGAGTACCTAAAAACAAGCCCAATACATCTCCAAAAAGCATCAAGATTATAAAATCTCCCCACATATAATAGCTCTTCCTTGAGCTGTACTCCCAAGCATCTCTATGATTATAATTCAAATAATGTTGTTCCATTGATCCCACATATATACTTAAATATGCAATGTTTTCTTCTGAACAAGTCCATGTTTCCACAATACATGAACAATCAACACGACCATTCCCTACAACACATTCTCACTACTATCAACAAGTCTATCAGATTTCCATCAAAGGATGCATCTATCTCAATGTCAACATCAAACACATCAATCACATGAGAAGGGTTGGGGTGATACTACCAATGTTGTGACACACAGAACACATCATTCATAGAACTTTACCTTTATAGAAGACCTAATCAGTATGTCATTGGCTCGATTCTCTCCATAATATCGAGCGGTCCAACAAACCTGGGTTCCAAATTTCCCAGTCTATGTATCCTACAGGGACCCAACCGTGGAGACACCAAAAGGAATACACGATCACCCTATGTAAACTCTAGGGTTCATCAAATTATATTCGCATATTACTTTTGTATAATCTGATCTATAACTATATGATTCTAAATCATATAAACATTCTCTTATGTCTTCTACATTGGACTCAGTCCCAACAACTCTGATTCAGCAGCATCCATCCATCATAGAGGTGATTTATATGGCCTTCCATAAAGTTCCTCAAATGGGGAAATATGTATAGTTTCTTGATAACTTTTTTTATAATAAAACTCCACCACAACTATAGGATTCTCAAAAGAACCACCAATGTTTAGGAAACACACCTAAATCATATCATCAATCACTTGTATATTATGCTCCTACTTCCTATCTGTATATGGGTGAAATGTCATAATCATCAAAACCTGTATACCAGGTTCATTTTGTAACCCCTTTCTAGAAGCGTGAAGTAAAGCATGAATCACATTCTAAAAGTATATTTCATGGAACTGAGTTGAAATGAATGATCTCTCAAACATATAATTCTCTCATATTCTTCACTGATAATGATTATTCTACTGGTAATAAATGTGATACCTTCTTTAACTGGTCCACAATCAGCCAAATAGAATCATTCATCCAAGGAATACTTGGGAGACCCACCAGAGAGTCCATATTCATGTCATCACACTTACATTTCAGTATGGGAACTGGAAGCAATAACCACTGGGTTGGTTATATTTAGCCTTCATGTATTGATAAATGTAGCATCGTCTCATGAACCCTCCAATATCATTTTTCGTTACCAGCCACCAAAACTGATGATGTATAACATGGTACAATTTGGTCCCACCTAGATGTACCTCCAACTTAGAGGCATGAAACTCATGCATCCACTCATCAAGAATTCTAATCGGAACAATAACCCAATTCATGACATCTGTGATCCTATGATCATCTATTTTTTCAATTGGATGGTGACTTCCCACATTCAAGGCATTCCCTTTTGGGCAAACATTCCATGAAATTAAATAGCTTGTCCATGATTGGTTTAAAATGTGTACACTCTGCTTAAACAGATATAAGATTCAACTTCTCTGGAATCTTCTAAACTACCACATTCATCTCATCCAAAAAATTCATCATCTTCCACTTAGTACTAGACTTCTGAACTTCCTATGTTTCAGTATTTCTATACAATGTGTCAATAAAACTATTTCCTTTACAGTGATTATATGCTAATTCAAAATCAAATGAATGCATATACTATACCCATATTTGGTACAAGAGATTTGAATCTCACTACAATAATATATACATTAATCTCATATGATCAGTATACATAGTAAAAATTTCTCCTAAAAAATAATTTCTCAAACACCTCAAAGCATAAACCAGTACATCCAACTCGAGTTCGTGTATATGGTTATTCTTTTCATGTGTCCTAAACTACCGATACCCATAATCCACAACTCGATCTCCCTTCATCTACACTACTCTAATATCCTTCCCAAAAGAATCACAATAAATAAAATACTCATCACCTGAATAAAGTAGGATTAATATTTGTGTAAATGTCAAGTTCTTCTTTAAATATTATAATAAATTCTCTCATTATTTAAACCAGTAAAACATTACCTCTTTTTGTTCAAGCCCAAAAGTGGTTCTGCTAAATGGTAAAACTCCTAGATGATCCTCTAGTAATATCAAACTAAACCCAAAAATCTACAGTTATCCAAAAAATATTAGGCTTATCCCGCAAAAAACTATCTGAAAATTCTCTAGGTCCCCTTACACAGCTTCCTTCAAAATATTATTACGCAATACGTGCACCTTGTCAATCCGAAAATGTCTCTTAGATAACATAGATTATAGCTGATGATTTATCAGTGTACTCAGGATGATATCAAGATGATTGGCATGATGATCATGAGTCTTGGACTACATCAATATTTCATCCCCCAAAACAACAAAAAACACATCCAGGTACGGATGAAATATTTTGTTTATCAAGTCCATAAACATTTATGGTGTGTTCTTCAACCCAAATGAAATACAACAAACTCATAAAGTCTATACCTTATTCTAAAAGTAGTCCTGAATATATTATAAGATCTAAATCTAGAATAATAATACCCTAATCTGAAGTAATTTTTTTAGAAAGCACAATCGAACAACAACAGGTCAAATAGATCTTCTATATGAGTAATATGGCACTTATTCATCACAGTCATCTAGCTAAATACTAATAAATTATCACACAAGCATGGATTTCAATCATTCTTCTTTAAAGAAAAAAAACTAAGGAAACCCAAGGCAACATAATCAGTCGGATAAACCCTTTATCCTCTAAATCCTCTAGTTTATTCTTGAGATATTGAATATTTGTTGGTTCCTTTTGTTGGTTCTGGGTGTAGCGGAAGCACATTTGTGGGTTTGCCCAACATTAATTTTAGAGTTAAACAACATTCAATCTGAGATCCATCACGATATAAAATGCCGGATCTTCGAAATGGAATGAATAACGAAAAAGAAAAGAAGAGTTCCGGAACCATTGAGATAGGACGATCATATGTTGGGTATAATTAATTTAATTAATTCACAAGTATTACCTTAGTGGAATTATTTCTTCGTCGATGTCTCCAGTCATGTTCTTGTGATCCGTCGTTGCGTCGTAGAATCCATGTGTAGGATTCCTCTAGCGGTGATCCACACATGTGCCACATATCTCTGGACGTCATCGAAGGCATCTCTGGGTGCTAACGTGGAAGAACCTTCGCTTGCGATGTCCGCCTTCAATTATCTTGGTCTCTCGGTCTTGAGAGAATTCTTGGAGGAAGGAGTTCTTTCGGCCTTGAATGAATTCTCCATAATTGTTGGGAACAATAATTGGTTGGAAAAGTGTTGGGGTTGTGAGGATATTTATAATCAGGTTTAAGGAAATATAGTTATGACAATAAATAAACATGCTACATGTTTTATTTATTTCATTAACTCTTATTTAAAACCCCCATGTCTAATTATTAATTCCTTGACATGCACCCATGCTGATTATAATTAATATCACAATAATGATTTTATTTCCTCAAAAATCCCGACTAGAAAAACTACACACCGTTTAATAATAAATACACATTGTGTAATTGTTTATTCTTTAAAACTATACGGCATGTATATTTAATATACACGATGTCTAATTTTATGTTCCACTTTTCTTTATCTCCTCCTCCACATTTATTTGACCTTGAGTAATGGATATTTATTTCATAAATAAATGTAACTGCATTAATCGATAATAAATATATTATTTCACCCGCAACATATTCTCTTGAATAACTAGTGTCAAAATAAATGCGATCAGACATCCTTAAATAGTTATGAAACCATATTCGGGAATAATCTATATTTAACTTGATAAAGTATTATTTAACTGTGATACATGGACACACTTAGTGTGTGACCCTCTAGGCCTCTTTCTCAGTGTCATTAGGCAGAGCCTGCCTAAAGTCCAAGGTTAGCATCTAGCAACACGCCAAAGCACCCATAGAGAAAGAGGTTAACACCAAAATGACGTGTCACCTCATACGAATTCTTACCATGTAATATAATCCCTCTGTCTCGATATCTCTAATAAAGAGGGTTTCATGCTAGTGCCATCAACCCATATGCTTGATCATTCTTCATTTGACTTTCCGGAATTGAACTCGCCCATACCTTACCATTCCCATGGATTTATTTAGGCTATATCAATTCCATCAAAAGGCCTATGATATCTACTTCCGTTATGGAACAGGAGGGACAAATCCTTTCTCGCATTATTTATTAATGCGGTATTACTCGTGACACACCCAATGTATCCTACCTCGCGGAGAATAGTGTGTCATCATAGTTTTTGTCAATTCACTTCAGTGCATGAGTTGAAATACCCATTAACAAAAATATTAATGTCTAAGGACCAATACACACATCCGCAGATAGGAACATCCAATGAAACTATGAAATGTGGATTTCCTACTGGCGGGTCTCTTTCTCATAATATCCTCCTGGAAATTACCAAGGGCACACACCATGAGAAGGTGCCTCAAAGATTTATGATTCCTCACCCCTAATGGCATGTATAATTTGTGTCCCTCAAATAACATCATCCAGCCATAAAACATATATTCAAGAACAGTGTTATGTCACTTCCGAGTTCTCATCATAGTAGGGATCCGCTACGACCCATTAATGCAACAGCTATACATAGGACATTAACACATGCATTGTCACGCAGAAGAACAATCAAGATGTGATAAGGCATTTATTAATGAATAAAGTAAAAAGTAGTTGGTTCTAGGCCACCAACTCCAACAGACTCCCACTTGGACTAGAGGTAACTACTAACAATAGTTTACCTGCTAGCTCTCACATGATATGCGTGATTTTACTGAGATATGCCTTTAGTCATGGGGTCTGCCACGTTCTCTTCCATGGACACTCTGATCACTGCAACTTCACCCCTTTGATATAAATCCCTAAAGAGGTGATACTTCTGGAGTATGTGCTTTTTCATTTGATGTGACCTAGGTTATTTTGCAATAACCACCGCTACAGAATTATCACAATACAATGTAATTGGATCTTTACTTCTAGGCACCACATCCAGAACCTGGGCAAAGTTCTGAATTCATATGGCTTCCTTGGCTACATTAGAAGCCGCTATATATTTGGAAACTGCTATAGAATCAGCAATAACTGGCTACTTTGAACTCTTCCAGCTCACAACTCCTCCATTGAGACAGAAAACATATCCATATTTCGACTTCATATCGTTTTGATCTGTTTGAAAACCAGCATCAGCATACCCTCTGAGGATAAGCTCCTCATCACTTCCATACACCAGGAACATATCATTAGTTCTAATCAGATACTTAAGGATAGTCTTAACAGCAGTCCAATGTTGTTCCCCTGGATCTACTTGATATCTACCTACAATGCTCAGTGCATAGGAAACATCAAGCCTGGTACATAACATGGCCTACATGATGGATCCTATAGCTGAGGCGTATGAGATCTTTCTCATCCAATATTTCTCTTGTTGTGTCTGAGGACACATTTTCTTAGAAAGATATAAGCCATGTGACACTAGATCCAATCCTCTCTTTGATTGTTCCGTCCTAAATCTATTTATTATCTAGTCAATATATGTATCCTGACATAGTCCAAGTTGCCTCTTGGATCTATCACAAATGATCTTGATCCCTAGAATGTAGGCTGCTTCACCTAAATCTTTTATGGAGAAGCACTTGTTCAACAAGTCTTTAACTGACTATAAGGCTGGTACGTCGTTTCCAATAAGAAATATGTCATCAACATATACCACTAGGATGACGACCTAATTCTCATTAAACTGGTTATAAACAAATGGCTCACGTTCATTCTTAATGAAACCAAATTCCTTTATGGCTTCATCAAATAAAATTTTCCATGACCTGGATGCTTGCTTATATCCATAAATAGATTTCTGCAACTTAGAAACCCATTTGACTTCACCTGGTGTCATAAACCCTTATGGTTGTGTCATATAGACATCTTCCTGATGGTTCCTATTAAGGAATGCTATTTTGTCATCCATCTTCCAAATCTCGTAGTCATGGTAAGCTGCTATGGTAAGTATGATTCTTATGGATTTAAACATGGAAACTGGTGATAAGGTTTCATCATATTCAATTCCTTGATGTTGTCTGAATCCTGTAGCCACTAACCTTGCTTTATAGGTGCTAACTTGACCTTCCATGTCCATTTTTCTCTTGAATACCCATTTGCATCCAACAAGATTTACATCAACTAGCTCATCGACCAGAACCCAAACACGGTTCTGATACATGGAATCCATCTCAGAATTCATAGCTTCTAGCCATCTGGCAGCTTCTGAGCTTTCTACTGCTTCCTTGTAAGAGAGGGGCTCATCATTGTCCATCAATAATGATTCACCATCCTTAGTGACTGGGAAACCAAATCTCTCTGGTTCCCTTACATCTCATGAGCTCCTACGCAGTACTTGTGTTTCTAGAACCTCCTCCACAGGGACATGTTGAACTTTTTCCTGTACCAATTCTTGTGTATCTTGAGCATCAACTTCATTGAAGTCAATCTTGATCCCACTATCCTTCTTGAGGATGTGCTCCCTCTCATGAAATACATCTTGTCTGGCGACATTCAATTTCTTTTCTTGAGGGTTATATAAGTAATATCTTTTAGTTTCCTTGGGATATCCTATAAAGACACACTTAGTGTGCCGGGGTGCTAGTTTTTTTCCCTAAGAAGGCCTTAACAAAATCCCCTCATCCCCATACATGTGTATGCGACAAAATGGGTTTCATTCCACTCCATAACTTTGAGGGAATTCCATTTTCTTCCTTAGTTGGTACTCGGTTTAATGTGTATGCTGCAGTTTGTAATGCATATCCCCAAAAGGATAATGGAAGATCTGCATGACTCATCATCAACCTCACCATGTTTAACAAGGTGTATTTCCTCCTTTCACTAACACCATTACACTGTGGTGTATAAAGAGGAGTGATCTGATATAGGATCCCAGACTCCCGTAGATGATTGATGAACTCTTCGTTATGAAATTCTTTACCTCAGTCTGATCGATGCTTCTTTATCTTCTTACCAAGATGATTCTCTACTTCATTCTCAAATTCCTTAAATTTCTCAAAGGCTTCTAACTTATACCTCATTAAGTAGACAAATCCGTATCTACTCAAATAATCAGTAAATGTAATGAAGTAAGAATATCCACCACTAGCTTCTACTGGAAATGGTCCACATACATCCGTGTGTACAAATCCTAGAAGCTTTGTGATCCTTTCACCCTGTCCAGCAAAAGTCGGCTTGGTCATTTTACCTTGTAAACAAGCATGACTTCTATCAAGTGTTTTTAGCTCAGTAGAGTCAGCCATCTTGACAGAGATTTGTCAAGCGCTTCTCGTTTACATGACCAAGGCGGTGATGCCACTACTGGGTGATGTTTGAGTCATGTGAGTTTGTTTCATTATCGATTGCCAACACTTGGTTTTCATAATTAAATACATACAAACCATTATTCAAATGTACCATACCATAACTAACATTGTTCTTAAAAAAGAGAAAACCCTTATTTCCAAAATTGAAAACAAACCCATCCATATCCAAACAAGATATAGAAATTATGTTCCTGGTAACACTAGCCACAAAATAACAGTTTTTTAAAACCAAAATCATTCCAGTTGGAAATGAGAGGTGATAGTCGCCAATAGACAACGCAGCCAGCCTTGCGCCATTGGCAGCTTGAAGATCCACCTCTCCTGTGGAAATCGTTCTAAATCTACTTCGTTCCTTCATTTGAATAAAGATGTGATCCCCACAAGGTGTATCTAATAGACAATGTGTAGAAATAGAAATATTTCACTTGATAACAAATGCACCTTTAGCATCCCTGTGCTTCTGGGTGTAGTTCCTCTTCCAGTGGCCCTAATTACCACATGCAAAACACACTGCCTCCTATTCCTTGCCCTGCCTCGGGATCATCCCCTTCTTAGAGGGATGATGCTCGGGGTATTCAAACCGTTTATAAGAATTTGTCACCTTTTCCTTGTCCTTCCTTTTCTTGTTCACCATAAGAACTATGGGTTTTTCATGACCCATGTCATTGTCTACCTGGCCAATCAATGTCAGAAGCTCTGATAGACTCTTCTCATTGCTTCTCATATTATAGTTGACAATGAAGTTAGAGAAGGTATTGGGCAGCGATTATAGGATGAGATCTATACGCAACTAATCTGGGAATTTAATCCCTAAAATGTCCAGGCATTAAATACAGCCAATATGATTGACTACATGAGGCCCATCTGGCACAGACTCTCCAAGCATAGCTGTAAAAAAGGAATTGGAGATCTCATACCTCTCTTATATCACCTTCTCTTGGTAGAGATCCTTAAGGTGAGACATCATGCTATACACGTCCATGTTTTCATGTTGCTTCAAGATCTCATTGGACAAGGCCGATAGCATGAAACACTAGACATATGTGTCATTATCCATGTGTTTCATATAGAGAGATAATTCCTCATCACTGGCCTCTTTCCCAGGAGCAATAGGAATAGGATCTTCCAACACATACAATTTCCTTTTGTGTTGAAGGATGACACATAAACGTCTCTGACACTCATGGAAATTGGTGCCGGTGAGAAGGTTTTCCTTCTTGAGTATGGTTCGCAATGATATGTTAGAAGTCATTTTCATGTCTTTTCTAAAAATTATGATGAGCAATGTTTTAGTACCTTATTACAAAACTGAGACAAATACATAAATTAATACTTATCTTTCTCCCACTATTTTATCGAAATTCAATATCCCTCACCATTGACTTCGGAATATTCTATTGCCTGAATATTCTAGTGGCAAGGATCCATATTTCCCTTTGCATTACCCCAACTAGGGTTGGTCAAGAAACATGAAGGTTTTTAGTTAGGCATTCGACATGCCAACTGCATTAACTCGCAGCTCCTTGATCTGCTGAGTGGACTCCCCATTCCTGAAATCCTTTTATTTTGGATTTCCTCAACCTTTGCCTCTTGGTCACAAAAAGTCCTATTGTGGTAGTCAACCCTTGATGCGATCCAAGTCAAGTCAACCCAAAACCTTGAATTATAATTCCCCAATAATTGAAAGCACCCCAACTAGGGTTGTTCATTGACTTTGAACTATGGTTCGATTATAACGAAGATTATAGAAGGCTATATCGACTTAATATTTCTTTTAATGGATTTTATCCTTATACGTAAATTTTCAATTTATTATCTTTCATTTCATGCTCTTTAATATTACGTGGGATATACTTAAGTGATTAACCATGTCTAAGATAATATTTATGTATAAGATGGTTTTATTTTAGTTCCATCTTGCATGCTTATTTAATTCATTAATTGTGTGATCACGATAACACACTGAAAATAAATAAACCATGCAACTGACATAAATAAAATAAATGGTATGATCATGTGCATTTTCTATTGGTTAGTTTATCTAGTGGTTGATAAACTAACCAATGACTTAAGGGAGAAACACCTTGAACCATTCGAATTCGTGTTTACAGCTTTCCACCTGTCCACCTTTGTATGTCCTTGGATTGGTTTCACCTTAGCTCCCGACTTGTGATGCCTCCTCTATCTTGGGAGATCCATCCATTTCATATGAATTTATCTCACACACAGGTGAGGGGTATAATGGGGTTTTTACATGAAAGAGTCCTTGGGTGCACATGCCCTATATATTAATGAGGAGATGGCTCACAGGCCAATATATTTAATTTAAATATATAAATTAAAATAAACCATTCACATAAAAAGGTCTCAGTCTAACTCATGATCATCCATTCATGCAATGATACTTATGCATAAATAAAACTAGCATTCAATTCTTAAATCGTTCTTGTTTAAGATAAATCATGCTCAAATCAATTAATTATCATTAATTAATCCATCCTTTTATCTTAAACCCTTTTCTGATCTTCCTTGAGATTCTTATCCATCATAATTTTAATCAAATAAATTCATTTAAAATTATCCTTGTACGTAACTTGTACCATGGAGGAAACCGGGTGAATTCCTATTTATTACACGGATGTTAAATTAAACACATATATATAAAACACCTATCACGTATTGTGCCTCATATTTATGCCTTCACTATGGTACACATCTCAAGGGTTTGTATAATATAATAATAAATTTTAATAAATATGAGAAATTTGGGTGAGTACACGGTGTGTAGTTTTGACTACACGACATGTACTTTTCTTCACCATCCATCTGAAGTACATGCCCGGGGACATGTCATGTTAATATACATCGGAAATTTTCGGAGTACACAGTGTGTACAGTGGGACACACACCGTGTAGTTTCCACATTACATGGTTTCTAGCTGGGCAGGCCGTGTATGGGGTACACGGTCAACCCTACCCTGAAGGGACTACACGCTTTGTTCTGTTGGACCACATATCGTGTAATCTGAAAATCGTGTTCCATATGTTCCTGGTAAACACACGGTGTCATAAATGACTTAGATAGGATCAATACACAATCTGATTTGGCAGACCAGTCTGATGCCTGAACCTAGACTCCAAGGTGTGTACTTCTAAATACATGCCATCTATTATGGTGTTGTACGACCAGAAATGCTTGGCTCCTCTGGATGAGTTCCTCTATTTTATTTTAATCAAAATTAAATGAAAAATTCATTTCTGTGAGGTGAAGGAGAAATGAGGGAGGAGGAACAGATCTCGAGATTCATATTTCCAGAATGATTAAACTTTTATTGAAACAACTAAATTATTAAATTCATAAAACATCAATGAAAAACTAAATAATTATAATCAATGATATCACCCCCTCTGATACAACTTGTCGGTTCCGGGCATAGCAAAATCTCATTGGTGGGTTTTCCTAACTTTAATTTTAGCGTTAAACAATGTTCAATCCGAGATCCATCACGATATAAAATGCCAGATCATCAGAATGGAACGAAGAACGAAAACGAAAAGAAGAGTCCTAGAACCATTGATATAGGATCATCATATGTTCTTTATAATTAATTAATTTAATTCACAATAATTACATCAGTGGAATTCATTCTTCATCGATGTCTCCGGTCACGTTCCTGTGATACAACGTTGCATCATAGAATCCAATTGTAGGATTCCTCTTGCGGTGATCCACACGTGTGCCATGTATCTCCAGACATCACCAAAGGTATCTCCGGGTGCTAGCGCGGAAGAACATTTTCTTACGATGTTCTCCTTCGATCGCCTTGGTCTCTCGGTCTTTAAAGCATTCTTGGAGGAAGGAGTTCTTTCGTCCTTGAAATAATTCTCCAGAATTGTTGTGCACAATGATTGGTTGGAAAAGTGTTGGGGTTGTGAGGATATTTATAATCAGGTTTGAGGTTATAAAGTTATGATAAAAAATAAATGCATTACGCATTTCATTTATTTCATTAACTCTTATTTAAAACCCCCATGTCGAATTATTAATTCCTTGACATGCGCCCATGCTGATTATAATTAATATCACAATAATGATATTATTTCCTCCAAAATCCCAACTAGAAAAAATACGCATCATATAATAATTAACACACGGTGTGAACTTGTTTTTTCCATAAAACTACACAGCATGTATATTTAATATACACGTCGTGTACTTTTATTTTCCACTTTTCTTTGTCTCCTCCTCCACATTTATTAGACCTTGAGTAATGGCAATTTGTTTCTTAAATAAATGTAACTGCATTACTCACTAATAAATATATTATTTCACCCACAATATATACTCTCAAATAACTAGTGTCAAAATAAATGTGATCAGACATCCTTTAATAATTATTAAACCACAGTCAAGAATAATCTTTATTTAACTTGTTAAATTAATATTTAACTAAGATACATGGACACACTTAGTGTGTGACCCTCTAGGCCACTTTCTCAGTGGCATTAGGCAGAGCCTGCCTAAATTCCAAGGTTAGTGTCTAGAAACACACCAAGGCACCGATAGATAAAGAAGTTAACGTCGCAATGACGTGTCACCTCATACGAATTCTTACCGTGTAATATAATCCCTTTGTCTCGATATCTCTAATCAAGCAGGATGCATGCTAGTGCCATCAACCCATGTGCTCGATCATTTATTCTGGGACTTTCTAGAATTGAACTCTCCCATACCATACCATGGCCTTGGATTTATTTAGGCTATATAAATTCCATCAAAGGGCCTGAGATATCTACTTCCATTATGGATGAGAAGGGACAAATCCTTTCCCGCATTATCTATTAATGTGGTATTACTTGTGACGCACCCAACATATCCTACCTCACTACGAACAGTGTGTCATCACAGTTTTTGTCAATACATCTAAGTTCATGAGTTGTAATACCCATTAACAATAATCTTAAATTCTAATGACCAATACTCATGTCCGCAGATAGGAACATCCAATGACACAATGAAATGTGGATTTCCTACTACCGGGTCTTGTTCTCGTAATATCCTCATGGATATTACCAAGGGCACACACCATGAGAAGGTTCCTCAAAGTATTACGAGTCCTCACCCATAAGGTCTAGTATTATTTGTGTCCCTCAAATAACATTATCCAGCCATAGAACATATATTCAAGAACAGTGTTATTGCACTTCCGGGTTCTCATCATAGTAGTGATCCGCTATAACCCATTAATGCAATAGCTGTTTTTAGGACAATATCAAATGCATTGTCACACAGAAGAATAATCAAGATGTGATAAGGTATTTATTAATGAATAAAGTACAAAGTAGTTGGTTATAGGCCACCAAATCCAACACCTTTTTGTATGATGGAATAAAAATTGGCTCAGCCCCCAGCATGAGATAAATAATAAATTGCACTTTTCTCTTAGGAGGAATCCATAATAAGTCTTTTGGAAAAAATCATAAAACCTATCCAATATGGGGGGAAAACACATCATGTTTCTCCCCCATCATCCAATAACAAACATTCAATATAGGTGGTAAGATCCCCCAATTACTGATGAATTGGCCCTGCACAGTCCGCATGGATATCCCATTCTCCTTAGTGAATATATTTGCCATCATTAGGAGACTTAAAAGTAACTATCATCTGTTAATAATATAAGTGGGTTTATTATACTACTAAAAAATCCATACCCATAATTAGGTCGAATCATGACATATCTAGAATGAAGATATACAAAATAAAATGGTACTCTCAAACCACAATAGAACACCCCATACCTAAATAGATGTCTATATATCATACTCCCAAAGTTTTATCTATCGTCAACACCCCAGTCAGAAACTCCATCTCCATGCTCAAAACATTCGCAAGTTGTCTAGAAATAAAATAATGATAGGAACTCATATCAAATAAGGAACTAGATAATATAGAATCTACAAGAATATTACCTCTCATTATTGATGCTCCAACATCGTGATGCTCAAGTGTAGGATAAAATTCATGCAGTTTTTATTTTCCTCTTCCATGGGATGTAGTCTGACTCCATATAGATATAACACTCATCTGATAAGGGCACTGTTTCCCATAAGTAGCTTATTCAGTACCTCTACTACCTCAACCATAAGACATTCAATTGTATGACTAATAAGGTGTAGAAGATCCCCTTACAACATTTTTATTATGCCAAGCTACATCATAATTACTTGTCTATCACGAGTTCTATAGAACCTCTATAGATGGACCATATTGCATCAATATCACCACTCCAACAATGGCCAGAGAATGTTTAAGAAATTTTCCCAGCCTATAGAATCGGTGGAAAAGCACTCTAGATAGATCCTGAGTAACTAATTCTTCTCTCTGGTGACTTTACATTCCACTGTTCTGGATAACACTACTATAGCGATTCTTCTAACCCTCAATAGATGTACCTCTTAGTCATGAAGAAAAAACCACTTCAATTAAATTAGAATCTTCTTTTAGGATCACCTCAGATATGGGAGCCTGATTCACCACTTCAGAAAACTTCTTCATCCTGAAGATATTTACATGGTAATTATCTTCACATTTAATCCGATCATAAAAACACTTTGCTAAAGTAGCCTCATCTACGGACAGTGATAGGGAAAAGCACTCCAAATCTGTAAAGCAACTAGTATAGTTCATATCATACATAATCACTTGAGTCAGTATCATGAACATATCTTCTCTCTCATGTCTCAGTATATCAAGATAAAACTTCTCCAATAACATCTCATGAATGACCCTCTAGTCCACAGTCTCCACCTTTCCATCTAATGTCTCGATGTAACACCAATTCATTTCTTGACCATGTAACACGTATGCATCTAATTTGACTCTCTTCTCAGAATGAGTCTCTAAGTGGTCAAGTATAGTTGGGATATACTCAATTTAGAACTCAGCTCGCTCAGGTCGACCCTTTTGCGTAAATTTCAGATGGTGCTGCAAATGAAACTACTATGTAGGTCAGACATGTTTTTCACAACCCACATTGTGTCTTCATCCATAAAAGACATGAAGTGATAAAATTTATCATGGAACTACTCTCTAGCTTCCTCACCTGACAGTATCAGTTCCTTAGGTTCTACTACATGTAGATCATCTCCAGCCATATACTAATGTTATCCTCTCAACAAGCGTCATCATGAAGGCATAAATCTATAATGAAAAAAATACACCTTAGGATAATTTTCATATTATTAACACTTATATGGGAAACCCAATTTCTATAACCAGTAATTTCCCAAATCTTCATCAGAAGATCAAAACTGAGGAGTTATCACTACCCTTAATCATCTAAAAACTATATCATAATTAACAAGGGTAAAATCAATAAAAATTTAAAGTCTCACTAGAAACCCATTTATTCACATATTTCATTAATTTTAAATTTTAAAATTTCTCATAAGGCACCATTTCATTTCAATTTGACAAGAAAAAAATAAAAAATTCTTGTTCAATAAATTAACCAAAAAATTATTTTATATATGTTCCTATAAATTATTCATGTCACAATAATCCCGAGTTCCTAAAATGATGCATTTATTTTGAACTCCCATTCCTCTAAGGGCCATGAGTCACATCTAATCAAATCTATGAAACAATAATCGCATCACACAACAAGTGCACCACCCAAGATGAAATATCATCAAACTTTAATAGAAAATACAAGTAATAGAAATCCCGCCTAGGTACTTGGGTTTTCCCCAATACATGGATTAGATAATCCCATGTACAAGCTCAAAAATAAACCCTAAATCTTTCTAGTAAATTGTATACCTTCCCTAAATAGTAATAAAATAATAAAAAAAGAAAACTAGGCCCTGATATCACTTTTTAATGCCTCGACCCAGGTTCCACACACTGATGCCCCATGCTGGTTGGTCACAACGTCTCAATTGTGCCTCCCCACATACTAGAGGTAACTGACTTGTAGTGAGGGTCTAATATTGGTCATGGAGAATCTATACACACTTTATCAGAGTAATACCATATGGGAAATAAATAAACAATAAAAAAATAATATTTATATTACCAGAATGAAACAAATATCACTTGATGACCAAATAAGTGAAATACAATGCCATACTAAATTTTTAGATATTCCATGCCAATGTACCAATCACGTGTCAACATTAAAAAGACCCAAAATAAATAAAGACAATTAAAACTACATAATGGGTCACAAACCTTGTCCGGTTCCATTATTTATGCACCATACCGACTCATATATCTAACATGTGGCATTTCCCCTTATCATATTGTGGAAACATGAAGCATATTCGAGTACCAATCAGGATGCCTGAGAAGGGTGTGATTAAAACTCATTAGGCCACCACCAACAGTGTCTAGAATAATATCAGGAAAAAAATCTATGTAATTAAATAAAAATAAATCAAAGCAACGAAGTAAACATTATACTTTTATTCAATTTATCTACATTTAACCAAATAACCCCTAGGTTAATGAGGACACTGAAACAATCAATAACTACATCAGCCCATTCCAGAGGTTGAATTATCCCCAAGGGCTATCATATATCTGAATTCCATTATTTTCATTCATCGTCTTAATTTTTATCTGAATAAATTTTTTACCATTCATCATCTCAGTTCATTTCTGAAATCCATTATTATCAATAATTATCTCAATTCATATATCAGAACATCATTATTGCCATTAAAAAACTCAAATCATATCTCATGTTTCCATATTTACCATTTTTCAACTGAAAACATATTTCATAATTCTTTTGTTGCAATTCTTCCACTCAAATGACATCTTTGAATCCCATTATTTCAGTTTTTCCACTGAAATCATATCACATAATTCCATTGATACAGTTCTTCAAATCAAATCATATCTCATAATTATATTTTTACCATTATTCAACTAAATTCATATGTCAGAATACCATTTTTACCATTCATCAAGTATATTCATTAATTAATTCAACAATTAATTAATCACATCAATACCACTAATTAATTATATAATAAATTAATCATCTCCATTTGATTAATTAACTAAACAATTAATTAATCATCTTAATTCCATTAATTAACTAAAAAATAAATCATATCATATCAATTCCCTTAAATAATTAAAAAAATAATTGTTCATCTCATTAAATTTAGTAATCACTACATTCTACTTTAATTAATTCAAGAATTAATTAAATACAAATAAAAAATTTCAATATTACAAAAATTAATTCAATAATAAATAATTTAAATTCAACAATCCCAATATCATCATAATTAGTTTAATAATTAATTATTCCAAATCAATCAATTTCATGATCACAACCATTCCAATTAATTTATCCAAAAATTCATTAATCAAGTTCAATAATCTCAATATCCTCAATTTCACAATCCCTTAATTAATTAATTGATGAAATTAATTAATTCAATTCAATAAACACAATATCTAATATTCTAATATAAATTCTTAAATTACATACGCATAATTTAAATCATGATTTTGGGATTCTAATAATAGACCAACTACCAAAACATTATTGATAAATGCTCGCCAACAGGAGAATCCCCAATTTCCGAGCAACAACTCCGTAGAATAAGATCTAGATCTAAAATCACAATTCAACATTGAACAATAAGGATCCCACCATTCTAGAATTAGATCCAATAATATTACATCTTAATCCTTAAATAAATATTATAAATTCCCTATAAAGGAATAGGGGGTGATGGGTTGGAATAATGAAACCACACGATATTTGATCCTCTTATTAGAAGGGGTGTAGTTTATCAATATAAGCTTCAAATTGTGAAGAATGAAGGTTGAGAGCCCAAGATAATCATCTGAGGGCCTCCAAAATTGAGATGAATCCAGTATGATAATCTTAGGGACTAGTTTTGGTTAATATGGAGGTTTGGTTATTTTTAAAACTAATTTTTGAGTTAATTTAAATTCCACACATGGTTTCTTAGGAAAAAGCGCACGGTTTTACATACTATGCATCTCTTCTAGTAGGTTCAAAATTTCCCTTAATAGGGTGCACAGTTTAACAAACCATGTTCTAGATGTTTGAATCCCATCTTTATGCATTTACATGGTTTTTTGCGATGGGGCACATGGTTGGGGAAATGCATTCAACAATCGTGCACTTTCCCACTTCGTTCTAATAATTAAAATATTCATCCAAACTCAAACCAATTTAAACCCAAAAAAGTATACTAAAAAAAGAAAAAAAGAGTACCTAAAAATGTATCAAAAAATCTCCAAAAATGTTTGGTATCTTACAATTTTGTTACCAAACTCACCTACAAACATTAATATTACATGGAATTTATGCTTTTTAGATAAAAAAATCACGTGATATATTTATTTAAAATCAGGGAATAATATTTGTAAAATTTTAAAAAATAAAATTCATGAAATAATGTATTTTTAAAAAATAAATAATTTTAGATCACGGAAATTTTATATAAAAATTTATTGGAAAAATATATAGCCATCCGTGTATATTTAATCACCTATATTGGTAATTGTAATACAACCATTTAATTATACATGAGCATGGAGCTTCAAATCACTAAATACTTTCATTGTTTGAATCAATTTAGCAATATTTGGTGGGACTATTGGATTTTTTTCATTTTATATGTGGAATCTCTTCCTCTCTCTCTCTCTCTGTAATCGTTTTCTCCCTCTATTTTTCTTAAATTATTTCATGACTAGAGGTTCATTTTTTGGAGTTAGAGGGTATATTTTTTTGAGTTAATCTTCCTCATCATTAAGAGATCTTCAACTATGAAACCATAGTGAGTTTGGTTCTCTTATGAATGATTAAATGATAAAAATTCTCTCGTCTCCTTCTTCATATGTCTAGTGACTGATCATACTCATTCCAGGTAGATGCATTGTATATCAGTCCATTATTTTATATGAGATTTATGAAATCACCATGACTAAATTTTATTATTTAACTAGATATAATTTACCTTAATAAGATAATAATATGAGAAATTAATTTAATGATGTATATTGTAAAATATTCTTGAAAAAAATGGAATAAGATGATATTGAAATTACATGTGGGGAATATCTTATTATTTTTATAATTTCATTAATTGAATTAGAGATTATATTTTATCTCGTAGTTGGTATAGTTAAATTTATATTTATTGAATGTTTCATAAAATTATATTTTTCTTAATAAGTTTTAAATTTACTAGCAAAATACATCAATATTATTGTCAGCAATAACTTCAATATCTTGATTTAAAGATACTGGATGTCATAGAATAACAATAATTATTCTAGAAATTATCCATGTGGGGGAAACAAAATAATTACATATCAGAAGAGTTATACATATAAATAATTTATTATGATTATTATTTATATAATTAGTGAAGGATTAAAATTTAAATAGGGATTATCACTTGAAAATGATATCTGATATTCCTTGCTATGGGTTTTAAAAAATTAGTTGTGTTGAGATCATATATGGTTCATGTTTCTTGATGTTTTCACTTATTGTTTAATAAGTAGTGTGATATTTGTTTTGAAATAATTATGTTTGATTGTTTATCATGTAAAATTTATTAAAAATATTTAAAAACATAAATATATGTGATGTTATAATTGAATATAAGTGGAACCAGATAATACACAACCATCCATTATAAATTGATTAAAATTGATAATTATTCCTTAAAAAAATTTATAATTATTTCTAGCTATTATAATGAATTTAATGAGGTTTTCTTATACTATAAAACATGTTCATAATATGTTAGTTATTTTAAGAAGTAACTAAAATGGATATTTTTTAAATAATAAATTTTTATGGCTAAACTAGCCCATTGTTTATTATAGGAAGATTAAATTGAGACAAATTGAAACCCATAATCCTAATTTTATTTATAAAAACATATTCTTTAAAATAATATATTTTATTATAATGGAACTACCTAACTTTTACACATATATAATTACAACATCAAAAGGAAATATTGAGTCACTTATATGAACAATAACTTTTAGGTTTAGAGTTTTAGAGAATTAGTAAAACCTCATTATGTAACTAAACCCATATCATTCCATAAAAATGTTCAATTTTATAATTATACCCATATTATTTTATTCCATGATAAGACTTCAATATATCCTCTAAAATTATCAATACCTAATTCAATTCTAGACATAAATACATAATATCATTCTTCATAACCTGGGGAAATGGAGAAAATAGTGAACTTGAATTATTAATATGGTTAAACATAAGAGATACCAATAAATGATCATAAGTAAGTCTATGATAAAAATAAGTGAATTATATATTAATAAAATTGTATGAGAATAATATAATTTGATTCATATCCATAAAAAACTAGAAGAAAAATACATGAGTCGTGGAATAAATATTTAACATAAGGAACCATAAACCATGTGAAATTAATCTTGTTCCAAATAACTTTTATGCTCCTTGAGATCATATAGATACTATATTGGTATATTGTTATATCATAATTTCATCGCGGAATCTGATCAATGGGAAAATTATGACATTATCTTAAGAGTAATTTTTATTAAGTTACCTCTCTCATGTTTTAAGGGATAATTATATTTTGTATAATATTTTGTCTCTTAGTAGTAACTTCCATCCAGTAAAATCCATAAAATTACCCTATGGATTACAGAGATATATCAATATTTTCCATCATCATGAGCTATATAGGGCTCAATTGTCATCATTAAAAATATCCATGAACTGTAACATGAATAAAGTACATATATCTTGTACAATATTATAGAACTCATATAAGAAACCATTATTCCCTTCAAAATATTATATACTCAGGGGAATGAAATAGGTTTCATGATAACTCCTTTCAAAATCATAATTCTAATATCTTTTATTTAACCAATAAAAATAAATGGATTTCATTAAAACTCTTGTAAAACATCATCATCATAACCCATATGGAGAAAGAAAAAGAATGGTATTATTAATAAATATCCCAAGTTGAGATTAGGAAATATTTAAGGATACTCACATAGATGAAAAATAACTTTAAGATAGAATTTTAACATTTATTTAAAAATAAATGAAAATATCCTTCTCTTTATATATTTTTTAAAAATAAAAAATTCAGAAAAATAAAAAAAATCATTTCTTTTAAAATAGACATGTAAAATTATTAATGAATATTCAAATTAAATAACTATAAAGTTGATTAGGAAACCTTTCTATGTAGTAAATGTTAAAAAAAATTAGTCCCTTAACACATTTTGTAAAAATTCATTATGTAACTTGTTTAAAAAATATTATAAAATTATTTTTTAAAAGTTTGGAATAAAAATAAAATATGTTTGAAAATTGTTTAAAATAAAAATTAATCATGTAAATGAAAATTCTATAAAAATTTAAGGACCATGGATATGGAAGAAAACGTTCTTCAACCAAAGAGTAAATACGGTCGTATTTTCCAAAAAAAAACACTTTATCGATCAATTAATGTAAGAAAAGAGTAAATCGTACTAATACTTGAAAATTTCCGGAATAATAATAGGATAAGAAAATCGATTAGTTTTAATTAATATATATATATATATTATATTTTACCATTATGGTAATTTTTCATGGAAATCATTGAAAATAAATGAGAATCTAACATAAACCATTACCACTTTAGTAAATATTGGATCATAACTGGTTGAATGAAATAAATTCAAATGAATCATTAAATACCATGAATATAAATATATTCATGATATAAAATATAAAATAGTATGTTTATAAGATATATAGACACAAATAGGTGCATAATAAAGTAACACATCTGAATGAAACAATATTAAAATGAATGACCCTTACGGTTTTGATAATCTTTAAAAAAAGCTCATAAAATTGAGAAAATTAAATGAATTTTTAAATCCTTATAACTTCATTGAAAAATAAAATAAAATACATTAATCATTATTATATACACCACATAAAAACATGTAGTGAATATGAAATATTCCACATAGAAACAAAGTGACATAAGAAACCATTACCACAAGTCCTGACCTTCATTATATGTTCTTCTTATCATCCATTATAATAAATTTAGAATTATTATAAATTTATATCACAACCACATTAATAATTATTATATTATATATGACTAGATTATAATATCTTATCTCCAATTTATTAATATCCCTTCATTAAAATCATTGTGTCTTAGGTTAAATTGTTTGTCTTCAATGTATGTTCTGGTACAATGGTTCTAGTCATTGCACATTTTTTATGGTTTATATAATTAACCAACCTGATACATCCACCCATAAAATTTCATATCCATAACACCAAATACCTGAGGAGTTTCTTTGATCCCCATTTGATGACCACAATCATCAAGGGTATTAAACATTACCATTTGAGATTGTTTCACCATAAAAACCCAAACAAAAGCATCCAAACATGGAATATTAATAAAGAGACAATATAAAATACAAGATACATCTAAAAATATTAAAAAATATTATAATATTATACAACTAAATTGGAAGCTTAAAGAAACAAAATGGAAGACCAAAGAGCCTAAAAAAACTCAAGCCAGACGGTTGTACACCGGAGGATTATTCACCATCTTCTCGGGACACTGATGTCACCACCTTGATCCCAAAAAATTATTCTTCTAAGGATTATGGCGTTGGATCCAACCATAAATCCCATACCTAAAATGAAATATATGATAAACGAAGACTTCATACCCACCAACATGCGTATGTAGGGTGTGAGAAAATTCTAGTTGGATACCACCATGAGTCAATTTTAATTATTTTATTTAAAAATACATTTTTTATAGATTTAAATATAGGGAATAAGAAATTAGTTTTTCAGTTTTAATTTAAAATAATTGAATAAAAACAATTTTTAAACACACACTTCCCCATGGATCACCCTTCTCCAAACCAATTTGAAAAATATGACCTATTTTAAAATAAATACAATTACTAATGAAAAAAAATTATCTCAAACCCTGAACTTCTAAAAATAAACTGACATAGTGATTCAAATATTCTAAAATAATCATTTTAAACAACGAATTTTATTTGAAAATATATTCCCCCTCTTCCTTTGAAATATTATGTATACTAAAATTAAATGACATAATGAAAGAAAGGAAATTATGATATCAATATAACCAAAAAGTATCACAAAGAATTAAATTAAACCTATGAAATACAACTGGTAAAAAAAGACTCTTCCATAATGGATCACATATATACTAAGTCTATCTGAGAAATAATACACACACAGACCAGTATATAAATGAATGTTGCATCACATAGATACATATCATGAGTTGAAACCATGAGGACGAATGGGATGACACTAGATATTCAAAAGTGGACTTTACTATCTGTTGTGTAATGATCACACATCTATCCACAATATAACTCAAGGAAGTTTCATCAGTGATGAACTAAAAATCCATTTGTTATTTAAAGCTAAGGGGGTTTATCTAGTGAAATTCCTCAACTAGAAAAAATATTTCACACTTATTACTACATAGATACCTCAGTATTTTCATGGAATAGTAACAAATTTTGGCTATCAAAAATAACTTCATCACATAAATATTAATATCCATTGGGATAACACCTCAGTCATTTCCTTACCACCCCTAACACTACCCTCATTGTCATCCCCATCACACATGAACAATATGGGATTCATAACCAAGCATAAATCATATGGATAAGAACAATATCAACAAAATAAAGGGAGGATCAACAAGGTATAATCAATAATAAACACATCACATAGTGCCAACTTGGAATTAACATTTATACCTATAACATATGAATTTGGAAATCCTATTTTTTAACCAATTTTAAATTCAAATAAAAATAAAAAAGAAATAACAATCATTGATAATCACAATTAAACAATCCAAGGGAAAGAACATTTCACTTATAAAACAACACTACCAATTGAAAAAAAAAACCACTTTATATAAAAAAAGGTATCCAATTTTGGAAACATAGTTTTTCATATAATTCTGTGAACATGGTCACTTATTTGAGAAAAAACAACCACACCATTTTATCAAACCAAGGGAGTGCATAAAATACCATTTCACTTCAGAAAAAAATTTCATGAATGAGATTCCATCATTTTCTTAATGAAAATCGATCAAAATAACAAGAATTTTCAGAAAATACAACCATATATAGTCCACACCCTGATTATCTATGCTAAAAATGTTTCTTGAAAACTGAATCCATAATATAACTCTTAAATAAAAGTAATTGAAAATGAAACACCTTCCACGAGTGACGGAGCCATGTCCCCTTTATTGAAATTCTCCTGAAAGAAACATCTAATATGGATAAAAACACATTAATACTAAAATACACAATTGAAATTAACCCTAACCATGAAAATAATCCATTAATGGCCACAAGGTTTTATGGAAGCCATAGAAATATAAAAAAAATAGTATGAAGAGAGAAAATGGAACAATTACTCTAAATATGAATGAATAACCATTAAAAAACACTTTATATCACCATGGAGAATCTTAGATAATATTGTACAATCCAGTAGGAAGTGTTTGGGTTAGATGGTTTAAGTGGGTGAGTCCTTTAGTGCATTCCTCAAATAATAAAGAAGTGGAAAATACAAAAAGACCCCAACCTAGGAAGGTTGTATGGTTGTATCGCATAGTTTACCAACCCTTGTACAAACTGTTAATATATCACTATCTCAAAGCAACAGACTACATAATGTTTATTTTATAGTTTCTTTAACTATGTGTCTGCCACTACCACACCTTCCCAAGGTGAAAATTTTCACCTAGGGATCCTTCATGGTTTCCAAAGCATGCACTATTACTTTTCACCCAAGTAAAATCATCAAAAACTGTAAATTTTGACCTAGAAAATCTATGAAACAATTTTTAAACATAAAATAGGATAAAAAATATAATCACATTTATGGGTGTAATAAACTACCCACCATTCCACTTGATTCCCCTAGAAAGTACCCAAAAACTTCAGAAAATTATAAATTTCATGACAATCTCCAACCTATTAAAAAATTTATTACCATTATCCTCCTAAACCGCAAAACCAATGACACAAAGTAGAACCCAATAATTCAAGATTCACCCAACATAAAATTCATTGGGATACCTAAGAGTCATAAACCTCACCAACTAAAACAAACACATAGAGACTTGGAATGGGTCTCCCCAACATTGAGGATTTATCATGCATTAGTGAAATGTAGGGTAGTCAAACCTATGATAATGATTATCTCCCAAGTAACATGATCTTATTAGCAATGGTAACTAACTATAAAACTCACAATATAGTGAAATAAATAATGAACAGCGAATAGGTCACTAGACCCAACCAAAAATCCAAAATAGAAAAATATCAAAAGGATTGTAGACTGAACATTAGTCTCACCACCATTTAAGTTTAATATAATATGATGGATAAACTATCAAACACTCCCTTTAAAACATAAGGGGGACACTGAGAAACAACATTTGAAAATTCTATAAATAGAACCATGAAGATCTACTGACTAAGGCTAGCCTAAATGAGACCATTATAAGAATAAAACCACTTAACATCCTGAAGGATTACAAACTAGATCATCAAATCACAAGTCATCCCAGAAAACCAATAATAACATGAATAAAGGTCATGCCTCAGAAAGAAATGATAAGGTTCAATGAAAACCCAAAAAATCGACATATATGGGTGTCCACATCAAACTCATCAAAACAAAATTACATGGTAATTCCTATTGACACACACACTATAGTGGAATTTGTATCCCAAAAAAATGAAACCACACCCCCATGAATCCAAGAATACACCCTAGGTCCCTCCTACATCTAAATATATGAATAAAAAATAACCCATGGTTTACAAAAATATAAGAGAAATAAGAAAAAAAATGATACATGAACATCTCAAAAGATATGAAATAATTATCAAGAACCTTTTCATCTATTGATCAAAAAGAAAACTAACTGTATAAAATATTGAAAAAACCACCCATGTTAAAAGAAAGATTTCAATAGAGAAAGAGACCAAAATAAGTCAGAGATTCCAACCCTCAAATGGATGTGACATAATAAAAAACACCAATTGTATTTTGATCTAGGTATGAGAATTTTATTTGGATGCTCGACCATTCACAAAAATTCGAAATGTGAACAATGTATCAAAAAAGATAAAAGATCTTGGGAGATGACCGATAGGAAGTTCACACATGTCCGAACATCCCACACTGGAAACATAAAACTAGATTCCCCTTAATTGAAATAGGAATGGTAGGTTGAGAAAAACATTCCCTCTATTATAATATTTCTTCTTCCCTTTCATTATACCAATATCTTATTTAAGTTCTCTAGTAGAAAATAATGCATCACCTACCACAGGATTCCCATCCAAGATTGCTTCAGAAATGAAAACCTGGAAAATCGATTCCTCAAAGGTATCTTCACCTGATCCCATAACTGATGAATGAAACTCTATGAAAAGGATACTAGAAAATAATCATTACTTATTTTCATTTTTATAAGATAAATCCAAATAAAAATATTCCAAACCAGAAAAATGATGAACATATTCTTTCGCTAATTAATCATAGTGAAGGATACCTAGAAATTTTATTCCCCTCTTAACTATAACTTTTTCAGGATAAACCCAATGAATGATGGAATCCTTAAAATATCACCATGATAGTGCCTCAAATGGTTGGGTACAAACAAAATTATTCCATTATGTTAAACATAAACATTTGAACAAGGTAATTGTTCATCTCATACTATAAGATTTAACAGTCTATAGCTAGTCAAAAATATCTTCAACCTTAGATAACCACTCATTCGCCTCATGGGGACATTTTCACTATAGAAAACATGAGGGTAAATTTTCAAAAAAAATCAAGAATGATCCATGTGCTAGGAAAATCAATGTTCTACCACTCCATCATGATTTTAGGTAGGTATGAAAACTAGAAGGAAAACTCCTAGATCACTAGGAAAACTACCCAAAGAATTACCTTCCCAAATATCTGATTTATTTCTTAAAGAATAATTTTAATACATAAAAAACAATTCACTCTATCAATTCACTTTAAAAAATCTCAACATAAATAGATCAAGAATAAAAGATCCAATCTAAATAATATCCCAAATACCCCCAAATGTTTTAGACAATGGAATCACAAACTCAAAGAAACCAAATCATGGTCAAAATTCCCATTTCAAAACATTTGGAAACATTTCACACCCAATGAAAAAATATCTTTTATTCTAACACAAACTTGAATAAAATTAACGTGGTTTCAAAACTTTTTTGAAGAAAACCAAAAATTACCCATACATTTCAAGGATCCCATCATCTAATAACCTATGTTTTTTTGAAAACTCACACAACCCCAGAATCATTTTCAAGGTTTTAAAATCATTTACCAAATAAACTACGGTAAAAAATAAGGTTTTAAAAAGAACATAGGGAACAATTCATAAAAAAATTCATTTCAAATAAATTACAAAACCACCAAACATTACATTAACACCAATAATGAACCCAAACAATCGAACGAAGGGCCAAACCAAAAAAATGAAAAAGAAAATTTTTTCACCTTTTTCTAATGCACAATTTTTTAGATTGTGTGCCAAATTTGTGAGATCTACTGAATGTTTCTCAAAAATGATCTATATGGCCTCTAAATGATTTGATAGACCATGTTTATTAAACATTCTCCCTGTTAAAATCCTTTCAAATTTTAATCTGAAATGAAGAATTTTTATGTATGTCTCCTAGAAACTACACCCAACTCAAATTATTAACACTTAACACCATAACAACTCATGAAAATACACCATAATTTCAATAAATAAGAAAAGTCCTGACAATCCAGAAAGAATTAAGATCTTATGCTTAAATGACCTAGCCATGTAATTTCCTAGACATACCACCTGAGTCTCAATTGTCTAATCTCTATTCTACCACTAACCCCCAAATATAAGGAAGATAAATCTCAATAAACTAGGGACCTTTTTAAAACCTAGATCCTTTGATAATATTTTTAATGAACCAATCCAATACATCAATCCATGAGATTATATATCTATTTTTCCACATACCTGAGGAGAATCCTCAATCCCATTGGGCAGATGAAATTTTTCAATAGTATCAAACCTAACCATTGGGGATAGTGTCACCCTCAATACCCAAATGAAAACATCGAAACATGGTATATTATTTAAGATATATGATACAATCCAAGATAAATATAAATGAATATCCCAACAATACCAAGTTAAAAAACTACTATAGAATATATAATAAAAAAATGGAAGAACAATGAGGGAAAAAAACTTAATCCAACTGGCTTTAGAAATCGAATTTCCAACCACTATCTCCTCAGGACACTCAAGTCACCACAATAATCCAAAAAAACACCCACATAAAAAGAAAATGGAACTGGATCCAACCTAAAATTGAAGAGTAGAAAACGCTATCACAAGAAATAAATACTATATAATCGCCAACTACAATACATGGGATGTGAGCCAGAGCCAGGAGGATTCCACCATGAGGCTGTTTCACTTCTTTTTTTAGGAATCCAATTATACTAGTTGGAAGGAAAGGAGTAAATAATTATTACTCGATTTTTACTTTAAAATAATGTAGGATAATAATGTTAAAACATAAAAATCTAAAAATATCCCCCTTTATATAACTATTTAATGAATATGGTGCTATTTTAAAATAAATCTAATTCCAAGTGGAAAAACATTATCTCATACACTGAAAATTTGAAAATAAACCCACTAATGGATTCAAACCTTTAAAATAACTTTTTACACAAATAATTCCATTTTAAAACCTTTTCCCCTTTATAAATTTAAATATTATATAAACTCAACATAAATCACATAAGGAAATAAACGAAATAATGATATAAACAAATGCCAAAAGGGTCTTAAAGAATATCTTTGAACTGATGGAATAAAATGATTCAACAACATGGATAAGCCATCAATGATCACACATAATAAAATTTCATCGATGAAATAATCTATACACATGACAACATAAAACTAAAAGAGTCATAAAAAAATATACCATGATTAAGAACCATGATGACAAACAGAACCTCACAAGGAAGGAAAATTAGGAGCTAATGGCCTATAAGGTAATGGTCACCCATCAATCCACAAAGTCTTTCTAATTTTTCCCCTTAGTATAAAACCCAAAATAATTTTGTTATGTACAAACAAGGGGAACCTATCCAGCTAAATACCTTAACCATCCATGATATTTAAAACTACTACCCACATAGCAACCTCGGTTTCCTCATGGAATAATAATGGGGTGGTCCATGAACAATAACATCATCAAATGACCATAAAATTCCCATAAGGCTAACTATATAATCATTTCCTTCCCAACATCACCACTATCCTAAAATTGATCCCGAACCAATAACAAAAACATGAGTCCCATAACAAATAATCAATCACATGGATAATAAAAACATCAATAAAAGTTGTGGGCTCAATAAGGGCCTAATCCACAATCAAAATATCATAAGGCTCTAACCGTCCCTTTACTTTCCTATATATAACATATGCATTTAGAAATTATTTTTTTAAAAAATAATTGATACAAAAATACAAAATAATTAATATTAATCATTTTTAAAAATTAAATATCCCAAGGGAAACTCGATCTCGTATATCAAACAACACAACCCCTTTAAAGCAACAAATCCCTATTTTAACACAAAAGGTAACCCACTTTAGAATCCTTTTTTTCAAAGAACGTGGAAAAAATTTGGGAATATTTATAACAATACAACCATGGAATTTTATTAAATCTTTGATGTTATGAAATAAAATTTCACATAAAAACACCATCCCAAGAATTGAATCCCATAAATTTTCCACATGAAAATCAACCAAACTCAATGGGAACATTAGAAAAATGACCACAGATAATCCACATCACTATTATCTAGGAAAAAATTAAATTTATAAAAACTAAAAAGTAATTGATATCTTGAATAAAATAAATTGAAAATGAAACAACTACCTCAAGTGGATGAATCATTTTTCCTTTGGGGAAATCCACTCTAAAGAGACTCCTACTATTGCTCACAACCCTTCCAAATAAAAATACCATATTCCAATAAACACTAAACATGATATTTTCAATGAATGGCCACTAGGGTGAGAGGAAAATTGAGAAAAAGTTATAAAATAGTAGGAATATATAAAATGGACTCATACCACTTGATCTAGATGAATAAAGACAATGTAAAAACTCTAAATAACTTTAGAGAATCTTGGAGAATCCCTTGGGAGGCATTTATGTTGGATGGGTTTTGTGGTGGAGTATTAGGGTGAAATCCTCAAATAAAAATCATTGAAAATGAAAAAAGTACCCCAAATTATGCAAGTTTCATGATTTACATTCATGGTTTACCAAACCTTTCATAGACTCTGCATATGTCGTTGTCTCATGCCCCTAGGATTCATGTCTTGTAATGACCTGAACTTTTAGAAATAAAATTCACCATATGATTTATTTAAATGTCTTATTGTGTAATATTGTTATAGAAAACAACTGCACTTATTTATTTAATATATCCTCTCATATTTAATTGAATGTCAGGAATAATTATGGATGATTATTTAGTCATTGAACAATGATCACATGATCAGTATAAATATAGTGTTTTAACAAATCCAATTGACACATATGAAAGAAGTGATTACCTCAACTAGTTTGTTTGTAGCATATAAAGCCCATTTATCTAACATTTAGTAGGAGAGAGTATCTATGATCTTTTCCCTTGAATAATCCCAAGATGATATACAAAAACATATGTTTGAGTGAAACTATTTATAGGATTAGTTCAAGCTCACCAATATCACAGCCCCAAACCATGTTCGTCAAACCGTGCCATGAAAGTCCCACCACCACACACCTTACCCTTAAGATATTTACTAATGTATTAGTGGGATATGTATCAAGACCATAGAAATATGAGAATGTATATTATTTTTTATATAATAATTAATATATTTTCATTCTATTATTATTAATTTATATACTAAATTTATTTTGATTTAATAAAATAAAATTAATATTTTTGGTTATTTTTCAAAATTATTTATGGATTTTATTTTCTTTAATAAATTTATTTTTAAAATAAATAAATTTTTTAGAAAATATTATTACTAAATAATATTTTCTAATATAAATGATCATTTAATTTTAAATAAGACAAATGTAATTTTCATAAGGTTTCAAAAACTGTAATTGTTAAAAAGAATCCAATATTTTATAATAAATGCAAATTTTATTTTAAAAGTGAAAATTATCATATTTGTAAATTTATTAATAAAAAATGAATATTATATTTCGTATCTTAACATCATAATTATCCAATGATTAATTTATCATCATTTTCTATGACATCTGAATTTTCAGGTAAAAATTAAATACCATATAAATATACATTTTGTGTTATGAATAATAATTACCCAAAAGTGAAGTAATAAATACTATAAATTGGATCCAAGAAAAAATATATTTTTTTCTTTCATAATTATTTTACTTTTGGTTTATTGGATTTATTTTATAAATCCTTTAAAAATCCTCCAAAATATGTAATATATTTTATTGCTTTAAAATACTTTCTATAAGAGTATGACTCACCTCAAAATAAGAAATGGTGTTGTTTTATTAATTAAGGACCCTGGATTTATAATATAACTAAAATCATTCCTATTTAGATGAAACCATGTGTAAAATAAATGGGAAAGTTTGTGGTTTTGGTTATTTTATTACGTGCAGTCCAAAACCTAGATAATAATGAAATCCCCCTCTTTTCCAATATTAACCCACCCTAGATATCATTTCTCTTCACTAAAACTCCATGGAGAATTCCCATACTCTACCCCCCCACTCTCTATATTCCTCTGAAGGTTCCACCAAGATCTCAATAATCCCATCCCAAGCATTTGGAGTCACACCCTCAATTGATTTATCTCTTATCATTTCCATTAAAACAATTTTATGTTCTTTCACTTAAATCACATTTTATTTTGTTGGTATATATTCTTAAATATTCCCTTTATTTTCAATTAAATGTAAAAATTATGAGATCCCCCTTTCACTTTCAATAATACTCCTATAATCCTTTATGTTCACCCGTAACCTTGCCAAAATATAGTTAGGATTATTTTCTTTATTCAAGTTTCTTAATTTCCTTATACCTAAAATTTATAGATTTATAATGTTGTGATATGTTTTTCCATGTCCCTAACAATTTAAATTTTATTTTTATGTGATGAGATATTCACCATTCTCTATCATCAACCCATTTTTATGAATCATTAAGGGACATCGTTATGCTTTCAAAATATCACCACAATCTTTTATCCCTAAACAATTGTGTAGTGAATACGATACCCATTTCCTATCAAGTGTGTCCACCTATACACATATATAATTTTTATTGTGGCCTTAAATGTATATATTCCATACTAGTTGGTCATGGAAAAAAATTATGTTGAGGAATTAATCCATGTTGTATGATATTTGTGGCACATTTAAGCAGGAGAATGAATGAAATGTGATGGATGTGCTCGGAATTATAAAACACTCTAATGAATTAGGTAATGTTTAGTATCATGATATGTCGTGTTAGTATAGAGAGTGTACCTGATTCTTTTGTGGAATTTTTTCAATCATGATTTTTTAGAAGTCATCCTTGACCTATATTTATGATGTAGTGTTTTAATTGGTTTCCACATTTTCCATGTTATGATTTTCATACTATATAAGGACTCATTTTTCATGTTAATGATTCATACCCTTTATGTGACCCATTTATTTTCCTACTCTTGATATAATATCACCTTATTCCATGTTTATTCCCTTATTGGGATTTATAGCTCACCCATTTCTTATGTTTTTTCGCAAATCATCCTGTGTAGTTTTAAAAGCCGTGGAATTTTAGAATCTTGTTAACGGAATTCTAGATAATTTTGTTCTATCCCATGTTCAAAATGTTTTGTTATTGACCTAATTATCAAATACACTAAAAATATTGAAATTTTGACTGAAAATTATATTTTTATTTGATTTTTCAAATACCATATTATGGTTTAGTAGTAACCTACACTCCTTGTACTTCCTAATATTTTGGGTTGTATTATGTGTAATTTTATGTAACAGGAATTGAATTAATGGTAAATAAAGAGAAAGGTTGTTATAGTTGGTGTCAGATAAAGAGTTAATTTAGTTTTGATATTAGGATTAGAAAACTCAAGAGAAAGCTTTAAGGATAAGACCAAGTATAAGAAAACATCCCAAAAGTTTGGTAAGTATAAAGTAAGTGGTTTTTCAAAAAATAAATTCACATATGGATGCTACAGGTGGACCTCATTTTGGCATAGATGTACCTAGGGTTAACAAATCCTCCAAGGTGTGTTGTTCCAAACTTGGTGTAACCTCTTTCACGTAAAGGTTCTTTACTATGCACTTGGTTTGACACTCCCAAGGGATATGATTTGGTAAATTCAAATGTTAATTACGAACCATTGTTAATGAAACAAAAAAAATACCCATAAGAGTATAAGTTATGAAATAGATCATGGATAACATAGAATGAATCTGATAAATTTATAAATTACAAAAATAAATTTAATTTACAAGTTTTCCATTTAATTTCATTGGATTCTCCTCTTATGTGTTTAATAGTTTTAAAATAATAATTCATAAATTTTCTTTTATTCTATACAATGGTTGGAAAAAGGTTGAATCAGGTAACCAATCCATGTGGTGGGAAATGTGATGACTTCTCCAATGAGATTCAAATCCTAATGGGGGTAGGAATCATGAACATCATACTGATACTATCTTATCTGACTCATGTTATGAATAACCTGTATTAGGAGAAGCATCATAATCCCCCTAAGAGAAAACATGAACCAATTGAGACCTTTATGAAACAAAGGCATCCGACAACCAATGGATTATATAATAACATTATCATTGAACAATAGAAAAAATCAATTAATAATATATTCTCCATCCTTGAATGTTCAAAATAAGATAAGGTTTTACAAGTTATTAATCAAATTGAGGGAGAACCTGATCAGTGGTTGACATTGATTAGGAATTTTACGCCTGGGGAATAGATCGAAGAGTTGGGGTGGGAGTAATTATAGAAAATGTTTTTTATAAATGTTTTCCTTGTATTATCCATCTTAAAATGGAAAGGGATTTCCTTTCCCTCAAGAAAAAAGATTATGAATTTATTGGGGAATATAAGGAAAACATTACCATGCTTTCACGATACTCCTCCAGATTTCTCTTTACCACTATATTCTAGGTTTCCCGCTTATTTGGTGGGATATAATCAATTCTATGAAAATATCTGGTGATCTAATAATTGGATAGCTATGAGGAAGTTGTCTGATGTTCCCCCAAATATGAAATAGAGATCATTGAATCGCACGGGTATCATAGGGATAAGAAGAGAAAAGTGGAGTATAATTTTGAAAGATACCGGAGAAAAATAATAGTGCTAAGAAATTTCAACATCCAACTTTTCAATGGTGTGTCAAGAAGCTTACCAAAAATATCATAATAGGAATAAAGAAATTCATTATTTGTGGGAAGTAAGGGAACCTAGCTAAAATATTTATAAAGGAGAAACCTGCTACTGTGGTGGAGGAAAAGAATACTCCACTAAATCCTCAATGTATTTTTCATTGCTTCAACTATACGTAACCATGTAAATTTTAAAATAAATTCCATATGCCAAGGGGTTTTGGAGACAACCAACAAACTCAAAGGAAACAACAGAGATATTTTTCCATCATAACTGCTGAGGTGGATCTTCGTAATGAAGTGGTGAAAGGTAGAGTAGTTATTTATTCAAGGATTGGAAAAATACTTTTTTATTATGGTTCTAAGAATTCCTTCTTCTCATAATTTTTTTAGAACTATTGAATCACCACCACAAAGCACAGAAGTGTATCTTTTGGTGAAAATGGAAAAATGGGAAATTATTTCATCCTGACTATATAAATCCTACCGTGTAACAATTTGAGGGATGCAATTCCCAATGAACCTTTTCATACTCCTTTTGGTGGAATTTGATGTAATTTTAGGCATGGAATTTATTTCCCTATAGAGAGCCATCATAATTTTTCATGAGAGGGAAATCACTCTTCATCTTATGAATTGACCCCTTATTGTCAGGAAAAAACTCAGGTCAACCCAGAATCGGTCACCCGAGCGAGTTTGCGGCATGACCTGAAATGCTTTCCGAATCCCCAGGGACTACAAAATAGTAATGAGCATAAATAATTCTCAAAAATATAAATAAATTAATAAGAATAAACATAACGATAAAAATTAACTCTAGCAACGGAAAAGAAATAAACAGAACAACTCAACAGACCTCTATGTGACCCCTAGGTCACCACCCAACCAAAGGCCGACTTTGCTCCAATAATAAGAAACTCAGCTTAGGGAACCATAGTAAATGAAACATACAACTGAAATTATAAAATATGTGTGATCATTAAGAATGCTCCATAGGGTTTCCAAGATAATCCAAGGAATTGAATAATCTCACTTCCCAAAACAATCCAATGACAAAAGTTTGAAATACAAATGTAAAAGTAATGTTTTTTCAATTTAAAATATGAAACATGATTTTCATATTTAAAAATCAAACACACACAATATACCATTTCCAAAATAATTTTTCATTTTATAAACTAAACCCAAAACAAAGTATACCAAAGTTGGGATTGAGGAGAATAGGTAAACAATGAAAGATAACAATATACTGGTATAACAAAGCATATATAATAAATAAAAATAATCCATTAATTATGGGTGATCCTAAACATCCCTAGAAGGTCCCTGGATATACTCAGTTTTGGAACCCCCTATCGATGTATATTGAAGAACTTATGTATATAACCAAGTGGATACCCTAAACTAAGCAATCCGGTGGCAAAGCCTGCCACGACTAATAACAAATCTTGGGGTACCAACCCTTCTAATCAGCATTGGTCAGCAACCATCACTTAGTCATCTAAAATACACCTAGGAATCCCTTGTAGTTATAATAATACTGTGTAAGTAGTAGGCCCTATCACATGTGACTCGTCTCACCGCACATTCTCACCGTAAACATGGACACCTCATACGATAACCCATAAGGGATATCCCCCCTCTAGCGGTTCCCCAAAAATATATATACATCATATCATCAAAGGTGTCACCCGGGACATCATTCCATAAAATCATTAAAACCATTTGACTCCTTTTTCAAAATATTAAATTTGTTAAATGCACATACAGTAATCAAAACAATTCCATTTCAAGGAATCAACACCAACATTACGCTAATGATTAATGTTCCAAATGGGCCATCACGTCACATCCATGTCAAAATCATTTTTTCTAAAAAAAATTAAAACTATGACCAGGCACACACAACATCCAAACACAACCCCTTCTAAAAGATAACACAACTCCACCCATGATTTAGAAGACCCAAACGTCCCTTTAAGTCTAAATTCTTCAAAATCATTACCCAAACATCACCTTCAAATTGAAATTTCAAAATGGGACTTTAAGTCGATAAGAACAAATTCATTTACCCAAAACATCTTACCAATACTGATTTTAAATTTATAAATCCAAAGAGGCGTGGTTCTTTCCAAACTCACACTAAATCATGTTTCAAGGAAAAATATCTAAACCCTATGGAATACTTTTAAAACAATTTTAAGAAATACAAAAATGCACCAACCTCATTTGGAAGGCATGAACCATGTATATAACCAAACCTTCAATGAAATATCAATTTCAAACAAAACCTTAATTTGAAAACACATCCATGTGTTCACCCAGTGCACCCATGGATGTGACATCATCTAGTGGCTACCCAAACATCCAAAGACACACCAATATGATATTTCCACAAAATTACAATTTTATTAAACCATAACTAACAAAAACAATTGTGAATAATTTTATAAAAAAACAAATAGTTTATAAATGATTTTATAAACCAGCCAACAAGTTTATAAAAAATTATATGAACAATCCAGCCAATTTCTAAACACTTTTATTAACAAACGAAGATATTTTATAAGTAGAATAAAAAATTTATAAACAAGTATATAAAAGGACCAAAAAATTTAGTGGAAACCCTAATCACACATTGAAAAATGAAAAAATTTAAAATAAACCACTGAGGTATCTTAACATAGGAAATTTACACAATCCCCTAGAAAAACTCATTTTTTAGTAAATTCTGACAAGACAAAAACACTAATCAAATCAAACCGTAGATATAATAGAGGTAAAATTAACCCTTCAGAAGAAATTGAAAACACAAAAAATATGATTAATCATTTAAGAAAGGAAATATTGGAAACACCTACCTCAATGGCTTGTGATCGCGACACCACTTCATTGGAAAGAAGAATAACCCCATGCGGGCCAAACACCACCTAAAATTATGAGAAAAACACATGAATTACAATTTGTGCCATTAAGGTTTGGCTATGGAATAAAATCATTATATATTGACAAACAAAACTCACCGATGAGGGGGTTCGCAACAGAAGATGTGTCGGTTGGGGAGGTCGTGAGCAAGCATGAGGTCACACAAGGGGAAAGGTGGCCACTGGAGGGTGCTTCGGAGTAGGAGGCAGCACTGGATGGGTGGGGGGTTGGGCTTCTGGAGAAGGGATACGGTGAGGAGATAGAGTATGGCATGGATGGAGGTGTGATAGGGCGAGGCGATTGGTCGGAGATGTGAGGCGAGGCCGGCTGGGGGGGGTGTGCTACATGTCGACACAAGCTGGAGGCGAACCGAATGAGGGGAAAGGGATGGTCAGGAGTGGAGGGTGAGTGTGGATGGGGGAAATCCCAGAGGCCTGAGGTTGGAGAATGGTAGGGCAAGGGGTCGACAGGTGGAGGCAAGGTCGGGTGGGGGCTCGCAAAGGGGGGGATGCACCATGTGCTGGAAGGAGAAGCGGGGTAGGTTTAGGGTTACTTATTATTATTATTATTTCATTTTATAATAATAATGATTATTATAATGATGATGATAAAACCAGAAATAATAATGAAATTAACAATAATAAATATAATAATAATAAAAGTTATACTAATAATAATAATAATAATAATAATAGTAATGGAAACAATATCAATTATAACACCTCATTAATAATAATATTATTAATTACAAAATAAAATTATTATTATAAAAATTTAAACATTCAACTCACCTTATCTGAATAAATATTTCTTTATTTTAATTGTTAAACATTTGCACGGGCACCCAGGATAATGACTCGGCTACTGCCCACAGTGCGGTGAAAGTGCACGGGTCAAAACCACTAAAAATGTTTAATGACATAAATATAAAACCATGACCCAGCCTGAACCTTGGAGAGAGGGCATAGATCCAAGATATAATAAAAATAAAAATAAACCAAAAAGTCGGGGTATGAAAATTCTCCCCACCCTAGAGACTTTCTACCCCCAGAAAGTCACTCAAATGAGCTATAGAAAAAACATGAATCCATGCCTGATTGAAACCGAAAGAAATCATAACATAACAGAATGAGAGAACATGAGAGGGTTCTCTCTACCACAAAAACTCAAATAGTGAGGAAAATTAACACAAAAACACATCACCACATGAAGGGGGGTGATGTGGGAACTCCCAACTAATCCAAACTAAGTTATACATCATGAGCATAAAACACCTTTGCTGAAACCTGGAACTCTAGACCTAGATAAAAAATCTCCAACATGACACCTCCGAGTAGAACATACCTGAAGAATTGAACCCGAGTATAACCAAAATCATTGATTCTTCTATAAACACATACATCTCGAAAAAAACATAGCTAATCTAAAATCAACCCATATAAGGGACAAACACACTTTTAAGAAAATGTACAACCCAGATAACCATATTCACAAAAACATGACTGGATGTTTTATAATTGAATGATCCCATCATAACATCATGAAAAATCAATGAACATACAATGTAAAAACTTTAACAGCAGAAAACAAACATGAATAGAGAGACTTTGAATTTTTCTATACGAACACAAAACCCAAATTGAGGATTCACACCCCTAGAAACTCATGACTGGGCACGAGATTCACCCCATGACCTATGGTTGGGGCTCTGATGGCTGAAGCATCTCCTGCCTCAAAGTTAGGCACTGGAATCTTCTGGCTACAATGTCTTATTTAGGAAAAGCTCCCTATAGAAATTCTCTAGATGACCCAAACATGTGCAATGATGGTACATCTTTAGAGGGGTGCCAAATGATGGCTTTGTGTGCCCTAAACATCCACATTGATGGCACACCACTGAACAGACAAAAAAACTGGAAGCTAGAACCGCTATAAAGGACTCTTTAGAAACAATTTTCTCTATCACACCCTAATCGCCAGAAGGGGATCCTTCGTGAGCAACTAGATACACTGGATTTCCAAACATATGTGCTTCCGAGACCAACTTAGCTAAGAACGCTTCATCCACCAACTTCTCAATATGATGGTCCTCGGAAGGGAGGACTCACTCCATGATCTCAGGGCGAAGACCCCCAATGAAGAGATAATTTTTTATCAAGTCTTGTGATACTACCTCCGAAGAAAAGGATCCAAGTTCCTTGAAATTATCAACAAAATCATTCACTGTCTATTGGCATTGTTGAATACGGATGAGTTATTCACTTTTCTTCATCATCAACTCTTCAAGTATAAACCATTGGACAAATATGAAATTAAATACATCCCATGTCATCCCAATTTGAAATGATAGTGTGGAAAACAACTCACATTCATCATGTGATGGACCTTCGAACAAACACAAAACAACACACAATCTAACATCTTCCGGAGTTCCCAATATCCTGATGATGCGCTTGACCTATTCATGCCACTCTGCTACCTCTATCAAACTCGGATCACCGTGAAGTATGGGAAACATCTGAGAAGGACCAAAAATTGGGAATTACTTATCTAAAACCATAAGGACCTTTCTGGGAAGATTGTTTTGAACAATATATAAAACACCAAGCTGAAACCGATATCAAATAAAATTATAATTAAAAGTAACATCCTGAACCAAAATAATCAGCTACAACCCAAACAAACACACACACAAACCAAAACTCCATTTTAATTTTAGTTTTCAAAACAAACTTCTTTCAAGGCCACTTTCTAAATACTAATCCCATTTTTGAAACCAAACTCAATTTCCAAAATTATTTCCCCTTTTTTTTTAAAAACATTAGAAAAACAAGGTCAAGACTTTAATTCCATGTACACACCCTAGTAATCCCATGAACCATTGCACATGTCTTTGACTGATTTCATCCAAACACACTAACATGCACTTTCCATGCATTCCATCACATATTGGAACGTTCATAAAGAGTACCCTAGGATTCACCCAAACAAATTCTCTAACAATTACAAGAAAACACAAAACATTTAGATCAAGATCATTCATTTTTAAAACCCATTTCACGAATTTAAAGTAATTTAAAAGCATTTATTCACATTTTAGAACACTATTTTCATTTTCAAAAGTGAACTCACAACAACCAGAACCAAGAAGACACTTAACATTCCTCAAACTACCAGATTGAAGGACTAGTTGTTGTGGTTAACCTAGAGACATCATAGTGGGCCATTCCCAAAGTAAGCACCAAAAAATAGTAGGAACTTAAACTATGTACTCAGATTAAACATGGGTCACTACTCCACGTGAAGTCATGATGTATCATTGGATTGCACCAGTTTTCATCCCTCAATCAAAAACAAACCATAATGAGACAAGGACTCAAATCCCAGACTACCCCTGGCGACTCAAGGTTTAGAATGAGTGAGGGTTCATGATGTCTTTCACATTCCTTCCTCTCAACTCCTGATAGTCCTAATCTCTATCTAATAGACACACCAAATAACAAGAACCTCCCTCTGATACAATTTATTTCCCGAACCAACCTGGGTCGACCCTGAACCGGTCACCCGATCTGGTCCCCTGCATGGCCTGAAGGGTATTCCAAATCCCCATAGGCTAAAAACTAGTTTTGAGAATCAAGATTTAATCACTGGGAATGATTTGGCCTATAAAGATATATAAATAAATAAAAATAAACAGAAAACTAATACAGATTTGTAGAAGTGGAAAAGAAATAAACAAAAGAACTCAACATAAATCCTTGTGACCCACTAGGTCACCACCCAACTAAAGGCCGACCTTGATCCAATAATGAGTAACCCAGCTGAGTGAACCAGAGAAAAGGAAACCTGAAACTGAAATTATAATTTAGGCATGAGAATTATAAATTCTCAGTAGGGTTTCCATGATAAGAAATGGAATCAAAGAATCTCAATTCCCAAAACAATCCTATGGCACAACTTCGAAATACATTTTTAAAACTAATGTTTCAACATTTTAAAATAAGAAACATGATTTTCACATTTAAAAATCCAACTGAAATGACATAACATTTCTAAAATAATTGGAAATTTTATAAACTAAACCCAAAACAAACTATACCAAAGATGGCCTAAAGTAGAACAAGTAAATAATGAAACTTTAAAATAATCTAGTATAACGAAGAGTAAACAAGCAATAAAAATAATCGAGTAACCATGGGTGGTCTTAAACATCCCTAGAAGACCCATGGACGTAATTAGTTTCAAAACTACCTATTGGCATAGGTTGAAGCTCCTATGTCTATATCCAACTGGATTCCCTAAACTATCCAATATAGTAGAAAATCCTGCCTAGCCTAACAACAAGTCCATAGGGTTCCAATCTATCTAATGGAGGTTGGTCAACAACCATCACTAGATCATCTAAAAGACACCCAGGAACCCATGGTGGTTATAATAATACTATGTAATTATTAGACCCTCATATGTGTGACTCATCTCACCGCACTAGCCTACCCCAAAAACAGACACTCCATACGATAACCCATAAGGGATATCCCCCCAATAGAGTTGCCCCAAATATATATGTACATCATATGATCAATGGTTCCAACCGGTCTTTCATGAAATAAAAGCATTAAAACCATTTGATACCTTTTTAAAAATAATAAGTTGTTAAATGGGCGTACAGTAATCAAAATGTCTTCATTTTAAAGAATTGACACCAACATTGCACTAAAGATGAAAGTTCCAAAAGATATATCATGTCACATCTAATTCAAAATAATTTTTGTAAACACATTTAAAACTCCGACCAGGCACACACAATAGGAAAAAATAATCAATTATAAAAGATAACAGAACTCCACCCATGATTTGGAAGTTCCAAATAGGCCTTTATGTTGAAAGTCTCCAAAATCATTACCCAAACATCACCTTCGAATTGAAATGTCCAAAAGATTCTTTATGTCAACATGTGTAAATTCATTTATCAAAAAAAACATACCAATACTGATTTTAAATTTATAAAGCCAAACAGGCATGGTTCTTTTTAAACTCACACCAAAGCATGTTTCAAGGCCAAACAGCCAAAACTTAAGGAATACATTTAAACCCTTTTCAAGAACCACACAAAAGATCCAGCCTCTTCTAGAAGTCATGAAACATTTCTAAAACTGAACATTCAAGTAAATGTCAATTTAAAACACAACCTTCATTTGACGACACATCCATATGTGCACCTAGTGCATCCATGGATGTGACAACATCTATTGTCACCCAAAACATCCAAAGAGACACTCAGATGTTATTCCCACACAATGCCAATTGACTTTAAACCATAACTAACCAAACAATTTTTAAATAATTTCATAAATAAACCAAAAAGTTTATAAATGATTTTATAAACAACACAACTAGTTTATAAAAATATCTTTGATCAATCCAAATAATTTATATAAACTTTTATAAAAAACCCACGAAATTTTATAAAAAAGCTAAAAAATTTATAAAAAACTTTATTAATGGACCGTAAAATTAGTTGAAAACCCAAAATCCGACTTTGAACACCCACAAAATTTCAAATAAACATCCTAGGTATCATAATTTGGGTAATTTACACAATCCCCTATAAAAACTAATTTTTAGTAAATTCTAAAAAGACAAAAACACAAATCACATTGAACCATAGATATAATAGAATTTAAATGAACCCTTAAGAATAAATTGAAAACATGCAAGTGCCGATGAATCATTTTGGAAAGGAAAGAATGGAAACGCCTACCACAATGGTGAGAAACTAAAAAACTGATTTAGCAGAATGAAGAATAACACCATGCGGACCAAACACACACATAAATCAATGAAAAAACACATTAATTACAATTTCTTCCATTAGGGTTCAGATATAGTATAAAATTCCTAAAAACTGACAGGAAAATTAACCAGCGAGGGGGTTCAAAACCATAGATGGGTCGCCTGGGGTGGTCATGCATGAGCAGGAGGCTACACAAGGGGAGAGGCAGCCACGGTAGGGTGCTCCTAGGTAGGAGGTGGCACTAGCTATGGGGGGGGGGGGGGGGGGGTTGGGCTGCCAGATAATGGTAGTGGAAAGTGGTTCAGAGCATGACCTGCCTGGAGGTGCGGTGGGGCGAGGTGGTTGGCCGGAGATGCGAGGTGAGGTTTGTTGGGGGTGGGGGGGGGTTCAGGTGTGCTGCTGGATAGTGCACTTCAGAGGTGAACCGAGGGAGGGGCGAGGGATGGTCGGGAGTGGAGGGTGACCGAGGGAATGGGAGATGTCGTAGGTTCAAGCTTGGAGCGCGGCGGGGCGAGGGGGGTCAATACGCAGAGGCAAGATTGGGTGGCGGCTCACGTAGCGAGGGGATGTGCCTCGTTCTGGAAGAAAAAGGGTGTGCAGGTAGGTTAATGGTTACTTATTATTATTATTTTCATTTCATTATAATGATAATAACCATAATAATAACAAAAGTAATAATTAATAAAGCATAAATAATTATAATAAAAAACAACAATAATGAAGATAATAATAATAAGAGTTATAATAATAAAAATAATAAAGATAAAAATAACAATAATAACAATAATAAAACCTCGTTAATAATAATATTATTAATTACATAATAAGATTTTTATTACAATTTAAACATTCATCTCACTTTATCTACATAAATATTTATTTATTTTAATCGTTATACATTTATGCGGCACCTGGGATAAAGATGCGACTACTAAGCACTGTGTAGTGAACACACATGGGTCTGAAACCCACTAAAAATGTTAAATGACAAAATTTTAAAATCGAGACCCTGCCCAGACCTTGATTCAAGGACCTGAATCCAAAAAATAATAAAATAAAAATAAATCAAAATGTTAGGGTGTGACACTGATTCTCTTCTAGGAGGGGGATGAATCTTTTTTAGCTCTGACATATCAACATTGGATATTATTACCCTATTAGAATGAGTATCTACCTAAAATTCATGAGTCTAAGGAAAGAACCATCCCAAATAAATTCTTATTTTCAGGGAACATGATGATGTGTTTATCAAGTAATTTTCAGGTCTTCCTCCAAGATATGAGGCTGAATTTTAAATAGTGATTATACCTAGGGTGATTCTACTATCGAAGACTCAGTATAGAATAGATGTTTTGGGACACGAGGATCTAAAGAAACAACTATACAAGAATCTTGAAAAATGGTTCATATTCCCATGTGCTTCACCATATGGTGCATAATTCCTCTTCATCAAGAATATGGATTGGTTAATGAACCTTTGTATTTATTATTTTGAGCTCAAAAAGATCATGTTAAAGAACAAGTATTCTCTACTATGGATTGATGAGTTGTTCGATCAACTACATGGAACATAATACTTCTCCAAGGTGGATCTACGGTTGGGATATTACAATGTTATGGTATACAAGGAGGATATCCATAATACTACTTTTCATACAAGGTACGAGCACTGTGAGTTCATAGTAATGCCATTAAGACTCACTAATGCTCCAATAATATTCATGGACCTGATGAATTGAGTCTTTAGATATTTCTTTGAAAAATATGTGGTATTATTTATAAATATTATTCTAATATATTTTAAAACCACTAAGGAGCATAAAGATAATCTGATCACTATGATAAAGACCATGTAAAAGGAGAACCATTATGAAAAGTACAAAAAATGTGAGTTCTTGTTGAAGGAAGTCTTGTTCTTCGGGAATATCATCACAAGAAATGGTATATATGTGGACCCTAAAATTTTAAAAAAAAATTGAAAGATGGATGATACCAACAACTGTGATCGATATTCATAATTTCCATGGATTAGTTGGGTATTATCATTTATTTGTGAGAAATTTCTCAAAATTATCAAACACTCTAATGGAGCTAACATGTTAGGGAGTCGATTTTTCATGGAATAATTAATGTGAAGGGATATTAAAGTTAATAAAAAGGAGGATTAAAAAATAAATATGTTCCCACACTACCCACAAATGGAGAGATTGTCATGTTATTTTGTGTTTCTTGAAATAATGTATTGGGTTGTGTGCTAATACATAATGAAAAAGTTATATATTATGCTTCAAGTCAATTGAATGTTCACAAATAGATCTACCCAGAACAAGATCGGGTGATGGCTATAGTGATATTTTCTCTGAAAATATAGTGGAATTATCTCTTTTATTAGATGTATGAAATATATATGTATGACAAAAGCCTCAAGTATATATTCATATAGAAAGATATGAATATGGACCAACGAAGACGGTTAGATCTGATCAAGGACTATGAATTCTCAATCCACTACCATCATTCTAAGGTTAATAATGTAGTTGATGATTAAATTAGAAATTATCCATCAATTATATCACTAATTAAAATTTATAGGGATCCAATATTCTTAGATTTTGAATGAATGGGCATTAGAATAACGAAGTAAGTAACATCATTTATCATATAACAAATGATTTATCTACCATCCCTTATGAAGAGGTTACAATATTCTCAATTGAATGATGTGGGAATTCAAAAAAAGAGGAAACTATAAGAAAAGTAAAATCCACGTAGATCAATGTTAATGAAGGAGTGGTTATATTTGGTTCAAGACAATGTCTACTATAAAATCAAAAGTTAAAGAATAAGTTATTGGATGATTCACATTGCTCAAAATTCTCCATCCATCCTACAAGCACAAATATATATCAAGATCATTGAAAACACTATTGCTAGGAAAATATGAAGAAAGATCTTGTGGATTGTAAATGATGATTTCCTGTATTCTAGCAAGTGAAGGTGGGAATAAAAAATACAAGGGTATTACATAACCATTACCCATAACTACACGGAAATCAAAAACATCACCACAGGCTTTGTAACTTGTACTCTAGAAACATCAATAGGGAATAATTCTATATGGATTTTGGTGGATCATCATAAAAATAATGTGCCCTTCATTGTGATTTGAGAGTATTTATCGATGAATCAACTTGCACAGATATACATCATAGAAGTGGTAAGGATGCATGGAGTACCACTATTGATTGTATCTAATCGAGGTATATGATTCACCATTGTGTTCTGGAGGGGTCTCCAAAAATATCTGAATAAAGAGTTGAATTATAGTATCCTTATCACATTCAAAACAATGGAAAATCTGAGTGAACTATTCAGGAACTTGAGGACACATTGAGATCATGCTCAATTTACCTCAATGTTGGATGGGACAAACATCTTCCTCTGGTCGAGGTCTATTAGAAAAATAGTTTCCACTCAATCATCCAAATAGATCCCTATAAATATCTTTACTGAATGAGTTTCAAAACACATTCATGTTGGGATGGAATTGGGTAACGCAAACTGGTAGGTCATGAAATGGTTTGGGAAATGGAGGAAAAGGTTAATACAATTCAATAATACATCAAGGATTATCATATTTGATAAAATAACTATGCTAAAAACCATCAAAGAGGCCTAGAGTTTTATGTTGGAGACATTATATTCCTATACATATCTTCTTGGAAGAAAGTGATGAGATTTGGGAACAAGGGAAATTGTACTCCTAGATGCATCAGACCCTTTGAGATATGTGATTGCATTTGAGCGGTGTCATATTGACTAGAACTCCCACTGAACATATCTCAAGTTCTTGATGTATTCCATGTATCTGTATTAAGAATGTACATACCAAAACTGTCATTTATACTCAATACAGAGGTGGTAGCATTGGAGAATTATCTCTCTTATGAAGAGAACCTAGTGAAGATCTTAGTTCACAGAGAAAATTTTATACAAAATATGACAATTAACCTTGTCAAAGTGTTGTGGAAAACAAAAAGATTAAAGAGGAAACATGGGAACTATAGAAGGTGATGCAAAATAGTTACCCCCATCTGTTTTAGAATAGAAAAAACATTCATGAGATTAATTTCTTATGGGGGTAGATTGTAACGACTCAAATTATTTTAAATAAAAGTCCTATTGAATTTTTTTTAAATGTATCACTATGTAATATGATTATAGAAATACATGAAATTATTTAGTTTATTATATCTTTTCATATTTAATTGACTATTAAGAATCATTACCATTAAAAATATAGCCATTGAACAGTGATCACATGGTTAATATAAATATAGGTTTTTAACAAATCCAATTGGAAAAGATGAAATAAGTGATGGCCTAAAACCAGTTGGATCAATCCCAATAAAGCCCATTTATCAAAGATTTAGAGGGAGGTAAAATCTCTTGTAATTTCCCATGATAAATCCCAAGATGATGTCCAAAAACATATTCATGATAGAAATCGTTTATGTAGAAGTTCAAAATCATCGAAATCACAACCCAAACAATGTTCACCGAACAACTCCATGAAAGTCCCATCATCACACTCCATACCCATAAGGTGTTTTCTAGTGTATCAAATGGATATGTATGAAGAACCTTGAGATATGAGTTTGTATATTATTTTGTGTTGAATAATGAATTAATTTATTACCTATAATATTTACTTTATAAATTATTTTTATTTTGATTCAATAAAACACAAATAATATTTTTTTGTTAATATTAAAATTCAAGCAATGAAGTAATTTTGATTAAATAATGGATTTGTGAAATAAATAATATTTTAATAATATATTATTATTAAATAATTTTAATTTAAAATAAACGATCATATAATTTTTAAGATTTCAAATGTAATTTTTATAAGGGTTCAAAAACTGTTATTGTCAAAATAACCCATCTTATATTATAAAAAGTTAAATTTTTTGTAAAATTAACAATTCAAATATGTAGAAATTTTTTTTTATAAAATGGATATTATTCATGGAATTATAACATCAAAATTATCCGATGATAAAATTTTAATAATTTTTTAGGATAGTTTATTTTTTTTTGTAAATATTAAAAACCATTTAAGTATACTTTCTATGTTATGACATCATAATAACCTAAAAGTGATGTAATATATAGACTTAATTAGATATATGACCAAATATATGTTTCACTTTAAATTAATTTTATTTTAAGTTTATTTTATTTATTTTATAAATCCATTATGATTCTTCCAAAACATTTAATATATTTTAATGTTTTAATATCATTTATTTAAGAGTATGAATCACTGAATCATGAGAAAGGGTGTTATTTTGTTAAGTTCATCCCGATTCCTAATAATAAAACGAATGTCATACCCATTTTTAAGAATCTATGGGCATAAATGATTGTATGGTTTTTGGTTTTGGTTATTTTATTATGTGTTTCCAAAACATAAATAATAAAGAAATCCCCCTCTTTTCTTTTATAAACCCACCCATGCTCACATTTCTCTTCATTAAAACCCTTGGGGCATGTACGTACTCTACCCCCCCCCCCATGAATATCCAGAGTCTTTCCATGGAACCCCCAAACTCTCAACAATCCCCTCCCAGAAATTTGGAGTCTCACACTCAATTAGGAATTTATTTATTCTCATTTCCACTCAAACACTTCTTTTTTCATATGTCTCTTAAATTACATTTTTTTATATAGGGATATGTTATTATATATCCACATTACATTCAATTTAATGTATAAATTATGATATCCCCCTTTTAATGTCATTAAACCTCCCATGATCCTTTATGTTCACCCATTACTATGACAATATATAGTTTATATAGTTTTCTTTTTTCAAGTTTCTTCATTACCTTATTCCTTCTATTTAAAAAATTATAATATTGGGATATGTTTTTTCATGTCCCTATTACTGCACATTTTATTTCTTTGTTATGATATACCAATTTCTCTCTCATCAACCCATTTTATGAATCTTTATGTGACATTGTTATGCTGTCGAAATTTCACTATGATTTTCCATGCCAAAACAATTATGTAGTGAGTACCATACCCATTTCCTATCAAGGGTGTTCAGATTTATATAGATATACTTTTTTATTGGGAAATTGCGTGTATTTATTTTAAACTCCTTTACCATGAAAAAAAATTATGATGATGAATGAATCCATTTTGAATGATCTATATAGAACACTTAAGCATTAGAATGAAGAAAATGTAATGGTTGTTCCCAGAATTATATAGTGCTCTAATCAATTGGGTAATGTTTAGTATCATGATATATCAAGTTGGTATAGTGAGTGAACCTGATTCATTTATGGGACTTTTTCCTTAATGATTTAATGTAATTTATCCTTGAACAGTTTTTATGATGTAGCATTTTATGGGGTTTCCACATTTTCCATGTTATTATTATCTTATTATATCAGGTCTCATTTTACATGTTTATGATTTATACTCTTTTTATTCCCTACTAATGTTTCTATTTTAGAACATGTATCACCTTATTCCATTTTTATTCCCTTAGTAAAATTTATATCTCCCCCCTTTCTAATGTTTGTTTATAGGTTATCTCGTGTAGTTTTAAAATCCATGAAATTTTGGAAGAAAGTTAAGGAAATTTTCAATAATGTTTTTTATCACATGTTCATGATATTATTTTATGTACCTAATTCATAATGAAACTATACTTCTCAATATTTTGGGTTGTATTATGTGTAAATTTATGAAGTAAATCATGAATTAATGTGTAATATAGTATAGGTTTTCATTATAGCTTGTCTCGCATGATTTTATTAATTGGGCACCACTACTACCTCACTTGCACAAGATGTACGATTTCTTTTAGGGAGCCTTCATTATTTCAAAATTGTGCATTGTGATCGTTCACCACTAGAACATCCTACAAAACACCAAATTTCGACCTGACACACCCTAGAACCGAAGAGAAAACACCGCCATCAGATTAAAAAATGAAAATAAAACCTTGTGACTTCACAACATCATTATCTGTAGAATATTTATCATTCCATAATTATCATATTTATTTATTTTATATTCAATTTTATAATCACTCATATAAGGTGTTTATTAGAATTGAATTTCATCACATCATGGAGAGGGTAGTCCATATCAATGCACGAGTGATTTCTTCACTTTTTAAGTGATGGGATGAAATAAAGGTAAATATTAATTCAACATTAAAGAATCCTAATTATATAATATTTATTTATTTACTATATCCTTATTAAAATCCAAATAAAGTAGAAATTAAAAATGAATCTCACCAATTCATGGATGTTGTAGTCCACAGGTATACATGAGAAGCATAATCATCTTATAATTAATGGTATGGTGATATGGTAGATATAGTGTCCGGAAAAAAATCCCCAAAGGAGAATGAGAATCCCCTTAATTCAAGAGAAGATTCTACCCAATTTCCCTAAAGGAATTGGGAAAAAATTTGAAGAATACTCGTGATTAGAAAAGGACCGACTGGTCCGCGTACCAGTCCAACAGTGATGGTACGCAGCCAATTCAGCAAGTTTCCCCCTCCGTGGACCACTGTCGTTTGTGAAACAGAGGCGGGGACCCTCCACGAGAGCGAAGTAGGACGGTCGCAAGGCCGGTCCACCATCACGAACCGCCCCTAGCTGAAAACCATGTCAACCAGCCCGGACCACGTACGTTGTCATTCGTGGAACAGAGATGGAACCCTATGCCGCCGTGAAGCACTCCCCAGACTAGTTTGGTTCACGGGGATGGTGCATTCAATTCCCCCCACGGGTTGTGGATTGACCAAATCATTCGTAAACTGGGTTTTAGGTCATTGGCCTCCACAAAAGGTGTTGCATGATCAAAGATACATCTTTTTCCCCACTCAGTAAAAGGAGATATAGGGGGAGAAGAAAGGGATCGATCAGATTTGGGTGGAAGGATTTTAGAGGAATGAGCTTAGGATTTCACAAATAGTGAATTTACAAATCGCAAACCAGAATAGGTATGAAACTGGAAACAAATTAACAAGGGACTGAAAAAGTCATAACAACATGGTGAACCACGAACATAAAAAAAAAAGACCTCGAGCCAGGAACCTCTGCAGATGTAATCCTCGTAGATTAGGGAGTCTATTCCCCTTTTTCGATCCGATGCACCACGTATCACCATCCTACATGGGAGAATCCCTGACCGATGAACCCCCAACTGGCGTTGCCCCTGGCCGTCGTTGCTCGCACGAACTCCGCCACGTACAAACCTGTTACGCGGGCCGAACCCGAAGCCACGTACCACCCTCGTACGTGGGATGCCTATCAGTCCAAATACCACCCTGGTACATGGACAGCCTCTCCAGCCGGGTAGCACCCCCTATGCGAAGGGTGCCACTCCTTGTACACCCATGCGGCCCTCCAACTCCTTCAGTGTTCTCATTCTCCGAGTAAGATAAAATCCTTCCTATCTGGCATGATCCTTCATAATCCCTTCAGTGGTCAATTCATTGGCCCCGAGCCAAGGCCTCTACCAAAGCCATCAAATCCGTATGATGCAATCTCTAGGCCCATCAAATTGCCACTTTGAGTTCAGATACCCATGGTAGGCGAGAGAAAAGGGGTTTCTCCGGCCCTTGAGTGGGTTCTCAAAACACTCCTGGGTTCACATACCCACGATAGTGCAGCTTCTGAGCCTGAGACTCCCATTTCTGCCTCTCCATTAGCTAGGAGTGGGGGACCCAACTTGTGTTTCCTTTCGATCATAGCGGTGAGTAATTCTCCCCACTTCTAAGAGTGACAGGGCATCCTCCTTGGTGTAATATCCTAGTCTTTCTTGCAGGAGGTAGCCCCCTTGCACCTCTGTACTTCCCCAGTTCCAAGAGCCAAGAGGGGATATGAACACAGGGGTACCCTTTCCCTCTCCCTCTGGGCTTTGTCACCATCAGGCCTCCATCTAGGAGTAAGTCAAAATCTCCATTTCTCTAGGTTGCTCCATGCACAAGCCCCACTTCGCTTCCCATGAAAGTACCTTCCGCAACGTGATAGTCAGGTCTCTGCTGCCTCTAGTTTCTCACACCGACCACAACTCACATGGTCTTAGAGTAAGAATCGACCATGGCACCATCTTTGTCTCGAATGACGTTAAACTGCATTCCAATCTAGCGGTAAGTTGTTTTGATCCATCCCGAACTACGAATACATTGATCAATATCAAGGCATGGTATGTAGGAAGCCTCCATGAGGTTCAACCCCACTACCCATCGGACCCCCAGTCTATCATCAAGTCGGTTCTCCGACACCACCTCTGGAAAACTATGAACACTTTGATCCTTGTTAAGGCATAGTATGTAGGAAGCCTCCATGAGGTTCAAGCCCACAACCCGGCCATTAGGATCCCTTCATGTCGGTTCACCAACTCTATGCTCTTCCTCAGAGTGTAAGCCCCATCCAACATCTCATTGGGCCACCTCAGAGTGTAAGCCCCAATCCTTCATCCTGCATATCGTTAAACTGCACTACCAAACTATGTGGATTCGTATTCCTCTCATCATGATATGTAGGAAGCCCATATCGTGGGTTCGATCCGAATGCACAAGTCATTATCTGTCCCCCCGGGATGACAATAAACTTTAGAGCACCCAGTTAAAAGGCTCCAAACCAGTACCATCTCAATGAGTCCAAACTCCTCGAATTCAATAATTGAATGAGGGATGGTAATCCTTGGGACTAAATGATTCTAAATCCCTACGTTTAGTTGAACATTTCCTACCAGGAGTAATCCATGGATACTATTATTGAGTATAATCCAAAGATTCGTGAAAATATGAATATGCCTTCAATCTACAAGAGTGTCCCGAAACAGGAAATAATCCCCCCCTAAAGGGTGCGATGAGCCAGACATCCCATCCTCTCGACCAATGTGAGTTCTTAAGCATCACTAGCCAAATCACCCAGTGAACTCCTACCTTTGGAAAGCAGGTCCACGTATCATTGGATATTGAACCGTTGGGAATTTTGAAACGAAGATCGATATTCCAGACCTTAGAGATTGAGCGGAGCATAGCCCTCCGTGATATCAATAGTCGGGCGCATCGGTCCACTCCATCTGATTTGTTGAGAAACAAAAAATGGTGAACCCAATGTGAATGTTTTACCAAGCATGACATATTTAACCTAATACCACTTTGTTCCCCATTATACACACAATGAGGGACAAGAATGGTCATTAATTATGCATGGGATCATGAGATACATATTTGATTAGTTTTCTGTTTTTATTTGTTAAAATATTTTATAGGTACCACTTAAAACTCCCTTCAATTCAATGGAATCATGTAGGAACTGACAAGTGCGTTCTTCAAGCTATACAACGACTTGACTTCCTCACCAACGAAGGACCCCATCACCAACTCAGTGTCTTCAACGCTGGGTTTCGGATGTGCTGATCCTAGAGTACCACCTGAATGGTACTCTCCCGATGGTGGAGGCAGCCGTGCATGCCTTCCAATCCGCCAAGGCCCACCGGTCACCTGCATGGCAGCGGCCTCGAAAGCCGAACCAGACAACTCCTATTTCTGTCTCAAACTGTTTCAGGAGTCTATCCCAAGAATGAGAAAATGTGTAGCTCCCTTATCTTAGGGAGGCAGACGAGGTCAACACTGAGGACTTCATCCTCACTAAACGAGGGTTCTTCTCTAAGGCCCCCACCAGAAGACATCGTCGCTATTACGCCACGACTCAATATCCTCACGCTAAGGAGGAGTTCGCCCTGAGGATCCAAGCCCACGCTCCCCGAGCTATGGCCCCTCGGACCACCCGACGAGGGTGGAAAACGTACAACCAGGGACCGGTCATCACCCTTGTCCCTAAGGAGGAGCTCTACTGCCCAGTCAAGGAGACGTATTGCAAGCAGGCACATATACCTGCCCGCTCCTCCAAAGCCTGCCATCCAGAGATGGCGGCGTCATACGAGCAGGTGTGCATCCCCGTCGAGCTCCATCAAGCCCGTCACTCACAGAGGACAACACCTACCTGGAAGGCACATCTCCCTTCCCAGGTTCATGAAGACCACCAACTAGACATGGTGGAAACCCATCTCTTGCAGGACCGACTCCTAGCAAATGCTCCTAATGCCTACCATCCCGATATGATGGTGATCAACAAAGCTCGCCATCCCGATATGGTAGAAATTAATAGGCATTCACGTCTTTTGGCCAACAATGGCCACTCACTTGATATGGTGGGAAACCAACATATAAAGGGCCAGCTCCCTGTGGATTCAACTAATGTACGCCATCCTGATGTGGCGGAAAAAGGAGAGATAAACCAGCATATCCCAGCATAGGGGCAGACTCGTTCACCTTCCCCGACACAGGAGAATTGTCAGTACCCACTAAACACCAGAGGACCGAAGTAGGATACTCCTTCTCCGATACCGGAATGGGACTTCATACCCTTTCCATCCAAAGATGTCTCTCTACATATCCTAGAAATGATGGAGGAGCAGTTATCGATCCCAGATCATATCTTGAAGACTTTCCAGAATGTAATTGCATCAGTAGAAACAGCAAGGAATCGGGCCCTTGAGCATGTCTCCCGAATTGAGGTGAGTCGTCTAAGAACAAGATAGCCGCCTCGGAGTAGATATTCTTCCTTACATCCGCCCAAGAGGGTCATCATCCTTATTCTGTGATACAAGGGATACCGGATCAAACAGCTTCACTCGTTCCAACTGGGGGACACCCATCCATCACGGTGGATTCTCTAGAGCAGGAATATATCCCTAGTAAAAGTCAATATGTTCATCGACATATCCCGGCAGCATCGTAGGACCAAATTAGAAAAGGAATCCAAGGTAAAGGCCTCTATCAACAGCAAATGATCCCCACTACCCGCAAGAAAGTGCCCTGAACGCGCCGAAGGCAGCCGAAAAATAAAGAGACGGTTCATGACTCTTCTCTTGTGGAAGTTCGGGTCCCCAATACCACTAATCATGTATCAAAGTTTTAGAAACCTTCCCACCCATTACCATATTATGTTAGTCGTAGTATCAGTTGTGAAGGTCCTCCCCGCAATGTCGTTACCAGCTGCTCTAAAGGTCCTCCCCAGAGCACCCGCGGGGGCCTCCCCCACAGGCATATAATGATCGATCAATAGAGCTTCTCTCTTGATGCAAACCACGGTAGCCCTCAGTGTGGTCAGAAGATTGAGAAGCAAGAAGGCCCTCCACTTACTGTGGTCCACCCTGAAGGTCCTCCCCGGTGTATAAACTACAAACACTCTCTCTGTAGTGGGACCACAGAATATGATAGAAGTCCTCACTATCGTAGTCTCAACTGCGGAGGACCTCCCCGCAGTGAAATTTCATCAGGACAAGAAGTCCCTCCCCTTGTCATGGCTTTCCCTGAAGGTCCTCTCCAAGGGTTACATTGCAATGACACTCTGCTCAGCCAGGCATCAGATCACGGTGTTAGTCCTCGCCACTCAGATAACGAAGGTCCTCCCCGTAGAGACGCCAAGAAAGTAGAAGGCCCTCCCCCCGTTGCGGTACATTCTGAAGGCCCTCCCTAGAGTGTACCCCGTATAAATTCTCCCTGCGGCACCTGTGATGGTACTCCTCACCATTGTGGTAGTTTTGATGGTATTCTTCCCCACCACGGATGCCATTGCGAAGGTCCTCCCCCCAATGATGCCAAGAAGCAAGAATGTCCTCCCCTTTTCACAGTGTTTCTTGAAGGTCCTCCCCATGATACACATCGAATGTCAAACTGTGATGGTCATCCTCACCATGATGGCAGTTTTTGTGAAGGCCCTCCCCGTAACAACACTAAACAGCCAAAAGGTCCTCCCCTCAGTGTGATACGCCTTGTAGGTCCTCCCCAGGGTATTCAATGAAAAAGTCTTCTATGCAGTGATGCGTCAAGTTGTAATGGTAGCCCTCGCCATTAAAACACGGATAGCGGAGGCCCACCCCGCCTAGACACTGATCAACGAGAAGGCCCTCCCTTCATTACGGTACATTCTGAAGGCCCTCCCTAGGGTGCACCCCGAAGGTTCTCTCCCTGCAGAAGCTATAATGGTATTCCTCGCCATTGCAGCCGCCATTGGAAAATTCCTCTCTATAGTGACATATCATATCGACATGAAGGTTCTCCCCCTTCCGAATCAAGCATATAAAATCCCTCATATGCTGAGGCACATAGAAGGACGAGATCCAGCATTTCAGATTTCCAATTCGTTTCCAATGACACCCTTCTTCAATAGAGAGACGGTCCGGGGCCACGTTCATATTCCGAACCACCTCAGAATCGCCCACATGATAATTCAACAGCTACCGACCCCACTGCCTATGAACACACTATCGGTGAGCGCCTCAGTTGGGCTGACTAGGTAGAGGAATCACTAGCAGAGGAGTATGTCGACATGTTGCACCTGAGGAAACGAATGGTCATAGATGATATACCAGTTTTTAGCCCACAACCACCTCTCAATTCGACATACCTAGAATGTTTTCATAAGAATGTGTGCACGACATCCACTCCAATATGTGGAAAACCCTCCACCGGCAGAAATCATGATTCCTGCCCTACGATGGGTATGTAGACCATGTCAAGACAATAGGGGACCTCTTACATCACATTTACCTGGAAGCTCTTCCTCTAGCATAGGAACCACGACCTGAGAGACGTAAAGGAAACATGGAGTAAGCCTGCCTCCATGAACTGCACCAGTTGCACCGCCTCATTGGTGACGCTCCGACGAGAGTCTATATCAGGGGATGGGGAGAACATAGAGCTCTGCATTTCCCTCTGCTCCCCACCCAGAAAAACCGTTCTGTGTAATATCTTGCAAATCCATTACATCCAGACAGTGATCAAGTGGTCTCCATGTTAGGGAATGGTGACACACCTTACAGAGACAGGTCGTGAGTTAGTCCCAGAATCATCCGTCCTGACGGGAACAATCCATTCACAAACTCCTGAATCATGCCACAGAAAGGATAAAAGATGCCTCTCACCTAAGAGAGGCCAATCAGCAATCATTGCTTGCCTCCCCAGAGGGTATTGATTCAAAGGTGAACATGGCAACAGATCCAGTTCACCCACAAATGGGGGTGTGCAAGATCAAGCAAATAGTGATAGTAGCAGCCACTGCCGCAATCAAGGGTCAACCCCAGCCTGCCGGGCTGGGGGAATTTTTAACAAAAAAATTCCCCTATGAGACCAATAAAAACGGGAAAAGACTCAGCGTTCCTGGAACGGAGCCAACCCCAGCCCTCAGGGCTGGGGGAATTTTTACCCCCTCAACAACAACCTCACACACAAGAATCCGCATTTTCTGGTCTAGGGAGGACAGTCAGAAGAGAAGGTTCTTGCACTGCCATTTATTTTGAATCATTATCCCCTTCAAGAGGGAGGGGTGTCACAGGGTCATATCAAGGAACTCTCTGCATCACCCTTCGTCAAGGAGTCCGAAAGAAATCCTGAGATAGGAAGGGGAGGACCAGTAAAAGGTGTGGGAAATCTTCTTACTATTTAGAAGATGACATCTCCTCCACCCCGTGATATGTATCCATCAATTCCATAGAGGATAACCCCACGGGTGACACCAGAGATGATGCAAATATGGATGGATCAAGAGATGATGATTTCGGTCAGGCTGTGACTCACAACGAGCATCCAGGTGTGCACACCCGGAACCAGAGGGCCACCCAAAATATGGCCTCCCTTCCATCTAACACTCCTCCACTTACCCTGTGAGCTTCCAACACGGATAAGAATAATGGACTGATTACCCTTAACCTGCCTCCTCCTCTAGATAAAAACGATCCACTTACGCTCGAAGAGAGATTCGCTCGACATGAAGAGGAAATGAAAGAATTGAGTCAGCTTAATGTCGAGCTACTCCAGAGGAATGGTCTTATTGAAAGCACATCCCAAGAAGAGACCCACCCTGCACTCCCAGCAAGTGCACCTCAAAGACCCAAGTTTTCCTTTCCCAATGAGGTGCCCGGTCTATCCAAATACCTATACATGGATTCGGGTGAATACCATGACTTCCCTCCACTCAGGAAGAAACTCGAGCGAGTACGTCTAAACCCTTCAAAGGTGTCACAAACGGCATACACACTCTTGGTGTTGGCTGAGCCGGATCCTCAAGCAATGCCTCGGGCTACACCTACCCAAAACCGGGCCCAACAGGATATAAACTAGGGTCTCACCAGCACCATTGAGACCCTGACAGAACTATTGGAAGTAGACGAAGGTCGACATACTCTGATATAGCCAGAGTGAAAGCCCTTCCCAGATTGGGTGAGCAATGCTCCTCCTCCACCAAATTTTGGGAGCCCTGTATTCCCTATTTTCAATGGATCAGGCGATCCAGAATAGCATTTAATGCACTACGCGTCTTATTGTTACCCTATGTGGGAACTTCGAAACAACAAGAAGTAGTGAAACTCAGATTCTTCATGGTACATTTTAAGGATATTCCTTCATCTGGTATATGAATATACCAACTTAGTCTATAAAGAGTTTGGAAGACCTTCGGGAGTAGTTCCTATTCTACTTCAGCTCAATGATGCATTAAACAATAGTCATCGAACTCATGAATTGCAAACATAGGGAGAACAATATGGTCTCGGATATAATCTCTAGATGGAAGGGTATGACCTAGTCTCTGAATAGGCCAATTCCCCAAGATGAGATGTTTGCCATATGCATCGAAAAACATCGAGATGAGCTGCGAACACCGCTCATTCCAGTGGAGTGCACCGCTGGCTTCTGCAATCTCTCTTACATTGCCTATAGAATTGAAGACTCCTTGTAGCGAACCAATCTGAAGTCCCAAAATGCCTCACAGGCAACTACAAAGAGAATAGTTAGAACTGAAGCATCCCTTTTCATGCTTAATTTTGCCCCTGTGCCTGCTCCACTACCTCGGCCACCACCAAATCATCAAGGGCCCCCTGTATATCAGCAGCCGACTCCGCCCAAGTGGGACAATCAAAGAGGATCGAAGCGGAACCAGTTCTAGGAACGAAGACACAAAGTATACTCAATCCGAGAGGACTAAGTACGCAACAACTTCATCGCCGCCATGAATTGCAACATGCTCCACCTCCAGAAGCCAAGGAAGGCCAAAGAATTCAGCTGCAATGATTGGCCAGATTACAATCCCTACCATCGAATGTTGTGTCACAGTATCTAGGAGTTCTTCATCTTCCAAGACCTCCTAAAAATTATGGTAGAATCCAGGCAGGTCGAGCTGGGACCACCCTCACCACATGTGACGTACATTTCTACCACAGACTCCGACAAAGGGAAGGGGTGGAATAAAGTCACCATCCAAATGGGGAAGAAATTTAATGACTATATGACTCGGAAGACTGTCAACCAAGCTCAGGAAATACTTCGAGCTCAACTACGGCAGCCAGTGTTGCTTCCAATAGCCCCTAATGCCAAACAACTTACAATATCGGCCTCACAACCCTCCACGAGCCGGTAATCCAGGAGTAATTGATTGGGGAGGAGACATGCACAAGAGGGGAAGTCCGTAATGAGTCCACAGTTAGCCAGGACACTATCGTATTTTATGCCCCCAAACATGGAGCCACAGGCATCGACCCACTAAACAACACCATTAGGGACAACTGACCAAGTTGACCTGTCATACGATGAGGAGCTAATCTTTGGTTCCATCAATGTTATCCATCTAATGGAATCGTTTCCTGACAAAGGGTATGGCTACAAACCTGAGTTCCCATCACAAGGGGCCGGAATGAGGAATCGCAGAAGTAGAGGATTACAGGGGAGGCGCAGTCACGGCCGAAACCAACCCTATGGTTTTCTCCCAGCCCAAACCATTAATATCATGGAAACCCATGGGAGATCACTTCAACTGACTCAACAAGAGAAAGAATATCCCTCTACCTCCACAAGCGGCCACTTTGGCCCTATCATTCTGTGGTACTTATCATAGGAGTAACAAGTGTCTATCCGCCTAGTGCACACAAACAGACCAGCTGGGTCGAGTCACCATAATGTGGGAACACTGTCGACATCCGACCCCATGGCTGGTCCCTACTCTTAACGTATTCTAGCTCCCAAGCTTCCTGCTAAAACTCTCCCGCTAACGGAGAAGCACCGGCCGCTGGAGAAGAAATATGATATCCTTAAGCAGCTGGTGTCAGTACCTTCCAATCTTTCAATCGTGGATGCCCTAAGTTTGTCAGCAGATCTCAGGGAGGTGCTTATAGAATCCTTGCTCATCCCCCATGAGTTTCAATATGAGGTAGCTACCACCGATATTTACCGTATGGAGACTGGCCCAGCTAAATGCAATGCGGTGATTTCCTTCACCAATCAGGATTATGATTCCATCATTCAAGGACATATCAAACCACTATATGTGTCCAGAACACTAAATAATTTTGAGATCTGAACAGTCTTTATTGAAAACATCTCTCGAGTTAACCTTTTTCCCCTATAAACACTACGTAAGTTGGGCTACAATGAAGATGACCTAATACCCTCATCCACAACTCTGTTGGGTTATGAAAGGAGTGAGAAGAAACCTATTGGACAAATCAAGATAAAACCCCATTTTTTCGACCTTGTGGCCTACTCGAAATTCTTGGTGGTCCGGTAGAACACAACATTCAATGCCCTTCTTTGAAGGTCGTGGCTCCATAGGCACATGAACATTCCTTCATCCTACCACTAGTGTATCAAGTATTGCGTCAATGGAAAAAGTGGGACATTTCATGAGGAAAAGGCCCCTTTTGAGCTCTCTGAGTCATACTACATTGATGCCAGGATTTATGAGAAAAAGAAGAAGAAGACTTCGCACGATGGTATTGACTGGATCCCCACTCCAAATGGTCTGGAAAGGGTTCCTAAGACCCCCTCAGGAAGCTTGGCGGAGACTACGTACTACCCATCAACCATGCTGAGAGTAGGGATTCAAGCCCGAACACACACTCAACTGTCCTCATGACTTAATCCATAACGGTCGAGCATGAAAATGTGGAATCGACCACTAACCCTCAATTTGGGGATGAATACTTGAGAAGGGATGTCCATGATGCCTCACCTCTGGAATCCCAAGATCTCATGCCGGGAACCCTCCCCTCGTCAGATCAAGAAGATGAGAATGTGTGGGAAGAAGAGGAAGAAGATCTCAGGGATGCCCCTCTTGAATTTGAAGAAGGTATCTCCACCACTATGGACGAGCACAGGAAAATAAACCTGGGTACTATGGAAGACTCGAGGCCCACTCTCATTTGTACAGTAATGTCCCCCGAGGAGCACGAGGTATATACCTCTTTCCTGAGGCAAAATCGTGATGTTTTTGCAAGGAATTATACAGAAATGCTGAGACTCGATCCCGAAGTGTCAATACACCACATATGTCTTTCAGAAGACCATCGGGTCTATATAAAATCCACCAGAAGGACTCTCCCCTCATATGCCGCCAAAATAGAGGATGAAGTCGATAAGCTCATTAAAACAGCCTTCAATCTGGAGGTCCAATACCCCATCTGGTTCGCCAATATTCTCCCTGTCCAGAAATAGAACAGACAAATCCGTGTCTGCATCTATTTTAGAGATCTCAATCAGTATTGTCCGAAAGATGATTTCTCAATCCCGATTACCTAGTTATTAATCGACGCAACAGCCGGGTATGAGGATCTATCCTTCATGGATGGTTATTCTGGGTTTAATAAAATCCGGATGGCCCGAGAAGACGAAGAAGCCACATCCTTCAGATCCCCTCATGGAATATTCTGTTACAGGGTCATGCCTTTTGGTCTCATGAATGCTGGCTCCACATATCAATGCACCATATATCGTATCTTTAAACCATTCATGGGGAGATTCATCGAATGATACGTGGATGACATGGAGGTCAAATCAAGACAATGCTTATATCACCTGTCAGACCTTGAAACCATCTTCATAAATCTTCAACAACATAGCCTAAAGATGAATCCCTTGAAATGCACCTTCGAGGTTACCTCAGGGAATTTCCTTGGCTTCGTCGTACGCCATCGTGGCATATAAGTCGACCCTAAAAATACAAAGGCTATCCTTGGACTGACACATCCCCACAATATCACTGATTTGAGAGGATTCCAAGGACACTTGGCCTACATTAGGTAGTTCATAGCCAACCTGCCGGGAAAATGTTTTCCCTTTACCAGGTTAATGAAAAATGGGGTTACGTACTAATGGACATATGATTTCCAAGAGGAATTAGACAGCCTAAAGAAGTACCTCTTAAGCTTGATGGTGCTCATGCCCCCGGTTGAAGGAAGACCTCTTATCCTATACATAACGGTCATAGAGTGGTCACTGGGAGCCTTCCTCGCACAGAAAAAGGATATCGGCAGTGAAAATAGTCTTTATTACCTCATTCGAACCATGATAGATGCTGAAACTCAATACTCAAACATAGAGAAGAGTTTTTTTGGGATTTGTCTTCGTAGTCCAAAAATTGTGACATTATCTGCATCATCATGAAGTCCATTTGGTCTCACTTTGTAACTCGCTCAAGTGCATCCTCAGCCGCCCAATGCTGACCGGGCACCTATCCTGATGGGAAGTCATCCGGTAATAGTTTGAAATCTGGTTTGTGCCTCAGAAAGCCATAAAAGGCCAGACATTCGCATATTTTCTGGAAGAGCACCCCTTGATAGGGACCACCACACTGGACTTAGAGTTACCTGATGAAGACATATTCTTGGTTCAAGAGGTGCTCCCAACATGGGAAATGTACTTTGACGGCGCATCCCGAAGCCCGACCGGGAAAATAATAGAGGATCCCAGATTTAACAAGGTGGGTTTTGTGATAATAATCATATCCCTAGAAAAGGAAGTCTTTCTATATTCCTTCCTCATCTCAGAAGGATGTACGAACAACGAGGCAGAGTATCAAGCCACCATTGCAGGCCTGGAGCCCACACTCCGGGCACAAGTTCAACACCTTAAGGTAAAAGGTGACTTAGAACTAGTCATCAAGAAAGTAAATTGTGACTATTCTATTAAAAAGGAGGAGTTGATTCCCCTATTTTACCATGTCTGAGGGTTAATGGTGGAATTATCCATAGAACAAACATTGACCTATATTACTCGGTCTCAGAATGCCCAAGCCGATGTATTAGCTAATGTGGCCACAACCCTAGCCAACCAGGACCGAGAAGAAATAATTATCAGTATTGATCATCATCGAATGGTCCTACCGTTTGTTCAGACTAAGACAAAATAAATCAACAAAGTCAATCCTATCTCTGAGACATATGCTCCTACCACTGGCTGGATGACCCCTATAGCAAACTACCTTCAATGGGTAGAACTTCCATCAAATAGGGTTGAACGAGAGAAAATACAGAGAAGGGAAATTAACTTTGTCCTATACAGCGGCACGAGTTAGTAAGAGGTCCTCTACAAATGAGGCCTCGACGGAGTCCTCCTCAGATGCATTGATAGAGAAGAAACCACTTTCTTCATGACTGAAGTGCATGTCAAGGTATGTGGATCACACCAGTCAGGGTCCAAGCTTTCCCATCAGGTTTGAAGGCTTGGAAACTATTGGATCACCATGGCACGAGATTGCAAGAATTTACCGCAAAATTCCACTCATGCCAAATTAATGAAAAATTCACACAACAACCCCCAGAGTTACTTCATCAGGATAAGTACTCCTGGAAATTTTCCATCTGAAGAATGGACATCGTGGGACCATATCTTGTCATCACGGCCAAACAACTGCAGTATATCCTCATAGCAACTGACTTCTTTTCCAAATGGGAAGAAGCTGTTTCCCTCAAGGAATTTTGGGTAAGAAACATTGTCATCTTTGTGAAAACCAATATCATCACTAGATTTGGTGTCCCTCATACCATACAGAAGGATAATGGCACCAACTTTCTCTCTGCTAAATTGGAGAAACAGTACAAAGAATATAATATCAAGGCTAACCACTCATCCTACTACCATGCAGTAGCCAACAGATAGATAGAGGCTTTTAATAAGACATTGTCCAAAATTCTCTAGAAAATAGTGGACAAAGACAAGAAATCGTGGCCGAATAAACTTCTTCATGCATTATGGGATTATTAAACCACCATCTGCACCACTACTCAGGATACTCCGTACTAGTTAGTGTACGAAACAGAAGAGGTCCTACCCATAGAGCTCCAATTTCCCTTAATTCGTGTTTCCATTTGTGATCAGTTACACAATGTTGAGAAATCAGAAAAGTGGCTAGATGAATTGGAACAGCTAGATGAGAAGTGGTTTTACACTTGTCACCATCTGGAGGTATATCAGAACCGGATCGCACGATCCTTCAATAAAATTGTTTTTCTTTGGTCTTTCTTGGAAGGAGAATTGGTGTTGGTCCTCTGGACCCCAATGATACCCGGAAAGAAACCTCCAAAGGTGAAGCCCAAGTGGGAGGGACCATATGTTATACACATGTTCTACTCCAACATATCATATGCTCTGATCTCCATGGACGGGAAATACACTACCGCTCCTACAAATTCATGATTTTTGAAGAAGTATTTCGCATAAGCAAAATATGTTATTTTCTGAGCTTCAAGACGTTAAACTGCCAAGTGCCTATCGTCTGAGCTGCAGGACGTTAAACTGACAAGCCCCAATGGTCCAAACTCTATGACCCTAAACTGAGAGTATTTATTCCTTACCAAATGATGTCAAACTGCATAGATTTCATAGAACTACGTACGGAGTGATTCCTGCCTTCATAGGATACATAGCGACGCTAGAATTACCCATCCTGTCCCAGCCACCCCCAAATGAAATAAACAATATAATAATAAATATTCCATCTTTCCCCTTGTACGGACCGACCCTGCACAGGGTCTTTCCCTTTCATAGAACGATTCATGGATTGATTCCAGCCCTCGTGGGATACGTAGTGATGCTAGAATGCCACATCCTAGCCCAACCATCCACAAATAAAATTAAAAATTCCCTTTTCCCATGTATACAGACCAACCCTCCAAGGGTTGTATTCTTTCGTCCTCGCCGCATGACATTAAACTGCATGGATTTCAAAGAACAATGTATGGCTCGATTCATTAAATCGTGGGATACGCAGTGATGCCAGAATTCCACATCCTGGCCTAGCCATCCCCAAATAAAGTTGAAAATGCCCTTTTCCCCAATGTATGGACTAACCCTACACGGGGTGTATTCCTCGTCCTTACCACATGAAATTGAACTGCATGGATAAGAAGGATTGAAAATTCTATTTTCCCCCTTGTACAGATCAACCGTGCACAGGGTGTATTCCTCGTCCTTACCACATGACATTAAACTGCTTGGATAAGAAGGATTAAATATGCCCTTTCCCCCCGTATACAGATCAGGCCTGCATGGGGTGTATTATCTTCCAGAGAACTACATACAGCTTGATTCCTTCCCTCGAAGGATACGTAGCGACGCCAGGATCCCACATCCTGGCCCAGTCACTCCCAAATGAAATAAAAAAATACCCCTTTTCCCCCCGTATAAGGACCAAACCTGCACAGGGTATATTATTTTTCCTCACCGCACAACATTAAACTACACAGATTTCATAGAACTACGTACGTGTTCATTTATTCCATAACTGGATACGTAGCGATGCCAAGGTCCCATATCCTGGCCCAGCCATCCCCATATAAAATTAAAAAATTCCCACTTCCCCTATGAACAGACCAGACCTGCACGAGGTGTATTATCTTCTAAAGAACTACGTACGGCTTGATTCCTGCCCTCATGGGATATGTAGTGTCATTAGAATTCCACATACTAGCCCATCCACCGCAAGTGAATCTAAAAATACCCCCTTTCCCCTGTATGGACCAGACCCGCACAATGTGTATTCCCCAAAAGAACTACGTGAGGCTTGATTCCTGTCCTCACAGGATACGTAGAGATGCCCGGATCTTACCTCCTAGCCCATCCACTGGAAAAATAAAATACAGGTATAAATACCCCTCATCCTTACCGCATAACATTTAGCTGCACTAAATCCCCTTTTCATGTCAGTTCACCTTTGTCCTCAATGTACAACGTTAAACTACACGGACTTCATCCTCACACCACAATGTTAAACTGCATAGACTTTATTTCAACCCACCCATGTTATATGGGGAAACGAGATGAGAATACTCCTTGCGCATTTGGATGCATCCTCTCAATACATCATACTCCACGACCCGGATAATTGCGGATCTTCATAATCATTCCTGGCCATCGGAATTGGAAAGTTAACGACCCATGGACACCTTTGAATGACTATGCATACCATGACCTCAGCGGTTCTGCATATTGATATCCCCTAGCTCATCTACCAAAGGCAGGATTTCCTCAGGTGGTACCCTTCCTATCTCGGTACGCTTACCGGCCTCAGAGCCCCTATATCATATCTCCCGATCCAATAATTTATCGATTAGTGGTTTAAAGTTCATTCCCCTCTCACCTCCAAACATTTACAGGGTATCCCTACCTTGTTAGCCTATGTATCTGCATGTGGATAGCATGAGGATCTGCATCTACAAAAATCAAGTCATGGTTAGGCTACATTGACCTGACGGGAAATTATGGAGAAGATACTTCTTGTATTCTTGGACACCATTATCCCCATATGCCAAACTCTGTACTATGAGGAATCCAAAATTTTCATAATCATCCATGGACATCGAAAGTGGAAAGTTATCAACCCGTGGAAACCTTTTCATGACTGTGCATACCATTCCCTCAGTGGCTCTGCATATTGATATCCCCTGGCCCATCTACCAAAGTCAAGATTTCCTCGGGTGGTACTCTTCCTAGCCCCATACTCTTATCAGCCTTAGAGCCTCTATACCATACCTCCTGATCCGAGAAACCCCAGAGTTACAGTTTACACCTTCATTCCCTCACACTATCTCAATGTATACCAGAGCCTCCTAACTCAGTTGCCTTCCGTGTAATTGTAGCAACAGTCACCCAATGGTCTAACCTCTACGACTGTTTAACTATGAGTACTTCGTCCTTACCACACGACGTTAAACTTCATGGAGTCAAGGTATACCCCCATGAACAAGATAAATCAGCACGGTGAACTCTTTTATTTTTAACAGCATCTTGGGACGAACATCCCCGACATGCCCAGATTTTTTTACCAAATGATAGACTTCATGGCCCAGTCAATCGCGGATTTTCATAATCATTCATGTACATCGGAAGTGGAAAGTTATCGACCCATGGACACATTTTCATGACTATGCATACCATGCCCTCAGCGGATCTATATATTTATAGCCCCTAGCATGTCTACCAAAGGAAATATTTCCTCAGGTGATGTTTTTCCTAGCCCCGTACGCTTACTGGTCTCAGAGCTCCCATATCATCTATACTGATCCTAGAGGCCCCAGAACCCTGATTTACACCATCAACCCCTCTCCATGTCTTGGAAATGTTGAGATAATTGATCCCAGTTATATTCTGATCAAGAGTGGCCTTTGAAACTATGTCCTTACCGCATGATGATTGAAAGTGCACGAAACATATCATGGCCGCTTGGCGTGAACTGCAAAGACCAAGCATTAAACATCTAGGGAAATTCCTCCAAATAAAATCATTTTCACGGGTTTCAAAAGTTCTCCATGTCCTCGCTACACGACGTTAAACTACAAAGCATCTTCAAAAATTCTCCTTGTACTTACCGCATGACGTTAAACTACACGGAATTTAATATGCCCTATATCCTCGCTACACGACATTAAACTGCACATCATCTTCAAAAATTATCACCGTACTTACCGCATGATGTTAAACTGCACAAAATTTATGATGCCCTTTTTCCTCTCCACATGACGTGAAACTGCATGTTTGAACCCAATAATGGGTTCAATCAGTAATGTAAGATTTCCTCCGTACCTCAGTTCAGGGGCTAGACCTGCACAAAACACAGTCTCACACCAACATGAGAAGGGATGACTTCACCCCTTCTCATGAAATTTAGCCCAGATGTTTCCCCCATATCCAAGAACCCTCTCCTCATTAACCATGCTCTGTACTCAGAAAGAGTCTGACCCTTGTAAGCCACCCCTGGTGGTCCAGAATCTCAACTTCCCTAAAGTTGCCCGACTATCGGGAGAATACAATCAATGACCTAAGGACACCTTTGCATGACTATGCAAACCATGCTTTCAACGGCTCTACATATTGATCTCCCCTGGCCCGTCTATCAAAGACAAGATTTCCTCAGGCAATTCTTCTACCTGTATACCTCTTGGCCTCTGAGCCCCCATATTCATCCCAGGATTTAGAAACCCTATGATCTATAGTTTACCAACCTCTTTCACAACCCTCCTTGAATACTCTAGAACCTCTATAACGAGATTACCGAGAACCAAGAGAAGCCATTCCATTTTATAGAATTTCCCAGATGCAGGACTTTAAACTACACCAAGCTCCAACCATCCATTACGCTATGTAAATGTGTAGGAAAGGGACCATGTGTCCAAAGTATTGATTAATATAGATGTTCCCAAACACTTTCATATGTCATAAACCCTTTTTGAGCCACCCCTGGTTGTTTTCATGTTCTCCAACCCACCAGTGGTGGTTTCCATAAGCTGGACTTCCATGATGTCCTCAGGCCATCATAAATGGACAGACATTAAAATAAGGACACCTTTTCATGACTATTCATACCATTCCCTTAGCGAATCTCCATATTGATCACCCTTGTCCCATCTAACAAAGGAAAGTCTTCCTAAGGTGATTCTTTTCCTACCTCTGCATGCCGATATGGCTCCCATGCCTTGAGACATGCCCTGCATGTCGTTCAAATCTAAACATGTTCCCCCCATGTGTGTCTGAAGGGTATTGAGACATTTTCAAACCAACCAAACCTCATTGGGTCCCTTACCCCACCATATCTGGTCAAAGATGTTTGACATAAAACATCAGTAATGATAGTCATGTCTGTGGGACTTTAAACCACTCACAAAAAGAGGCGCAAAGCTCGTTAGGCTGTAAACCTGAAAAGGGTGACCTACGAAAAATCCGAGTCATACCCTCTAGGTCCAGACCAAATGGTCCTAAAAAAATTAAGTTATTAACAGAAAAGACAAAAAATTTGTGGGGTTTTTCTATAAAACCTTATAAATAGTCAAACTATGCTCCCTAGATCCCATGGTCTAGTAAAATGTTAGAGCTCGTTTCGATTTAATCAATTGTCTCAAACTATGATTATTCTAAGTTCAGTGAATTATCATACATAGCAATCATGTCAAATAATTTATATTACTAGAGAAGACAACAAGAGTGCTAAAGAGAAACATCTCTTTGTTCCATGATAGAGTTGGTGAGAAGGTCATCCATAATCCAGAGCCTCCCCTAGAATGAATGGTTATTAAAGGAGATTTTAAGCGGATTCACAAAGTTGTATTAGACACTGATGAGAATCCTTGATTGCTTGAAAATGATTCTATAGCAAGGCTATCACAACGTCTGCACCAGCCCGCAGCGCTTCCACCTCTTGTGCCACCTTTGATCTCGCCCTCATCTCCTCCGCCATATGCCGCTCCCCTTCTTCAATTACGGCTGTGACATTAGTCTCCTCCTGCGGGAGCCACTGTACGTCAATCCTCAGCACCTACAGTCCAGAATTATTCTTAATTACTTCTCCGTAAAGTCTTGTGACCACCCCGGAATTATCATGAGCTTACATTAGGAAAACATGTCGGGTCACGGAAAGGTATGCATCAGATTGAGCAGTAGAAAGGCGATATTCAAAACCACCAAGCCTCCCCCAGTCAGTGACCACCTCCTTGACTATATAATAAAAAACATTGTAGTCAAAGTCATCGAATCCCAATAGCATAAACAGATTGTGCAACTACAGTAATTTAGTCGGCATCTCGGCCAGGGGCGTCTGAGAAATCAGCTTCCAAATTTTCTCTCATGCCCTCTGATGAGAAGGTTGAATACTGGAAAGGAATCATTGATCAGTCTTCAAGTCACTCCTAGACGAAGGTACATACTCAGGGATGAACATTACCAAGGAGGGACCCAATGCAGCCTCACCCGCAATCTCCAATGTCGTGGAAACTTCACCCCTGGCTGTTGTGGTCACGGGCACGATTGGATCCGACGGCACAATCGCCAGAGCCGAAGGTCATTGTCCTAAATCCAAAAAGTTGAAAAGACATATAAGTATCCCTAATCAGAAAAGGTAAAAGAAAGGAGTTAGTGGAAATATATTGAGAAGTTTACCACCAATCATCAAGGATTCGGTTCCCTCAAGCTCTATGCTACCACTGCCGCCCAATAAAGATGGTAGATCATAAAGAGGAAAGGGAGTCCTGGGAACCCCAAGAGTTATACAGGACCTAAGACCACACCCAAGGCCATCAACTACCAAAGATTTCCCCAAGCATTCGTCTATGGATATCATGCTTAGAGAAATTACTCCCCTGGTAAACAGAATGATGGTCTGCTCTGGGTTTCCGAAAAATGGCCTGATAACAGGCTCTTCCTCCATTTCCATGTGATCCATCAGGTTTGAGGCAGCTGACCTCGTCGGATCTGGTTCCTCCTTGGTAATCTGGGCACCCCATCCTACCCCAAAATTATAGAGGTTGTATGATCAATGGGAGTCCTGGCTTCCACCTCTTCCTCCTATGGAATATCTCTGAATGATGAAGAAAGAAGGAAAGTGTTCGTATCACTAGCCCCTTTAGCAGGGCCCACCATCTCGTCACACTCAGGTATGGTCATAGGTGGTCCCTCGGTTAATATAGGGGGAGAAGGAACGACCTCGTGGGCAGCCACGACCAGGTATCCAATTGGAACTACACCATAGCACCAAAACAGTTAATAACTGGAATAATTAGAATATATGAGTTGGTAATCGAGGAAACAGGAGCCATGATTACCCAACAGCCCCTATTTGAGTCGTTCCAATAATCGGGACACCTGCTGACATCTCTGGATCTTCCTAGGGGACAATTCTCCACTCAGAATGCTGGGAGGAGCTGGAGGAGGAAAGACCCTAGTTGGGTCTGCAATGTTCACTTCCATGTGCTCAGTTGCATTAGGATACCCCTCTTCGATAACCCCCGTAGTCGAAGGCGCATGTTCTCCTGTTGTGGAACCACATGTAGTAAACTCTAGGGAAGTAATTTCCCATGGGATTCCTTGGCACCCTGCATAAAGAGAGGAAATTTTAGAACCCTCACAGTAAAGGAGGAAGAAATCCATAACAGACGAGCAGGGAAACCTCTTCTTCGGGATCAGACAATTCGGGATGTTTTATCATCATGGACACCCGATTAGACCCATAAATCCGGTTTTAGAGTGAATGCATGTTTACGCCCATATCCTTCCATGAGGAGACAGTTTTATCCAAATCCTCTTCTAACAACAACTGAGGCGAAGCGAAGATAGTCCCAATACCCGGAAGCTCGAGAGATCTCGTTTGGAGTAACACCCAAACATCTTCATCTGAGCCACTGACCCTCAGGTCATCCCAAATCCTCCACGCATCTGGAAATGCAGTTGTAACAAGAACAACTAGCCGAGGGGGATTGACCTGGGAGGGTCGGGCAGCGGTAGGGGGTGGTGGGGGCACCGATCGCCATGGCTGTATTCTGGATCTCACCGCCACCCTAGAACTCTCGGGAGCTACTTATGGGTGGGACCTCATGAGCAAGGGGGGAATTCCCTGGCCTCAGCCGTAGCAGGGGAACCAGCGGAATCATCACCCCCTGAAGAGTGATCACTCTCTTCCTCCTCCTCATCAGTCACCAATTGCAGCATGGCATGGACTCAATGAGTCAACACCGCATAACCCTGGCGTGCATGAACGTATGCCACGAGGTCACGGAGATACCTATTGGCCCTCTCCTGCTCTACATTGTATAGAATGTCAATAGGAGAAGATATGTAGCCCAACATGTCAAACACCACTTCTGATTCCTAGAGATTTTGACACAAAGAACGGGGGTACTGGCTGCGAAAGGATGACTGGCCTCTGAATTCATCCCATTGGCCCCAGGCCATTGTGAAGGTAGCATCAGTAGGAATGACAAACTCTCTTCGGGTGGCTTCGAGGGCATGTGTGGATACACCTCTTTCCATTAAAACCTTCCTCGGAACCATGAGACCAGCAGGGTTATGGAGGACCTTTCCCGCCCTAGTTGGGGTACTATCCCCCTTCCACTCCATCTTGCTCCTCGATGTCTTAGGACTCGAGATAGTGGGCACCCATAGCCCTAAGTGTCCATTCATGTAAGATTGTAACCAGGAGTCGGCATAGATTTCAGATAATAAAGGCATGGATTCTGCAAGCACGAGGGTCATAACCTCGTAGCCAGTATAAACCCTAGTGAAAATTAACCACAATTGTCTAGACACCATTAGATGGCATTTCCCATGGGCTCCATTGAGTGCAGGAGGACACAACACTTGGATGCAGCCAAATTGACGTCTGAATGCCAAGGCACATACCCCTCGCAGATCAGTTCCCTACCAATACGAGCCACCAAAATACCTTCTCGGAGGGAAAATAGGTAGCCCCACTTGCTAAATTCCTCTGATATGGTGTTTGTGATTTCACCTGTCAGGGAGGGATATTCCCGGAAATTGAAATGTTCGTAATTTGAGATATGTCTCGACAACAAATGCATATCCTAAACCGTCTGTTTCCCATACATCGCATGGGCCGCCCACTCCTCGGGCATAGCCCCACATGTCAGTTGCAAATATGGTCAGAATATGGTACCTAAAATCTGAAAAAATATTGATTAAAGTATATAGATTCATAATATGTGCTCACAACCATCCCCATTGAATTTGACAAGGATCAACTACCCGGTTTGGCCAACTCCCCTCGGTAATACTAACAAGCAATCGTTAAATCCTAGCCAGTATTGGGATGGCCAAGTTGATGACATTTCCAGTGGGTAGTTGTGCCGCCATAACCAATGTAGAGACCCGCACGCCACCAATCTCGTGTACAGGCAATAGCCAGAAACTCTAGAACATGGCCAAAAATGCCACCAGGTGGAGCAGTCGATCAATTTCTGGCACCAGTTCCCTACCCCAGCTGTTGAACTGGCCCTCCTCTAGGATCAGCCAATAGCTGCCCCTCTGCCTTCGAGACTCCAACGTAGGACAGGTCGTGGTCCTGCATGGAAGATCCATGGACTTTCTCTCTCTGGAAGAAGCCTTGATCCATTCATGATATGGGACAAGATATTTCGGATATGTATCTTTCGAATGATCCGGGTCTTGATCAATAAGCTACTTCACCAAGGGAGGAGTCCTCTCTTCATTGTCCAACACAAAAGGGGGAGGTAGGAATTCATCATACAAGCCTTGAACAATGAGGACCCTTGAAATCTGGAAGACATCCCAACGACTGATACCCACCTCCCTGTGGACCAGATGGAATGTGTTGGTATCCGGACTCCAACGGCTCATAAATAGCTTGGCAAGGGCATGTGGCTGATGAGTATAAGTCTGGGACACCCATGCAGATTCATATAAGCCAACGGATCGCAATTCCACTTCAAACACCGCACAGCTCTAGAGAACCCAGAAGGACCACCCCCAATCCAATGACTTAAATTCCCCTCCAGGCCAGAGGTCCCGGTCTGCTGACCAGCCATGTTGGTTGCTTACCATAGCACTATGGGAAATGATCCGGTAATGGTGAATTTCCCCATCCTGCTGACGTTGTTCTCCTGTCGGGGACACGGTAAGGTGATTCAGCACAGATCCGGAAGTGGTATCCATTAGGGAAGGCCACCCCTAGCGGATATCACAACATAAGGGATAGTACTGGTAAATATCCACGTTGCGGGATTGTTGTCACGAGATGGAACTGGGATCGGTGTATTGGACAATAAATTGAACCCGTAGGTAGGAAGGCTATTGGAAAAAGGTTAATCCCACTGTGGCTTGTACATCAAGGTTGCGAAGAGGGGGTAAAGTGGAGTGTGGTGGACTCCATCTGGAATAGAGCTGGCCACACCCCTTAAGCGTTGATCGCCAATCAGAAGGAGCTTGGTAGTAGGCTTGGGGGTAGGTCGAGGCGAAACCATATTTTCTCCCTACATTATAAAAACAGGAAAATGGTTAGTCTGAAATAATAAAATCTGGAAAAAATACCAAATATATGGAAAAGGACTCTGTCAAGGAGCCTTCATGACGAGGCCTGTGAGAAGGCCACAAAAGGTGGTTCACGACGGATGCATCCAGTGAACCAACCCTACGTGGAAGGAAGTCCATGGTACTCTGGCCTGCGGAGCATTGGCCAGAAAACCATGAACCAGGCTACTCTACAGAATCTCAATAACGTATTTAAATGTTTATTATTGGAATAATTAAGAAATTTTCAAGGTCTGGAAGATTTCGGTTCGCGGACCATAAAAACCTTGTTGCGAGTTCCTACGTGGCCTATTGCAACTTAATTTTTAATTGATTATATGTGTTATTTCATGGATGGGAGATTAGTCTGCGGGTGGCAGGCATGAACGAGGAATGGATTGTGGAAATTTATGTTGGTTCATGGAGGAGGAGTTTTGAGAAAGATAGATCACACTGAGACAAGAAGGAAGATCTCTATGTTCGCGAGGAATCCAATAAAAGTCAAGAGAACGACCCACCATATTTATAGGCGTGGTCCCCTATCAGGTCCAATCCTCTACCGTAAACTCTCAAAATTTCAAGACCACTCTACATCAGAATAGTCTCCTCTTCATTCCAATCGGACCCCATTGTGTTGGGGGCATTTTTTGGGTCCTAAAAAAAAATCCACAAAGGAGAATGAGAATCCCCTTAATTCAAGAGAGGATTCTACCCAATTTCCCTCAAGGAACTGGGAAAAAATGTGAAGAATACTCAAGATTAACAAAGGATCAACCAGTCCGTGTACTGGTCCAACAGTGATGGTACATATCTGGTTCAGCAAGATGCCCTCTCCATGGACCGCTGTCGTTCATTGAACAGAGGTGGGGACCCTCCACGGGCGCGAAGTGGGATGGGTGCAAGTCCGATCTACTATCACAAACCACCCCAGCCGCGAACCGCGTCAACTGGCCCAGACCGCGTACTCCGTCATTTGCGGAATAGAGGTGGAACTTTATTCAGACGTAAGGCACTCCCCTAACAAGTTTGGTTCATGTGGAAGGTGCATTCAATGCCCCCCCTACGATCTACAGATTGACCAAATCATTTGTAAATCGGGTTTCCAGTCTTGGGCCTCTGCAAAAGGTGTCACATGGCCATAGATATATTTCATTCCCCACTCTATAAAAGGAGATCGAGGGTGAGAGGAAAGGGATCGATCAGATTCTGGTGGAATGATTTCAGAGGATGGAGCTTAGGATTTCACAAACAGCGAAGTTCCAATTCACGAACCAGAATAGTTATGAAACTAGAAACAAATTTATAAGGGATAGAAAAACGGATAACAACTTGGTGAACTGTGAACTTAAAATAACAAAAAAAAATAAATATGTGAGCCAGGCCCCTCCGGGGATGTACTCCCCACAGACTAGGGAGTCTCTGCCCCTTTTTCGATCCAACGCACCACGTAGCACCCTCCTACGCGGGCAAAGCCATGTCCGACAAACCCCCGACTGGCGTCTCCCTTGGTCATCATTGCTCGCACGGACTTCGTGGCATACCAACCTGGTATGCGGGCCAAACCCAAAGCCACAGACCACCATGGTACACAGTATACCTATCAGTCTGCGTACCACCCTGGTACTCGGACGACCTCTCTAGCCTCGTAGCACCCCCTACGTGAAGGGTGCCACTCTTCATACACCCATGTGGCTCTCTAACACCTTCGGTGTTCCCATTCCACAAGTCAGATAATATCCTTCCAATCCGGCCCGATCCTTCACAATCGCTTCAGTGGTCTATTCATCGGCCCTGAGCCAAGGCCTCTACCAAAGCCACCAGATCCGTATGATGCAGTCTTAAGGCACATCAGTACACCGCTTTGAGTTCACATACCCATGGTAGGATATAGAAAAGGGGTTGCACCGGCCCTTGAGTGGGTTCTCAAAACATTCATGGGTTCTTATTCACATGGTAGTTCAGGGTCTGAGCCCAAGAGTCCCCTTTCTTCCTCTACATTGGCCAGGAGTGTGGGAACCCGCTTTCGTTTCCTTTCAATGTCAGTGGTGAGTAATTATCCCCTCTTCTCAGAGTGACAGGGCAGCCTCCTTGGTGTAATTCCCTAGCCTTTCATACATGAGGTAGAACCCATGCACCTTCGTACCTCCCCAGTGCCAAGAACCAAGAGGGGAGATGGACACAGGGGTACCCTTTCCCTCTCCCTCTAGGCTTTTTCGCCATCGGGCCTCCATCCTGGAGTAAGTCCCAATCTCCATTTCTCTAGGCTGCTCCATGCCTAAGCCCCACTCTGTTTCACTCAGACACACCTTTCACGATGTGATAGTCAGGTCTCTACTGCCTCTTGTTTCTCACATCTAGCACGACTCACATGGTCTTAGAGTAAGCATCGTCAATGGAACTATCTTCATCTTTCATGACGTTAAAATGCATTCCAATCTAGTGGTAAGCCATTGTGATCCATCCCAAACTACAAATACTTTGATCCATGTCAATTCATGTTACATAGGAAGCCTCCACGAGGTTCATTCCCACTACCCATCGGACCTTCAGTCCATCTTCAAATTAGTTCTCCGACACCACCTCCTGTGAACTACGAGGACTTTGATCCATGTCAAGGCATGTTACGTAGGAAGACTCCACGAGGTTCAAGCCCACCACCTATTTGTTCCGACCCCTTAACATTGGTTCACCAACTCTATGGGTTGCCTCAGAGTGTAAGCCCCATCCACCATCTCATTGGGCCACCTCATAGTGTATTCCCTGATCCTTCATCCTACATGATGTTAAACTGCACTACTGAACTACATGGATTCTGATTCCTCTCACGAGCATACATAGGAACCCCGTATCATGAGTTCGATCCAAACGCTCAAGTCATTATCTTTCCCTCCTGGATGACAATAAACTCTAGGGCCCCCACCTAAAAGGATTCAATCCATTTTCGTCTCAATGATTCCAAACTCCTTAGAGTCATTAATCCAATGAGGGATGGTAAACCTCTGGCCTAAATGATTCTGAATCCCTGCGTTTAACAGACCATTTCCAACCAGGAGTAATACGTGGATACTATTCTTGGGTATAAACCAAATATTCACGAACATATGAATACGTCTTAAATCTATAAGAGAGTCCCGGAATAGGCAATAACCCCCCCCCCCCCAAAGGGCGCGATGAGCCCGACTTCCCATCCTCTCGACCAATGTGAGTTCTTAAGAATCTCTAGCCAAATCACTCATCAAATGCCTACCTTTGGAAATCAGGTCCATGTATCTTTGAATATGGAACCGTTGGGAATTTCGAAATGAAGATCGATATACCCGACCTTAGCGATTGAGCGGAGCTCAGCCCTTCGTCAGATCGACAGTCGGGTACGTCGGGCCACTCCATCTGATTCATTGCGAAACTGTAGATAATATTGAATCTTAAAAATTTTGAAATTATTTTATGAACATCATATATAGTCATTAAATATATCTATATATCCAACCATTATATGGAATAACGAAAAATTAAAAACATCAATCGTGGAGATAGTATCATGTTTGTATTCATGATGACATTTTCATTTTCCATTGGGGTGGATAATAAATAGATCATGGTTATTAAATTTAAATAATATAATTTTAATATTCTAATTTTACTTGTTTAACTATTTTAATATTGTTAAATTAGATTCATAGGAGGTGGAAGAAGAAATAAACATAAAAGGGTTCACTGATGATGATAACCTTATTTTTGTGAAACCTCATTTTTATCTCTTATTAGGGACACTAGGGTTGGTATTTTAAGATTATTAGTACCTCTAGAGTCTGTATAGGGGTGTTTAGAAGTTTTTTGTAGGTATAATTCTTGATAAATGGCTTAATATGATGTGAATAGGATATGTGATGTTGAGTATTTATATAAGTGAGGTGGATGAAAAACTTGTAAACATTTGAAAACATAATAAATAATGTTTTTATTATTCATGTAAAATGGATAAATACATCCTTGGATTATAAGATATGAAGGATAAGGTCAAAATATATTTAACCTATTGAATTTATTCAGGTTTAGGTGTCATTTTAAACCATATATTTTTGTTTAATCCCCTCATTATCCTTTTTTAACCTTAACCATAGTAACACAATTTTTCAATATTTATGGGTAATGAAAGTAATTTTAAAATTTTCATGTGGAACACATATAAACCTTCCATGATTGGATTGAAAATTTCCCATCCAAATGAGAAAATTTTGTGATTATATGATTTCATAATGATTTAAAAAATATTTTCAAACATTAAATACCATTAATGTTATTTTCTAGTTTATTCACATATTTTTTCTTTAAAGGAATGAAAATAAAAATGGAATTAGAATAAAAATATTTTCTCCATAAATAATAAAATATAATTATCCATGAAATTTTTATAACACCATGATTCATCCAAACATATAAATTTTAATGTATTTAAATAATTTACATTATTTTTCTACTACATGCACTAGCACTGCAATAGTGTTGGGTAAACATTCAAGTTAATTATATTATCACTAAAATTTAAAATTTATTTTGTCTCATAAATGTTGTTCATTATAAATAAATTTTATCATCTAGATTCATTCATATATAATTTTTTATTTTTATCTATATCATAATAACATAATAAGTGAGAGGGTGTGTCATTTAGTAATAACACATAACTTATAAAAATATAAAGACTCTAATCAATGGAAAATGGAACCAAAATGAAATATTTAAAAATAAATAATAGTTATGGTATGATTAAACTAATACATTAAAATAAATTATGTTTTTTAGAGATTTATAGACCTGCTTTCATTATTTGATCTTTATCAACCCATTTAACCCTTTAACATGGTCATAACCAATTAACCTTGTTACTATTCATTTTGTCCATAAATAAAGAGACTTAATTACTTAATTTGACTCCTCCAATTCCAAATTTGAAATAAATTTTACATTATTTAGTTATTATTATTGTTAATAATTAAATTTAAAACAATTACACAAACACAACAACAAACCGTGTTATATACTCCATTTTATGGTTAAATATAATTTTCCCCAAAATAATGTACAACGTTGATTACCATGGAATTAATTAGACTATGTTTAACAAAATAAAACATATGTGGCCTATGTAAAATTATAAAAAATAAGTTAATATTTAAATTACATTTATTAAAAGCAATTCAAATTTTTTGAAAAATCAATTTTTTACTATTCCCCCAAAAAAACATCTTTTTCAGAAAAATATCAAATATTATTATTAATTTTATTTGAATGTTGATTGAAAAATAAATTTCATTTCTACAAATTAAAATTCAAAAATTTATAAATAAAATGAATACAAAATATATGGGGGACCCACTTTTATAGAAAATTGCCATTTTAAACATTAATTTTTCTTTAGCCATATATGATTTAATACTAATCAATTAAAATTGTATATTTATTTCATATGAACTAATAAATAAATTTGAATAAGGAATTATATTTATCATATACTATATACTATAGTTACTCGTATTCATACCCATCAAACAAAAGGCTAGGTTATAATAGTCATATTTAAGTAATAATATTTCTAAAGTGTACCATGGTTCAATTAAGCTCATTTTTGTGTGAGGTTAATCTATAAAACATAGTATTTGTTTACACTAAAATACTTATTAAATTATTAGGGTCTTAAATTCTACCCCTAAATAAAATTTCAACCACATAATTGTTTTTCTTGTGTAAAATAAAAATGGTTTAAATCATTCTTAGAATCAACTCTAAGGAGTTGAAGATAAATATACTTATGTGTAAAGATATACATTTTAACCTATTTAGATAATATTTAATTATGAAAAGGATTGTAATGTATATGTTAAGACTATGAGACTAGACTTTTACAAAATATTTCTTAAATCATTCATTTACCGTTGTGAGACATGCATTGTGAATAAGTTTCATAATGTATAACTTTATAAGTGAGAAATATTTTCCACATATGAATTGATATATTTATATTAAAATTTATAGAGATTAAAGAATTATTTTACCATCGATATAAATAATATGAGAGAATATACATGCTTTTATTTTTTTACCCAACATTATCAGTTTCATGTATTTCAAGTATTGTTTTACCTATGCTTAACGTGATAAGATAAATATCCATGATGAAATTTTTTTACCTAGAATAATAAATTTATCTTTTAGTAGATCTTAAGATACAAGAAAAGGATAAAAATTTATTTTTCTTATTTATAACCATTAACAAAAACAAAATTGTTATTACATGTTAATATAATATCTAATATGAATAAATCATTATACATCAATCTCAAAAACCACTACAGTAACACCCAAAGTTCAACATCAATCATTTCATAAATAATTAACCATAAATCATTTCAAAAGTATGATTGAATAAATTTGAAAATAAATCAAAAATATTTTATCTCATGTTCTTCCAAGATCAACTTAACATTTACCCATAAATAATATTAATCACTCATAAAGTCGGGTACTAAAAATGTATTTACTATAATCATATATTATATAAAATATAATAATCACTTCCCAAAATAACTTTAATCACCATAAATTTAAAAAAACATTCAAGATTATATAATTTTACTAAATCTTTACTTATCAAATAAAATCTGATCCAAGAAATTTGTGTTTTTTACCTTAATCATATAATGTTCCCAATATAATTAACTTCATTAAAAATAACTTTAATCCCCCAGACACAAAATCATTTTTCAATCAAATCATTATCTAATAATATGTTCCTAAAATATGATAACTTTTTTATTCCCATAAACCATAACTACCTCATCATAAATGACCATGACAACATTAAAGGTAATAAATTTCATTCAACTAATATCCCCAATAACATTCTCCCATAATAAATTCACACTAAATCACATATTAAACCTATGTGTTTCATAGTCCTCAATGATATATTATAACTCCATAAAATTTCGCAAAGTATAATTAGTCACATAAAAATCTAATTAGATAATACCTAAAAAGGATATATGTGCCTTTAAACATATAACCATTCTTAAACATATCATAATATAATGGTTCACTTAACCCTTATATTATCTTAATCTAATAACTTATAAACCATTGATGTTATATAAACTCTTCTCTCATACCATCCTAGATATCCTTAAACCGGTACACCCAGATATTGTGCTTAAAATGTAATCTTTATAATTCTCACATTGACACCAACATATGAGACTCAATTTTAATAATCCATAATGAAAACATCAAAAAGAAATATTCAGTCACTTTCATACAAAATACCTTTTAGGTATATAGGTTTATAAAACTAGGGAAAACACTTTACATAACTAACCCCTTATTTATCCATCCAAATGGGAATTTTTCTCATTATACCCATACTTTCTTATTCTATGACAAGTCCTCTACAACTCCCATTAAATTATCCATATGTGATAACATTATGTAAATGTCTTGTTAGATAAGAACTAATATATATATATATATATATATATGTTTGTCAGAGTGAGTATCTCAATAGGGGGTGAATTGAGTAACCAATAAAAATTTCTATCTAAATTGGATTATTTTGAAATCCACTAATGTTTTTAAAAATTTCCCAGTTTATCAAAATAAGTAGTATGATATTTTCTTAATCATTCTAAAGATTTATCTAAAGACTTATTAGGTCTTGGATGAATAATATATAATATTATTGACTCCATTGAAACTGGTTTGCTTGATCAATATACTATATGAACACAAATTAAGATAAATTGTAAAGGTATATATCTGGTTTATATATAATTTTTTTTAATTTTAACGAGGATATAAATTAAAACAAAATAAAACCATATAGTGGAATGGATAAACACAATTGGTTTAGTATAAAGTCGATACTTAGTCCTCTCCACTTAGTGATCACCCTCCACCAAGAAGTTCCTACAATATAAAAAAGCTGATCCACAAGCTGGATCAGGTTTTGCAAAATTTTACAACTTTCTAGGCCAAACATGAATTCTTCCATAGTTATTTGTGTGAGTAAAAAATTAGCAGGCCACAAATGGAACTCTACCACTCTTATCCATGGGAGAAAAAAATCTGAAATGATATTGGGAAGATATCAATTATCATCCAATTTCGCACAAGAGACAGTGTGCATGTGATAAAATAGAGTATGCACACACACTTATCAAAAAGTAATAAAACTAAATAGAGTTGACAAATCTAGATGAGAAATTTTTAGAAATGATCAGTCTACTTCAATGATGCTTGTGACTCTTGATTTGATTTAGCAATGAAGCTGGAGTCAATTTATCTTCCAAAATTATGGAAAATAGAGTATCACATACTCTAGTTCTTCAATTGGAGAAACACGCTGGCTGTGATTGTGTTTTTTATCTTCCTAATAAAATTTTTTCAATTAATTTATCTCTTTGTGTGTTTAGGAATATCGAGCTCTTAGCTACCTATCATTCCAATTCTTCAGTATTGTGTATGTTCAGCTACTTTTTTATATCTCCTTGTGTCTACATTTATCTTCAAGAGGGACTATGATGCACCTTTATTAACAATAACAAAGAGAATATATAGATGTCTTTTTTCCTGATACTGTAAGGTTTACACACTCTTCAATTCTTTCTATCAAAAATATAAGATACAATAATTAAAAATGTCATTGTAATTAAATTTAATAAATATAGTTGTTATAAAAATGTAATTCAAAAAGATAATTTGAGAATATAGTGGTGGTGTCATAGAATGGAGGGGTATTTCTATGGCGGTATGAAACCGGTGGTGAGATATTGGAAGTGTCTTATATATTGCAAAATTTTCACTATACTGGTGGCATCTCATCTTGCAGGGTCTTGTCTGGTGGTGTGAGGCTGGAAGGTGTCTTAGACTTAGGAAATATTTTTGTCATTATGATATCTGGATAGTATATCATATGATTGTTTCTCAGACATTGTCAATTTTTTAGATCTTGGCGGTATGATATCATGATAATGTCTTATAATTATAGAAATTTTGATGCTGGTGGTGTTTCATAGACAACTATGTCTCGTACATAGACTGCTTTGTCACCTGAAACAGAATATAGTTAACTTATTGAGAATCATTAAACTCATTGAAAACACTAGAATCATGATTTTTTGATCATTAAAACTAGGAGGTAAAAAACTTCCCCCTTTTTTATGATCACAAATAATTGAATCAAAATTATTACAAATGTTTACACATGATTAAAAATGTAGTATAAATCAGAACATACTATTCCCTACAAGTGAAAATTGTATCATTGGAAAATTGGGAAAAGGTAAGTATAAAAGATAAGTATCATGAATAGAAAAGAATATAGTATCACAAATAACTATGTAGATGGTATCAAAATCAAATTCGGAAAAATTAATTGTCAAAGATAAGTATCATGAATATAAGAACATATAATATCACAGATAACATTGAAAAAATAATATAATAAACCATAAATTCTATAAAATTTTCTAATAGTCCATAAAATTATCCCCCTGTTGGGATTATCAAAGAGATAAAGATGAGCAGAATAAAGATGTGAAAGGAAAGAAACACAAAAAATAGAATATAAATATCAAATTCATTCAAAATGATTATCAATAAGTTTTTACAAAATATGTTCCCATCAAAAACAAAATTTCTAAGACAATCAAAAATAAGGTTCATGATTTTTCTAATGAATCCATTGATTCTTAGAGTTTATCCTTTGATTTCTCATACTCGTTTTTCGAGACAGTAGGACCAGGCCGAGGAAGAAGAGTTAGAACACCATATGAGATTCCAACTATAGTTTTAGGATGATCTTCCACAATTACAACTGACCATAGATGTCTCAATTATTTAGTAGGAGACATTGGGAATGGATATAAACGGCAATAAAAGGGGCTAAAGGGTCCTAAGAAACTCTACATCTAGGAGACATCTGAAGAGTGATAGAAAAATATTCCAGAGTAAACACTAATTGTCCATGAACATGAAGAAATGTATTCATGAATTTAATGATATCTGTTATGATTATAACACCCCTTTCAATTGCACTGAATAAATCATACATTACATGCATGAAATGGTTCAACACTATTTTCATTTTCATATGCTTTCAGAGTAGTTCTTTGAAAGATTGAGTCACATGAGTCATTCTTAAATTTGCAGCTAATAATTTCAAATTGGAATCCATTTCATGCTTTCTATAAATATTAGAGATATAAAACTTGAGGTAATTGGTTGCAGTTTCTCTCTCAACATTCATATAACTAGAATAGAGAGAAACCAACATGATAACATGGTCAAAATTATACAATATTATACTCAATGTCTCTTATAACTAATCATTGAATATACTGGAAGTACTGGATGATGAAGCTCTCCACATGTCTATGAAAATTGATCTCAACTGATCGAATTCAAACACTGGAGGAGGGGAAATATATACAACATAAGTATCTGAAAAAGTATCCCCAGTACATGTAATATTACCATTCAATAAATATTTAAAATTAGATCTCATCCCTTCAAACATGCCCTTGAAAGAATTCAACTCATTTTCAATCCTCTTACTATCAATCTACAATTCATGTATGTGATGCATAATTTGTGGTTATATGTGCTACATAACCAGCTAAAACATATAACTTGCATCCTTTTCACAAATATGTTTCAAAAGAGGGGATTTATTCCTTAAATAATTGTTAAACTCTGATAGAAAATTCTCACTAAAAAGTTTTAAATCGCCTTGAGTGAATATGTCCATAGGAGAAGCAGGATGACCTATATCAATTTATGGTACATGAGTTCTCACATAATTGAACTTCTTTAACAACCCATCAAAATCAATATGAGCAATCAAGGATCCCATAGGACCACCTTCAACACTAACTTCAAGTATATGTACCTTTAGAGTAATCCTTAAAATATTAGAGAATTTTCCCCACTTTTCTTCCATAGGGTCAATCCGACTCCCAGAAATTGATTTAGTGGTAGGTGTTACCACACTATCATAAACAACTGAATCATCCATATTTCTCAGACCAACTGAACTTTGAGATGCCATACAGAGTTCAAATGTTTTAGGTTTATCTTCCAAATTTTCACCAACATGAGGTGTATCTTTCATATGAACATTATTTTGGGTGTCTATAGAATAGGATTATCCTTCAACATTTTCATACAAATGATACTTGTCAACATTTACATCAAATAACTATTAATTCCCAAATTCATCCTCAATAAGATTCTTTTTCTCATGTTCAGCTACAGGTTGTTCTATAGAATAAAGAACTTTGAACTATTCCATCACACCATAAGTAGATACCACCAGATTAGTGAAAAATGATCTGACCTTAACATCATCAATGATTGGAACTTCATGAAAAATTTCAACATATAGGGATTAATCCCCCTCAAAATATTCATCTCAAAGCTGTAGAGTCATCTTCACTTCCTTTCTATTCCATCCAATGGCCCAAAGGCCTTCATTTTTTATTGTTTTTTGATAATCCACCTTTCAAGGGGTGAGATGGAACCCTTACAAGGCCCGTAGGAATAAGTATTACATGTCCCGTAGGACTTGGAGATATTCATTTTCCCATAGGCATCAAACATTACATACAACCCAGACTAACTACTTAGAACTACCACTCCCCAACATCTTCATCGTGAAATCAGCTCTCCACCTTCGCATGGCTGTTCGGCTAGGCATTCATGTGCATGCACAGGCTTGTCCTAATGGTAGGTTCCATACCCTCTCATTCTTGCAATACATGTAGATTCTGCTGTGGTGAAAGCTCCTTTCTCATCCTCCTTGTAGAGCATGTTCCTCGTAGGTTGTCTTGTTTGCATCTACACTTAAGGTGGCCCGAAGGCCTTTAGGTGGCCCAAAGGCCTTACTAACCCGAAGTCATGGGTGTCCCGAAGGCCTTAAAGGACTTGGAGACCAAATCGGTGGCCCGAAGGCCCAATCAGGGGCATATTCCCGGCTGCTACAGTGTCAAACAGTACCTGCTACTGTTCCCGCTATAGTACCTACTATAGTACTGCACAGTTCCCACTACAGTCCCTACTATAGTCCTGCTATAGTACTTCTACAGTACTGCGATAGTACCCAGAAATAATTTCTCCACCTGGATTTGATCTCGGGTCTCCTGGATACACTTATAGTGTCCTAACCAACCAGGGTAAGGCTCATGTGCACCGCTTCCTTTCTATTGATTCTTCTACTAGATCATTTTTGGTTAGAGTCTTCATCATAACCAAATTCACTTACATTCTCATAATCTTATTCCTTTCATTACTGCTTATTTACATCATCATCATCAGCTTCAATTGATTTAGAACTTTTACATTTATCTTCTACAGAGACCTCAGTCTCATATTCATTTCTTTTAACCATCTTTTCTCTTTTGGGAGTCCTCCTAGGTGGTATTGGAGCTTCGAACATAATGGGATAATCTATGTCAGACATATTAGTGTCACTCCCTGCATCAACAGATGGTTACTTTTTCTCCACAACAACATCTTGTTCCTTTTCATCAGAGTACTCCACTAATTCAGTGGCCCCCAATCCTAGATCAACATAATCTAAATGTCTAGATAGCTAATCAACTTTATTTTAGTCTGCATAAAACATATTAGAATCTCCAACCCATTGTCCTCTCCAAGGGTTCTATATATTTTTCATTCCTCAAAATGTCTCACTTCTAAGACAACAACCATCGCAATATATACTAGACTCTTCATCATCATGTACTAGGACCTTGGTTTCTAATGCGGTAGAAATCATCTTCGGGTAGATCAAAGGATTAGATCTTGAGAAAGGATTGGTCATCTCATGTATATGCACCTTGAGATATCTACATAGATTGATCTTGCGACATTCAATCATAATATAAAGAGGATACACCTCATGGTATATTAGTGTAGTGATGTCACCCTCCCATAGAAAAAGATTGTACTGCACAAACTTTAAAAGCAGCCCACATTCTCCGTCAAACACGGAGGCAATAGGCCTTATAGCTATTCTATCTCATGTCATCACATCAATAGCATCATCATACATAAACAAATCACTGACTTGTATAATGATACCTTGGTGGACATCATAAACTCTATCATGATGAACACCTAAACATTTAGCCCATTTTGTTGAAGAAAAACCAAACACATTTACTTTCACACAACTTCTACTCCAATTAGCACCATATTGATCAAAATAAAACTATATATTCTAAAAAGAAAAATCATAGAACATATTAGTGTCGAAAGTTATTTTTTTCATGGAAAACAACTCTACCCATCCTTGATTTTATATCATTTTGAGAACTAAATACTTATTTGATAACAACCTATTTTATTTTCAACTTCATTTAATGTTAAAACTATCTAATTGGTAAGCTTAGGATTTACTGGAGCTACTTGAGCAGTTATACAGGGTTCTTTATTATGCTTATGTGAATATCTAGACTTATGAGAAGAAATCTAAAAATAACGCTTCATCCTTGGCATTTAGATCGGCACAAAAATCTTCATCATGAGTAAGGAGGAGGTTTGAATTCTGACAGATGAAAGGATTTCACTAGGCTCGAGTAAGATATGAGAGTATCTCATGGGGATCAAGGTATATTTGGAGTATATTTTATTCCACATTTATATCATTTGGTATATTAGGTATTATAAAATTAAAATAATACTAGAAATCGAAATTGAAATTTGACTATCAACATACATCAGGATTAAAGGAAATCACATAATCTGAGAGAAATAAACTAATGGTTCAAAACATTTGGAAATATAATTTTTTCAATGTCATGAAAATAAATGGTGTTAGAAGAGGATGGTATGAAAATCCCATGGTATAAAAAAACCATCGGCATGACAATCCAACAGAATGAGAAACCAATGGAATGAAAAGAAAATGACATGACAAATCAACAGTATAAAAACTAATGGCATGACAAGCCAATAGCATGATAAACCAACTGAATGATAATCCAATGAAAAGATAAGTAAATGGCATGAAAATCCAACAACATGACAATAAAATTGAATGATAATCTAATGGTATGTCACAACGTTATGTCACTAAAAATTAAACATAACCAAAACATATCATTCCTAACTCATGCTTGATATAATTCATTCTCTTAGAATTCAATGTCTTGGTAAAAATGTCAGCTAACTGTTGTTTTGTTCCAATAAATTCAATAGTAATATCACTTTTAAAAACAGGATATCTGAAAAAAAAAGAAATGTTTTATACTAATGTTCCTTGTCCTAGAAAGAGAAATAGGATGCTTTCAAATGTTAACAGCACTTGTATTGTCACAGTTTATGGGGACATGTTGGATTTGATATCCATAGTCTAGTAATGTGTGTTTCATCCACAAAATTAATGCCTTGAAACTGCCTACATATATGTACTTAGCCTCATTAGTATATAATGCAATAATTTTTTTTACTACACCCTAAAACTAGAGAATTTCTTAAAAAGAGACATATTCTTAAGGTTATTTTTCTCTCTAACATTCAGCCACCAAAATCATCTCCAAAATGAATTAGTAATTAAAATTATTATCTTATCGGGTAAAATAATCTTAAATTGGTAGTATAATTAAGGTATTTGGAAATTATTTTGAGAGAAAATAGTTGTGAATCTTTCAGGCATACTTCAAAATGATCACACATACACACACTAAATATAATATCTATATAGGTAGATCACAAGTATAGAATAATTCAAATCATACCTCTATAACTTGTTTAATCAACTAGTTTCCCAGCCTCATCAATATCCAATTTATAGGTGGTAATCATAGGGGTATCACTACAATTTGAGTTATCCAAGTTAAATGTTTTGGAATATATTCTTTATATTTATTTTTATTTAAAATAATTATTTATTTGTTTAGAAATATTTGAAATCTAAAAAAAAATTATCTCACCCATTAAACTCATTTCAAATACATTTTTCATCATTTTTGAAAAATAAATACATAAATATTTTTTTTTGAATATACAAAAAAACTATCATAAACATATATTTTTATTACAGATACATCTTTTGAAAACAATTTTATGAAAATAATAGGATCCTCTATTACTTTATAAAATGTTTTGAAATTTGAAAATTGTTGATCCTATCATACCAAGCTCTAAGAGCTTGTTTTAAAACGTATATGGATTTAGTTAATTTAGAATCATGATTTAGAAAATGAGTATTTTCAAAACCAAGTGGTTATTCAATAAAAATATCCCAAACTATGATTCCAATTAAAAAATCAATCTTGGCATCTATTTGATAAAGCATGAAATCCAGATGTACTATATAATCAAGCAAAATTATTATGGATTAAAATCAAGCTATAGGTGAAAATATTTACTCATGCCAATTACTTATTCTTGACTATAACCTTATGCAATATGTTTATGATTGTTTCTAAATATATTTCCTAACTCATAAAATTTAATCCTAAAAACCCATTTTGTGCCATTGGTCAAGGTTTCCTTGGGTCTATCTTCTAGTTCCCACAATTTTTTTCTTTCAAATTGATTTAACCCCTATTTCATTTCTAGTATCCCTAATTCATCATTTATAACTTCATTTATGTTCTTAGGTTCAATATGAGATAATAAATCTTGATGTTCATCCTGATTTATAACAAAATCTATATTTTAAGTTCCACTATTAAAATCACCAACAACAACACCTAAAGGATGGTACTTAATAGTTCAAAACATATTTAGAAAGAGAAGTCAGTTAATTCTAGATTTTGAAGTTCAGGTTCTCTATTTTTTGGAAATTCTTCAGAACTTAATGATTTTTCTGGATATTTTTTATTATAGTTTAATCATTTGGAATTTATGTTCTGAGAAGATAGATCAAAATCAAGATTTTCTAAAGATCTCTTAGGCTAATGTGGATTAGTTTCATCAAATTTAACAAGGAGTGATTATTCCACAGTCATAGTATTCTTATTGAAAACTATATAGGCCTTTCTAGAGATTGAATAACCATGGAAAATTCCTTCATCACATTTGGAAGAAAATATTTCCAAGATATACATAGTGTAAATAACAAAACAAATTCATGAAAAACTATAAATTAAATAACCTTATGTTTCTTATTATTCCATATCTCGTATGGAGACTTACTAAGGATATGTCTAATCAAAACTCTATTGATTTTATAACAGGTTATGTTGAACTATTCTACCCAAAAATATAAAGGTAGGTCATACTCAATCAATATATTCTATGTAATCTCTTGTAAAGTTATATTTATTATTTCAAAAGTCCATTCAGTTGGAGTATACTAGGAGAAGAGGATTTATGAGTGTAGCCATTTTTTGATAAAAAAAATTCAAAATACTGATTCTCAAACACACAACTATGATCAATCTTCAGGTTTTAATTTTAATTCCATGAATATTTTATAAAAACGTAGCATTCTTCATAATGTAATTGTAGGATTCACTTTTGTGTGATAGAAAATATACCCAAGTATACCTATAGAAATAATCTACATGAAAATAAATATAGAGCTTCCCATTGAGAAATGAAATCCTAGATGGTCCAAAAAAATCCATGTCAACCAACTTGAGAGGTTGCGAAGTCAACACTTATTTCATTAATTTTAAAAAAACTTTTCATTGTTTCCCTTTTTGATATGGGTTACAGTCATTATCAGTTGGGAACTTTAGCATAGGTAGATCCCTAACTAACCATTTTCTAGTTACATTTAAAAGTGAGTGAATGTTGAAATTGATTAGTCTTATATGCCAAATCCATCACTCTTTGTGAATATCACATAACCATGAAAAATCTTGGGAAATCAATAAATTTAAATCTATAGTGTAAACATTTTAATTTCACAAGGTAGTAAATATTAAATAATTTTTAGATTAAAAAAATTCAAGAATTATTATCAAATTTAACATACAAACGTCACTAGAAAACTAATAAATTCTAGGTATATTATACTTCAAAACATAAAAATACAAAAATGTAGAAGTTAAAAATAAATTTTTGTCACCAATATGGCCTAGGCCTATGATTTTTCCTTTTTCATTGTCACCAAGGGTGATATGTCAACCATAAAACTCTATGAGGCACTTGATGTTTGAGTAATCTTCTATCATAGGTCTTGAATAGCCACTACCCATGTACCATATACTTCTACTGGAGGTCTTTAAGAATTTTTCATAAAAAAAAATGTTTTAAACATTAAATGATTTTGGTACCCAAATCTATGTGGGTCTAGTGATGTTAGTTATCAATGATTTGGGAACCCAAACATCTCTTATGGGTTTCATATAAATGGATTGTAAACATTTTTAATTAAAAACCTTATTAGTTCCTTTTAAAAAGTGATCAGCCGTAGAGATTTTAGGTTTGGAGATAGGAACAAAAGTGCTCTGAGATATTCTACTTTATCCAGGTTTATATACTTTTCCAAGATCATATTTTGGACAACTTGTTTTCCAAAAAAATTTACAAGTGTTTCTCTACCATTTGTGGTCTTTTCAAAATCCTTATTCAATTTCTCATTTGACAATTTATGTTCATTGTTTCCTTTGAGCAGTTAATAATTTTCCACTCTCTCTATAGATAGTTTAGAATTTTTATTTTCTGTTAGAGAATTATACCTTTTAATAATTGTATATTTAACCTTTAACTCATTAAATCTTTTCTATAGTGTAGTTAAATATTCAAATAATTCCTCACTTGACATATTGTTATCATCATGTTTCTCATTGTCATAAATATCATACGCATTCCAGGAAAGAATACTGTAAATAGTTTTTAAATTATATTCCTCACTTTTTTTGGTCATGAAACACATATTTACTTTGTCTGATATATCTTCTGTTGAAGAATCCAAATCACTCAAACTATCTTCATATACACTCCAGGTTTTTTCATAGCCTATTTATACCTCTTTTTCTTATCCCCATATGTCTTTTTGATCTTGACATTTCGACAGTCAAATTTTATGTGAACATTTCTTTAATAGTCATAATATAAAAATTATTTTAGATCATCATACTTCTTATACACTTTCTTCTAATTTCATTTGTTGTTACACTTTCCTATATAATATTATTTTTAAAAAAAAAATTATATTTCAGTAAAAATTTTGAAACATTCTGGCTTGGTGATCCATCTCCTCTTCATTATTAGGAGGTGATTAACTATTACTATAACAGGAAGTTTAAAATTTCTCTTTTACCTTTCCCTTTTACTTTTTTTATATGTGTAGTAGTCTTGAAAGATATTGACTTTATTTTAGGTTCATAATATTCATCATGATTTACCTTTAATTCTTTTTTCTACATCATAAGATTTCCAATAACTTCTTTTGTAGGTATTTTACTTATATCACATGACTCTATGATTTAAACAGATGTTCCTCTCTATCTTTTTGGTAGGCATCTTAGTAGTCTCATTATTTTGTTCTTATTAGAAATAGGTTTTCCCAGTGATCTCATTATGATGAAAATAACATTAAACATTATATATATGTCAGAAATTTGTACATCAAGATTAATTTTAATGTTATCATATTTAATAGTATAATAATTTATCCTCATTTCATTACGATTATAAGTTACCTCATGGGAAACAGACAAAGTTTCCAATATTCTAAAGTAATTTTTACAATAAGATATTCTATTAAATTCTTGATCACTAAGAGAATAATATTTGGAATTCATAACATTATAATTATTATTGTAAGAATGTTTTTGAAGCATCCTCACAAGTGATTCTAGAAGAATCAAGAATAACATATTCATCTTATATTGCATACCAAATATCAAAACTCATTATTTCTATATGTATTTTCATTTTAATATTCCATTGGACATAATTTTTACCATTAAAAAATGGAGTCATGTTGGTAGTAAAACCATCTTGATGATGATCTATTTTAAAGAAATAAATCTAGAATTAATCAAAATTTGAGGTCTTTAATGTTTAACAAAAATCATAGATAAAAATATTTGAAAACATTAATACCAAAGAAAGAAATACATTTGATTAAAAATGTAGGTTGGAGTGAGCATCTCAAGAGAGGGTGAATTGTGTACCCATTAAAAATTTATGCCTAAAATGGATTATTTGGAAATCCCTGGATTATTTAAAAATGTCCCAGTTTATCAAAATATTTAGTATGCTACAGATCGAAATTTTTCTGATGATTTATGTAAAGATTGATTAGGTCTCTATTGAATATTATAAATTATTATTCAATCCATTGAAATCGGATTACTTGATCAAAATAATATATGAACACAATTTAAGATAAACTATCAAGGTATATATTTTTCTTAAAGTTAAAATAATTTTCAGTTTTAAAGTGGAAATAAATTAAAACAAATTAAAAGAACATAGAAAAAAGAATAAATAAAAGAAGTTCACTGTCACGTTGAGACTTGCACCTATCCAATTTATGATCACCCACCACGAAGAAGTTTATATAATATAAACAAGTTGATCCATAACCTAGATCGAGTTTTAAAAAATGTTACAACTGTCTAGGTCACACAGGACCACTTCCACAGTTCTTCGTGGGAGTAAAATATAAACAGGCCACGCAGGGACTTCTACCACTATTAGTAATGACGAAACCCATTATTAAATCATATTGAGAATATGTTGAGTATCTTCTAGTTTATAAAAATATATATCATGAAAGCAATAAAATAGATTATGCACAGACAGAGCTCAAAAAGTAGTAAAATTAAGTAGAATCAAACAATCTGGATGTGTATAGTTTAGAAATTATCAGTCTTTTGGAGTGAAGCTTGTGACTCTTGATTTGATTCGACTGTGAATCTTCAGTTGAGTTCTCTTGTAAACTTCTAAAAAATAGAGTGTCATGGACTCTAATTATTTCTCTATAAGAATATATTGAATGTGATGGGGATTTTTGGCTTCCCTAGATATTTTGTTTAGCAGGTTCATCTCTATGTGTGTTTAAGAAGATCTATCTATCAACTATTTATCAGCCCAATTATTCAATATCGCGTATTTTTATCTATTATTGAATATGTATGTCTTTATAATTATATGTACAAGAGGGAGCATGTTTCATCTTTATTATTAGTATAAAGGATAATATCTAGATGAACTGTTTCCTCTTACTGCAAGGTCTGATACTCTCTTCAATGCTTTCTGTCAAACATTTAAAAAAATATCATTAAAAAATTTGTTTTAAGTTCAATAAAAATAGTTCATAGAAAATTCTAATTCAAAAATATAAGTATATAAAATAGTGGTGGTTTCTTATACTGGATGTTCCTCACTCTGGCGGTATGACACTTACAATATGATACATGAGGTGTATTAGAGTTATCCAAATTTCCACTATACTTGTGTTGTCTCAACTAGAAGTGTTTTTCTTGCGGTGTGAGGTATAATGGTGTCTCAGACATAGGTGAAATTCTATGTTTATAGTATGAAATTCTGACAGTATATCACCTAATGGTGTATCAAACAATTTCAATTATTATATCAGTGGTATGAAATTCTCAAGGTGTGATATCATAACGGTGTCTTATACATAGAAATATTTTGATGTTGGTAGCGTATCATAGAAAAAGATGTCTAAATTTCACAGTTCCAACCTCAATGGTGACTCATAATTAGACATTTTTCCACCTGGCTCAGAATACATATAATTAACAGAGAAACAAAAAACTCATTGAAAACATCGTAATCATGATTTTGTGATCAATAAAACTAAGAGGAAAACAATAATATATATATAGTTTATATTTAATTAAATTAATTTGATTCATGTAATGAATGTATTAAATAAATTAAATAATATATATATATAATTATATCTCCCAAATGGTTTAATTATCAATTACAATACGTTATGAATTATTTAATTGGATTGAACACTCATGGAATATGATTCCATTAATTATCCAAATAAATGTATAAAGGTACATTAATATAGACTACATGTTTTCATTTACTGAAATTATTCGTATATGTCTATATAATGGGGTGTGGTCCCTCTTATTGAAAACATGAAATTGTGAGCAATTCTCTCACTTTCACTCTTCCTCCCACACTATTTTTATCATCTATGATAAATACACTAACACCCCTTAAACCTTTGGTTATCCTCACATTATTATCATGGATCGATGGGTTTGTGTACCCCCTTAGAGTAAGAGTACTTTCATTTACTGCATTTTTATCTTCATAAAGAAGTCTCCATTGCTGAGGAAGAAAAATAATGCTTCCATTGGAAATTTCATAGTATGTTGTTTATATAGTTTATTAATGCATTGATTCTAGAATATAGATCTTCATGTGTTTTGTTTTTTTTCAACTACATTTGTTCATATGATGATATTACAAAATGCAATAGTGGTATAAATCAGTAAGTCTTATTCAATGAATCAACACATTTCATGATTTATGAAAAATAATTTTTAATACTAAATCAAGATTTTTAAATCCTAGATATTACTTATGAACAGTTCTTATATAGTACACTTGTTTAAAAAAATAAATAAATAATTTATTTTAATCAATAGAATTTAATTTTTAATTTTATTATATTATTTAAAAATTTCTTATAAATAATAATAATATTAATAATAGGGTATTTTGAAAATAGTTTTATAAATTTATAAAAATGTTTCATAATTTAATTAATTATAAAATTTTTATGGTTAATTGATAATTAATTTTTAACAAATACATTATGATAAATTAAATAGAATTATTTATGATATATAAATAAATGGATTTTCAAGAAATTAGAAATGGAAATTTATAAATTGTTTATAAATTACAACATATATGATATTTAGAATATAGAAAAAAATTAAATAATAGATATGGAATTATAAAATGTTTCTAATTTATGAAATATCATCTAATTATCATTTAATATAAAATCTAAAATAGTTCACATAGAAAAGAATATAAAATTTTTATATTCTTTCTAAATTTTAAAATGCTTATAATTAGTTTTTATTTTTGAATAGTTCATAATGGTTTCATATTTTAGAAAATAAATAAAATGTTTTTTATTAAATTTCCTTAATATTTATGTTAAATTCATAATTAATTAATATTATATTGTTCTATATAGAGGGGATCTATGTGGATATTACTTAACCCACATCAACAAGATTTTTTGATAATTGATATTATTGTAACACCCTGACCCCTCAAGGATGGAGCCGATGCATTACTTGTGATACTGACATGGTTAGGATGAATGAAAATCCTGAAGGAACGATCAGTTTAGTAGTCTTGAAGAAACTAGATACATATATTTAACACAAATTACACACCCCGACCCCTCTAAACAGGACTCAGTGCATTACATGTTATATTGGCATGGTTAAAAGGAATGAAAATCCTGAAGGAATAGTCATTTTAGTAGTCTTGATGAAACTTGATACATATATTTAACACAAATTACATTGGATAAGTTACAAGATACAATACATAATGAAAAAACAAAAACTGCATCCACAAGCACTCAATAAATGACCTCCTCTTCATAACCCGTTGAAGGTAAATAGTGAAAGGGGTGATCTCAAACTATCATAAGGGTTAAAAATATTGTAAGAATTACTACAATAATAAGGGAATAATAATCAACCTGACATAATCAAAATGGTATAGTGAATAAATGAACAACTAATGTCATTAATAAACAAAGAATAAAACTGCATCCATAGATATTGTCATAGTGAAAACCTCATGGATAGTAATTATAACTGATAATAGATAAGGAGAATGCTTATTAATTGGACATCATGTATCTGGAACATGAACCATAACACCATAAGAAAAGTTTAGTTTTATGGGTAGAAAGTTGTCTGATTTTTTTTTGGAAACAAAATTTAAGGGTCTGTCACCAAACTATTTTGTATCATGAGACCTAAAAAAGAATCGAGGGGCTGTAGTAGGCCCTACCCAACTCTACATCCAATAATTTTTTATAAATAGATTCAATACCAGATAAATATGTCTTTACATTATCCGTATAGAATAGAGGTTACGGGTTCATCAACATTTCCACAGTCAAAACAACATTCAAAATAAATATCGTATGTAAAATGGTATACAACTTAGACAATAATAATATCGATGATATGTGAATATGGATATTTAAATGGAATATAAATTCAATTTAAAAGTGATATCAAATGGGCAGTAGGTACTCCACATAATAAAGAGTAGGTTCACAATTACAAAGCAAGTCAAAACTAAGTGAAAATTGAGACAAAGCTCGTTACCGTGTTGTATTCAGTTGAGTCACATGACAAAGAGTTAGTAACCACCAAAAGAGTCGTAGAATAAAATTAATATAATGAGAACCATGATAACATATGTCAAATGGAAGTACACCTATACCACATATAATAAATAAGATGCGAACAATGAAAATCCCATTGAATTGAAGGTGAGATGAGAAAACATCATACAAACATTATGGCACTGTAACGAGTGTTATTAAAAGGTCATAATGAGATGTAAAGGGGTATAATTATTTATATTCCAAAAGGGCAGTATGGGGGGAGGTGAGATAACATAAACCATCATTATAAAATTAAAAACAAAAGTACACAAGATAGGGTGGATTCTTGAATAAAAGTGAGAGAAAGGATCCTTTACCTTACGCTTGAAGGTGTTCTGGACATGTTATTCAATACCTGAATAAAAAAATTAGGATTATTAATTCATAATTCCAGAACCTCTTTCATATGTAAATGACTTTCTATAATCCTTTTAAGTTCATTCTAGGCCTTTTTGAATGGTTATATGGTTCAATTTCATTGTTCGGTCTCGTTTGTTTACTTGGTTTTAAATGATTGGTTCACTAATATTCAAGTTCGGATAAATATATAACATGGATGTGGTTGTTCATAAATGAAGTTATAAACTATTAGTGAACATCCAAGAGATTACATGGTTTTAAATTTAATTTGGGATACTTTTATTGAAGTCAAATCTTTATATATATATAAAACCTTACTGATAATCGTTTTGGTTAATCGGTGGGTTTGATTACGAGGAAAATGTTATTCTTTATAACTTAATACCATTTGTACTAAATTATTACAGAACTAAAAATATAATATATTACATAATAATCTGGTTAAACCATAACACAAATGGTTTTCTGACCATAATTAATTACTATAATATAAATCGATAAATTGTTTTCCTTGAATGTGATAAATTAGCACATCTCAAACGGTGCTTTCATTTCTTTCAAATAAAACTGGGGAAAGGGGAGAAGATAATGGAATATAAACCATTAGAACGAAAAAATTCCATTACATTTATGTTACTGGATTTATCATACTATTTTGGTGACGGGAGGTGAGAAAAGAAAAAAAAAGAACTTAAAAGAAAAGAGGGGATTTGAAAGAGAATTTACCTCTTGAGACTTCCTCCATTGAGAACCACTTATAGGGAGGGATATTGGTCTTTTTATGAGAAAAAAGCTTTATAGACGTGGGGGAGGAGGTTGGGAAGGTATTTGGACAGAATTTGGAGAAGGCACAAGGCTTGAGAGGAGTTAATGGAAGAGGGGTGAGAGGGGGTTTTTATAGTGGAGGAGAGAGAGGATTTCTTAATATAAAACTCATTAATTTATTATTTCCTCTCAAGACAACCAATAGTGAGTATTCCATGAAACAAAACAGTAATATATTCATGTGACATAGAACCAATTGGTCTTACAGAATCATATCATCATCAATGACTTAATTAATTCATTATTTAGCATTTATTGTGAATTATCGGAATTTACTATTCATCAAAAATTCATGTATTTCAGAAAAATCCCAAAAATTCACCCCAACCATTTTTCAACGTGTATAATACAAAAATGAATACCATTTTCCAAAAATAATTTTCTAAATATGATTAATTAGATATTTAATTAAATCATTTTTTAATTGAAATATATAAACACTTAGAATATTCATTTTCATCTTTAGGGTATCTAAATTATTTTGTACACTGAAGGGTATAGATACCATTTGTAAGAGTCGTATTACTATTTATAAGGGTAATTTACTATTCATAAGGGTAGGTTATTATTCATAAGGGTAGGTTACTATTCACCAAAAATTAAGTTATTCTTTTCAGACTCTAAATATCATCTTGAACACAGCCGTTTATATCAGATTCTTAAAATTCAAATCACAGAGCTGGTAAATTTAATTTTAGTGGCTAGGTTATGGATACCTCCTATAAGTAACAATATTTTGTTGCATAGGGGCTCAGTGATTTTTAAAATATAGGATACCTAATGAATAAAATGTATTTAAGAGAAACATACTATAAAATTTTTAGGGTGCTACATTATTCCCTCCTTAAAAAAATTTCTCCCACGAAATTCACAAATTATTACCTAAAACGATTTGGGTATGTATTTAACATAAGCTCCTCAGTCTTCCATGTTGATTCCTCCATCTTATGGTTCCTCCATAGAGCCTTCACCAGACGAGTCATTCGATTTCTCAATACTTGTTCTCTAGTATCAAGAATCTTGATAGGCTCTTCACAATAAGATAGATCTGGCTCAAGTTCTACTTCTTCATAAGTGAGTACATGTGTTGGTTCTGGAATGTACTTTCTTAACATTGACATGTGGAACACATTGTGAACCTTGGAGAGACTTGGCGGCATTGCCCACCGGCATACTACGGCTCCAATTCGGTCCAGAATTTCAAATGGTCTGATGTACCTGGGAGTTAAATTTCCCTTCCCAACGGATCGTATAATACCCTTCCATGGAGATACCTTTAAGAAAACATGATCTTTTTCTTGAAACTCCAAATCCTTCCTCTGGTTATCTGTATAGCTCTTTTTCCTACTTTTTTCTATTTTGATATGGTTCTGGATAAGCTTCACCTTTTTCGTTGTTTCTTCAACATGTTCTGGGCCCACAAGCTTTCTTTCACCATCTTCATCCCAACAAGTTAGTTTATGACATATCCTCCCATATAATTCTTCATAGGGTGCCATCTGAATACTTTTATGGAAGCTATTTGTGTAGGAAAATTCCACGAGAGGTAAATATTGATCTCACATGCCTTGAAAATAATGTGAACAAGACCTCAAAATGTCTTCCAATGTTTGAATAGTCTGTTCTGATTGCCCATCAGTTTGTGGGTGGTAGGTAGTGCTCAAACGAAGATCAGTATCTAGGGACTTCTGAAGACTTTTCCATAATCTTGATGTAAAACGTGGATCAAGATCAGAAAAAATCAATAGGGGTACTCTATGAAGTCTCACAACTTCAGTAATATATACTCTTGCTAGACGTTCAAGTGGTAGATCTTCTCTTATAGCAAGAAAATGTGCTGACATGGTAAGAAGATAAATAATGACCCATATTGCATTGTTACTTCTAGGATTCTTTGGTAGTCCCATGACAAAGTCCATAGTGATATTATCCCATTTCTAATCAGGTATAGAAAGAGGTTACAATACTCATCTAGGCTGTTGCATTCCAGCTTTAACTTGTTGGCAAACCATACATCATGACACAAAATCAACAATTTCCCTCTTCATCTTGTCCCACCAAAAATGATCCTTCAAATATCTATACATCTTAGTGCTACCAAGGTGTATAGGGAAATTGGAACTATGAGAATCATCCAACAATTCCCTTTTTAGATCAGTTATATCGGGAACATAAAGTCTCTTCCCAAATTTCAAAATTCCATCTTCATATACGAAGTCACTAAATCTCTCGTCATTCACCACTCTAATCTTCTTTTGAAACTCCTCATCATCATCTTGAGAAAATTTTATCCTTTCTAGAAAATATGGTTTTGGAAACCATTTGAAAAAGAATTTATGTTTCACTTTCCATGGTTATTCCCATATCCATCTTTACTAGATCCATGAAAATTGGATCCTTTCAACTCTCATCTTGTTCAAAACTCCATGATCCTTTCTTCTCAAAGCAACTGCCACCTTATTTTCCTTCCCCGAGTTGTAGTGTATCATTCAATCATAATCCTTTAGTAGTTCAAGTCATCTCCTTTGCCTCATGTTGAGTTCATTCTGTGAGAAAATATACTTCAAACTCTTGTGATCAGTATAAATCTCACATTTTTCACCATAGAGATAATGTATCCATATCATCAAAGAAATGATTACAGCAACTAACTCAAGATTATGAGTTGGATAATTTTTCTCATGAGTATTCAACTATCTTGATGCATAAGAAATAACTTTATCATTTTTCATAAGGATGCAACCGAGCCCATTCTTTGATGCATCGCTGTATATCACAAATCCATCACTTACAGATGGAAGAGTCAAAATTGGAGAATTGAACAATCTTCTTTTCAATTCTTCAAAGCATTATGTACTCTATTTTTTCAACCCAAACATAACTCCTTTACGTGTGAGCTTGGTTAGCGTGTTAGCCAGTCAGGAAAAATTCTGAACAAAACACCGATAGTAACATGCTATGCCAATAAAACTGCGTACCTCAGTTATTTTTGTTGGTGTGCGTAAATCTTGGATTTCTTGTGTCTTCATGAGATCAACTAGGATTCCATCCTTAGAGATAATATGGCCTAGAAAAGAAACTGACTGATGACATAATTCACACTACTAAACTTCCCATATAATTGATTTCTTCTATTAGTTTCCAGAATAATCCACAAGTGATTCTCATGATCTTCATAGATTTTTTATTATACCAAGATTTCATCGATTAACACCACAACAAAGTTATCAAGATATTCCTTGAAAACTCTATTCATTAAATCCACGAATACCGAGGGTGAATTAGTTAGTCCAAATGGCATCACTGTTAACTTGTAATGCCCATACCAGGTTCGAAATGCTACCTTAGGAATATCTTCCTTCCTCACACGCAGCTGATGATATCCGGATCGAAGATGAATATTCGAAATGTATTGGTCTCCATGGAGTTGATCAAATAAATCATCAATCTGAGGTAGTAGATACTTATTCTTTATTGTAATAGCATTGCTTTCCCTATAATCAATGCATAGCCTCATGGATCCATCATTCTTCTTGACAAACAGGACTGGGGCTCCCCATGGAGAAACACTAGGTCGAATAAATCCTTTTTCAATAAATTCCTCTAGTTGTTTCTTTAGATCTACCAATTCCATAGTGTCCATTCTATAGGGAGTCTTTGATATAGGTCTTGCATCAGGAGTAAATCAATTGAGAATTCAACTTCCCTCTCTGGAGGATGTCCAGGTAAATCCTCTGGAAATGCATCAACGTACTCTTGAACTATGTGAACATCTTCAATTTGAAGATTTATTTCCTCTCCCATAGATGTTGGTCTATCTACCTCTCCAAGTATTTGATTTAGTAGAGCTACTGGTGGTGGTTCTCGATAAGAATCAGGTGGCAATGTTTTTTCCCTAAAGACAACAGATTCTACACCATTTTCAAAAATTGTAACTTCCTTATTCTTACAATAAATCTTCGCATCATAATTTGACATCCAATCCATGCTGAGAATTATATCAAATTCAGTCATTAAGAAAAATGACAAGGTTAGAAACTAAAGCACGTTTTGGTGACTAGAGGGGGACTAGTCGACATGCCTTTGTAGCAATGATACATCCCCTAAGAGTTTTTACTGAAAACTACTTTATTAAATAAAATTGGAAGTATTAAAATGGCTGCCTCTAGTTCTCGGGAGTACGTGCTTCACGCGCATGTAGCTTTTTCAAATTTTTTGACCGTTGCTGCCCTCCCATCTCTCCCTCCGTCGATGGATACGTCTCCAGTCAAGCTCGGTCAGGGGCCTGGCCCTCTGATGGTTACCCCATGTCCTTCGCGGGGGCTCGGTGTTCCACGTTTGAGTGATCTTCTAACGAGGTCCTTCAGGGACGTGGTGTGCGATTCGGGCCCAGATGTTTTGTGCCCTTGTTTCTTGGAGATTAGTTCTTTCTCCCACTCAGTCATGTGGAATGGCTCCAAAATTTCTTTGGTGGCACCGGAGTAGGCTTTTTACGAGGCCATGGCCGGTCTTAAGTGGATGCTCATTGAAAGGTTTTCTTCGATGAAACATTTGTTGCCTATTTTTCAGCGGGTTGTGGCTTCTTGGGGTTTGCAGGGGGTGTTTGGGTGTCGGTTCTCCATCGGTAATCGTTATGTGTGGTTATTTCTTCGGAAGCAGATTTCGTGTTGGCATAGTGCAAGGCTCCCCAGGCTTGGGGTCACTGGATTTTTAATCAATCTCGTTGGTCGATGGAGGTTCACAAAGGCAAGGAGAGTGCTCGGGCTGCGGTGTGGCTTAGTTTTCCTGGGATTCCCCTTCCTTTCCAGAATGGTTCTTTCCTCAAGGCTATAGGTGACGCGTTGTGGGGTTTCCTCTGTTCGGCTAACAATACTCATAGTGGTGTGGAGGTTTCGACGCCTTAGATATGTGTGGATATGGACCTTACTCTTCCGATTCCGGATCATATTTCCCTCTCTGTAGCTGGTACAGTGGAGTGGTCTGAGAAGATCGTGTTTCTGGTGTTCCCTAGGTACTGCTCCTCATGCATGATGCAGGGGAACTCAATCCAGTCTTGTCGCAAGCTTCGTGGTGGCAATCCTGATATGGCTTCTCGTAACCCTGTTGCTCCTGCTATGACAAGACCTAGGATTCAATTGGTCTCAGATAAGCCCTTGAGGCCTGCCCCTATCAAATCACGGCTTGGGCCTCCCTTCGGATCAGCAACCAGCCGCTGGCCTATCTTCCTGTTTGTAGGTCCTTCTCCAGGTTTCCAGGCCTCCAGATTCGTTTGGTTGGGATGACTCTTTTGGCTTCTCGGATCTGGTTCCTTTATCTCCCCAGTCTACGAAGCCAAAAATTTTGGCTTCCTCAAAGATGTTATCGGTCAGTGAGTTGATTGGTGCTTTGCTGAGATGTTTCAGGGTTGTCCTGGTTCCTCCCTCTCTTTCTCCTCCTAGAATGTTTAGTTGTTCAGGTTTTCAGTTTGGGGGGTGGGATGGTTTGGTGGCCGGTCCTCCTATGGGGGTCTCTGTCTCTAGAAAGAGCTCCAAGCTCTCGAAAGGTTTAACTCCCATGGTTTTTGGGAGCTTTCTGTGGAACGATACATGTGGCTCCACTTTTTCAATGGAAAGGTTGTCACAGCGATTGGTGTCTCGACTGAGGAGGAATTTATGGGGGATATTAGAGGTCCTTCTTTGTTGGCTGCTGGTTCCACGCACAAGTGCACTGGCAGATCCTCATCAAGCCCAGGTGTTTGCACGAGGATGATGTTGAATAGGATTGCAAGTTAGGGAGAGATCTTGTTCTCTTGTGAAAATGACCACGTTTCCTGGGGCCAAAGCCAGGTATGCTCCTATTTAAATGTTTCCCATCTTGATTTGGAATGCCCATGGGTTTGGGGCTAGGGGGAAGACTGATTTTATTTCCTCGGAGTCAAAGAAGAACAAAGTTATGTTGGTGGAGATTTTTGAGCACAAGAAAAACATTTCTATGTTGTAGGAGACCACTCGGAAGTTTCGTATGCATGCTGCCATGCATGGAGGCCTGGAGAATAACCACATTTGGATATTTTGGAAGAGGGACATCTCGATGGTTAAGGAGCAGGTTGGGGACCAACACATTATGAAGAAGGTGTCGAGGGATGGTGTTGAGTGGTATATGACTTTCATATAAGGAAGTTGTGATTCTCATTGTAGGGAGGTTCTTTGGTCGGAGTTGGATTATTTCAACTTAGGGGATCTCCCTTGGTTGGTGGGTGGGGATTTTAACATTGTTTCAAGGCCTGAGGAGAGGATGGGTCGTGGTGATTTCCCAAGATGAGCTAGTTTGGCCTTCACTCAATGCATGGCGGGTAAGGGTCTCATGGAAGTGGGTTACTAAGGCCACCCTTTCACTAGGTGTAACAACTATAAGGGGGATAGGGGTAGCTGGAGCAGGATGGACCGGTGCATGGCGAACGTGCATGCCATTGAAAAGTTCCCAAACGTGAAGGTTAGGCATCTATCGCGAAGAATCTATGATCACTCTCCACTTCTTCTCTCGCTCGGTAGGTTAGAGGCGACTCATGAATGCTTTATATTTTCCCGTCAGTGGGTGGTAAACCCAGCTTTCCACTATGTGGTGTTGCAATCCTGGAGTGAAACGTTGTGGGGTTTTTCGTGGGTGGCCTTGCACCATAAACTTAGGCAGTTAAAGGAGGCCCTCTCGGCATGGGCTGTCTCTATTCCCCCATGGGATAAATATCTGGATACCCTGAAACAAGAAGTTGGGATTTTGTAATCCAGTCTTGAGAGTTACTGGGGCGATGCTCTGTTTGAGGAACTTTATGAGAAAAAGGAAGCTTTGACGGAGTTGCTGCTGGCTCAAGAGCGTAGGGCATGAGATCGTGCAAGGATAAATTTTCTCATGGAAGGTGACAAGAATACTACCTATTTCCATGCATGTCTTAAGGTGAAGTGGTGCCTGGTGAAGCCCAACTTGGCACTAGAGGACGGCTCGTTTCAGGATGATAGAGAGGTGGTTGGGGGCTTGGCTCTAACATTTTTTAAAGACCTTCTGGAAGGCCTGAGCTCCATTATATCTAGGGGGTATCCCTCTGGGAATGCTTTTTTATGGGAATTTATTCCAAATGTTGTCTCCTCATAAGAGAATGAGATGCTTGAAATAATACCCACGGAGGAGGAGGTGAAGGAGGTTGTGTGGAGTCTAAACCCGGATAGTGCAGCTGGTCCCAACGGGTTTCTAGGAACTTTCTATAGGGGTAAATGGGAGGTGGTTAAAGGGGATCTGTTTCAAGCAATTGTGTATTTCTTTCATGGAGGGATCACCCCCCCGATTGTGGCTGCTACTTCTCTGGTTCTCTTGACAATGTCTAAAGCCCCCTCTTCTGTCAATCATTATCGACCGATTTTCATGTGAAACATATCATATAATGTTTTGGAAAATTTGATCAATTGGAGGCTATCATGCTGTCTGCCTCGGTGGGTCTCCTTGGAGCAACACGGTTTCGTGCACGATCGATTAATACAGGGGGCCATGGCGTTGGACCAAGAGATGATAAGGGATTTGAACAAAAAATCTTGCGGGTTAACGTGGCGATCAAGCTTGATATGAACAAGGAGTTTGATTGGTTGGAATGGGGTTTTATTAACAGGGTTCTCTCAAAGATGGGTTTCTCAAATTGGTCATGCGACATTGTTTTCAGGTGCATCTTCTCACCATGGTTGGTGGTGTACTGCATGGGGAGAACACATGGTTTCTTCAAATCCATGTATGGTCTTCGACTTGGTGATCTTATTTCTCCAAGTATTTTCATACTGATGTAGGACACACTTAGTAGGATGATTAATAAATGTATTGGTAATGGGGAGATACTTCATTTCAAGAGGAAACATGGAAGCCTTTCTATCTCACACTTAATGTATGCTGATGATACTATCATCATCACGAATGCTGGAAGGAGGTCGAATCGGGAGGTCAAAATTTTTTTGGAGGAGTATTGCCGATGGATTCGGCAGTTTGTAAATAGGGAGAAGAGTAAATTTTACATTGCTAGATCATGTGGTTCTGGGAGGGTGAATAGGTTGAGCAGTGAGCTGGGAATGGGGAAGGGCTCTCTCCCTATGCATTACCTAGGTACACCGGTTTCTTTTGGTAGGCTACGTACCAGGGATTTCGAAAAAGTGGTGGATAGGATGATGGCCCGAATTTTGGACTGGAAGAATCATTTTTTATCCTTTGGGGGGAGCATCACATTGGTGAACAGCATGCTGTCGGTGGTTCTAGTGCATGAAATGGCTTCCACGAGTGTGCTGAAGGGGTTCATCAGGACCATAGATAGAGTCATGGCTCAGTTTATTTGGGGTGCCTCGCTGGGAAAGAAAAAGATGTGGGTTTCATGGGGGAAGATGGATCAGCCGTTTGGGGAAGGAGAAATCAATGTCAGGAGAATGGAGGAGGTAGTGCATGGGTTTCGTGCGAAGCTTTCATGGGAAATCATCAAGGAATGTACGCTTTGGGGGAGAAGCATGGTTCAGAAATACTCACCTTGTGGGAATCGTCCTTTGGGTGGAGCATCGTCTCCGTGGGTTGTTCTGTGTAATATCGTTCAAACCCTTCTTCCACATTCTCAATGGATTGTTGGGGAGGGTAACATCCTGTTTTGGTAGCAGAACTGGTCGGGGAAGGTGCTGAAGTATATGGGGTTCCCGGATCCTTTTACCACCTTCAGAGAGGCTAGTTCGTACCCTCTATTTTTCAGATCAATTCTAGATTCCTCTCAACATATTTTTTTTGACTCTATCATGCTTAATTCAGATAAGTATAGGTGCGTGTATGTACATTCGTGTTCAGGTAGGCTCAGTGTCAATTTTTTTCACAGAAGCACCATTTTTTGTGGTCCTCAAGTGAGCGGGAGCTGGAACAGAGTGGTCTGGGAGAAGAATATTCCAGCAAAGATTAATTTCCTTACTTTGCGGTTGCAATATAATGCTATTCCATCTATTGATAACATCAAAAGGATGGGTATTAGTATGGACTTCTGTTGCCATTGTTGTGAGCACATGAAGGAGGAGAGCATGAACCATATTTTCGTCGAGGGAGATTGGGCCCGTGAGGTGTGGAGCTTCTTTGGAGGGCCTGCAGGTTTTTCCTCTCACACTGGTAACTACGAGAGCTTAATGGTGCAATGGTTCCAAGGATGTAGTGAAAATATTAGAGAGACTGAGGCTCAAACTTTTTTTCTCAATGCGGGTTGCTGGATTCTTTGGCAAGCAAGAAATCATACTAGGTATGAAGGGATGTTGTCCACGGGGAGGGCAGTGGTGGCCAGAACCAGGTATCTGTTGTTGGACCTGGATGGCACAACGAGTATTGGGAAGGAGGCGTGTGCATTTCTTTTCTTATAGTCCCTGATTTTTGAGGCTAGGAGGAATGGATCCAGGGTGCAGGGGAGTTGGATCCGTTGGTCGCCACCGGAGGAAGGTTTTAAACTCAATACTGATGGCTCATGTAGAACGGAGGTTATGCGAGGTGGTGGTGTCTTATGTGATCACAGTGGAAGGGTGGCCTTAGCTTTTTCATCCAATTATGGTAGCAGCAATTCGGTCCGAGCGGAGGTTCTTGCAGTGATAACAGGACTGTCCATGTGTAAGCAGAGGAATCTCTGCATCGCTCAGATTGAAACAAATTCAAAGATTGTCTGGGAGGCCTTGATTGGGAGGGGTATCACTCTGTGGTCCATCATATATACTATCAGACAATGTAAGGCTATCCTCTCAGACAGAGTTAGGGTCACTCATTCTTTGGGTGAAGGGAACAAAGTGGCGGACTACTTCACCTCCTTTGCGTTCTCATATGATCCCGTGGTTTGTTTTTCAAATATCTCTCTTTTTAAACTGGAGGGGTGAAACTGATTAGGATTTATGCTCTAGGGATGCATTATTTCTGTCGTCCCTAGGTGCATCCCCCTTTTATTTATTTTATTTCTTTCTTGTCGTTTGAAATAAAAATCGTAATCTTGGTTGGATGGACATATCTAATTTTTTTGGGAAACTGAGAATATATAAATGAATACGATGATCCAGAATAAAATAAGGTGTTGGCTACGTTTGAGGAAACAATTAAAGTTCCTGCCACCAAATCATTAGGAACTTCGACCACCGTAGTTATAATTGCATAAGCTCTCCCTTACTCTCTTGGCCTTTTCTAAGTCATGTTTCTTTGGCATTTAGGAAACTCATTTGCTTAGTGTCCCTTCTCTCTACAATAGTAGCAATGAATATCATTGAATTGTTTCTCCCCCTTGCATTCATCGGATCGATGAATCTTTTCTCCACAGTTATAGCAGACTCCCATGACTTTCAAGCATTTACCGAGATGATTCTTTCCACAGTTCTCACATAATGGGAAACTATTCATTCCCTTTCTCTTCTTTGGTGCTTCTCCATTTCCTTTATTATCAGAGTACTGCTTCTTATCTTGGTTTCCTTTGAAAAGATTTGATATTGTAAATTTCTTATCTATTTTGATGGCACTTAATACAATTCCATCATATGATGAAAATGTTTGAGAAGCCAGTTCCCTCGGAAGACTTGGCTTAATACCTACAATGAAATGATCAATCTTGTCTGCCGAGTCACCTATGTAATCTACAACATACCTATCCAGGCATGTAAAAGTAGCCTCATACTCTGCAACACTGTCTTCTTCCCTTTCTTTCAAGCTAAGGAATTTTCACATCCTTTCAGTTCGTTTCTCCATAGGGAAATATTTCTTGAAGAATATTTCCTTAAAATTCCTCCACTCCATATCTTCTATTTCTTCTTCCTCCATGGTGTTATGAATCAGGGACCACCATTGGTCAGCGTCACCACCCTTGATACAATATACTGCCAGCACCAACTTCTCATTTTCATTACATCTTAATGCCATGGATATCTTTTCAAGTGACTTGATCCACTGCTCATCTACCACTAGATTAGTAGTCCCACTAAAATATGGGGGATTATTCAAAATGAAACAATCCAACACAGGTGTGGAATGGTTATTAGTAACAACTTGAGTAAGTTTTCCCAATATAGTCATGATATTCAAAATGTCTTGTAAATAAAATAGGAATTAACCTAATAATATTCCATGGGAGTTTCGTAACCAAGAGCGCAACAAGGCCCGTTTTCATGTACCAATTCCCATTCGAGTCTAGCTCAAAGCGGTGTTTTCGGTTTTTACCTCTAGATACATCTGTGCTAGAGCTGCCTCTACATGCTCGTATGCAGACAAGGATGTATTTCTTGAAATATGCACATAATCTATTCCTTACCAAAATACCAGGACGTTCTTGTAAGTTTATCCTCAAATTCTACCTTAGGGCTTTGTTCCCTAATATATATTTCCTACTCTAGTTTCCAATATTCCTACTAAACTTCCTCTGATACCAACTGTAACACCCTGACCCCTCTAGGATGGAGCTGGTCTATTACTTGTGATATTTTCATGGTTAGAAGGAATGGAAATCCTGAAGGAATGATCAGTTTAGTAGTCTTGAAGAAACTAGATACATAGATTTAACACAAATTACACACCATGACCCCTCTAGACAGGAGTCGGTGCATTACTTGTGATATTGGTATGGTTAGAAGGAATGAAAATCACAAATGAATGATCATTTTTGTAGTCTTGAAGAAACTAGATACATAGATTTAACACAAATTACATTGGATAAGGTTACAAGATACAACACTTAATGAAAAAACATAAACTCCATTCACAAGCACTCAAGAAATGAACTCCTCTTCATAACCTGTTGAAGGTAAACAATGACAGGGGTGAGCTCAAAAACTCAGTAAAAGATAAAAATAGCAGAATCATGAGTACAATAATAATTGAATCATAATAAATCTGATATAATAAAAATGTCATAGTGAATAAATGAACAACTAATGCCATTAATTAACTGAGAATGAAACTGCATCGATAGATTTTGTCATAGTGAAAACCTCATGGATAGTAATTATAACTGATAATGAATAATGAGAATGCTTATTAATTGGACTTCATGTATTTGGAAAATGAACCATAATACCCTAAAAACGTTTTAGTTATATGGGTAGAAACCCGTCTGATTTTTTTGGAAATAAACTCGAACGGTCTGTCGCCAAACTGTTTTGTCTCATGAGACCTAGCGATGCATCGAGGGGCTGTAGTGGGCCCCACCAACCTCTACATCCAAGAAATACTTATAAATAGATTCAAAACAAGAGAAATATGTATTTACATTATCTGTATAGAATAGATGTTAAGGATTCATCATCATTTCCACAGTCAAAACAACATTAAAAATAAATACCGTATGTAAAATTGTATATGTATTAGACAATAATAAAATCTATGATAGGAGAATATGGATATTTAACTGGAATATAATTTCAATTGAAAATTGATATCAAATGGGCAGTAGGTACACCACATAAGAAAGAGTAGGTGCACAATTACTAAGCAAGTCACAACGAAGTGAAAATTGAGACAAAGCTCTTTAACGTGTTGTCTTCAATTGAGTCATATGAAAAAGTGTTATTAACCACCAAAAGAGTCATAGAATAACATTAATATAATGAGAAACGTGATATAATACGTCAAATGGTAGTACACCTATACCACATATAAGAAATAAGAGGCATACAATGAAAATCCCACAGAATTGAAGATGAGATGAGAAAACCTCTTACAAACATTTTGGCATGGTAACAAGTGTTATTGAAAGGTCTTAATGAGAGGTAAACGGGTATAATTATTTATATGTCAGAAGATAAGTATGGGTAAGGTGAGAGAACATACCCCGTCATTAGAAAATTAAAAACAAAAGTACACAAGATAGGGTGGATTCTTGAATAAAAGTGAGAGAAAGGATCCCTTAACTTACGCTTGAAGGTGTTCTTGACATGTTATTAAAGACCTGAATAAAAAAAATAGGATTATTAATTAAAATTTCCATAAACACTTTTATATATAAATGATTTATTATAATCAATTTTAGTTTATTCTAGGCCTTTTTGATTTGTTATGTGGTTCAATTTCATTGTTCGGGCTCGTTTGTTTACTTGGTTTTAAATGATTGGTTCATTTATAGTCAAGTTCGTATAATATATAAGATTGATATGGTTCTCCAGAAATGATGTTTTACACTATTAATGAACATCCAGGATCATACATGGTTTTAAATTTAATTCATATTTCCTATATTGAAGTCCAATCTTTATATATATATAACCTTACTGATAACTGTTTTGGTTAATCGGTGGGTTTGATTACGATGAACATGTTTTTCTTTTTAACTTAATACCATTTGTAAAAAAAGTATTAAAGAACTAAAAATAGTATATATTACATAATAATCTAGTTCAACCATAACACAAACGGTTTCTTGATCCTAATTAATGATTATAATAGAAATTGATAAATCGTTTTCCTTGAATGTGCTAAATTAGCACATCTCAAACTGTGCTTTCATTTCATTCAAATAAAATTGGGGAAAGGGGAGAAGATAATGTAATATATATCATTAGAATGAAAAAATTCCAGTACATGTATGTTACTGGATTTTTCATACTATTTTGGTGAAAGGAGGTGAGAAAAAAAACAAAAATAAAAGAACTTAAAAGAAAAGAAGGGATTTGAAATAGGAACTTACCTCTTGAGACTTCCTCATTTGAGAACCTTTTAATGGGAGAGTTTTTAGTATTTTTATGAGACCAAAGCTTTTTGGACGTGGGGTAGGAGGTTTTAAAGGTATTTGGACAGAATTTGTAGAAGAAACAAGGCTTGATAGGAGTGAATGGAAGGGGGTGAGAGGGCGGGTTTATAGTGGAGGAGAGAGGGGATTTCTTAATATAAAATTCATTAATTTATTATTTCCTCCCAAGACAACAAATAGTGAGTATTCCATGACCAAGAATAGTAACATATGCATGTGACTTCAAACTAATTGGGATTACATCGGTATATCATAATCAATGACTCAATTAATCCATTATTTAGCATTTATTGTGAATTATCAGATTTTACTATTCATCAAAAATTCAAGTATTTCAGAAAAATCCCAAAAAATCACCTGAACCGTTTTTTGACATGTAGAATCTAAAAATGAAGTCCATTTTCCAAAAATAATTTTATAAATATGACTAATTAAATATTTAATCAAATCATTATTTAATTGAAATATATAAACACTTAGAATATTCATCTTTATATTTAGGGTGTCTAAATTCTATTATACACTCAAGGGTATGGATAGAGTTCATAAGAGTATTATTACTATTTATAAAGGTAAGTTAATATTGATAGTGGTAGGTTATTATTCAGAAGTGTAGGTTACTATTCACCAAAAAATATGTTAATTCTATCAGACTCTAAATATCATATTGAACACAACCGTGTATATCAGATTTTTAAAATTCAAATCACAGACCTGGTAAATTTAAGGTTAGTGGCTAAGTTATGTCTACCTTCTATAAGTAACCATTTTGTGTTCCATAATGGCTTTTTGATTCAGTAAATATAGGCTACCTAATGAATACAATGTATTTAAGAGAAACATACCATAAATATTTTGGGGTGCTACATGATCATGTTTTGAATAATAATCAAGAATATGATATTTAAAGTATGTAAAAGGTTTATATAAATGAAATTGAATTAAAAATATTTGATAATTAATATAATATCATATATTAAAAATGGGATTCTATATTTTGATAAATATTAAAGTGTTCATATTGGAAATAATATAATTAAATAGTTTATATTCAATATTTATGGAATGACCATATTGTTAAAGTTGAAATTATAAAAGAGTTAATAATTAGCTTGTATTTATGTATTTGTTCATAAATATTAATCTCATGTAAAAGTATTTGAATTGTTCATTTATTTAACGGTTATTCCTAGTTTTATTCATAATTATAAAATATTTATATTATGAATAATTTTATGCCAAAATTTATCTGATTAAGTACATCTAGGATAGAACCTTTCATATCATGACAGTTTTTATATCATAAAATTTCGTTTTCATCTACCTTGAATCTGGTATGTAATTTTAGTTATTCTCTTGAGAGTAGTTTTAGGTCATAGTTTGTGCATATTAGTTGTTTCATATTCCATGAATTGAATTCTATCATGAGTAATGTTTTCCTAGGTTGAGGGAATTTGGGTCGAACGACCTCCTTTCATAGAGGATTTCCATGGATGGGAAAGTAAATGATGTTGGAAATCTATCACTTCCAACTTACTCATGTAGAGTTTTCAAATATCATATATCTATATTCATATACATGAAATGTTCATAAAACTTATGCGTATGATGAATTTGAATATGTAGAATATAATTGACACCATTTTTGGGGTGATTTATAATGAATTGTAGATTGTTTAAAGAGTTAAATATTAATTTGTCTTGAACACATTAATTTGGTGGTTGGAATAGGGATTCTAAAACTAAATCACAAGAATTATATATACAAAAAAGGGTAATAATACATGTGAAGATAATGATTACATATGATGTCAATGTTATGATTTTAATATACATATGATGTATATTAACTTGGAGAGACCTTAAAATAAATTACCACAAATAAGAAGTGTGATATTCTTTCAAAAGATACATTTCAATACCTTTATCATCAAACCAGGTAGGTCATGCTACAGTTAAGTGCAATTAGGTTTTCTTTTCTCTTCAAAGAGAGTAATGAGTGACTTTGTATTATTCTTTAGATGGGTCTCGCAAAATATTGGTTCCCTTGGATCCCCTTTTGTTAGATTATTTTTGGTTTTTTCTTTGGGTTACACTAGTTGGGAGATCCTAAAAGGATTAAGTTACCAGAGGAATAGAGTTGAGTGAATCCATTGAGGGATTTAGATAAAGGGTTATCCAATAAAATATCCAACTGTCATAACTATTGTGATTAGGCTGGATACATACCTAAAAAGCTAAGTAATGGGAAAAATTAAAAGTGACATGGATATTAGTGAAATATGGATCATGGCTCACTAAATGGATATGAGGTTTGGAGTTATCAATTTTAGTGGGAGAACATTCATTAAAATTCCTCAAGGAAAAGGTATAAGACATGATTAACATTTGATAAAAAAATTGATGAAGATAAATGCATCATCATCGTCATAATAAACATCATATTAATCCTTGAAATAAGGATCTTAAATTAATAAACTCCTAAAACTCTTAGATAAATAAATATTATTGTGAAGGATATATATTCATTATGTTATAATAGTTCCTTCCTGTGTAACCATGTGTTGAATTTTTTCTACATGAAAATCAAGATGATTATGGAAGCGTAGAATTATTTTTTCAGGTTTGAATGGAAGTTTATTACAAATTACTAAAGGAATATTATTATTCACTCATGAACCCAATATTATTGGTTACCTAAGTGATTTTAGTCTTATATACTCATTATAATTGGGTATGTAATATGATATTCAATATGAATGAATATATTATTTAATTATTGAGGCTAAAAGTTTTTTAAGCTTTATTTTTTATAGAAATAAAATCTATTAATCTGATTGATATATTATATAAACTATATATATTATAGGTGAACTGGTGGTTGTAGACATTTATTAGGAGCCAGAGGCTTCTACTCCATTGGGATAAGATATTCTTCCTCTTGTCGACATCATCCAGGTTGATGATGGGGTGGCTAATTAGAGGAAGGGGGAAATAGTGGTGCTATGAGTAAGGGTAGGGAGGGGTCTGCTCTGGCTACTGACGAGGATCATAGGTGGTCTCCTGATGTGAAGGGGAAGGATTCTACTGTATGTGATGCTAATATAAATATGGTATTTCCAGAGGTCTTTTCTGGTGGTTTAAATGGTTAGACAAATGATGATGGAAGTGAGATGATTTTAATACCCACAGGGAATCAACTTCAAGGGTAAGGAAATGTGACTGTAGAGGAGAATTTTCCAATATATTATGGTGAAAATATACAGAATGAGCCTCTGGAGGGTACCGTAGTGAGTAAAGTAATGGAAGATGGGATATGTGTTGACCAAGAAGTGATAGATCACTCTCATTTTCTGGATATGATTGACATGAATTGCATGTTTCGGCAGGACCGGTTAGTTAAGTATCAAGCGATGCAGATCCATGGTAAATGGGGGTATCTTTCTAATATAGGTAAAGAAAACTATGGTGACATGGTAAAGTCATCATACAATGACATTGTCCCAGGGGTACAATATGTTGTTGGTGGCGCAGGAAAGTATGATTTCTCCACTGTGAGGGAAGCTGAGGAAGAACTACTCCTATATGCCAAAACAAATGAATACCAGATCTGATGTTCAGAATAAGAAATCTTCTACTGAGTTTGTCTCACTAGAAAAGTTGAATCTGAGATGGAATTACAGTAATGATATGAAGTAGTACAAATTGTCAGAGTGGGAATCGATGACTACAGAAGAATCTTCTTATCATGGAGGCGGTGATGGTTTTGATTTTGAGGATATGTAATGGTTGTTTTTCGTATGTGGTACTTGTTTCGTGACCTTTTCTTTTTTTAGAATAAATGTTCAGGGGTTTTACCTATGGATACACTTTTCTTGTAAATGAGATGGTTGTTTTTAAACATGGTTTATGATTAGTTTAATTATATAACATGCATTAAAGAGGATACTAAAATGGATTATTCTGGTTAGAGAATTTACCCTATTTTAATTATGGAAATATTCTAACAACATGGTTTAATTCAATGAAAATGGTTTACCCAATATTCTAAAAGGGTTTGGAATGAATGAAATAGGAAAATTATGTATAGATTCTAGTAGTATATAGATAGTGTATGTTGGTTGAATATTTAAACCACATATTTAAGTGGATGAAAAGTTCAAAAAGGTTTATTCAAAAATTATATCATAGTCATTGAAACCAAGGAATGTTGGGAAAATAATAATAATAATTCAATATGATTGGATTATCGATGATATGCCTAAGGGATTTTGTGAAACATTATGGAATGTAATAGAAGTTAATTCTTTCATTTTTGAAGGGTATGTGATAATGAAAGAATATTTTACAAATTTTTATAAATATACAAGAGTTCAATATGAAAGGAATAATTGATCGAGATTGATGTTTATATTCATGATATGAAGTAAACAGTTACTATATCAAGAATTATAATTTAATGGAATGTTTCAAACGTGAATAAATCTAATAAAACATGTGTATATTCTTCTCACTTATCTTATATTATAAGAGAATATTTTTTTATAAAAAAGTGGTTTTATGATATTATTAAATTAATAAACATGGATTATGATTCAATAGATTTATGTAGAATGATTTATGAATAATATTTGTATAAAAGTTCTTATCCATGATAAAGGTGATTATCCAAATATTTGTTAAAATATTAGGCAATTTGTTCCCACCATCCATATATGATATATTAAAATAAAATATTCTTTACAAAATGAAAAGACTTTAAATATATTGACTTTCATTTATGATTTGTAAATAATAGATTATTGCTTTTATATTCTGGGTAATGGGAAATAAATTTTATTTCCTAAAAACCCAAAGTAATATTAAAATGATATCCTAGACAAAATATTGTAATGTCCCTAACCCAGAAGCCACTAACCGGTTCCCTAATCCCGGTCACCACATTACCTCATGAATTCCTCCTCATATGCTAGAGTTTGTTGACTAGTATCAAGGGTCTAATAGAACATGTGAGGAGACTATACCCACTTTACCAGAGTGACCCACAAAAGGCAACATGTGAAATAAATTAAATAATGAAAAATAAACAAGAAAAATGTATTATTTTTGATTTTTCAAAATAGGGTACAAGCCACAACTAGATAATAAATTTTGCATTCCATGTTAACCACTCTAAGTGTGATGAAAACCCAAAAATAAAGAAAAAAATTCAAATCCCCAAAATGGTCCTCAATCCATGTCTGAAACCTCATCCATGCATATCCCAAGTCCGAACTCAACTCCCTATCATAGGGAATTTTCCCTTAACTAGACCTGTAACCATGAAAACTTCTCATGTACCACATGGTGGCCAGATAAGGGTGTGAGTGAAACTCGGTAGGCTACCCCAAATGGTGTCTGAATATATCTAGTCTAAATTGACAGTGAATGAATGTGATAATTAAATGAAAAGGTAAAAAAATAATAATTAGGTTCCATTAGTTAACAATATTCAAATATTCCATTTTAATCAGTGGATCTATGGGTTAGAATTTTACATCATTTACAAAACAAAATAAGCTTCTCAAATACCATACATAAGGGAATAAGTAAAATTCTCTATATACCAGGGGATAAAAATTTCATAAAAAATACATCACACATACCATGGATCCTTATATTTGGTAGTCTCATCAATTACATCACACTTAACATGGAGCCTCAGTCTAGGTAGTCACATCCAATCTAACTATTAGGTGCCTAGAGCATCAGTCCGACTCCCTAACCCATTCATTTCATGGGTGGGGTTTAAAGACTCAGTCCAACCCAACCACTATGAGGATCCACATTCCTTTACCCCACAACACCAAGCCATGTGCAGATGATTATTTATCTATTTACCACATATACCATATCACAAACTATAAAAAATCAATACACATAACATTTACACTTCACATTTCATTCTACGCATGAATCATCTTTAAGCCTTAACCCCTTAGAACATTTACCATTTACTTAGAATAACCAATTTAACTCAATTCCATTTTCATACCTTATCCCATTTATAATATTTGAATATTTATATACATTAACCCATTCCACATAATTCATCTGTTAAAATACATAATCCCATTTATGAAATTCAATTACGAACTCATAACTCATTTATAACATTCATTTCATTCCATTTAACCCATTTTCACACTTTTCTAAACAATCCGTTATGTCATTTCCACATATATACAAAACTAGAATTACTGCCTAGTAATAACTAAATAGACATCTCTATATATTTATCATGGGATCTATTTTAACATGAATCAACTCAAGATTTAATTTTATAATTTTATGTATTCGAGGTAACTGAAACACCCCATGGGTGGCCCTAATATTGTCTAAGACAACTCATAGCATCCCATTGGGATTATGGGGGTAAAATTCACCATTTACCCAAACATTTTACCAAATCATACACAATGTAACAAATTCACAACAAGAGAAGAACATTGACATAACCGCACATTCATAAATCAACTTCCAGACTGTGGTATTTAACTTATAGCCCACCTACCATGATTTTTATTACAACCTCACACTCAACCTTGAAATTTTAATCAAATTCAAACACCCTTAGAAACTGTAATCTATGATCCATCGAAAAATATGGCTATAGGGCTTGAGAAGAAGGACAAAAACTATTCATGCCCTAAATCAAAAAAAGAAAAAAACGAATCATTGTACTTACCCGGAGATTCAATACCAACCCAAAGACACTGCAAATGGATTTTAATAGAACGAGATCCACCCTTTGTAAAGTTTGGGAGAAATGGATCATGAATATGGTTGATAGAGGAGAAATGATGGGAGAAAATGTGTGAGAAGCCTTAAAATCCAGAGGGGGGAAATTGTAAAATACATATTTTTAATGGGTTGCACGGTTTGGATGCACAGTTTTCGAAATCATGTACCAATTGTTTTCTAGAATCATTTTAAAAGGGGGATAAATTGCATGTTTGTCTATGGATCCCTCATAGTTTGACTAATTTTGTGCCTACCGTGTGGAATGGGTCTATCCATGTTTTCACAGTTTGTCCTCCCCCTTTGTATGGTTAATTTAAGGGTGCACTCCACCTCTTGGATAGCATTGCTTGGGTTCAAATTTACCTCTAACCATGTTCCAACTATGAAACTTGCACAATATGGACAAAATACCATTTCATTCATGTCTCGAACCCACAGAACAGGCCCAATCCTTCATGTACATTTATTAAATATTCCATTAACCAAATTTAATGAGTTTAAACCAAAATTTAAATATTAACATACATTCATTAATTTAGGTACCTTACAACCTCCCCACATTATTATGGATCTTCCTCAACCCACAATTCCAAGCATCAATTACCTTCGGATGAAAAGAGATTGTTCCACTCAGCCTGCATATCAGTATCTATCTCCCAAGTCTCTTCTTGGTCATTATCATTCTACCAAAAAACATAAACCAAATGCATAGTCTTTCCCCAAAACACATTATCACTAGGATCCACAAAAGAAGCCAAATTCAACTTAAAGTAGACATTAAATTTTGACCACACATCAACCACCATAAATTCATAGGGAACCCTTATAAACACTTCTTAAATCGCAACATAAGGAAAATTTCCACACTACATCATACCATCTTGGAAGAGCCAATCATCACACCACATGCCCGATCCGCTTCAAAACCCATGGACCAAATCATGTGGTTCTCTTTTACCCAATTTTCAAAACTCTAATAGTGACCCAAACTCGACACCACCAAAAGAAAAGACCCTGTCTTTTTTACTATATTTTTAGACATACATCGATCCACAACATGAGGCCCAATGGTCCCATTACGTAATCAAACATCCAAGACACAATAAAAACACTCAACGAACTATGTCGATCAAACCCATGAAAATTATTATAATCGTGGTCAAATTACCAAAATGGTAGTTACTTGATTTCATACTACTTGAAGCATTAGTCACATCATCAACTATCCACTAGCCCAAAATGGTTCTCCTCACCACACACTTTATATTACCCACACCAACTTCCAATGGTGGAATCTAAACTATAGAAAAAAGACCACCAAAATGTCAAATCAACTTTCACAACATACTTGACGTGTTCCCAACTCATTGTTTCAAAACATCCCTAAGGACTTCAATATGTATAGGCATCCATCCTCACCATATAAACCAACCAGGATGACATTCCAACACCATTCATTCACCAACAAAATACAACATGACCTCACTCATGTATGACTTAATTTCCAAAAATATGTTTCCACAAAAAATGTCAAACTGGATTTGGGTCACCACTTATGATGAATGTTCCTTTTACCATATCAAATCAGACCACCCTTAGCTGGCTTATCCCAAAACATCTATCTTCCAGTATTGTAACACTTCCTCTTTTCACCTTCCCAGGGAACTTACTAACTTGAGTCATATAATTATTATCCAATGCACCTTCGAGGATGATTTTCTGACTTCTGGTAAAACTCCACCACAACGTCATCCACACTCCTCCAAACGGCCATCATTCCCCACCACACCCATCAACATTCCCAACACAATCACTCCCATTGTGCACACACCAAATTTATATAGTTAAGTTCATACTCAAAATCATTACAAAATTTGAAACATAATTTTAACTCCAAAACCTCCATTGAAGGTGGTTAAAAACATGCCACATTCATCCTTGGATCCTAGAAAAGTCGTGCTATCCCTGACAGACTCATCCAAGAAATGATTACTTTCACTATTGGAATGAAAATACATCACAAGGCCAAGGTTCCTTCACACATAAACACATTTCACTGTCACCCAATGACACCTACTCGATTGATTTCCCTATTTTTTATAGAGTTCTAGAACCAAACCCACTTACCACTTACCATTTTCATGTCTCACCATGCGATTTGATGACTTCACCCAGGAATCTCAAATTTCATTCGGGACCACCTTGATCCCAAATAAAATTCCTGGATCAATCAACCAACCCAATAAATGCCCACATAGCCTCTACGATAGAAACAATATGCACCTCACAGGTTTCTCACTAGCATCCTGAAGCCACTATATCAGCTCCACACTCTACTCCACACATCCAGTCTGACTTATCACTCCTTAAATTTGGATTTTCATTACCATAATTTTCCTCAATAAATTAATTCCAGCACATTTCATTCATAAATCGGTATCTAAAATAATAAAAATTTATTTTTACATCTATATTTTCCCAGAATAACAAAAAAACAATCACCGGATACCCATTCACTTATTTTGATTGCAACACTTATGATGTTTATTTACACTCAGACCATCACGAGAACCTCAGTTGTAAATTGTTGATGGTGTACATCCCACTCTCCAGCACAACATATACAACCCCATGAGTGTAAACATTATGATGTCCCATATCCAAAAAAACACATTCAAGTCCATTGGTGTAAATCAATAGCTTCCTCACCATACCCAAGTAGTTTTTTGGATGTTGGGAATGATCTTCACTAGCTAAACGTATTCTATGAATTTTCTGAATAGCACTACCTAAAACTATCCATTACTGTTGTCACCTCCCACTATGTGACACCATGACCTACAAGAATATTTTTCCCTTACCACACACATCTCATCATCACTTAACCACCAATACTCATGAATTATTTCCAACCAAGACTCACCACCGCTCCACTACTATCTGCCAAGTATTCGTGAAAAAATGTTTCCTTTTGAACTACTACATCAACACCACTCGAGTTCTTCTAGCACGACCTTGTAATTTAAAAATATAAACACAATGTTCCACCACACCAATCCAATCCAATGGTCTCTCGCATATCCATGCTTAAAACTTTAGTTACATAGAGTACAATCAGAACATATCTAGAGCCACCGATTTTCACATTCTGATCAAAATCATACCTTACTAGTGTGTGCCCACATATGGACCTCATCATATCACTGAAGGTCTCTCTCATTCCTATGACCATGGACTTAAACCGACTTTAGTTAGAAAAATAAAACCATTAATATAACCTAGACCAATGCCTGCAAATACACCTGACCATACCTCTTGGTTTATCAGCCATATCTTCCCCAAGGATTCTTAAACATCTCACCCAATAATAAAACCATTCATACAAAAAAGATCATCCATATAACCACTCTCACCATGGGTGTCACCTTCATAATGAAGTAATATAACCCCAATTCAGTCACCCTTGTCTCATCTGATTGAAATCTACATCGAGGATTCTATTAATCATCGTCCAAACAGAGAATTCAGACATTTGGATGATAGAACCCTTCAAAGATAACCTTACATCCAACTACAAGCACTCATGTGACCTTAAAAAAGAACTAGCTCACAAACATACCATTTTATGAGAACTGATAGTACTCATTGTGAATTGATTCCACCGTAGGAGCATCCCCTAATCATAGAATTCCAAGGAACCTACTATAACAACCCTACATTTATTACACACAAAAACATGATTTATTACGCAATCTTGAACATAATAGAACTCTGAGGATCAATATTTCTAGTGTATTTGGAAAACATAAAACACTACAAATTTTTTGAAAACTTTTTTTACATGACCACAACATTCCTTCGTACTTAGCATTGAATTGTATAACCTGAGGACATGCATTAGAAAAGGGTGAGCTATAAAGAATTGTAAAGGAGTAAGAAAGGTATAACATGAAAATTATAGTACATGTTAGGCAATATGAATATTAATTTAGGGATAGAGAAACATGGACATAAATTAATGATATGGCATGATTATCATAACTTGGAAATGTGGAAAAACATTTAACAAGATATTAGCATGATCTAAAGAGAAATATTTAGAAAAATAAATCTTTAAAACATTTAAAATGATATGTTAGTTAGAGTTCCTAACCAAATGAGAGACGCATGAATAAAAATAAATGAGGTAATAAAAAAATATAATATCATTAGAATAAATCTATTTAGGATATACTATGTCAACATACATTATATACACCAAATAAATGTGAATTGATGCATAACAACAAAGAAGTCTCAATAGAATGTAAGTTGAAATGAATTCCTTTATAATGATTGTATCCGTAGGTTAAGGATAAATAAATGACATAATTATGTGTCAAAAATATTAATACACCAAATATGATTAGATATTCAATGTAAACAAATTATAGGAAATGCACACATATTCTTTTAAAAACAACACCAATGACATGGATGTTTAACACCTTGAATTGAAACTGAGTTAAAATTACTCCTATCAAGTTTATATAGATGACTTGAGAATTTCTCAATGGAGTGATTATGTGTATAAATATTATATCCAAACAAAGGGGAGCGGAAATTACTACATAAATAAATAAATAGTGATTTCACAGATAATCTTGGAGTAATGTAATAAATGGAGTTTTTGTAAAACTGAATGAGTGGAAATTGTAATTTGAAATTCCCTTACCGATTTGGTAACATACGAAACATACACACCATGATCAAAGGATAATCCAATTATTATGTAAATAAAAATTAATTAAAGTATATTATTCAAACAATACAATCATGGGTAGTACATACACCACACAAAAGGAAATAGTGTAAAATATAGCATGAATCTTACGAGAATAAAAGTTAGATGAAAACCCCTTACCTTGTACTTTTCCTTAGTCGATGGTACGTTAAAATCATGTATAATAGATAAATTTTTTTTATTAAATTATAAAATAACCGCATACATAAATATTATATCATATATGATCATCTAATATTGCTCTATTAATAATATTTTAGTAGTATCATTATTTTGGGTGTTAACTGATTCGTTTTCCTTTGTATGTTTTGTTATGTAAGCCATGTTTGTTATGTATAGGATGTATTTGATTCATAACCAAAATTATATCAAGTATTTAAACATTATTTTTAATCATCAAATGAAAATAAGTCTTGAATGGTTACGATGGGGAATGACATCTCATCGTGTCACAAAGACGGTAAGTCGTACGTACGCACGAGCAACAATATCATTCTTTTGATGGTGAAATCTTATATAATTGGATTGAATATCATATATACAGAATCATTAACATGTTATATTTATTATTTAAACTAGGTATACCCATTATTATACCCATCCAAATAATTAATTTTTTTAATAACAAACTACAATACGACGTGGAGACGGTAAGCCGTTCGTATGCATGTATAATGACTTTGTCATTCATATGATGGATAGAATAATAAATATAGTTTTAAAATTTTTATAATAACATCACAGTATATAGAAGATACTGGAGTTATTATTTAATAATGGAAACAACAAAGAATGAGGAAGTGGAAGAAGAAATGATCTTGAAAGAGGTGATGAAATATTTACCTCTTCTTTGGGTTCTTCCTTTTGATTTGATCGGAAGGGCTCCTTTGGTTGTCTTTATGACCAAAGTAAGGCTTCTAAGATAAAGGTAGGAAGGTTGGAATGATATTTTGGAAGTGTAAGGATGATCCAAATGTCTTTGGAGGTGTGAAATTAAGAGAAGGGGAAGTATCATTTTATAAGAGAGGTGAGAGTCAATTTAGGAAAAGATTGAAATATTATTTTATAATAAAATCATTTTCAATTTATAATGGTTCCAAAATTATTTATTTAGACTATAAGTTGGGGATGGGTTAAAATATCTCAACCAATATTTTTATATAGATTTTGGTCACCATATTAACCTTCCCATTTAGATTTAACTCTTAGTTAAATAGTTTGACATTTTCCATGTCTCTTTGTATTTTTATATAATATGGTGAATAAACATACTATAACAAACCAAACGAACACCAATATTTTTATTATTAATATATAAAAACTTATATAATTCCTTTGGCCGCATCATATATTTTTTTAAATACTACATCAATTAATAAAATAGTATTTTATTTTTAAAACTCAATTATGTCAATTTTGACACTATTTATTATTTGGTTTTTTTGAAAACATAATAGCATGAATAATTCAAAAAAAGTTATTTAATCAACCCTAACTATTCATATTAACCTATAAAATTAGTTTAATTCATCAAAAGTATCAAATTAGATTTATTTGGATATTTATAATATCAATTATTTTAATCTTTCATTAATAAGGTAATTACTACATCATTATTGTGTCATAAATAAATTTATTTATATAATGTCTAAAAATTATCAACAAAATAAAATTATGTAGGAAATATTTTTATCTTTATAATGAATATTTATAGTCGAATTTATCTTATGTATAACCCTATATTAAAATTTTAATTTAAAACTTTTAACTCTTCTTTAAATAAAAGAGTAATAAATGTATTAATCTAATCCAAGTAGACCAAAAGGATAATATTTTATTCCTAAGGTTTTTCTGTCGAATTAAACTTATTAAATAGAATTAGGACATGTGTTGGAGTAATTATAATATCATTTTTACACTTAATTACCTTATTTACTTTTAACCGTGGTAAATAAATGTGAAATGTTACTATACACCAAAAATTATTTTCATCTTATTGAACCAGATTTTACATATTAATATTAACAGATTCTCTTGGATATTTGAAATTAAATTAATAGTAGAGGTAAAATTATATTTTATGCAAATTTGCAAATGCTCCTAGATGGTGGGTAAAAAGCATTAAAAAATTCAATAAAATTTTATAAATCTAATTTTATTATAAAATGACTCCATTAAATTACATTGAACAAATATAGGTATTCTATATCTATTTTTAATTAAAATTAATTTAATAAAATAAATAATTATTTGAATAAAAAGTCGTTTTTAAACAATAACGCAGTGTTATTCAATATTCATCAAAAATTGAATGTTTTCATAAAAAGACCAAAATTTTACCCTAAGACAATTTTGATATTCTAAATCCAAAAATGTTTTCGTTTTTAAAAAATTAAAAACATAGAAGTTGTATTTATTAATTTAAACTTAATTCTAGTTGTTAAAACCAAAAGGCGGATTTTTAAAAAGTAATATCTATCAAAAGATTGACATGTGTTTATCTCAAATTTAAATGGGAAATTACTTATAATGAACAAAATTATATTAAATGATATAATATAATTATAATTCTAAAAAATTCAAATGTATAATTTAAAAATATAAAATATTTGGATTAAAAAAAAAATTTCAGTTAAAATTTAGTAATTTTTACTATTCACCCAAATATGAAAGTTATAAGAAAAACACCAAAAATTTATCGAACCTAAATTTTTATGTCACGATTCTAAAGAAGAAGTTTATTTTGTTAAATTGATTATATTAAAGTGTCAAATGTTGGATTTAAAAAGGGTTCTCCATTAAAAGGTGGTAAATTCTCATTTTTTGAAAAATACATCTTTTTTCTGAAAATTTTAATTTGTCCTTATATTATGTCAAATAAACACAAAAGATGAATGTTAAAATTGTATGGGATATATAGAAAATTCAAAATGTGGTTACTAATATTCATAACTGATTTTTAAATGGCTAGTTTGATAGGTCGTGGTGTGCTTGAACTCGGTGTTTTGTACATCACACACTATTGTATTACATAAAGAGAAGCGTACTATGGAATCTTGTGGTATTACATTCTTCCCAACCTTTTAGAAATTGCATCCTTGCAATTTTAAAATTGGGCTTCAGAACTTCATTTAAAGTCCCACATTGTAAAAATATTCAATAAAACTATCACATTAAAAGAATGAAAGAGAAGTACAATGGTCACCTGAAATAACCATTACTAGGATTCCATGTAGGAAAAAATGGATGTGGAAAATAAACAAAGTATAAAGTTCTGATAGAGAGTGATAGAAAACATGATCAAGAGAATGTTAAAAACAAGAAAACCAAAATCTTATGATGGGTTAAATGGAAATTAGTTTCCCAATAAGAAATTTAAACGGAAAATTTTTTTTGTTTTAAGTTCCATTTCATAAGGTTGCAGAATTTATTTATGAGATTGACTAAGAACATAAAGAGATATATGTAATTTTTAAGTACATTTTCTTCCTTAAATACATTTCTACCACTAACTCATATTTTTTTCAAATGATGCATATTTAAGATGAATTGGTGACACATGAAGTGCTAGAATCAACTTCTTGAAAATCACATAATCCAAAAAGTATAAACTATATGATTACATTTTATTTAGAGATTAACCAAAAACAAAATGGATGGTACAAGATCAGATGATCCCCCGAAAGGATTATCCTTTAGAAAAGGAATACTAATCATATTTTCAAAAATTAAACAAAAAACCCCAAAGTTCAATAAATACCATTCAATAAACAATTTTCCTTAAAATCCTTAAATATATTCCAAATTAATATTGAAACCCAAAACATAGAAGAATTTGATTACGCAGTCTTCTGTATTAAATTGAATCTCCAAATAACATCGACTACCCTTAAACTCACATACTTAAAAGTAATTAACCTAATCACATATTCTCTATGATAGGTTAATCATTTCCATAAATAATCCAAATTTCTATACATCCACAATAAAAACATAGATCAAAATCTACCATTTATACTCAAATGAAAACCCATAGTATTCTGTTCTCCTTGGGTATATAGTGTTTCCAATAGAGCGAACGTATTCCAAAATAAAATTTATCACTTAATCACAAAATAATTTTCCTATAGAGAGGATATCCATTTGATAAGATATAAGATCCAAAATCAACTTATTATTCACCAATAAAATCATTTTAATAAAAAGAATTATTCACACTAACCAGGGACTTCACATAGTCCAGTGGAAGTAGAAAAATCCCAATCGCACTCTGGTTATGGGTTAGATTCCTGTAGATTTGTTCGACGTGATGGGTTGTCACAGGGTCTTCATGTACTCCTTTTATAAAAACTATATTTTATAAAATTCCCAAAATAAGATAAATTCCACAAAATAACCATAACCTAATTTCATCGCGAAATGTTATCTCATACCTCACATTTTCATCCAAAAATTTAATAATGTGTAATTTACTCAAATTCAAGTATCATATAAACCAAAATGTTTATTTTAACTATATCAATAATAAAAAGATAATTCTACCCAAAATATTCTTTCCACATAAAAAACTGTAAGGTTACACATACAATAGAAAATTCTTTCAAAGTAATCCCATAAACATAGACCACTAATACATTTAAACATTTCTCCATCAATTATTTTCTACATAGGTACTTCCATGACCAAGAGGTTATCCTATAGAATAGGTAATTCACTTGGGTAAGGCCCATGTCCCCTAAATTTATGGAAAATGACAGTAAATGGATTTTTGGGATCATTTTTATTTTCTTCCGTAGTACTATTCAATTTTCCATGACAATTCTTTATATTATATCCTTCTTTCCCACACATAAAGAATTTATTTATTCCATTGAGACACTTTACTTGGTTTCTCCTTCCAAATTTCCAGTATGATGGAAATTGAGCTTTATTTTCTCCATGGTCTCCACTGTTGGAGCTCTTATTATTCACCACCTTTCTCTGCTTTGTTGAGTCCGGGAGTTGGTTAATATATATTTTTTTGATCATATTTTTCAAAAACTGATTCAACGTGAACACTATATCTTTTACACCTATCAAAATTCCATTTTTTAGCTCATTTCCACCATCGTTCCCACCTTATACATCAGGATCAATGTTACTTTGACTTTCTTGTAATCCAACCATTGACTAACACAAGAAAGCAAAGTATGAGTCATAAAATAAATTAGAGAATATAATAACACCTTATTTTCAATCTAAAACACCCTAGGATTAAGCAAGGTTATTTACTCTCATATTATATTAAAATCCATAAAATCAGTTTGTAATGAAAATATGGATTATCTTAAGTATATCCCCTAGGAATGTGGTAACCAAGAGTGCAGTAAGGCCCGTTGTCATGTACCAAGATACCCCGGGTCAAGCCCGAATCTCCTTGTAAGAGATTTCATTCCTAGGTAAATCTATTTCAGAGCCGCATCTTCCTGCTCATATCTGGACATGGATGTATTTTTTGGAAGACCCACATAATATTTACATTAGAAATTTTTTTGGATGTTCTTCTATACTAATTCTTAAAGTCTATCATAGGGTAGTGTTTTCTAATCAGAGATTTTATAAATATAGCTTCTTAGGGTTGTACTAAACGTCCTCTAATACAAACTAAAATTCCATGACCCAAGTTACCCAAAGTCAGTGCATTATTACATAACATTGGCATGATACAAGGAATCATGTCCTAAAAGACCGATCAGTTTACTATCCTTAGAAGTACTAGATACATTCGTAAGTTTTAAATTACATTATAAAATGAAATAAAACAACATTATATCCTTTGACCACATTCATTTCCCTTAGACTATCCCTACAGGTCAGTCATAATATACTTCTTCACATCCTGGGAAAAATAATACATAGACAGGGGTTATCTCAGATGCTTAGTAAGGATAACAATATAGTAGAAACATTCATAAATAAGCCTAAACATTTAAGGAAATGTATATGTCTGAAAACAAATCCTTTTAAACTTAAACATATCATAATATGGAACATATAAATCAAAATAATTCCATTTACTTATGCACATTGATATTATACTTGTCGAATGTTGACGCTCCTTTCGTCACAGAATCTAAGGATCGAAAAAGGGGAATATCTGAGTCCAATGTGATTCATCCATTGAAGAAACATCAAAAATCGACAAAGGGATGAACCAGGAGAACATTGCCCATAGGTCGCGCAAGTTCCCTCATGGTCACGCAAGTACACTTGCGCGCCGCCTAGTGGTCGTGCAAATACTTGTGCGACGCCTTATGGTCGTGCAAGTGACTTGCGCGACCTAAGTGATAACCACCCGGTAACCGCCCAGGGTCTTCTTTTTCCTATAAATAGACCCTGTGGGCCCCCCATTCAGGAGGATTGTTTTTCCAGAAACTCGGATTGAAGCTCCCGACGCCCAAGTCTCTTCTCAAAGCTTCCGGAACACTTCTAAGGTAATTTCTTACCTAGAACGGAAGATATAAAGAGAAGAAAGAAGGCCTAAGTGTTGAAATTTATCAAACACTTGCACGCCGACTTATTTCCTTCAATATAACTTGAGCGTCCCTTTTCTGGAAGAACCTCAAGAACATTCTAAAGGGTTTAAAAAAGAGTCGCTAAAGTATTTCATTTCTGGTTGAAAGTCGCGCAAGTACACTATGTGTCGCGCAGGTATACCTGCGCGACCAACACTTGTGCGCCCACAGAAGACTTGCATGCCTTGCAAGACTTGCGCGCCCCTATCTTTTTGGGTGCCCATCTTGCCCATTTTTACCCATCTTAATCCATTTCACCTTTCCTTTTCAAGATTCAGTCTTCAAGACACTCTTCAAAGCCATTTATGGCATGATTTCTTGATTTGACTTTCTTATATGAAAGGAATTCTGTGGAATCTCTCTCAAAGTCTAGTGATTTAAATATCCTTATGTCACTAAAATACGGAGAGTTCATTCATTCAACCTCATCCTTTAAGATGAGATAATCTTAACCTGGGTCTCCTTTTCAGGAATAATACCCCGTGATAAAACCTTTAACTTGGGAATCCTTCTTAGGAGTAAGCCCCAACCTCAAATATGGGCATCCTTCTTAGGAGTAAGCCCCAACCTCAAATATGGGCATCCTTCTTAGGAGTAAGCCCCAACCTCAAATATGGGCATCCTTCTTAGGAGTAAGCCCCAACCTCAAATATGGGCATCCTTTTAGGAGTAAGCCCCAACCTCAAATATGGGCATCCTTCTTAGGAGTAAGCCCCAACCTCAAATATGTGCATCCTCCTCAGGAATAAGCCCCAAACCTTAATCCCTAACCTGGGTCTCCTTTTTCAGGAATAATACTCAGTCATAACCTTGGGCTTCCTTTTAAAGAATAAGCCCCAAGTCTCCTAACCTGAGTCTCCTTTTTCAGGAATAAGACTCAGTCATAACCTTGGGTCTCCTTTTCAGGAATAAGCCCCAAGTTCCCTTAAATTTCTCTTAACCAGTGATAATTTACCTTTGATTTGGGTTTCTTTTTCAAGAGTAAAACCCAATCATAAGTCCCCTCCTAACTTGGGCATCCTCCTTAGGAGTAAGCCCCAAGATTAGAGTATTCAAATCTCCATGAAGCACATATAACTTTATGGACCCTGTTCATGGATTTTTTTCCCTAAAAGTAAATCCTAAACCTTCATCTATCTGGGCAGTCATCCATACATAAGCCCCAAACAAATTCTTATGATTGCATCTTTCATGGCACAATTGTCTAAATTTTTACCAATACCTCTTGTTTCTCACACCGAGCGTGACTCACGTGAGCTTAGAGTGTGAAAGTAATTATGAAATTCATCTTTGAGCCATCAATCATAAACATCATACTCCATAACTCGAACTACGTGGGTTCTGATTCCTTTTCCAAAATAAAGGATACGTAGGTAGCCCATTTATGGGTTCGATCACAACTTTGAAATAATACCTGTCCTTCTGAATGACGATAAAACTTCAAGTGCCCCACTGAGTGGCTTTAAAACCAGCCTCGTCATCATAATGACCAAGATACTTTTATATAAATGTTTTGAAGGATACCATTGACCAAGAATCTCTAAACAGATATAGATGATTCTCTATTGATGAAGAACCTCGAATACATATAAAAGATTCTCTAAATTTCTTGAATATTTAATCATTGATTGTTAAAACTAAAGGAAATCACATTTTTATACTTGGTAATGTAATAAGGATTCACGAACATAACTTAAATCTATAAAGAGATTCCCGGAGTAGACAATAATTCCCCTCAAAAAGGTGTGATGAGTCCGACCTCCCATCCTCTCGACCAATGCAAATTCCTAAGCCTAATTAGTCCACAAGTTAATGAGCGCCTGCCTTTGGAAAGTAGGTCCAAATGGATGTGGAATCATTGGATGTTTCCGGTTCTACGAACAAACCCGTTAGAAACCGATCAGAACGTTTGAATCTCCCGTCCAGGAGGTCATCCCCGGATTCCGTGCGAAACAAAAATGGTGAACCCGACGTGAATCCTTAACCAAGTTAAAGTGATGTTCTTCTTATTTGTTAGGCCCCTTGGGCCAACAAAGAAATCATTGACATGTGCTCATCCAAAAGTGCAGTGGCCGGATTCATCTTGATTATGTTTGTTACATGGAACAGGCACTCTTTTCTCAAGATCGTCTGCAAAATGGCTTTCCTTAAATTCACCTCTGTGAATACTGCTGCTGTGAACACCTCTACTGTGAGGTCTGCTGCTGTGAAAACCAATGCTGCTACTCCTGCTGGAACGTCATCCGCTCTGAGGATGACATCACCAACTCAGTGTCTTCAACGCTGGGTTTCTAATGCACTGGTTAAGGAGTACCGTCGCAACGGTACTATCCCAACTCTGGAGGCCGCTCGTCAAGCCCTCCAAGTTAACAACTCTACCTGATCGTCCGGACAACGGCGGCCAGCAATCAAGAAGCATGTGGTGCTGACTACCGTCTCCAACCGTTTCGGGTCGTTATCCCCGGAACGCAATTTCCATTCACTCCCTTACTCCGAGGAAGTGAATGAGCAGGTCCTGCAGGACCTTAATTCAAAAAGACAGGAGTCCTTCTCAAGGGCTCCCATCAACAATCGCCGCTAGACTCGTGCGGTAGTGCGCCCTCAACATGATGAGGGTACCGACTCCAGGAATTCAGCTCAGGTTCCTCGAACCCGAGTAGGCAAGATGAACCGCCAGAGACGGAATCCGGTTAATAATAACCAGGTTGTCATCCCTGCCATCTCTGGAGAAGTCCACCAACCTAACTTGGTGGCAAACAACGAGCAGGCATACACACCTGTTCGTTTTAATTCCGCTGTCCAGCAGACTCATCTAACAGCATCAAGCCTATCCCGCCAGGCAATTCCAGCGGAGTACCATAGGTAGGAACATACACCTACTTATACATCACCAGTTAGTCAGCAGGATCGTCTGACTACATATGATGGATCTCGTCAACCGCGTTTGGCGAAGTGTAATCAGCAGGCACATACACCAGCTAATACTAATCAGGCCTACCAACAGTCTCGCTTGGTAGCTCCCGGAGAAGTCAGTCGGAAAGTCCCGACGACAAACAGGCGGCAGACTCAACTCTCTGCCTCCACACTTGAGTACTGTCAGGATTCACTGACAGGAAAAGGAGGACAGGAGCAGGCACATACACCTACTCCAAGCCCGGAATGGACGTATATCCCCGTTCCGGCGGCTGAAGTCACCAAACATATTTTGTCAATGGTGAAAGAGAAGAAGCAAATTCCTGCTCATATTCTAGATGCTTGCCAGGATATCTTAACAGCTTCAGCATCATCTCAGGGATAGACACATAAATCTATCCTTAGTAATGGAGTGACACATCAACGATTCACTCCGGAACAGACACACACATCTGTTCCAGTCCAAGAGGGTTATGGGGCATACTCCCCCATATCATACGGACAACCAAGTCAGGCACATACACCTGATTTGAGTGGAGATCGTCAGCCTAACCTGACCGTCTTTCCTGATCAGGCACATACACCTTCTCAGAGCAATCACTTTCATCATCAAGTGGTTTCTAAAGCGAGTAAGAAGGCATCTAAGAAAAAGATCCGCCCAGCACAGTCAGGAGATCAAAGGCCAATCTGCAACAAGGCCTTGCTCGATGCTGGAGTTCTTGAAGCCCTCAGACATTTATCTGTCGGAATTCAAGATTCTACTCCCTCAGTTCCCAATAACGGGAACATTAATTCTGAAGGTCTTCAACAGACACTTCCTCATGAATACTTGCTTCATGAAAATTCGGTCAATCTTGAAGTTTCTTCTTCAGATGAGAGCCACAGGAACCCTCTGTGTGGTCAGAAGACCAAGGAGAAAGAGATTTCATCTTTTGCTGTAACCCATCATGACAGTCCTCCTCATGGTGATGAACTTCGCTGCAAAAGTCCTCTCCGCAGTAGTGATTCACGTTGTCTCGAAAATTCTTCAGAAGGCAATGTAGTGACGAGAAATCCCTCCTATCTCGAGGCACTTGCAAACGTAAAACCAGCCATGTCTGATGCTTTAATATCGACAGGTGAAACTCTTTCTCCATCAGAAGATAGCCTGGGGTTCAGGTTATTCTCCGAACCATCCCTGGGTCATTCATCTTACAGCATGAATAGTGATTTCTCTACCATTCTTGTTGAATCCGATGAAGCAACAAGGAAACACCAACTCTGGTCCAAACAGGTAGAAGAATCTTCATTTAATGATAAAGAGGAAATGCTGAACATGAGGAAAAAACTGGAAAAAGGTGAAGTACCAGTCATGTTTTGGCCTTTGGCTGATTCCCAGTACGACATTCCAAAGATGTTGACGGATGATGGAATCCATGATATTCGTCTCAACATATGGAAAACTCTTTGTCAATTAAAGAACAAGGTATTATCTTACGATGAATATGAAAATCATCTTAAGATAATAGAAGGGTTAAAACGCCAGATTGATTTGGCATCTCTATCAGTCTCTCAGTATCCGAAGGCTGAAAAGAAACAGAGAACCCTTCAACGTTCATGACTTGCCGCACTAAGAAGATTGCGTCAGTTAATTTCCAATGCTCCATCTTATGTTCATATCAGAGGATGGGGTGTTCACGGAGCACTACATTTCACAGTGATTTCCGGTCAGCAAAGCCCGCCGAAAATGGTCTCATGCAATGTTATTTCCCATGGCCGGCCACAGTCAATGGGCTTTGTTCATAATCAAAAGCTTGATCAAGAACAAGCTTCAACTAGTTCCTCTCAAAATCAAGTATATAGAGAACAGGTTGTTGAATTGCTCCTACATCAAGCAGGCGAGAATATTGCACAAGCCTCTCGTCTGGAGCAAACACGTCATCAAATGACAGAAGTTTCGGAAATCATCCAACGGTCTGTTGAACCAGGTGATAAAAGTGGATACAGGTTAATGCATCCACCTAATTTCCGAACCAAGAATCGCAAGATCAAGAGAGATTTTAAGAAGATCTCAGACATAGCATGTCAAGAGACACCCCAGCTTGCCAGACTAGGGACTTCTCTAACCCAACCCTCAGAGTCAACGAATGGGATTCGAGGAGTTGATCGGAAGCAGCAGGAACATCCCCAGTCCACCGGACTAGGGACTTTTTCAAATCCTCAATCCCTCCCTCAGAGAAAGTCAGTATTCTCTCGATTAGGGAATAAGCCTCAAGAGGAACGAAGAGCCAAGCTGTCAGGAGATTCTCTCCAAGTGACGGTTCTCTAAGAAATTCCTGAGGGATCAAGTCAACGGAATGCCATGTCTCATCATGGACATAGAAGGAGACAATATCACAGAAATTCTGATAGAAAGGATTCCATACAATATGCATCCATTAATGTCATCAATGCCGTTGCTGCTGATTCACCAGATGAGGCTCAATCAGAGGGATCAGACGAAGGGGTTCCTGCTCAAGAAGTTGCGCACACAGATCTAAATGAAGAAGGTGTGCACACACGTAATCAAAGGCTTACCCAAAATCTGGGTATTCCTTCAAGTAACCCACTTCCCCCTCTCCGAAAAGGATCCAATAAGGGGAAAGGAAAGAATCAGGTTACTTCTCACCCTTCCTCTGAAGGAGGTCAATCGCTCTCATTAGAGCAAAGGTTTGCACATCAGGAGGAAGAAATGAAAGAGTTAAGAAGGTTGAATGCAGAACTACTTCAGAGTAGTCTTCTTCTTAAGAATGCTTAAGTCCGACAGCCGTAGGAATTTGTTGTAACTACTGAGATGGATCAAGAATATCCTCCTCTATCAGTACACCCACAGAGGTCTAATCCTTCGGGTCAAACGCAACAATGGTTGGCAGCACTACCATCAGTTGCAGCACCAACCACCACGTCTGTCCAAGCTCCATTCATTGCACCTACCCAAAACCAAGTTCAACCTGACGTTTCTCAAAAGTTAATAACTACTATTGAATCATTAACAGCTCGGTTAGAAACTATGGAAGGGAAACAGGCGCAAGTTCAACCTGAAAAGAAAGTTTACCCTGAATGGGTAGATTCAATTTCTCCTCCATCCAGTTTTGGAAACCCTATTTTCCCTACATTCAATGGATCAGACAACCCTGAACAACATTTGACGCATTATGTGTCTTGTTGTGATCCTATGATGGGAACTTCAGAGAAACAAGAAGCAGTGAAACTCAGATGCTTCGTGCGAACCTTGCAAGGACCGGCTTTTGTCTGGTATACAAGCTTGCAATCTCGGCCAGTCATCGGATTGGAGGATCTTCGTCAAAAATTCCTTCTTCAGTTTAGCTCAACTTTGCCAAAAACGACAGTTTTTGATCTTACAAACTGCAAGCAAAGGGAAAATGAAAGAGTCTCTGATTTCATTGCTCGTTGGAAGGGATTAACGTATTCCTTGAGTTTAGCACTCCCCCAGGAGGAATTATTTCCAATCTGTGTGGCAAATTTGCATGACGAATTACGCACGCCATTGATCCCTGTGAAATACACAGGAGGGTTTCAAGACCTTACTTCAATCGCTCAACAGATTGAAGATTCCCTTATACAGGATAAGGTTAAATCTCGTGTAATTCCATCAGCTCCAGGAAGAAGAATGGGTAAAGCAGAAACTGCTACAGTTATGCTTAAACAGGCACCTGTACCTCTTTCTACTTCAAAACCTTCATCTTCTCGAAGGTCTCCACCTTCTGAACGCCAATAACAAAGGCTGTTTCGTCCAAATGATCAAAAAGATCAACGACGAAAACAATTTGAGGATATGAAGAGTAAAACATACTCGTTCCGAAGTGAGCAAGTTCCTGGTTACTTCATTTCAGCTTTGGAAAATAATTTGGTTCAATTACCAGTTCCAAAGAGGCCAAACAAGGAAGGAGATGAAGACCGTCCCAATTATTGTCCCTTTCATCAAATGTTGGGGCATCCCATCCAGGAGTGTTTTGTCTTTAAAGACCTCCTGCAAAAGATGGTCGACTTGGGACAAGTCAAATTGAAGGGTTCTTCAGCTCATGTAGCGTGTATTACCGCTACAGATCCAGAGGAAGGAGGCAAGTGGCAGGAAGTCAAAAGCAAAACTGCGAAAAAAATATGATGATTAGATGGTCAGAAAGACAATCAATCAGACCCATTCCATTTTGCGAACACAATTGAAGAAGCCAATTGTGTCTTCTACAAAAGCTGCAGTAAAGCCTCCATCAAAAGACAAATCCTCACAAGGGCAGCTCAATTCAAAGAAGAAAGAGGAATCAGGAGAAGATGAGTATGTATCAAAGCCTAAATTGTCTTTGACTCTGGCAGATTTCATGCCATCTACTTCAAAGCCACGGGCACCGTCCCATCAAACGGCACAGCCTAAACAGGCTAACCAGGCAGAGTCTTTATCAGAAGAAGAGTTAATCTTTGGTTCTGTTAATATGATTCAATTAACAGATTCATATTCCAAGCTTGATGAGCCTGAATTCCCTGTATCAAATAAGGGAACCCGAGGAAGTTCTAGAGGTTCAGGATATAGGGGAAGACGTGGATCTTTCCGAAGCCACTACTCTAATTCTACCCCTGCTAGCACTGTATATGCTGCAGAAACTCGTGGTAGAGCCCTTCAGCGAGCTCAAAAAGAACAAGCAAGTTCTTCTTCCAATGGCCAACTCAGTTTCGGCACAGTTATTTTGGAAGATCGATTAAAAGTTCCATCTTCATTATATCAGCAAGTAAATGGATCTAATCAGTCTAATTTTCCAAAACCAAGGATGTTGCCAACTTCAATACAAGATGCATCAGCTTCCAAAGCATCTGCTTCCAAGGTACCTGCTAAACCGCATATTCCTATTGGGAAACACAGACCTCTAGATCAAAAGTATGATATATTGAAACACGTGGCCCAAGTACCAGCCAAGTTATCAATTTAGGATGCTTTGAATCTGTCAAGAGATCTTCGGGAAGCACTCATCGAAGCTTTGTCAAGTCCTCAGGAGTTTGAAGCTGAAATTGCTGCAGCTGAAATCTATCACATAGAGAATAATCCTGCGGAATTCCATGCAGTAATATCTTTTACTGATAAAGATGAAGATGATGTTGTGCATAGGCACATAAAACCTTTGTACTTATCTGGCAAAGTAAATGGTATAGATGTTCGAAGAGCTTTTATTGACAATGGTTCAGGAGTCAACCTCATGCCCATTCGCACACTTCGTCACTTGGGCCTCACGGAATCTGATTTATCTCCTTCTACCATGATGTTGCAAAGATATGATAAAAATGAACAAGAACCACTGGGAGAAGTTACGCTAAGAACTCAGTTTGGAGATCTTGTTTCCAATTCGGATTTCATGATTGTTGATCAAGACTCAGCATTCAATATCTTGCTTGGAAGACCCTGGCTACATCAGCATGCAGCTATTCCGTCATCATACCATCAATGTCTCAAATACTATTTCGATGGTCAAGTTGGAACATTGTATGGTGATAAGGCCCCGTTCAAGACATGTGAGTCTCAATACATTGAGGCAGAATTTTATCTCATGAAGGGGAGAGAAAAATCTACAATGAAGGAAATTACCAAAGTTAATGCTCCATATGGTTTGGAAAAAATTCCAATAAATCCATTTTCACATTTGAGTACAGATTATGTGTTACCTATCAGTCGAATGGACAAAATAGGCCCAAATCAAAATACTCTTATTGAAAGATCCATAATGTCAATTACGGCAATCGAGCCAGACAACATGGGAGAAATTGGTAACTTACCAAGCAGTGATGAAAGCAGAAGTGGTGACGTTTTCATTTTGTCTGCTGAAATCCAACAAGTCTATACTTCGCTAATTAGGCCAGAAGAATTTATAGCAACACCAGAGGTGAATATTGATGTCGATTCTCAATCCATCATCTCCTCTTTATTTCCCAAATAAGACCCTTTATCATCAATAGGGTCGGAAATGGAAGCTTCTTCTTCAAAATATGAAAATTTTGACATTTCTTATGATCATGAGAATTTCGTTTTTTCATCTACTTTGCAAGTAGAAACAGAAGAAATAACACATGATGAAGAGGAAGAGGAAGATCTTAGAGATGCTCCTCCAACATTTGAAGAGGGTATCTCTACCACTGTGGATGAACTCAGAGAAGTAAATCTGGGTACAGAGAAAGATCCACCCCCCACTTTAATTAGTGCGGCCATGACCCTTGAATAACAAGAGATGTATATTTCTTTTCTAAAGAAAAATAAAGATATTTTTTCTTGGAATTATACAGAGATGCCTGGCCTTGATCCTGATGTTGCCACCCATCATTTGGGTTTTCCAAAAGAACATCAAGGATTCAAGCAAGCCGTGAGAAGAACACACCCAACCTATGCTTCCAAAATCGAGGCTGAAGTGGATAAGCTTATCAAAGATAACTTCGTCAGAGAAGTTCAATATCCCAAGTGGTTGGCTAATATTGTCCCTGTAAAGAAGAAGAACAGACAAATTAGGGTTTGCATCGATTTCAGAGATCTTAATCGGTATTGTCCTAAAGATGATTTCCCAGTTCCGATTACAGAACTCTTAATTGATGCGACGACTGGCTATGAAGTACTTTCTTTCATGGATGGATATTCTGGATATAATCAGATCCGAATGGCCCCAGAAGATGAGGAATATACAGCCTTCAGAGCTCCTCAAGGTGTGTTTTGTTATCGGGTGATGCCCTTTGGTTTAAAGAATGCAGGTGCAACATATCAACGAGCCATGCATCGTATCTTCAAACCATTTCTAGGGAAGTTTGTTGAATTCTATGTAGATGATTTGGTGGTTAAATCCAAACAACGTTTTGATCACTTGGCGGATTTGGAAGTCGTATTCCACAAGCTTCGACAACATAATTTGAAGATGAACCCCTTAAAATGTGCTTTTGGGGTAACCTCAGGAAAATTCCTCGGCTTTGTTGTACGCCATCGTGGTATTGAAGTCGATCCTGAGAAGACCAAATCAATCCTTGGTATGTCACCTCCTCAGAATTTGAATGAATTAAGAGGACTTCAAGGACACTTAGCCTATATTCGGCGTTTCATCGCCAATTTGGCAGGAAAAAGTTTACCCTTTACCAAATTATTGAAGAAATGAGTCACTTACCAGTGGAATGAAGAATGTCAAGAAGCATTTGATGTTCTCAAGAAATACCTCTTGAGTCCACCAGTACTCATGCCACCTATTGAGGGTAGGCCTCTTATCCTCTATGTGACAGCTTTAGAGCGATCATTGGGTGCCTTTCTCGCTCAAAAGAATGATGCTGGGAATGAAAATAGTCTCTACTATCTTAGTAGAACTATTCTTGAAGCAGAAACCCGGTATTCGAGTATTGAAAAGTGCTGCCTAGCATTAATCTTTGCAGTTCAGAAACTGAGACATTACCTGCAACATCACGAGGTCCAATTGGTATCTCATAATAATCCGCTCAAATTCATCCTTAGTCGTCCAATTCTTATAGGACGTCTGGCAAGATGGGCGGTTATTCTACAGCAGTTCGACATTCAGTATGTGTCTCAAAAGGCAATTAAGGGCCAAGCTCTGGCTGATTTCCTGGCTGAACATCCTTCAGTGGAAGACACGTATTCAGATATCGAACTCCCTGATGAGGAAGTTTTCTCTATTCAAGAGAGTCCTAAAACATGGGAAATGTATTTTGATGGTGCTTCTAGAAGTCCAACAGGGAATAAAATGGAAAATCCTAAATTCAACAAAGTTGGTTTAGGAATTGTGCTCATTTCTCCAGATAAGGCAGTGTTACCTTGTTCATTTTTGTTATGGGAAGGTGGTACCAATAATGAAGCTGAATACCAAGCTCTCATTACAGCCTTGGAGTTAGCGCTTCAAGCACAAGTGAATCACTTAATGGTGAAAGGTGATTCAGACCTGGTAATCAAACAAGTCAATGGGGATTATGCCATCAGAAAAGAAGAATTAATCCCTTTGTATGATTACGTCAGAGAGTTAATGTCGGAATTCCCTTCAGAACCAACATTTTCTTATGTCCCAAGATCACAAAATGCTCAAGCTGATGCACTGGCTAATATAGCCACAACATTAGCATATCCAAATCGGGACGAAACAACCATCTGTATTGCCCACCGTCATGCAATTTCACCTTATGTTCAAGTCAGAACAGAGGAAATTAATGAAATTAGTCCCATTCCTGAACTGTATGGTCATACTACAGGATGGATGTCACCTATCAAGGAATACCTTCAAAATGGAACACTTCCACCTGATAGAGCCGAGAAAGAACAAATTCGGCGACATGTGGTCAATTTTACTCATTATGATGGTCCAAACCACCTCGATAAAATTCTCTACAAAAGAGGTTTTGATGGAGTTCTCTTCAGATGTATTGATGGTGAAGAGACAATGGATGTCATAAAAGAAGTGCATGCAGGAGTCTGTGGTGCCCACCAGTCTGGACATAGATTGTCTGATCAAATTCGAAGGCTTGGATACTTCTGGCCTTCAATGATACAAGATTGTGTTAATTTCACAAAGAAGTGTCATTAATGCCAAGTATATGCCAAATTCATTCAGCAACCTCCAGAGTTTCTTCATACAGCTAAATACTCATGGCCATTTTCCACATGGGGAATGGATGTGGTGGGACCTTACCCTTCAGCTACGGCCAAGCAGTTTAAGTACATTCTTACTGCTACTGATTTCTTTTCCAAATGGGCAGAGGTTGTACCTCTCAAAGAAGTCAGTTCTAAATGCATTGTTAGCTTCATCAAGTCTAGCATCATTACTAGATTTGGTTTCCCTCATACCATATTGACGGACAACGGAACCAACTTCTATTCTTCTGAGGTAAAGAAATTGTATCAAGAATACAACATTAATTCCAACCATTAATCTCGATATCATGCAGTGGCTAATAGCCAGATAGAGGCCTTCAACAAGACTCTTTCAAATATACTGCAAAAGATGGTGGATAAAGGTAAGAGGTCATGGCCTGATAAAATCTTTCATGATTTATGGGCTTATCGGACTACCACTCGCAATGCAACGCGGTCTACTCCATATTCATTGGTATATGGAACAGAAGTAGTCTTGCCAATTGAAGTTCAATTTCCCTCACTCAGAATAACCATTTGTGATCAGTTATCAACAGATGAGCAATCCCAAAAGCGGTTGAATGAATTGGAACAGTTAGATGTGAAAAGATTGTGCACTTTGCACCACTTGGAAATCTATCAGAATCGGATAGCACGAGCTTTTAACAAAAAAGTTCGTCTTCGTTCATTCATTCAAGGAGAATTGGTATTAGTTCTCAGAGCACTAATGATACCAGGAAAGAAGCCTCCCAAGATTGAACCAAAATGGGAAGAACCTTATTCAATACATAAGGTCTACTCCAATGGAGCGTATTCTCTGATCTCAATGGATGGAGAACACATCACGACTCCAACTAATGCCAGATTTCTGAAGAAGTATTTTGTATAAACACAAAATATTGTTCCCAGATCCAAAACAATCACATTGGTTCATATTATGTCTGAGATGACATTAAACTATATTTTGTCCTGGGAACATGACATTAAACTGTGTGGCACTTTCATCGTCCAACATGACGTTAAACTGTGTTAGTTCCCTTATCGTCCAACATGACGTTAAACTGTCACATTGGTTACTATTATGTCCGAGATGACATTAAACTATATTTTGTCCTGGAAACATGAAATTAAACTGTGTGGCACTTTCATCATCCAGCATGACGTTAAACTGTGTTAGTTCCCTTATCGTCCAACACGACGTTAAACTGTCACATTGGTTACTATTATGTCCGAGATGACATTAAACAATATTTTGTCCTGGCAACATGACATTAAACTGTGTGGAACTTCCAACATCTAGCATGACGATAAACTGTAAAAAGTCCCCAAAACTGATATCCTCATATTGGTTCACCTCAGTCCTAGCTACATGACTTTAAACTGTACAACACCAGTTCGTCCTTGCTATATGACGTCAAACTATACAGCAATGGTCCAGTATGACTTTAAACTGCAACTTCGTCCCACACGACATTAAACTGTGAAAAAGTTCCCGAAACCGTCCAGCATGCCCTTAAACTGCATCATCCTTGGTCCATGTATATGACCATAAACTATTTTCAAATCCTTTATATCCAGCAAGACGTTAAACTGTGACGTCCTAACTACATGACTCTAAACTGTATAAAAGTCCCTCACGTCCGGAAAGACGTTAAACTATATAATCTCAAAAGTCCAGTATGACATTAAAATGCACCATTCACGGTCCATGCATATGACCTTAAACTATTCGCACTTTCGTCCAACATGACGTTAAAATGGTACACTCTTTTGTCCTTACTGCATGACATTAAACTGCACAGTCCCCTTTTCGTCCAATATGACGTTAAACTATATTGTCCCCATCATCCTAACTACATGACGCTAAACTGTACAGAAAGTCCTTGATATGTCCTACATGACATTAAACTGTTATTTTGTCCCTGCTACATGACACTAAACTGTGCAGCACCAATAGTCCTAACTGTAAGACTTTAATCTGCATAGTCCCTTTTTTTATGTCCTACATGACATTAAACTGTGGATCGTTAAGGTTGTTATTACCTCTTGTTTCACACACCGAGTATGACTCACGTGAGCTTAGAGAAAACATCAACCATAACATTCCCTTTGGGCCACTAACCATGTGTAAGTCCCAACAATTTCTTTTATTATTAGATCATTGTCCACAAGAACAACTTGATCATTAATTCATTTTTTAATTGAACTACACGGACTTTGATCCTTGCCCTCCAGGCTGAGTATGTAGGCAACCTCCCAGGGTTCAAGCCCAAAAGCAATCTCTTCACATCGGTTCACCACAACCTCATATGATGTTGATTCGTGAAACCGCCCCTGGAATCAATATCATTACATTGATTCACTTTCGTCCTTGTTATATGGCGTTAAACTATACAACACTTTTGTCCGGTACGACAATAAACTACAATATTTTTGATTTCCTCATTTGAGAAGGAACCATTATTGACATTTATTTTTTTTAAAAAATCATGTTTCATTTTCAAAAGACTACGTGCATACATGGTAATGCCTAAACTTTTTATCTCAGGTTAAACCATCATTGCACTAAAGTCCCCTTTCACCCTTCACATGTACAAACCAAATTTGTACAAAGGGTAGTTCTAGAACTACGTGGACTTGATTCCCATCCTTATGGGATACGTAGGAACATTCGAGTGTCCCTCGAATCCAGTCCCAAGTCTTTTGGGCCTAACCCCAAATTTCACTTTTAGTCCCTTGGCTGAAAAGTCCTCATGAAAACACACACTGTGTATTCATTATTATGGTCCGAATTCTATGACCCTAAACTAAGATCACTCATACTTTCGTCCTGTACGAAGTTAAAATGCATTTCAAGAACTACGTATGGATTGATTCTCATTCTTATGAGATACGTAGTGAAGTCCAAGTTTCAATTCAAGACCCAGCCACAACATGATTATGGTTTTTCATTGACCTATGTATCTCTATATACATTGGACAATACCCATCTTTATGTGTTATAATCCTAACCTTAAATATTTTCAGATCTTCGTAACCCTTTTCATGACTTCTAGTCACAAAAATGTCAAACTTCTGAGAATTCTTTTGTCTAACTATGAAGCACGTGCCCATAGGTGGCCTTGCATAAACAGTCCACATAACAGACTTGTCAGCCAAAAGATTCTATTCATTTGACCATGCAGCCAATGCCCATAGGTGGCCCTGCATATTTCAACCCCCTAACGGGTTTTGTTAAATAATAGTAAGTTCATTCTTGGGATGAATGCCTCTTTTGTACTTATTTGTCTTAAACGACAGTATGTAGGGATCCGCAAAAAATAGCCATCCTTAACATATTTGTCCCATATCCTTTTTCTTGATCTGAAAGTATTCAAGTCTATGGTTTATTCTTCTTCCCTACGTTTGGGTCAGACCTTCGTAGGAGTGATATTCATCCAGTTCTTCGATGTTCTTGTTCGGAAATATCTTCTCCATATTCAAGTACCTCGTTCTATACAACAAACTCTATACTTTAGAAAATTTGAATCTCCATAAACATTCACTGGCTTTTAGCACTAGGAACGTAAATTTCTGGGAGTTCTTTTGCCTGACTATGCAGCACATGCCCATAGGTGGCCTTGCATAAATAGTCCACATAACAGACTTGTCAGCCAAAAGATGCTATTTATTTGACCATGCAGCCAATGCCCATAGGTGGCCCTGCATATTTCAACCCCCTAACGGGTTTTGTTAAATAATAGTAACTTCATTCATGGAATCTACTTCTTCTAATGCCTTTTAGCTGTTTTTCATATCATTCCTCAGATTCAAATATTCTTAAGCCATAGTTTACATTTTTTCCCTCATACTTGAGTATGGTAATATGTTTTCAGATAATTTGTCAAGGAATTGAATCCATTTTTTTAATCCATTTCGGTCAAAGCTATTTCGACCTTAAACATTAGCACCTTTATGTCTGGTGTGCATGACTTTAAACTGCCCACACAAAAGACAAAGGAACTTTGAATAAAATTCAAGTTCCAGCACACTTGCGTGCTGCCTTCTGTGCCCTGAAGACTTGCGCGCCCCCTTTTCCTTTGGATGGATTCAATTTCCTCAGAGTAAAATCCTCATTTCTCTCCGGATCCAACTCTGAGGGGGGACTTTTGTTGACGCTCCTTTCGTCACAGAATCTAAGGATCGGAAAAGGGAAATATCTGAGTCCAATGTGATTCATCCTTTGAAGAAACATCAAAAATCGAAAAAGGGATGAACCAGGAGAACATTTCCCATAGGTCGCGCAAGTTCCCTCATGGTCGCGCAAGTACACTTGTGCGCCGCCTAGTGGTCGTGCAAATAATTGCGCGACGCCTTATGGTCGTGCAAGTGACTTGCGCGACCTAAGTGATAACCACCCGGTAACCGCCCAGGGTCTTCTTTTGCCAATAAATAGACCCTGTGGGCCCCCCATTCAGGAGGATTTTTTTTTCAGAAACTCGTATTGAAGCTCCCGACGCCCAATTCTCTTTTCAAAGCTTCCGGAACACTTATAAGGTAATTTATTACCTAGAACGGAAGATCTAAAGAGAAGAAGGAAGGCCTAAGTGTTGAAATTTATCAAACACTTGTGCGCCGACTTATTTACTTCAATATAACTTGCGCGTCCCTTTTCTGGAAGAACCTCAAGAACATTCTAAAGGGTTTAAAAAAGATTCGCTCAAGTATTTCATTTCTGGTTGAAAGTCGCTCAAGTACACTATGTGTCGCGCAGGTATACCTGCGCGACCAACACTTGCGCGCCCACGGAAGACATGCGTGGCTTGCAAGAATTGCGCGCCCCTATCATTTTGGGTGCCCATCTTGCCCATTTTTACCCCTATTAAGCCATTTCACCTTTCCTTTTCAAGATTCAGTCTTCAAGACACTCTTCAAAGCCATTTATGGCATGATTTCTTGATATGACTTTCTTATCTGAAAGGAATTCTGTGGAATCTCTCTCAAAGTCTAGTGATTTAAATATCCTTATGTCACTAAAATATGGAGAGTTCATTCATTCAACCTCATCCTTTAAGATGAGAGAATCTTAACCTGGGTCTCCTTTTCAGGAATAATCCCCAGTGATAAAACCTTTAACTTGGGCATCCTTCTTAGGAGTAAGACCCAACCTCAAATATGGGCATCCTTCTTAGGAGTAAGCCCCAACCTCAAATATGGGAATCCTTCTTAGGAGTAATCCACAACCTCAAATATGGGCATCCTTCTTAAGAGTAAGCCCCAACCTCAAATATGGGCATCCTTCTTAGGAGTAATCCCCAACCTCAAATATGGGCATCCTCCTCAGGAATAAGCCCCAAACCGTAATCCCTAACCTGGGTCTCCTTTTTCAGAACTAAGACTCAGTCATAACCTTGGGCATCCTTTTAAATAATAATCCCCAAGTCTCCTAACCTGAGTCTACTTTTTAAGGAATAAGACTCACTCATAACCTTGGGTCTCCTTTTCTGGAATAAGCCCCAAGTTCCCTTAAATTTCTCTTAACCAGTGATAATTTACCTTTGATCTGGGTTTCCTTTTAAGGAGTAAAACCCAATCATAATTCCACTGCTAACTTGGGCATCCTCCTTAGGAGTAAGCCCCAAGATTAGAGTATTCAAATCTCCATGAAGTACATATAACTTTATGGACCCTGTTCATGGATTTTTTTCCCTAAAAGTAAATCCTAAACCTTCATCTATCTGGGCAGTCATCCATACATAAGCCCCAAACAAATTCTTATGATTGCATCTTTCATGGCACAATTGTCTAAGTTTTTACCAATACCTCTTGTTTCTCACACCGAGCGTGACTCACGTGAGCTTAGAGTGTAAAAGTAATTATGACATTCATCTTTGAGCCATCAATCATAAACATCATACTCCATAACTCGAACTACGTGGGTTCTGATTCCTTTTCCAAAATAAAGGATACGTAGGTAGCCCATTTATGGGTTCGATCCCAACTTTGAAATAATCCTTGTCCTTCTGAATGACGATAAAACTTCAAGTGCCCCACTGAGTGGCTTTAAAACCAGCCTGGTCATCATAATGACCAAGAGACTTTTATATAAATGTTTTGAAGGATACCATTGACCAAGAATCTCTAAACAGATATAGATGATTCTCTATTGATGAAGAACCTCGAATACATATAAAGGATTCTCTAAATTTCTTGCATATTTAATCATTGATTGTTAAAACTAAAGGAAAGCACATTTTTATACTTGGTAATGTAATAAGGATTCACGAACATAACTTAAATCTATAAAGAGAGTCCCGGAGTAGACAATAATTCCCCTCAAAAAGGTGTGATGAGTCCAACCTCCCATCCTCTCGACCAATGCAAATTCCTAAGCCTCATTAGTCCACAAGTTAATGAGCGCCTGCCTTTGGAAAGTAGGTCCAAATGGATGTGGAATCATTGGATGTTTCCGGTTCTATGAACAAACCCGTTAGAAACCGATCAGAACGTTTGAATCTCCCGTCCAGGAGGTCATCCCCGGATTCCGTGCGAAACATCGAATAATCACAAGAAAAATCAATAACCAATTTCATAATGATGGAATGCATAATGTCGGACTTCATAACCATATAGTCAAGGCCTTGTGCCAAGATTACAAATAAGACTTTGTCAAAGCCATGTTCCAAGACACTAGTTTGTCTCATGAGACCTACCAATGCATCGAAGAGCTATAGCTGGCTCCACCCATCACTTACTAAGTCCAATGCATTCCTCATATGAAAGGGTGAAACATAACCTAAACATTCGTATTAAAACTAGCATAAGAAATGTCCATATTTTAACCACAAACCATGAATGGCATAAAAATAGAACATCCATTGTCAAACATAACTCATTCAGTAAAATATGGATGATTGTATTATGATAAATCAACCTCAATGACGAATAAAATACACTGAAAGATATAGACATTGATGAAAATAGTCATTAAAACTATTTTTAGAGAAATATCCTCTTTTTCTTGAAAACATTTAAATGACATACTATTTATCTGAGAAGTCATTTAAAATAGATTTTTTAATCAAAGTGTCTCATACCACTTTGAATATTTAAAAGGTATTTTTTAAAAAAAATTATTTTAAATATAAATAAATAATTAAAACCATTTATTAAACATGGACATTAATTTGAAAGATTTAGAATAATAAATCTTTAAAACATTTAAAATGATATTTTAGTTAGGGTTCCTAACCAAATGAGAGATACTTGAATACAAATAATTTATCTAATAAAAAAATTATAATATAATTATTATAAAGGGATTTATGATATACTATGTCATAGTGTAGTATATACACCAAATAAATGTGAATTGGCACATAACAACAAAGAAGTCTCAATGGAATGTAAGTTGAAATGAATTCATTTATAAAGACTGTATCCTTAGGTTCAGGATAATTCAATGACATAATTATGTGTGACAAATATAAATACACTTAATATGATTGGATATTCAGAGTAAATTAATCATAGGAAATTCACACATATTCATGTAAAAACAACACCAATGACTTGGATATTTAACTCAATGAACAGAAATTGAGTTAAAATTACTCTTATCAAGTTTATATTGATGACTTGAGAAATTATAAATGGATTGATTTTTGTATCAAAATTATATCCACACAAAGTGGAGTGTAAATTACTACAAAAGTAAATAAATAGGGATTTCAAACATAATCTTGGAGTAAAGTAATCAACAATGTTTATGTAAAACTGAATGAGTGGAAATTGTACTTCGAAATCCCATTACTGATTTGGTAACATACGAAACATAAACCCCCTGAAAGAAGTATCAACCAATGATGATTTAAATACCCATAAATTAATATATATTATTCCATCAATACAATCATGTTTAGTATAAACACCACAAAAAAAGTAATAGAGGAAAATATAGCATGAATCTTACGAGAATAAAAGTGAGATGAAAACCCCTTTCCTTGTACTTTTCTTTAGTCGAGGGTATGTTAACATAAAGTATAATAGTTAAATAATTTTTATTAAATTATAAAATAACCACATACATAATTATTATATCATATATGATCTTCTAATATTTCTTTGTTAATAATGATTTAGTGGTATCATTATTTTAGTTGCTAACTGATAGTTTTCCTTTATATGTTTTGTTATGTATGCCATGTTTGTTATGGATAGGATGTATTTGATTATTATCCAGAATTTTATCAGGTATTTAAAAATTATTTTTAATTATCGAATGTAAAATAGCTTGGAATGGTTACGATGGGGAATGAAATCCCATCGCGTCATGGAGATGGTAAGCCGTACGTACGCACGAGCAACACGATCATTCTATTGATGGTGAAATATTATATAATTGGATGGTATATCATATATAAAAAATCATTAAAATGTTATATTTATTAATGAAATAAGTTATACCCATTATTATACCCATCCAAATAATGATGTTTTTTAATAACAAACTACACAACAATGTGGAGACGGTAAGTCGTACATACGCATGTATAGTGTCTTTGTCATTCATATGATGGATAGAATAATAAATATGGTTGTAAAATTTTTTAATAACATCACATTATATATAATATAATGGATTAATTATTTCATAATGGAAACAAACAAGAAATATGAAGTGGAAGAATAAAAAAAACAAGAAAAATGGGATGGAATATTTACCTCTTCTTTGTGTTCTTCCTTTTGATTTGATCGAATAGGATCATTAGGATGGCATTATGACAAACGTAAGGCCTCTTAGATGACTGAAGGAAAGTTGGGAGGATATTTGTGCAGGGGTTGTCCATGAAAAATGGATTTGGTGGTGTGAAATTAAGAGAAGGGGAAGTACCCTTTTATAAGAGAGGTGAGGGTCACTTTAAGAAAATCTTGAAATAATATTTTGTAATAAAATACTTTTTGGTTTCTAATGAATTAAAAATGATTTATTTTGATGATAAGGTGGGGATGGATAGAAAACCTCTCAAAAAATAGGTTTTAGATAGGTTTAGGTCACCATTTTAACCTTATCTTTTAGATTTAACTCTTAGTTAAATAGTTTGAAATTTACCATGTCTCTTTGTATTTTTATATTATATTGTAAATAAACATACTATAACAAACCAAGGGAACCCCAAGTGGTTAATTATTAAAACATATAACCCTATATATGTATTTTTTCTTGAACCATAGATTTTTAGGAATATTATATAAATTAATAATATAGTATTTGTTTTAAAAACAAAATTATGTCAATTTTGACACTATTTAGTATTTGGTTTTTGTGAAAATCATAAAAACATGATTAATTTGAAGAAAAAATATATTTAAGAAACCCTAAAATGTCTTATTAACCTATAAAATTAGTGTAATTCATCAAAAGTCTCAAATTACATTGATTTGGATATTTATAATATCATTTATTTTAATCATTCATTAATAAGGTAGTTACTGCATCATCATTGTGTCATAAATAAATTTAATTATAAAATGTCTAAAAATTATAAATAAAATACAATTATTTAGCAAATATTTTTATCTTTATAATTAATATTTATAGTCGAATTTATATTATTTATAACCCTATATTAAAAATGGTTTAGTTATTAATCTTTGAATTTAACTCTTTTAACTCTTCTTTAAATAAAATAATAATAAATATCCTAATGTAATCCAAATGGAACAAAAGTATGATATTTTATTCCTAAGGATTTTTTTGGTCTAATTATATTTTTCCAATAGAATTAGGATATGTGTTATAGTAATTATAATATCATTTTTACAATTAATGACACTATTTACTTTTAACAGTGGTAAATAAAATTCAAATGTTACTATTCACAAAAAATTATTTTCATATTATTGAACCACATTTTACTTACTAATATCAACTTTTTCTCTCATATTTTTGAAAATCAATTCACAAAAGTGATAAAATTATGTTTTATCCAAATTTGCAAATGCTCCTAGAAGGTGGGTAAAAAACCTTTAAAAAAATTCAATAAACTTTTATAAATCGAAATTTATTATAAAATGACGCCAATAAATTACATTTAACTAATATAGGTATTATGTATATATTTTTACTTAAAATTAATTTAAATAAAATAAATAATTATTTAAATAAAAAGTCTTTTTTTTAAAACAATAACTCAGGGTTTTTCACTATTCATCCAAAAATTGAATGTTTTCTGAAAAATACCAAAATTTCCCCCTAAGATAATTTTGATATTATGAATCCAAAAATGAGGAATATTTTACCAAATTAAAAACATAGAAGTTTAATTTTTTAATTTAAAATTAATTCCTGTTGCCAAAACCAAAAGTTGAGGTTTTTAAAAAGTAAAAACTATCAAAAGATTGACATGTGTTAATGTCAAATTTAAATGTGAAATTACTTATAATGACCAACATTGTACTAAATAATTTAATATAATTATAATTACAAACCATTACAATTTATACTTTGACAATATAAATTCATTTGATTAAAAAAGTTGTTTTTAGTTAAAATTTAGTATTTTTTCACTATTCACCCAAATATGAAAGTAATCCGAAAAACACAAAAAATTTATCAAAACTAAATTTTTATGTTTTTAATCAAAAGAAGATGTTTATTTTTTAAAATTAAATATATAAAATTTTCAAATATTAATTTTAAAAAGGGTTCTCTATTAAATAGTGCTAAAATTTCATTTTTGGAAAAATAATTCTTTTATCTAAAAAATTAAATTGGTCCTTCTATTATGTCTAATAATCAAAAAAGATGAATGTTAAAATTGTATGGGATATTTATAAAATTAAAAATGTTGTTATTACTATTCATAACTGCTTTCTAAACGGATAGTTTGATAGGTCATGGTGTGTTTGAAGTTGGTATTGCGTACATCGCACGCTATTGAATTACTTAAAGAGAAGCATACCGTGAAATCTTGGGGTGTTATAATAAATACAAAAAAATTGGACAAAAAATGGGAAAGGAAGAAATACCTTACTCGAAATTGTGATCCCAAAAGCTTGGGAGAGGCTTGAGAGAGTCCTCATGAGAGGCTGGGGTGCCTTGGGAGGATTATATAGAGAATATGGATGATTAGGTACGCACTCCAAGGGTTTTGAGTAAAGAGAAGTGGGGGATTGGGTGGGTTTATATTTCAAAAGAGAGGGGAATTATTTAATATTACACAGACTTGGGTTTTGGAATCTATATAATTAAATATTTAAAACCACAAACCAATACATGGTTTTTGACAATGGTTTTTACCAAAGGAGATTTGAAAACATTATTTTATAATTCCAATGTCCTATCTTCTTAAAATATTAGGTTTGCTTATGTGGAGGTGATTCACACACTCAAGGAATTCATTTTGAAAATTCAAAACCATTAATAAGTCTTGGAGGTTCCACTAATGCATTGTGAAATTAATCAAACGAATCTAAAATTAAATTATTTTAATTGAAAAAATATATTGTCTGAACATCCCATTTATAATATTTTTTTATATCACTATTGTTTCATTATGATGTCATAAAACACATTATATATTTAAACAGAATTTAATTTTTACTAAAAAAATAAACTATCTCAAAAAATTATGAAACATTCACGATTGGATAAATTTGACATCATGCTTCCAAAAATAATATTCATTTTATCTAAATAACTATCTAAATTTGTGAACTTTTAATTTTAAAATAAAAACAGACATTTATAAAAAATTCATGGGTTTTGACAAAAACCGCTTTCAAACCATAATAAAAAATACATTTTTATTCCTAAAAATTATACAATAATTTATATTTAAAAAATAAAATTAGTCAAAATAATTTATTAAAAAATTATTTAATTTATAAATACATTAATTCATCAAGATAAATTTACTAATTTAATATTAACAAAAATACTCTTTGTGATTTTAAAAACTATTTACAAACTAACAATTGTAAAATGAATGTATATTTTTTATTCAAAAAAAATAATGCACATAATCATAGTGTTAAGGTCTTGGTAAAAAAACCCTTAAAACACCTACATATTACCTAAGGGTAAGGTGTAAGATGGTGAAAGACACTTGCGTTGGATCAGATAACATCACTCAGGTAATAATTTCTATTAACATCCACTTCTCCCATAGGTGGTTCCGTTCAAGCTTAACGGGTTGAAGCTCGGTTTGAGATTGGTCAAGAGTGAAGCCCAGTGATGGAACCTCCTTTCTGAGATCTGATAAATGAGATTTATACAGAGAAATTCTATTGGATGAGGCCAAGACTTCCTTTGTCTGAAGAAATTGTTTTTTAAAGCCCTATATTTATACTAATCACGTGATCACTATTCAACGGTTATAATAGCAACGGTAACAATTCTTAATGGTATTTTGAAATCCAAAAAAAATAAAACCAAATAAGTGCGAATGTTTTATATTACCATTTACATAATAATACATTTAATTAGATCAAGAGTAATTTTAATTAATAAATGTTTTTTTCATTACACCTGTAAAACTAGGTTGTCCTCCCATGAATTCCATCTTGATTTTCCCAAGATTACCACTCATCATCACATCCCTAGTATTTTCTTCCCAAAAACATTAAAATTCCTTCTTAGTCCGCTATGAAAATTTGAACCTATCTAAATACAAAACACTTATCGGTGCCTCATGTACAACAGATCACTGAAAACATTTCCAACCACCCTCATTGATCACACTCGAGTATTGAATGATACAATCTTCACAATTAGAGTTAAGGGTAACAAGTCACTAGGCCCAAAATCTAGGTAATATAAATCAAACCTATAACATGTTACCTCTCACGAGTGACTCTCCTACCCCCACTTTGGAACACATTATCCAATTCACCATGAAAAAAATCACTATAGGATTCATACCAATCATTCTTGTACACACACATTAGTAACACGATCAAAAACCCCCACTCTATGGTCCAAAACACAACTCACAAGGTTTTAACCCACATGGGTAACCACATCCATAACAAAACACCCATCACTAATGACACCACAACTCAGTCACTCATTCTTATGTCCAATGTACAGCACATACACTCATGACACACAAAGTTCACTACATTCACATTATTAGGAAACATATAAAATCATCAAGGTCATATCCTAAATAAAATCTTAACAAGGAATACCCCTTTATCCACCCATTGAGAAACATCAAGGACTCTCGTCATATAATCCAAATATCATCTTTTAGAACTCTCACTACCCAAAAAACCCATACAAAGGGTTATTTAAACAACACAAAGAATACTCAGTATCATTATTCAATGAATGTTCTATCATTAAACATTTTATTATAATTAGATTCACCATTTTGAAAACCCAAATGATTGCACATTAGAACATTCACTTTTCCCAACATTTCCAAAATACCAATGTATTTGGATTTGTATTTCAAAACATTTTCATAAAAAAATATCTCAAGTGAAGTCTAATCGATGTAGAACACAACAGAAAATACACTACCTACCATAAACTACCCACTCCACATACACTATCCCCATGGACATGATCACATCTTTGATACTACCTTGAACCATCCTTATCGTGGGTCATGGTCAATAAGTGGTAATCCAACTAATGTAGAAACATTTATTTTGTTATACACCTTTTTTTAAACCATTTCAATTTTCACAATGAAAATTTACACACTTAGGCACCTTTCCCATTATTTAACTCTTTACAACCTATATTTTAACTCATTCACAGCTTTATTTAAGCATAATTCATTAGGAATTTACCATCACAACGTAAATCGTTCTCTTTAATCACTATTCCATATTTACAATTTATCACAACCAAAAAAATTTACCCATTTATAGTGTTTCTTTAATAACGCTATTCTTTGACCATTCATTTAAATTCATTACTTTTGTCCATTTATACCATATATATTAGACACCATTTTCTTCAAATTGAAAGGACCAATTTGGGATATACCTAATACTAATAGGGGGTGAATCAGTGTTGGGGACCTTTTAAACTAATTCTAGATTTCTATCCCAATACCTCTTGACCTATTAGGATCTGGATTCCCTTATTCTCTTTTCCCCATCACATGTAATAATAGAAAGTAGTAGAAATATGCACATGATATTTTTACAAGGTTCACCACTCAATAAGAGCAGCTACGTCCTTTTCATTCATGTGAATGACCAATGTATGGATTATACAATATAATTTAATATGTTGTTACAATGGAGTGACTAGGAAAACAATACTCTAGTCAGTGTGAGTCCCTACACATTGGAGGGGGTGGGAAACAATCCTCTTCCATGGACTGGTGATAGACTAGTCCAACTTGCAGCCTCTATCTAGTACATTATACTACCTATAGAGTCAATATTCATCCATCTTGATAAAGTAGGATCTTCTCTTGGTCTTCTTTAGTGCTCTTCTCTTGATTACCTACAAAGAAGTAGGCAAGCAATTCTGTTCTTTCTTTATCTTCTTCTCTAGCACAAAAACAAACTGCACTAGTTCTTCTTCATTCTTCTTCTTAGTGAAACAAAATATTGCACTAATATTCTTCTTTATATTACTATAATCACATACACCAATGTAATTAATCAAACACTATGGATCAGCTCACATAGCATCATCTGAAAAAAAACCGCCTTGAATAATTTTCATCCTTCACTTGTGCATACTTTGTTATTCTTTTTCTTATTTTTCAACTCTTCCTTCTCAAATTAGTACCAAAACCCGAGTGTATCAGTATACTAACTTCTTCCTTTATGAATATATGAGTTCAATTGCATGTCATGTTCTTCTTCACTTTGTAAATAAAAACGATGCTGATATACACTAGTCTTGTGAGTGCGGTATGACTTCTCTTTGTTAAAATGAATGGTTCACATTTCTTCCTTCTTCACAAATCTGCTCAGCAAGAGATGTACACCTGTAGAAGGCATGAGGAACCCCCATATTTCATGCAACCCATTTAGGTGAATTTCGTGCAATAATAATGACTTGCACGAAACATTCGACTATTGTCTCAGATGTCCTCTTGTGCACAACTTCAATAGTGCGTTAAACTCTCTTCTTAAGAACAACTCTCTTTTCATGCACAAAACTCTTACTTCTTTTACACAAAAACGTTTGTGTATATTTATTTTTCACTTCAGAGATCCAATTTTTTCTAAGTGTTGATATTTTTAAATGTGAGGGGTAACCACTTATTTATACACATTGCAAACCCTCGCGTACAAAAAACCTGATGTGTCGCGCAAGATCCCAACGCATCCCGCAAAACCCCATTTCACATCGCATTGGGTGCATAAGTCTCTTTCACACCAACATCATCTTTCATGCACTTCTGGAATCTTGCATTCACTTCATGCCTTTTCTATTTTTCAAATTTTGGACCTTGAATCAAGCCTTGTGTGTAACATTCCAAATGTCGCGCAAGATCTTGATGTGTCACATAAAACCCCATCTGACGTCTCATTAGGCACGTAAGTTTTTTTCATTACAACCTCATATTTTGATAAATTCTCTAAATCTTTCGCATACTTCAATCCTTTTCTATTTTCTATGATTGGACCTCAAATAATGCCTTGCATGCTAATAAAATCTTTCGTGCAAGCCTCCCCTTTTCCAAATTTTGATGTTCAGATTATGGAACATTACATGCACACAAAATATGAAGAAATATTCAACCTTGTGAGAAACATCATTTTTCAAAAACACAATTATCAATCTTTTGATATTCAGTCCCAATAGTTTTCCAAACACTGGGAAATAGTGAAACCTTAAAACATTCTTTTCTGTCACATCCATATTTCTTGTTCATTTGTCATTTATCTCTTCACTGCATCCCAAAACCATTATTCATCTTTCATCACGAAATACACTATCGTGATATGTATCCTTTGATCTAATAGCTTTAGAATCTTCATATTTTCAACGCAAAGTACTAAAAATTCCCTATCTTCCAGTAGCACCATTCTTTCCAATCAGAACTGAATATCAGAGGAATCATCTTTTCTCCCCCTTTCCTTCATAGTGATTTCATCAAAATTCCTCCTAACATATGATATTTATGGAATAAAAATCAGAAAAGCATCATCTGATTTAGAAAGGTAAGAATATTCATTATTTCTCATTTCCTCTTTATCTTCAACCACTATGCATGGCCATCTTCAGATGCCAAGCCAAAGCACCCTTTCTCTATTCCTTCTCTTATATTCAATTTGAAAAATGACTCCCAAAGAAAATCAATTATCCTCACATTGATGATAATTCATCCATCTTCATTGTTGTAAACAATGTGGAACCATTGAAAAATGTTCTTTGGACTTAAATTTAGTTCAAAAATTGTCTTAATTTACGTCATGGTGTATTTCCCACGCATGACATTCAATTATATGATTTCATAACAATTTTCCAGGAATCCTCACTTCCACCGATCTACATTAACTTTGGTGACTTTCTTCATCTCTATTTATTTTGACTAGTATTGACATATGTTGAAAAAAAATACAATCTTCATACAAAAAGTGGTCCCAACACAAATTTTAAAGAATTTGAAATGAATCATAACCTTTATGTCCCGCATACCAACCATGTGTGTTCCTATCATGATGCATGTCACCCACATCCCTAGGTTTATATAATGATTCCTGAAAAAAACCTCATTCCATTATATCCACAAGAAAATATCATAAAATAGTCACATCACACAATATTCACATCACCCAATAGTGAAATATGGTTCAACTGTAAAAACACTTATAAAAAACCCCACCACAGGTACTTGGGTTTTCCATCATACATGGGTTAGCTACTCCCATGATTAAGATCATTTCCAAGGAACAAAACTTCCTAATCTCTTCTATTCCATCCCAAATAGTAAGAACGTAGAACAGAATCATTCTGGTAGTAGTTCTTAATGACCCCAACCAATAATCCACTAACAGGTGCCTCGAGCCAAGTCAATACATGACTTCATGCACACCTCCCAGTATACCATAGGTTATCGAGTAGCTGTAAGGATATAATAGAAAAATGTTGGGAGACTATCCCATCTTTATTAGAGTAATCCACAACATACAATATGTGATGTAAAGGGAGAAATGAACAATAAAACAGAATCATTAATTACTAATCATTTCCCCAAATAGGATACAAGCCAAAAACAAATGATAAATATGTCATGCCATTATAATCATGCTACATGATATGAAATCCCAAAAATAATGAAAAACAACCAAATCGCCAAAATTATCTTTACTCCAAGTCTGGATCCTCATCCATTCCAATCCAATGTCCCTACTCATCTCCCAAAAATATTTCATTTCCCTTTTCCTAACTTGCAACCATGAAATCTACCCAGTTACCTAATAGTAACCAAAGAAGGATGTGAGTATAACTCAGTAGGCCACCACCAACATTGCCAAAAAATATTCAATATAAAAAGATATTTCATGAAAGTGATAAATAAAAGACAGGGTAAAAAAAGATGACATGAGGGCCATTAGGTCACAATATTCACTTTATCCATTTTAATCATTTGATCTATGGGATAATCTTTTACATCATTTACACATTTCCCTATGCCAACAAAATACCAATGAATTATGGGGAAATCATGTTCTATATCTCCGTAGAGATAATATTTTAATAAATAGTACATCAAAATAACCTTGGTACGTCAATCCATGTAGTCTCATCAATTACATCACATAAAACTTAGAGACTCATTCTAAGTGGTCTCATCTAATGTAACCATAAGGGTCCTAGAGCATCAGCCCAAATCTCTAACCCATGAATTCTAGTGGTGGGGTTTAGATCCTTAGCCCAACCTGACCCATGGGAGGAGCCTCAGTCCTTTATCCCACCCAAAAAATCCATGTGCAAATGCATATTTATCCATTTACGTCATATACCATATCAAAAAAAACATACATAATCAATACACACAATGTTCACAATTGACATTTCATTCTACACATGAATCATCATTAATCTTTAACCCATTACCACATTTACTATTTACTTAGAATATCCCATTTAACCCCAAACCCTTTTCATACCACAACCCTTTTAGAATATTTGAAAATTTACATATATTAACCTCTTCCACATAATCAATCAATTCACATACATTATCCCATTTATGAAATTCAATTAAATGCTCATAAGTCATTTAACACATTCACTTCATTCCATTTAAGCATTTTTCTCAATTTTCCACCAAAACACTAATACCATTTCCACATCTGGACACAACTTCTATTGGTGCCTCTTTATAACTAAACAAAAATCTTAACTAATTTATGATGGGCTCTATTTCAACATGAATCAACACAACACTTTATATTACAATTTTCTATATTTTAGATTACTTTCACACCCCATGGGAAGCCCTAATCTAGTCTAAGAAACCTCAATGCATCCCACAGGGATCAATATGGGTTCATTCATTATTTAATAAATTATTTTACCAAATATTACCCATGGAACAAATGCACAATAAGAGGGAACTACTGACACGACCACACATACATAAATCTACTTATTGACTATGGGATATAAATTGAAAACTGCCTCCCTTGATTCCATATACAACTACATGCTAAACCTTGGTCTTTGACTCGTGTTCCAACAACCTTCAAAACCCCATCCTAATATCCATCCTAAAAGATTGGGTTTTAGGGACATAGAAGAAGATGATCAACTACTCAATCCCCAAACCAAAAAAAGAATAAAGAGAAGCCTTAGACATACCTGAACATTCAATCCAAACCCAACGACACTCCAAAAGGCTTATAATCAATGTTTATCCACCCTTGGGGTGGTTTGTGAGAAATGGTTCATCTCTATAGTAGATAGAGAATAAATGAGGGGAGAAATTGGGTGAGAAAAATTAAATTCTCAAGGGTTCAAAATGGTAAAATACCAATCTTTAATGGGGCACACAGTTTAATAAACTCTATTCCATCCTCTATCCATGAGGGGGAAAAGTCACAATGTTACATAGGGATCCCATATGGTTTGAAAACCGATGCACCATCCGTATAACATGGATTTGTCCATGTTCTCATGGTTTGGCCTCCCCCTTTGCACCTTTTACTTAACTTTGTACTCTACCTCCTTTCGATCATGGTTTGGGTGCACAGATACCTATAATTGTGCACTAACTGTGAAAATTGCATAGAATTTCCAAAATCCCATTTATTTCATGTCCCAAACCCTTAGGACACCACCAATCCACCTCATACATTTAGTAAGAATTTCACTAACCGAATTTAAGTTGTTTAAACCAAACATTCAATAGAAACATACCTACATGATGTTTGGGATCTTACAAATATGATATCTGTTATTATAGTGGGATTATGTATGAACATAGTGATGTTAAAATTTAATAAATAATCAATTTTCTGATCTAAGTTTGATTTATTTTTTTCTTAATATATTAAAGATTTACGGTATGTAACAATAAAGAAAAATTTTAATAGTTACATTTAATTATTGTGATGATATAAATGTCATGTTTTTTCCATTTTAGTGAAAATGTAAAATTCACTTGATTTCCTAAATGGTTTAGGAAATATTGGTAAATAGAATTGTAAATATTCTAAACAGTTACAATATTTATTGAATTTTTGAAGGAATAATTTTTATGGAAAAGGTTCCATAGATTATAATGACGATGTATGTAGAAATAGATCTAATAAGAAAACATAATATAAAAATATTGCGTTTGATGTTGGGAAGTTGAGGAGTTTTAAATATATGTTCAACAAGTTGAACTTAAATAATATCATTCTTATTTATCACCATTATTCAAACAAGATTTCTACGGAAATGTTACTCGCTAAGGGATTGGTCGATGGATTTTATCAGATGGTCACATATGTATGTGATAGTAACTACAAATGGATTTAATGTTCAAAATCCATTAGAACAGAAAACACATGAGGTTCATGTTATATCTCTATGTGTTTAACACTTAAGATATTGGTTATAATGGAAATATAAATACAATGTTATTATAATAAAGGAAATATCTTTTAATCATTCATTCATGTGTTCTACAATTTATATTTCATGAATGGTAGAATGATAAATATCCCATAAGAGTAAAAACATTGATTTGTCCCTAAATGGTGATCATGAATGATTTTAATGGGTTGTGATGATATGTAAAGGTTAGCTTGAATAGATTATTTTAACTTTTACAAGGGGTTCAATATGAGATATTGAAAAATTGATTATTGAGGAAATATGTTGAAACTTATTACATGGATTGGTCTGATAAAGTATATCTCATGGAATTTCATATAGTCATATATATACTTAAGGGTGTATTCTTATTTTTAATCCTTATTCACTAAGGTTGGTGGAATAACTAGAATGATAACTTTCAAACATTGATACCCTACTTTCATAAGTCACCATATGTACTTAGCTAATCATGGGTTGTTGGGTATGTTGTTGATCATGTCTTCGATTGGAGTGAAACCAAAAAGAGATTTATTGACTAGAATGACATGTAAATACATCTAGCCTTTTGTTGAATTAGACATTGGAAATGCATGGCCATGAATAATTATTTCACATATTATGTCTTTAAGTACATGGATATGTGGCATGTGATGTTCTTATCACATAGATTAATTACATGTGAAGTATTCATCCACATGGTCATACTTTTTATAAAATTATGAAAATGACGAGAGTCCAATAATAGATTGAGATATTTTATGTCTTGTGGTCATTCGATGCCATGGAATAATTGATTATATAAGATAAATATGGTGTATCTGATACATATAATGGTGAAAATTTTAATATAGATATATGATTATGTTTGATTGAAATCACATAAAACCACTTAGTTTCCTGAGTAGCACCAATTCTTTTATAGAGGGATCTCTTTTCTTACATATATGAAATAGATATTTCACAGTCTTTGTCAAGGTTTCTAAGGCCCGCATGGTCTCATAATTAGGCCCTTGGATAAGGATAATATATTGGACAAATTGTTTGTTTAAAATGAAGATATATTGATGAAAAATTATATCCAAAAGAGTTTGGATGGATTCACAAATATTTGTGATGTTATGCATAAATTCCTTTTGGGATTTTAGTGAAAGTGGGAGATTGTTAGATATGAACTAATATATATATCATATGATATTATATATATATATATATATATATATTTTATTATATGTATTTTATTCATGAAATTAATATATTAAATACATGAGATAATTAATATATATAATTGATATATATATATATATATACATTTCCAAAATGGTTTAATAATAAGTTAAAGTCGGTTATGAATGGATTATTTGTATTTACCACTCACTAAATAGGATTCAATTAAACATGGGAATAAATGTACATTGATACATTAATATGGTTGGTACATTTTCATTTAAGGAAAAACTTCATGGATAAATATATATTGTGATGAAATACCTCCTGTTGAAAATAAAAAAAATGGAGAAAGGCTCTTATTTTTTTCTCTTCCTATCCCACTACATCTTATCATATGAGAAAAATGAACTAGTACCCCTTCAGTATTTAGGAATTCTCATAATACAATCATTGATCCATTGTTTAGTGTACTATCCTTAAATGTAGAGTGATTTCATTCACTTCTTCATGATCTTAATTAATAATTCCCCTTTAGTGTGAAATTAAAAGACTGATACCATTGGACATTTCCAGGTACGTTGTTCATATAGTTTATTTACATATTAATTCTCGAAGATAGATCATCTATTTTTTGGGATTTCTTTCACTGCTTATGGTCATATTATGATCATAAAAAACACAAAATTTCTTTCATAATATTATTCATCATAAATTGGGGAAATAGAAACAAAATAATGGGAGAACTCTTTTTCATTTTAAGGGAAAAAATTGGTGATATAAATTGAATATCATATATAACAATTTGATAATTATATGATTATGTCATTATAATCCATGTTTATGAGAGTAAAATGATTTAATTCATTACTATCAAAAACTAAATCATAAAACCCAAGTCATGGAATAATGATTTAATATAATGCTAGAGTAATTTGAGTCAAAATCATGAACCTTGTGAAATAAAAAATTTTCAATGGAACCCTTAAAGTTAATAGAAATCATAGGGAATATACCTTGGTATAATTGGACATCATACTTATTTGACAATGAACAGTTACACTAAGACTCAAGAGAGGGATGAATTGAGTTCTAAAAATTGACGTCACTTTGAAACCACCATATTCAATGTAAGATAGGTTTTGAACATTTCTTTTCCCAAATAAAGAAGTGAAAATAAAAGTATAATTAAAATATAGAACATATAATATTTGTAGTGGTACAAGGAACAAAAATCCCCTAGTTCACTCCAGAAAAACTAAACTCTTAATGATTGGTGATTTTCACTACCATCAGTCATTTTCTCAATGACTTTACAACTAAGTAAAAGTTTTTGTAACACCTAGAGACTTTATAATATATTTCCTTTTAAGTAAATCTATTATCTCTAATATATTACTAAGAACACAACATTGAGTTGAAATGAACAGTATTATAATATATTGTTATAACCTATATGTTAAATTAGTAGATATGAATAGGAATGTCCAGATTGGAAAAATTGTATTTTTAAAAAATTTATAAAATGAATTTTATGGTTATATATTTATTATGAATAAAAATAAAATTCATTTCAATGAAAAAGAAATATTTTCTAAAAACCTATATTTTTATAAAGAGCAGTTTTCTTATTTATTGAGGAATTTTTTAAAATATAATTTGACTTGTTTTTTAACACTTATTTGATAATTTTAACTTTATTTTTTAAAAAAGAACAACATAATTACCTTATGGTATATTTTTTATATTTTTCTAAAAAGATTAATTTCTCAATGAATAGTAAAAAATAATGGTTTTATTGAAAATCACATTTTTTTTAATTTATATTAAACGTTAAATTATGATTTCAATTATTTATAAAGTAAATTTAGATAAATTATATTATTATTTTTATAATTTAGTTCATTTTAATAAATTTTATGTTCAATTATATATAAAAACATTCCACACATTTGGGAATCTTTCATTGGAAAAACCATTTTTGTCGCGTCAGTGGGTTCTATTTTAAAATAAATTCTACCACATATTTCAGTTTAATTTTAAAAAAAAGATTCCATATTTTTGATAATTATAATTAATATTTTCTAATATGTTTAACTTAATTTTTTACAATAATTAATAGTGAAAATAGTAAAAATTAATTACCGTGATTAAGGTAAAAACTGATTTAATTGGGGTTAAACTAAATTAATAAGGCATGAAATTACTTAAATACATTTAAAATACTTATTTTATAGAAATATTTAGACCCTATAATATTAAAATTTCTATAATTTATCCTTTTGAAACTTTTTTCATGTGAAAAATGTAGGAAAAAATAATTGTTTTTCAATCATTCCATGTATGTTCTCTCCCCCACTTATAAAAGGAAACCCCTTCTCCTCTCCTATTCGCACTACCAAATCAATTTATATTAACCAAAAATTACTAAGTTGTGTTCTTTATTTACATACCCTCATCATAGCGGAATTAATTTTTTTATGAAACCCTCCAATTATAGATTTAGGTATAAACCTAAATAGGTTTTTTGAAGAGGAGGTAAAATTTGTAAACATGGATTTTGTTTTATATGTTCATTAACCACCATAAAATATTCTTAAAATATGATAACATAAACACAATAGTAAATTTTATATACATATATTTTATTATGTTAATTTAATAACATATATCATTCTCCACTTCCATCAAAAGGAAAACAAAACTGTCGATCGTGTGTACAGAGGACTACTGTCTCACGAACCAATGTAATTTTTTTCACATCACCACCTTTCAAGGATATATATAATGATGCATTAAATTATTTCTATGATATATATTAAGTTATTATAAATTTATAATTATGATATCACACAAACCTTCTTACCTTTAATTTTGTGGTGAGATACGATTACATCGCTTGTGTGTATGGAAAACTACCGCCTCACAAAGTGATGTGATTTCTTCTTCATATATGCTTTACATGGAAGGTAAAAAGGATAATTTTAAGGATTATATGTTATATTTATGACCTAAAATTAATTTTTGAAAAATAAAAACATATATAACTTCTTACAATCCAATATGTTGGAAAACAAATAATCGTTCATGTGTGTGTGTGGACTACTGCCTCCACATAGCAATGTGAAATGTTTTTAATTTTTTGTATCATAATAGGTATGGATTTTATTTATATAAATTATATAAATTATATAATAATTATTCAAGAATGTTTAATTAATATTTAGTCTCCTTTCATTCTATCCATAGTTGAAAAAATGGAAACAATGTTCATGCACATATACGGTTTACCATCTCCATGAATGATGTAATCCATTTCCTATATCTAGATCTTATATATTTCCATAAATAAATATATAATTAATATATATGGTAATCATATCTTGTTTTAAATTATTTATATGATGGAACCATGATAAAATTTAATGTATCGAAATTACTGAACCAAAACATACATGAAAAATAAAGAAATTATCAACTAAAATAGTGATTTTAATAAAGAATTGTTAACAAATGGGTGATAAAATAATATATGTAAATAATATATGGTATAATATATATGATTATGGTTAATTAATAGATTTTTCAAAAACCAATATTTTTAATATAGGATGTTTTAACATGTAAAAATGAATTTGGAATTAAGGTAATGAATTTTTTTTCTCAATTCATCTTCTTTGAGACGTATGTCATGTTACGAAATTATATTATTCTATAAGGTGTATATAAAACCCATTTGATATTTAATATTATAATTTTATTTATTATAATGATATTTGATGTAATATTTAATGTTTTTATTTCATGGGGATTATGATTCAATGTTACAAAATCTGTAATGGTTTTACGGAATAATCAAATTGTTTATCAGGATTGCTTATGTTTATGCTTCTAATGATGAAATATTATGATCCATAACTCAATAAAATCATGAATTTTATTCTACAATGGTTTTTTATGAGAATGTTTTTGGGAAAAAAAGTTTTTATTTCTCTCTTCATTCAAAAAACCTATTTTCGTAAGTATCTAGTTTTTTAAAAAAAATCCAAAATTTTATAACATTCCACAAAGGATTTGTTAGAGAAAATTTAACCCATGTTTTTTATTTTTAAAAAAGGTTTAATTGGATTTTTTTCATTTAACAAATGAGTTAATTTTTTACTTTTTACAAAAGTGTGAAATGAATTTTTTATTTTAACTTGTAAAACATGAAACAAATTTTCCATCATCATGAACATTATTTTATTGTATTATGAATTTATAATTTCCCAGTTTTTTTCAATGAAAATGATTTTGAAAAAATTTTATGAATTTTATAGAGGTAGAAAAATTTGTTTTCAAGGAATGATTATTTTCCTAAAGGAATCTTCAAACTGATTTTTCAAAATCATTTTCTGTTTAAGATGACATACATTGATATTACTTAATCTGTACTAGGAATATAATGAAATGATAGAACATTTATTATTTCACTAAAATTTTTAGGATTAGTTTGACCAGGGATGTACTATTTTGATACCATTCTCTATATTACTCTAAATGATATGTGATTATGTTTGGTAATTGGGATAATAATTAACATTTTTATGATCAATTTCCAAATATAGATTTTTCTATTGATTATGTTTCTCACCTTCATATATATAATTATTTGGACTTAGTAAGTGATGGGTGGGACCTCATATAGCCCCTCGATGCATCGGTAGGTCTCATGAGACAAACTAGCTTGGTTTTTCAGGTGAGTTTATAAGGCCCCAGCCTTAAACATTACTTAATCTTGAGATATTTCAAGAATACATCTTGAGGATCTTTTCAGGTTTAGATTTTTAGAGAATTAGATCATAAATCATGCATTATATCACACATTTAAACAAAGTGGTTACAATAAAATATAATATTCATTTTTTTCCATCAACAGAAACATATTTAAAATAAAACATCGATTCATTCTTGACACTTCTTTAACATTATCATCATATCATGTACCCTTCCCTTGACCTGTGAAAAAGATTTCAAAAACTTGGGATGAGAATAAAAAACTCAGTAAGGGATATAAAAATATGTAAAGGAAACATGGGTACATATATACATAAGAATGAAATCATAATTTACCCTTAAAACATAAGTACTTTAACATAACTCGTCAAAACATGAATAAATCATAGAAATCATAAGACATAAAGGTAATTTGAGACATTAATAGCATTCTTACGTAGGGAGTAACCCTCTTGGTTATGTTTGGAATACCCATCATAGTATATTCCCTAAATCTCTTTGGAGAAACCTTAACGTTGAACTCCTTCGCATTACCCAATGCATTGGAGAGCTATATCGGGCTCACCCGCCCTTAGTTTATCACGGAACCACCCGTCTTCATAATAATGCCCAGGAACCATAACATAATCGTATCACATAAAACATACATAAAGGAAACATAAAATTTCCACATTTCAATCACAAGATATCAATACAACACATTGATATAATAAAAACATTATGAAAACCATTTTCAATACCCAAATAAAAGAAAAGTAAAACATGGTATTTATTTTTCTTTTAAAATAAAGGTATGGCTTGTGGAGGAAGCCGAAACTCAAATAATGGTCACGGTGGCGGAGAAGTCGGTGTCTCCGCATACATACAACAAAAACATTCCCTTTTGTCATTTTGTAAAACACTTCGTAAAAAAAATATTCTTTTTGGATTAACGTAAAAGTCAAAGGGTTTTATACACTGTATAAAATAATGTTGTGTATAAAACAAAATATGCCTCAATGAAAGGATAATGAGACGAAGTCCCATTCAAGGATCATTTTTTAAATAATGTAGATCAATTATGTGTATTAACTATATTTACATATAAATAAAGTATAAATACAAGATAGTACATAATAATATCATGACATAATTTGAAAGTTGGACATTAACCCAAAGAATGAAAATTGGGTTAAGAAGTTCCCTTACCTCGGGTCCGACTTGACTCGATCATTCTATAACCTCATGAATAATAAACATGAGTTAATTTATACTTGCTTCAGAACCTTTTTAAGTTCATTAGTCCTTTTATATCTCTTATTAACATTTCATGAACACTACGTAATTATTTAAGTTAATAACGGTCGTTTTAGCGATCATTGGTACTTGAGTCAAAAATAAACTCATTTTAATTACAATTTGTTCATGTATCCATTATATCCAGAGTTATACTCATGATTTCGATATAATATATATCATATATATATATTATATACATTAATATATAATATTACATAACATTTAGTGGTAAGAAATGAAATGCACTGTTCATGGAGACGGTAAGCCGTGCGTATGCATGAACGCTACTTTCATTCCTATTTCTTACTTAATGGAGTGAAATCATAATGATATATGGGTATATTATAATTCCAGTATAATATCATATATAATATCATTAAATCTATTTTTTATATGTACCACATATGGAATTAACGAATCAAATCACTTTGAGGGGGCGGTAGTCCACACTTCCTAAAATGAAGATTTCGCGTTTACCCATAATGGAAACCATAAAGGTATGCCATAAATGAAAAATAAAGAATCTTAAGTAAAACATAAACATATTATATATCATATATAAGTATATAGACATCTTAATGGCCACCTTTGAAGGTGTTATATGAGTGTTGAACAATCATCGTTTCATGAGGCAGAAATTCATCACCCACAGAAACAGTATTCTCTTTAACCATTAGATGAAGGTGTGTGTTAATGTAGCTCGAATCCTTCTTATAAAAACATCCTAGTATATTGTATATACTTGTTTTCTTACCAAAAAAAAGAATAAAAAGAGTTTATGGGGTTGGATAAGCAAAATAAAAGATAAGAACCCAAGAGAAGACACTACCTTTAAAACAAGTAACTCTTTTTGATTTGAGCTCAAAGGCTTTCTTGGGAATACTCTTGACAAAAGTGAGGCTTCAAGGAGTTAGATAGGTATTTTTAGAGAAAAAATGGACAGGTTTTGGATGATACAAAGGCTTGAGAGGTGTGGGTAAGGTGGTATAGGAGGGGTCCTTCTATAAGAGGAGAGGAGGGGAACTCTTGGAATGTTATAAAAGGATACTGTATTATAAACTTCTTTTCGGATTTTAAGGGTCCCAAAATTATACATTTCGAGGATAAGGTGATAATATTTCGAAATATAACCATCCAATAGGTTTTTGACAAGTTTAGGTCTTATATTTTACATTATCGTTTTATTTTATTTAAATCGTTAAATAATGAGGTAATCACTGCATCATCATAGTGTCATAAATAATTAAATTTATATAATGTCTAAAAATTATAAAAAAAATATAATGATGTAGGAAATAATTTTATATTTCTCGGGAATATTTATAGTCAAAAATATCACTTGTATAACCCCATTTAAAAATTGTTTTAGTAAAACAACACATGTTTGTGACATTTTTATTATAAAATTAAATAAAAGGTTATTAATGTAATTTTCCTACCAAAGTGGCTCTATGGGGTCCCCAAGTTGATACATGGATTGTCTTGTTCAGACATGACACATCCAATAATGGTAGGACATGTGTCAAGGTCATTTCATATTATTAAAACATTATTTTTACCTTAAACTACACGAATTACCTCTAATCGCTATTAAAAACATAAAAGTTACTATTCACCAAAAAATTATTTTAATCTCATTGAACCACATTTTCCTTCCTAATGACAACCATGTATGTCATATTTTTTGAAAATCAAATCACAGAAGTGGTAAAGTTTCATTTAAACGAAAAATTAGTTTCTTTAACTACAACATAGTGGTTTCACTATTCATCAAAAATTGAAGCTTTTCAGAAAAATACCAAAAATAACCCTAAGCTATATTTGATATTCCAGATTCAAAAATGATTACTATTTTAAAAAAATAAAAACATAGAAGTTACATTAATTAATTTAATAATTAATTCCCGCTGTCAAAACAAATAGCATGTTTTTATGAAACAATATGTATCAAAAGATTGACACTAGTTTAAGTCCAATTTCAAGGTGAAATTAATTCCAACGACCACTATTGGATTAAATGATAATAATATATTATAATTTCACTTTAAAACAAATTCAAAAGATAATCTAATCATATAAATAAATTTGATTAAAAAGTGTTTTTTAATTAAAATACAACATTTTTCACTATTCATTAAAAAAAGAACTTTATCGGAAAAATACCCAAAATTTACCCAAAGTATATTTAAATGTCCCAATCATAAAGAATAAGTTTATTTTTAAAAATAGAGCTCATAAAATTGTCAAAAGTTTGATATAAAAATGGTTTTCCATCAAAAGCTAGTAAAACAATCTTTTAAAAATATTAGTGTATTTCATGCTTAAGATTAGATTTATTCTCATTTTAAGCCTCTAAACACTATCTATTTAATTAATAGACATAGATAAAAATATCTATTATTAATAACTTACTTGGGTTGTTACATCCTTTCCCCCTTTTGGAAATTGCGTCCTCGTAATTTTATACACTTATTAAAACAGGTGGGGGTATTTATACCTCATAGCATTTTCAGATTCCCATGTTTCCTCTTCACTCATGTGGTTTTTCCACAAAACCTCTATTTGATTAATCACCTTATTCTGCAACACTTACTCTATGTGGTCAAGAATCTGGACCGGTTGTTCCTCTTAAGATATATTCTCTTCCAGCTGAACTACCTCTTGGTTCAAAATATGAGATGGATATGGCATATATTTTCTCAACATCGAAACATGAAAAACATTGTGTACCTGATATAAACTCGGAGGTAAATCCACTCAATATGCAACTGATCGAACTCTCTCCAGAATTTCATATTGTCCAATGAACCTTGGACTCATATTTCCTTTTCTTACAAAATTTCATCACATTTTTCCACGGTGAAACATTGAGAAAAACATGATCACCTACCTCAAATGATAGATCTTTCCTCCGATTATCCGCATAACTCTTCTGCCTGCTCTGTGCTGTTCTCATGTGTTTCTGAATCAACTGAACTTTTTTTCGATATCTTTCACAAATTCTGGTCGCATCATCTTCCTTTCACCCACTTCATCCCAGAAAGCTGGAGTTCGACACCTTTTACCATATAATGCCTCAAATGGTTCCATCTATATACTGGAATGACAACTATTATTATAAGAAAACTCAGCCAAAGAAATATGTTGGTCCCAACTTCCCTGATAATCCATCGAACAAGAACGAAGCATATCCTCCAAAGTCTGAATTTTTCATTCTGACTGCCCATCTGATTGCGGATGAAAAGTTGTACTACAATTTAATTCAGTACCCAATGACTTCTGAAGGACCTTCCAAATGTTAGAAGTAAACCTGGGATCACGATCAGATACAATAAAGAGAGTAAATCCATGTAACCTCACTATCTCTTTAAGATACAAACGAGAAAGTTGATCTTGGGAAAAAGTACCTCGTATAGCAAGGAAATGAACAGATTTAGTCAAGTAATCAACAATAACCCAGATTGCATTATTACCTCAAGATGTCTTCGGAAATCCCACAACAAAGTCTATGGATATATTCTCCCATTTCCACTCTGGCACTGGTAGAGGCAGAAGCATCCCTTTCGGTAACTACCTCTATACTTTAACCTGTTGACATGTCAAATTCTTCACAGTAAAATCACCAATGTCTCTTTTTATTCCGTCCCACCAGTAATACTCCTGAAGATCTCTATACATCTTAGTACTTCCTGGATGAACTAAAAACGGAGAACTATGAGCTTCATATAACAAATCTCTCTTCAACTGTGAATCACAAGGTACACACAATCTCTTCCCAAATCTCAAAATACAATCATTATCAATGTTGAATTAAGTCAGCTTACCCTTCTGAACCAGCTCTGCCTTTTTTGCAACTTACTGTCTTGCTTCTGTGCTTGCTTAATTCTATCTGATAGAGAAGATTTCCCTGATACCTAAAACAAAATAGAAGGAAATCTTGCACCAAGAACTTCTATGACAAAGTTCATTAAATCCTTAACCAAAGGATCACGTTCCAAACACAAGATTGTTAATGAAGCATTACTTTTTCGACTCAAAGCATCAGCCACTTTATTTTCTTTTCCCAGATGGTAATGAATATTACAATCATAATCCTTGATTAATTCTAGCCATCTCCTCTCTCTCATGTTCAATTATTTCTGAGTGAATATATACTTTAAAAATTTGTGATCGTTTTATATTTCACACATTACTCTATACAAATGGTGCCTCATAATTTTTAAAGAAAAAACTACAACAGCTAATTCCAAATCATGTGTAGGTTAATTTACCTCATGAGTTTTCAACTGTCGTGAAGAATAAGCAATTACCCGATCATTCTGTATTAGGATGAAACCAATTCCTTTCAATGAAGTATCAATTTAGATAAAAAACTCATCATTCCTGGAAGGTAGTGCCAAAATTGGAGCATTCACAAATCATCTTTTCAGTTCCTGAAAACAATCATCACATTCCTTTTTCTAGATAAACTTAACACCCTTTCGTGTTAGCTTAGTCATTGGACTAGATAAACATGAAAATTTTTCATCAAACCTTCAGTAAAAACTTTCCAAACCAAGAAAACTACAGATCTCAGTTACATTTGTGGGTCTTGGCAATTGTTCAACAACTCTTGTTTCTGCAGGATCCACAGTTATTCCATATTTAGAAACAAAATGACCAAGGAAAGAAATTTTTGGCAACCAAAACTCACACTTGCTGAATTTCCCATACAATTTCTTTTCATATAAGGTTTTCAAAATAACCCTTAAATGTCTTTCATGATCCTCTTTAATTTTATAAAATACCAAAATATCATCAATAGACACAACCAACATTTTTCACCTGAGTCAACTAAGCCATAACTGCAACAAACTGTTTAGTTCTGATTCTGACCATCTCAGGATACTGATTTGAAAGGTCATTTCCCTCTGTATGCCTTCCCATAAAATCTGTTCAGTTCCCTCTATGAAAAAACATTCTTAACACAAAAATATCTTAGGATAAGCAACATGGTAATCTTTAAATGCTATATCATTTCAATCATACCAAAAATTAACTTATAATTTAACAATTTTCTAACTCCTAAAGTTTTCTAAACCGTCCTATAATACCAACTATAAGGCCCCAGCCATAAACATTACTCAATCTTGAGATATTTCAAGAATACACCGTGAGTATCTTTTCAGGGTTAGAGTTTTAGAGAATTAGATCATAAATCATGCATTACATCCCACATTTAAACAAAGTGGTTACAAAAAAAGATAGTATTCATTTTTTTCCCATCAACGGAAACATATTTAAAATAAAACATGGATTCTTTTTTGACACTTCCTTGACACTATCATCATATCATTTACCCTTCCCTTGACCTGTGAAAAACATTTCAAAAACCTGGGATGAGCATAAAAAGCTCAGTAAGGGATATAAAAATATGGAATGGAAACATGAGTACATATATACATAAGATTGAAATCATAATTTACCCATAAAACATAAGTACATTAACATACCTCATCAAAACATGAATAAATCATAGAAATCATAGGACATAAAGGTAACTTGAGGCATTCATAACATTCTTACGTAGGGATTTACCCTCTTAGTTACGTTTGGAATACCCATCACAGTATATTCCCTAAATCTCTTCGGGGAAACCTTAATGTTTAACTCCTCCGTGTTACCCAATGCATTGGAGAGCTATATCGGGCTCACCCTCCTTTAGATTATCATGAAACCACCCTTCTTCATAATAATTCCCAAGAACCATAACATAATCGTATCACATAAAACATATATAAAGGAAACATAAGATTTCCACATTTCAATCACAAAATATCAATACAACACATTGATATAATAAAAACATTATGAAAACCATTTTCAATACCAAAATAAAATAAAATTAAAACACGGTATTTATTTTTCTTTAAAAAAGGTGTGGCTTGTAGAGGAAGCCGAAACTCAAATAATGGTCACGGCGGCGGAGAAGTCGTTGTTGCCGCATACGTACGACAAAAACATTCCCTTTTGTCATTTAGTAAAACGCATCGTATAAAAAAGATTCCTTTTGGATAAACGTAAAATTAAAAGGGGTTTATACACTGTATAATAGAAGGTTGTGTATAAAACAAAATATGCCTCAATGAAAGGATATTGAGACAAAGTCCCATACAAGAATCATTTTTTAAATAAAGTAGATCTATTATGTGTATTCACTATATTTACACATAATGCAAGTATAAATACAAGATAGTACATAATAATATCATGACAAAATTTGAATGTAGGACATTAACCCAAACAACGAAAATTGGGTTAAGAAGTTCCCTTACCTCAGGTCCGACTTGACTATATCATTATTTAAACTCCAGAATAATAAACTTGAGTTAATTTTTACTTGCTTAAAAACCTTTTTCAAGTTCATTATTCCTTTTATATCACTTATTAGAATGTCATGAACACTATGTAATTATTTAAGTTAATAATGGTCGTTTTAACGAGCATTGGTACTTGAGTCCAAAATAAACTCTTTATAATTACAAGTTGTTCATGTATCCATTATATCTATAGTTATACTCATGATTTAGATATCATATATATCATATATATCTAGTATATACATGCATTTATAATAATACATAACATTTAGAGATAAGAAATGAAATGCACCGTTCATGGAGACGGTAAGCTATACGTACGCATGAACGCTAATTTCATTCCTATTTCTTACTTAATGGAGTGAAATCATAATGATATAAGGGTATATTATAATTCTAGTATAATATCATATATAATATCATTAATTATATCCTTTATACGTACCACATATGGTATTAACGAATCAAATCACTTTGAGGGGGCGGTAGTCCGCACTTCCTAAAATAAATATATCGTGTTTACCCATAATGGAAACCGTAAAGGTATTCCATAAATGAAAAATACAGAAGCTCAAGTAAAACATAAACATATTATATATCATATATTAATATAGTGACATCTTAATGGCCACCTTTGAAGGTGTTATATGAGTGTTGAACAATCATCGTTTCGTGAGGCAGAAATTCGCCATCCACAGAAACAATATGCTCTTTAACCATTAGATGAAGGTGTGTGTAAGTGTAGATCGAATCCTTCTTATAAAAAAATCCTATTATATTTAAGATACTTGTTTTGAAACAAAAAAAAGAATAAAAAGATTTTAGGGGGTTGGAGAAGCAAAATAAAAGATAATAACACAAGAGAAGACACTACCTTTAAAATGGGTAACTCATTTTGATTTGAGCTCAAAGGCCTCCTTGGGAAGACTTATACCCAATGTGAGGCTTCAAGGAGTAAGAGAGGGATGTGTAGAGACAAAATGGACAAGGTTTGGCCGAGCCAAAGGCTTGAGAGGTGTGGGTAAGGTGGTAGAGGTGGGGTCCTTTTATAAGAGGAGAGGAGGGGCACTCTTGGAATGTTATAAAAGGTTACTTTATTATGAAATCATTTCAGATTTTAAGGGTCCCAAAATGATATATTTTGTGGATAAGGTGATAATATTTTGAAATCCATCCATCCAATAGGTTTTTTACAAGTGTAGGTCGTAGAGTTTACATTATCTTTTCATTTTATTTAAATCGTTAAATAATGAGGTAATCGCTGCATCATCATAGTGTCATAAATAATTTAATTTATATAATGTCTAAAAATTATAAAAAATATATCACGATGTAGGAAATCTTTTTATATTTCTAGTGAATATTTATAGTAAAAAATATGACTTTTATAACCCCATTTAAGAATTGTTTTAGTAAAACAACAAATCTTCGTGACATTTTTATTTTAACATTAAATAAAAAGTTATTAAAGTCATTTTCCTACCAATGTTGCTCCATGGGGTCCCCAATTTGACCCATGGATTATCTTGTTCGTCCATGAAACATCCAATAATGGTAGGACATGTGTCAAGGTCATTTCATATTATTAAATCATTATTTTTACCTTAAGCTACACTAATTACCTCTAATTGCGATTAAAAACATAAAAGTTACTATTCACCAAAAAAATATTTTTATCTCATTGAACCACATTTTACTTCCTAATAAAAACCATGTATATCGGATTTTTGAAAATCAAATCACAGAAGTAGTAAAGTTTCATTTTAAAGAAAAATTAGTTTCTTTATCAACCACTTAGTGGTTTCACTATTGTTCAAAAATTGAAGCTTTTCATAAAAATACCAAAACATCACCCTAAGCTATATTTGATATTCTGGATTCAAAAATTATTTCTAATTTACAAAATTCAAAACATATAAGTTACATTAATTTATTAAATAATTAATTCTCACTGTCATAACAAATAGCGTGTTTTTATGAAACAATATGTATCAAAAGATTGAAACTAGTTTAAGTCTAATTACAAGGTGAAATTAATTACAATGACCACAATTGGATTAAATGGTAAAAAAATATTCTAATTTTGCTTTAAAACCAATTCAAAAGATAATCTAATCATATAAATAAATTAGATTAAAAAAAGTTTTTGAACTAAAATACAACATTTTCACTATTCATTAAAAAAAATAACATTATCAGAAAAATACCCAAAATTTACCCAAAGTAAATTTCAATGTCCCAATCATAAAGAATAAGTTCATTTTGACAAATTGAGCTTATAAATTTGTCAAAAGTTTTTTTAAAAAATTGTTTTCCATCAAAATCTAGTAAAACAATCTTTTAAAAATATTAGTGTATTCCATGCTTAAGATTGGATTTATTCTCATTTTAGCCCTCTAAACACTATCTAATTCATTAATAGACAAAGATAAAAATATATATTATTCATTACTTACTTGTGATATTATAGAGTTCTTACCCATTTATGTAAGATGTATTGAAACAAGGCCTTAATGGTGTGGTTATGATATCTAAAAAATTATATTCCCTCATTATGATATTTTTCATTGATATCCATGTGATTTTTAGATTAATTGAAATTTAAATGAAATTTTTTCAATTTCATATGATTACGTATATCAAATTATTTGATCATTATTTATTCCTACTATATTTTTCTTATGTTATTGATTAGATGGAATGATTTTTTTGTAATTATGTAATGACCCAAACTTTTATTTATGAAAGTTCCTCTTAATATAATTAAATGTTTTATTATGTAAAATAGTTATATAAAACATATTCACTTCCTTAGATTAATTTTTTTTGGATTTTAAAATACTATTTTTAATTACTACAATTTATAATATAGCCTTTGAACTGTGATCACATGATTTTTATAAATATAGGGCCTTAACAAATCCAATTTTCTCAGATAAAGGAAGCGATGGCAACATCTAGTAGAATTTATTTATATGAATCCCATTTATAGAAGCTTTCAAAGTAGGTAGTGTCACTTGGCTTCCCTCTTGACCAATCCCAAGCCAAGATTCAACATGTTAATCTTGAATGGAACCACATATGAGAGAAGAAGAAGTTAGTAGAGATTACTACTTAAGTGATGCTATCTGAGCCACCCCAAGAGTCTGTCACCATCGCTCACCATACCCTTAGGACTTATGCAGGTGTTACAAGGGGTTATGTAACATAACCATAGAAATATGACTATGTGAATTTTTTTTGTTTAAAGAATATACATTCATTTTATTTTTGTTACTTTGTAAATTCATTTTAATGACCAAATAGTATTTTTAATTAAAAATAAGATTCAATTAAGAAATCTACATTGATGAATTAATGGATTTTTAATTAAATAATTTTTTTAATAAAATTTTATTACTAAAATATGTTTTATTAAATAATTTTTATCGTATAATTTTTATGAATTCAGTTGTAATTTTTATTACGATTTAAAAGTTTTTTTTGTCAAAACCCATAAATTTTCAATAAATTCCAGTTTTTATTGTAAAAGTAAAAATTCAAATTTTTAGAAAATTATTTAGATAAAATTAATATATTTTTTGGATTCGGGATGTTGAAATTAAGTAACAATTAATTTTTCATAATTCTTTCATACAAACAATTTTTTGGGTAAAACATAAATACCATTTAAATAGTTGATGTGTTTTATGAAATCATAATGACCAAAAGTGATGTAATAAAATAATGTAATAGGAGTTTTATGACAATATATGTTTTAACATTAATATAATGTTATTTTATATTTTTTTTGATTAATTTTATGATTCCTTTATGGACCCTCCAAGATTGATAAAATATTTTATCAATTTAAAATTATTTCCTTGAGAGTGTGACTCAGCTCCACATAATATAGCGTAATATTTTAATAATTCTGGACATTGGCCTTATAAAATAATTTCATCCACTCCCATTTGGAAAAAATAATGTTCAAAAAAAAGGTTTGGTTTGTTGTTTTAAATATTAAAATATATAGATTCCAAATCCAAATTTTGTGAAATATTAAAGAATTCACCTATTGTTTCTTATAGAATCCCACCCAATCTCTCACTTATATTCCCTAAAAACCATTTTATAACATCCATAATTGGTCCTCCTCTCTCAAGAATCCTCCCAAGTCACACCATGCTTCTAATAAGCCTCTCAAGCCTCTCCTAATCCATTGACATCACACTTCCAAGTAAGGGATTTCTTCCTTTCTCTTTTTTCTCCCCATTTATTTATGTTGTTATACCCATTTATTTTCAATTAAAAATTATGTTGTATGACTTATCACCTCCCCCATACTGAACTAATTATGTTTTAATTATGAGAGACCTCATTATATTTCATTAATGCCTCCCATGTACATCGGTTACCATACTGAAATTCTGTAAGGAATTTCTCTCTTCTCATATACATTCAAGAAATTCATTTATATTATGAATCTAAATTCCATTAAATATGTTGGGATATTATGTTTAATGACCCCTTTATTATCCATTTCATGTATAAATAATGAGACACCCCTTTCACCCTCATCAACCCATTTTATGACTTCTATTTGATGTCATTATGCTGCCAAACTTTACCATGCCAAAATCATCGTGTAAGTGAATACCATACCAATTTATCTATTAAGGGTATTCACCTTTATACACATATACAAATTTATTATAGACTTTAATGTATTTATTACACCTTCTGTTACATGGAATGAATTATTATGTTGAATAGTTTAATGTTACATGATCCATGTGGCACAATAATCCGTCAAATGAAATGATTATAATGGGTGTTCTTTGATAGCTCTCCAACGAATTGGGTAAAGAATAATATCTTGATACACAATGTGAAATGAGGGTTTACTCATACTAATTCATGTTAAATGATGTTTTACTCATCCTCATGTTCAATGATACTTGGATCATGCTAATATCATGTTAAATGTTGTTTCCACATCTCCACGTTATGATAATCATGTTATATCATGCCTTTATGTTCATGATTATCTTATTCTCTATTGATATTCCTATTTCCTAGAATTTATTGTATTATTCTAATTATTAATTGTTTACTCCCTTACTGGGATTTATATCTCACCATGTTCTTATGTATGCCCTCAGGTTATCCCTTGCAATGCTTAGTATGAAATAATGTTATGGTCATGTAAAAGAAGTTTTCAATAAAGATGTTGTATTTTATATCTTAAGTAGTTATATAATGATCCTAATTTCCCATGAAACTAGACCACTAAATATTAAGAGTTTTCTTAAGTGAATTTCTATATAATAAATCTTGTTCAGGTTTGTAATAAAGAACTAGGTTGTTATAGTTGGTCTCAGAGGATGGGTTTAGTTATTTTAGGGATTAGGCATATAATACCCTAGTGAAACCCTTTGGGATAAGACTAAGTTTAATAAAAACATCCCTAATTTTTTTGAGTATAGAATAATTGTTTTATAAAGAAAATACTTCCCTTTAATGATATGAACAATTAGAGGTGGCTCTAGAACAGATGTGTATAGGGATAAAAATAAAAAACACATCTTTGTGAAAGACTCAAACGAAAACTGGTGCATCAAAACAGGACTTTTTGCACTCTTGATTTGACACTCCCAAGGAATTTGCTTTGGTAAATTAATAATCTTGGTATGAACCATTATTAAGGGAATAAAAAAAATCCCCTTATAATATTTTTTGGGATGTAGATCATGGATAACATAGATTGAAGCCTGTAAATTAATAAGTTAAATAAATAAATGTAATCTATAAGTTATACCTTTTTTCATTGGATTCCCCTTTATGTGTTACCCCAAAATTTTCTTTTATTAAATAAAATTTCTAGTAATAGGAGTACTCGAGATAAAAATTGATACATAGATCAATGTGAAGATTGTTCTCATAAGATTTCAAATTTGATGGGAGCGGGAATCACAAACATTGTCACAATACACTCTTAGTTAAATCGTGTTTTGAATAGAAACATGGGTTAAGAGGAAAGTACAACCCCCCTATGAAAGAACCAGACATACCCGGTAGCTTCATGATATAATGACCTCCTACTTTCAATGGATCATCTGATCCCTCGATCACCAAATAATGGTTCAACTCCACTGAGAAGATATTATCCCTCCTTATATGTTTCGAACAAGATAAGGTTCTTTTGGGTGCATATCATGTGGAATATGAAGCTAATTAATGGTGGACATTTATCAAATATTTGAAGCCTGAGGAAGAGATCACGGCATTGGAATGGAAGGATTTCTAGAAAATGTTTTTAGATAAATATTTTCCTAGGACCCTCCGTCTTATGATAAAGGTGGACTTCTTTTACCTCAAGAAAAAAGATGGTTAATCCATCAGATCGTATGAGATAAACATTACTAGGATTGAGTGATACACCTCTGACTTTTTCATTACCCTAGAATGAATGGTTTACTTCTTATTTTGTGGGATAAAATCAAGCCTACAAAAATCCCTAGCGATCTGTGACTTTGATAGGTATGAGGAAATTGTTCGATGCATCCTCAATGTGGAAATGGATATCAACAAATCTCAGGGGTATCATGGGGATACATATCTTTATTTGGACTCTAATTCTATAAGTCTGACAGATAAATCCAATGGTGCTATGAAATTCCATCACCCAAATTTACAAAGGTGCGAAAATAAGCCCCGTAAAAATTTTGTGAAGGGGATGAGGAAATGTTTTAGGTGTGGATGATGAAGGAACCCTTCTATTAACTAAGAAAAAGAAAATCATGTTGTTGCGAGAGAGGAGAGGAATGATCTATTCAACCCTCAACTCATTGTTCATAGCTTCAACTACAAATAAAAAGTGCACTTTTCAAACCAGTTCCCTAAGATAATTGTTTTAAGAGGCAACCAAAAACCTCCCAAGAAGTAAGGGTAGTTTTTTTAATCACTATTATCAATGCAAACCCTGACAACGTAGTGGTGAAAGGTATTATAGTTATTCATTCACAAATAGAAAACATAATTTTTGATTCTAGTTATGAACATTCTTTTATATACCAAAGGTTTAGTAGAAAATTCCCAACACCACCAAAAATCATGTAAGTGAAGATGTTAGTGAGAATGGAAAATGGTTCAATCATTTCATCCCAAGAATATAACTCATCCCCTCTCACAATTTGTAGATTTAACATCCTGGAAAAACTTTTCATACTCCATCTGGAAGAATTGGATGAAATTCCTGGCATGGATAGGCTTTACCTATATAGATCCATCATAAATTTTCATGAGAGGGAAATCACTCTCCAAATGATTAATCAACCCCTGATTCTTTAAAAGTGATAAGAAAAGGATGAATCTTTTTTAGCACCATCATCTCAAGAATGGATATTAATACACTATGATCATGTGTATCTTGATCATATGATTGATTATAAGGATGTAGCCATTATTGAAGACATTAATGTTGTGAGAGAATTTGATGAAGTGTTTCCTGAGTAATTTTCTGGCCTTCCTCCAAGAATAGATGTTGAATTCTCAATTGATTTTATACCTGGGGCATTGGAAATATCCAAATCTCTGTATAGAAATACTATTGTATAGCTTGAGAGGATAAAGAAACTACTATAAGAGAATCTAGTTAATGGATTTAAATCCCCATATGCTTCAACATGGGGTGCATCAGTCATGTTAATTAAGAAGAAGGATGACTCAATGTGCCTCTGTATTTATTATCTAGAGCTCTACAAAATCACGATGAAGAACAAGTATCATCTGCCGTGAATTGATGAATTGTTCGATCAGCTACATGGAGTACAATAATTCTCCAAGTTGGATATGCGGTCATGATATTACCAAGTATGGGTGAAAGAGGATATACCCAAGATTGATTTTCATACAATCTACAATCACTATTATTTCATATTAATGCATTTTGGACTCACTAATACTCCAAATATTTTATAGACATGAGGAATACAATATTTAGATATTACCTTGACAAATTTGTTTTAGTCTTTATGGACTATATTCTAATATACTCCAAAATCAAGGAGGAGAATTATGGGAATCCAAGCATTGCATTAGAGACCTTGTGGAAATAGAAACTGTATGCAAAGTATAGTAAGTGTGAGTTTTAGTTGATGGAATTTCCATTTATGGGTCATATCATCACAAGGAATGGGATATCTATGGATCCCTCCAAGAAAAATTTAATTTAGGGATGGACGAGGCCAACATTGGTGATAGATATTCATATCATCCTGGGGTTAGCTGGATTTTATCACTGATTTTTGAGAACTTTCTCATGCTTGTCAAACCATTTTATTGAGCTAACATAAAAGGGAGTCAAATTTTCATGGAATGATGAATGTGAAGATAAATTCAATGAGTTAAAAATATGATTATCATTGCGAATGTTCTCACACCACCCAAAAGTGGAGAAATTTTTGTAGTATTCAGTAGTGATTCAAATAAGGTCTTGGGGTGTGCGTTGAAGAAAAATAACAAATTCATTGCTTATGATTCAAGGAAATAGGAAGATTACAACAAAAACTATCCAACACATGATTTGGAGTTGGCTGTTGTAATATTTGCTTTAAAATTTTGGCCACATTGCCTTTTTTGGGAGAAGTGAGAAATATATACTGACCACAAAAGCCTCAAATATATATTCACATAGAAATAGTTGAATATGAACCAATGAAGATAGATAGAGCTGATCGAAGACTATGACTATTCAATCCATTACAATCCTGGGAAAGAGAACAAGGTGGCAGATGCTCTATGTAGAAATGACCCAGGGAATCTATCATTAATGATCATTTAGAAGGATCCAATATTTTTAGGTTTAATGAGGAGGTACATGGAAATAATAAAAAAGGGGGCATCATCAATCATTTCACAAATGAATTCTCAATCGTCACTTTTGTAAATGTTAAGGGAAGCTCAAAAATATGATATGGGAATTCAAATGTAAGTGGAAACTAGGAGAAAAGGCAAATATTCATAGTTCACTATTAATTAAGAATGAATTGTGAGATTTGGGTCAAGATTATGTTGTTCCATCAAATGTGGAATTAAAGAATAAACTTTCAGATGAGCCACATAGTTATAATTTCCCCATTAACCCAGGATACACAAAGATGTATCGAGGTCTCTGAGAGAATTATTGGTGGGGTGACATGATGAAGGAGATCACTAATTATACATCAATGTTCCTAGTGTGTCAGCAAGTGAAGGCTATGTGGAAAAAGAACCAGGGGTTGATGCCACCATTACCCATACCAATATTGAAACGGGAATACATCATCATGGACTTTATCATCAGAATTCCGAAGAAATGCAAGGAAAAAAATGCTATATGGGTTGTTGGGGATCATCTTACAATGACAAAACAATTCATTCCAATTAGATAAGATTTATCATTGGATCAAATGAAACGATCATGCACAATAGAAGTGTTAATGGTTCAATGAGTACCACTATCGATTATTATTTTTCATGATCCATGATTAACCTATAAGTTCTGGAAGAGTCTCCAACAGGATCTAAATATAGAGATGAACATCAGTACATCTTATCACCATCAAACTAATGTCTAGTATGAGTGAACTATCCATACACTTGAGGAAATTTTTATAGCATTCTCAAAGAACTTCAAAGGAGGATGAGATCAACATCTTCGCCTGGTTGAGTTCTCTTAAAATAACAGTTTCCACTCAATCACCCAAATGGATCCTTATGATTACATTTATGGGAAGAGGTGCAGAACACCGACATTTTGGGATGAAGTTTGGGAGAAAATAATCATAAGTCTATAAATGGTCAAAGAAATGGTGGAGAAGGTTAATATTATCCAATCTCATATTAAAACTATTTAGAGTTGAAAAAAGATCTTTGCTAATAATCATCGAAGAGTCAAATAGTTTGATGTTGGACATGAGTTATTCCTCCACATATCACTGTGTAAGAGATTTATGTGATTTGGAAAGAAGGTAAAGGTCAGTGCATGGAACACTGTCCCTTTTTAGATCTTTGATCGCATTGGAATAGTGGCCTATCTACTATCACTCCTACCAAACTTATTTCAGGTACATGATGTATTCCATGTATCACTCTTGAGGAATTACATACCAAAACAATTTCATGTACTCAATTCAAAGGTGGTACCATTAGATAATGACCCCTCCTATGAAGAGAAGATAGTGAAGATCTTAGATCATAGGTAAAAAGTTATATGAACTAAGACAATGCTCATCATCAAGGTGTGGTTGTGAAACTGCAAGTTTGAAGATGAAAAGTGGGAATTAGAGGAAGTAACGAAGTAGAGTTACCCTCTACTTTTTTAGTATGGGAATACAAAATTTTAAGGGTGAAATTTCATAATGAGGGAAGATTGTAATGACCTAAATGTTTATTAATTAAACTTCATCTTTCTCTAATTAAATGTCTTATTATGTAAAATGGTAATATAAAACATGTTCACTTCCATGGTTTTATGTTTTTTCATTTTAAAATACCATTAAGAATTTTTATCAATACTAATATTGTCATTGAATAGTGATCACATGATTAGTATAAATATAGGGCCTTAACAAACCAATTTACTTAGAATAATGAAGTAATGACCTCATCCAGTAGAATTTCTCCATACAAAGCCCATTTTCTAGAGATCAAAAACGAGGTATCATCACTGGTATTTTCTCTTGACCAATCCAAGGTTGAGATTCAACACGTTAATCTAGAATGGTACCACCTATGGTAGAAGTGGAAGTTTATATATATTAGCACCCGAGCAATGCTATCCAAGCCGCCCAAAGATTCTGCCACCATCACACACCTTACCCTTAGGTATTATGCGAGCATTATAAGTGGTTATGTAACAAGATCCTAGAACTATTATTATGTGATTTATTTTTGTATAAATAATATAGATTCATTTTATTATTGATACTTTGTAAATGGTTTTAAGAGAACAAATGGAATTTTTAGTTAATATTAAAATTCAAATAATAAATTTACATTGATGAATAAAATTCTTTTTGATTTAATTAATATTTTTAATAATATATTATTACTAAAATATTTTTTATTAAATATTTATGACCGTATTGTTTTTATGAATACATTTGTAAATTTTATTAAGGTTTGAACAATGCTTTTCTCAAAACCCATGAATTTTCAATAAATGATAGTTTTTATTTTAAAAGTAAAAAAATCAAATATTGATAAAATTATTTGGATAATGGGAATATTTGTTTTGGATTTAGGATGTTGAAATTATCTAACGGTGAATTTTTCATAATTTTCTGAAAGAGTTAAATTTTTCAGAAAAAATTAAATATAGTTTAAATATACATTGTATTTTATGACATCATAATGACACAAAGTGATGTAATAAAATACTATAAAAGATTTGTTTCGCAAATATATGTTTTAAACTTAAAATAATGTTATTTTAAATCTGTTTTATTGATTTTATGTTGCCTTAATGGACCCTCCAAGACTTATAAAAAATTTTAACATTTTAAAATGATTTCAATGAGAGTGTGACTCACCCCCACATAATTAATCCTAATAGTTTAATATGTTTGGTTATTGTACTTATAAATTAATGTTTTCTAGTCCCCTAAGGAAAATACCATGGGAAAATCCTTGTTCTGGTTTGTGGTTTTAAATATTTAATTATAAATATTCCAAAACCTGCGTTTGTGAAATATTAAATAATTTCCCTTTATTTTCTTATTTAAACCCAAAAAAGTTCACACTTCTATTCACTAAAACCCCTTTTATGGAATCCATAATCTTTCCTTCTGTTTCTATAATTCCTACAAGGCACCCTATGCTCCCAAAAATCCTCTCTCAAGCCTCTCCAAAGCCTTTGGGATCACACATTTCCATGTAAGGGATTTCTTCCATTCTTATTTTTTTCCTTGTTTTTTTAATGTTGTTATACACATTGAATTTCAATTAAAAATGTTGGGGTATGATTTCATACCACCCCCATACATCCTGATTTATTTTTTAATGATTATATACCTCTTTATCTCTCATTTTTTCCTCCCATGTACACTAGTTACCATGTTGAAATTCCGTAAGAAATTTCTATCTTCTCATTTACATTTAAGAAATTATTTAATATTATTCATCTAAATTACATTACATATGTTGGGATATTATGTTCCATTTCCCCCTTACTATTCATTTCATGTATAAATGATTAGATACCCCTTTCTCTCTCATCAACCCATTTTATGATTTCTATTTGACGTCGTGGTGTTGCCAAAATTTCCAATGCCAAAATCATCATGTAAGTGAATACCATACCCATTTCTCTATCAAGGGTATTCACTATTATACACATATACTTATTCCTTATATAGTTTTATGTATGTATTTCACATTCCAATATCGTGTAATAAATGATTACGTTGAATGATTTCATATTATATGATCCATGTGTCACACTTATGCATGAAATGAAATGTTAATAAATGGTGCACCTAGATAGGGTTAAAATTCATTGGGTAAAGAATCATACATGATAGGATTTGTGAAATGAGGGTTTATTCATGATAATTCAAGCGAAATTAGTTTTTATTCATGCTAATTCAAGTGAAATTAGGGTTTACTCCTTCTCCATGTACAACGAGCCTTAGATCATGAAAATATCGTTTTAAATGTTTTTTCCACATATCCATGTTGTGATAATAATGTTATATCTTGCCCTTATGTTCATGTTTCTCTTATGCTCCATTGATATGCCAATTTCCTTGAATGTATTATATTATTCATGTTATTCCTTGTTTACTCCCTTACTAGGCTTTATAGCTCACCCTTTTCTTATGTATGTCCATAGGTTATCCCATGTAATGCTATGTATGAAGGAATGTTGTGGTCATGTAAAAGAAGTTTCCAAGAATGATGTTGTATTTTATGTCTTAATTTGTAATGTAATGAACCTAATTTCCCATGAAAATATACCTATTGATCCTTATAGTTGTCTTAAGTTCATGTTTATGTAATAAATCATGTTTAAGTGTGTAATAAAGAGTTGGGTTTTTATAAATTAACTATGACCTATTATTTGTGATTTAATTATTCAATGATTTTTTCCCCTACTCAAACACTTACTGAGCATTTATCTCACACCATTCTTATGATTCATTCCATAGGATACCAAAATTACTGTTACGATTCATATGAGGGGTTGTGAAAATTGAAATAATGATTCACTTGAATAAAACCCCTAGTTATACTTTATGTTTTTCTTTTTGAAATGATATTAAATATATGTATCTAGTCTCCAAGACTACTAAACTATTTTTTCCATTGGCATGTGATTCCTTATATCTTATGAAAATTTAATAATGTAACCATTGAATATGTGAAATTGGGGTTGGGGTCATTATAGTTAGTATCGTAGGAAGTTTAGCAGAAACAATGGGAACTATATTTAGAATATATAGGTTAAAGAACATAATCCTAATATTTACTTTGAGGATAATATTAGAAGAATATCCTAAAGTTTTCAAGTAGAATAAATTATTTGGTTTTTCCTATATATACTACATGTTCATATCATTCGGTCATAGATATACCGAGGGGTAATAACTCTAAAAAAAGAATATTAGGCACGACTTGAATGTTACCTAGTACATATAGTAGGCATTCTGCACAACTGGTATTACAATCCTACAGGGAGATGGTTGGGATAATTCATATTTTTTTATAAACCATTATGAAGGATTTGGAAATATTTTTTATGATTTGAAAAAATTCATAATGAAACCATATTTATAATTATGATATTATCTATGTCTAAAATTTTTAATTTATGATAAATATTTCAACAGTTTTTTGATTATACATTACATTTCATAATGTTATGATCTAATAAAGTGTATACCATTATTTAAGAATTGTTACTAACAAAATGAATGGGGCTCGTATCAATGCACACACTCCATGTAGGAATTACTCTCCTGGGAAATGTAATGAAGCTAGATCTAGAACAATTGAAAGAACTATTCAAATTATAACCATCTTTCGGTAGCTGACTTAGGTGATGAGTAATAGTTTTTCCCAAATAGAGGAGCTTTCTGGTCCACCAAGAAGTGGAATAATGATATATTTCTTCATGTTTCAACAATATCCATCATTAAATGGTACTAAAATTTAATTTTTTTTGAGAAATATATTAGCTCCTTAGAGAAGATATTTATTGCTCTAATAAGTAAATAAAGGGATAATATTTTCATCATAGTTTATCATATATCAATAGATGTGGATTAATAGTGGTCATTAACTCAAAACCCTAAGTATTAAGAAGAAATAGAAAACATGTAAAGAAAGTAATTCAAGGTACTCTTCTTGGAAAATTACGTTTCTCACATGTAATGAGTGCATTTGGAAAGGAAGTTCTTGAGTATAAAACAAATGGAATAGGAAAATCTTTCAAAGTATGAAGCTATCATTACATAGTTAGAAAAAAATAATGAATACTATTTATGTACTCCAAAGATAAATATTTACCATTCCATTGATGGTATTAATCCAATCCTTTGAAGGTTTCTAGTCTCCCAAACATTCTAATCATATGAGTACATAATATATTGTGTTATAAATAAGAGAAAGAATTCTCCAAACATTTTGGATTAGAAGGATATAAGGAAAATAAGGGGTCTGATGGGAAGGCTAGAAATGGAAATGTAGAAAAACTAAAGAATGAAAAGGTCGAATTTCCATCTTATAATACATTTGGAATGAAACATCATGGAATATGCCTGCTGGGAGTGAGAGTTTTCTAAAATTAGGGTGTGAGGCCACCATGTTCATGATTTCAAGGGAAATAAATGAGATGAAAATGTAAAATAATTCAACTATAAGATATGGGACACATTTTAAATTATTTTACTATGTTCCAAGGTAATTCTCCTCAAAAAATACCAAGGGAGCAAGGAAAATCTTATGTGATCACAATAGCTAAGGATTAAGTCCCTAATGTTGTGGTGGAAGGTAAGTTAATCTTATACTCAAACTTAACTAATGAATTATTTCATTCCTTATCTTCACACTCCATAATATTATTCATGTTTTCCAAGAAAATTATATAATATACTAGAAACTCAGGAAGGGAGTTATCAGTCATAAATCTTAGTGAAAGACTCTCCTCAATAAGGGTGTGTCTATCAAATCCCATTAAGACACATAAATGTGAAATATTTACTGAATTCATTTCTATACCAATTTATTATTTTTATATAATACTTTCTATGTAATGGATTCAAAAATTTATCTAAAAAATTTATTGTAAATATAATGAATTTGTGATTTACCCTGAATATATTGAATTCTTTACCTTTAGACGGAATATTTCATCATCTGAGTCAAGTCTAGATCCACCATATATAGCTCTTCTTAATGATATTCTTGGGGAAGAAGAGTAGAAATAATTTTCAAATAGAAAACATAATATTCAAATTTATGATTTACCTATTTTATAGTAATATATGGATTTATTTCATCCAGAATTACTTAGACATCCACCCAAGCGTGAAGTTGATTTTTACATTGATTTAATCCCTAATTCAAGACTAATATAGAAGACTCCCTATAGAATGACCACTATGTAAATAGTAAAGTTGAAGAAAAAACTAAAGGATCTGAGTGATAAGTTATTTATATCAAAACTATTTCACCTTGGGGAGCCCTAGTTCTTTTTGTTAAGAAGAAATATGTATCTATGAAGTTTTCCATTGATTATAGGGAAATAAATGACATTATGATAAAGAAAAAGTATCCTCTACCCCAAATGGATGACTTATTCAATTAAAATAATTATTTTCAATATTTTTCTACAATTAAAATTAATTATAGTAATAAAATATTATGTGTAAAGAATAATATCTTCTAAAAAACAATTTTTATGCATTATAGACATTATAAATTCATAGAAATTCTATTTGGTTTGACTAATGAACCCTTTATCTTCATGGATAAAATTAATAGATTATTCAAGGAATATCTTGATAACTTTTTTATAGTATTTATTGATGATATCTTGTTATATTCTAAGAGACATTAGGACCAATATAATCACTTTAGGTTCAGTCTTGAGACTCTTATATGAAAATAGATATATGAGAAATTTTCAAGTGTGATTTTTTTCTTGAGAATATTTATTTTCTTATCTATATTATCTCCAAGAATGGAATATCAATTGATCCAATGAAGAAAAGGAAGTTCAATAATATACTAAAAAAATTAACATAATTGAGGAATGTAGTTTAATTGGTTTTGTAGGCAACTATCGGTTATTTTTTCAAAATTTTGCCCGATTAGATAACTTGTTTTCCAATATTACCTGTAAAGGGGTTAAGATTATATAGAAAAAGGCATGTGAATAATTTTTTGAAGAATTAATGATTATATTGGACAATGAACCAATTTTAACTCTACTATCATGATATTATGGTTTTTTAAATTATAATGATGCAATAGAAAAAGTAATTAGTTGTGTCCAAATACAGAGTGATAAATTTCTCACTTATGCATCAAGTTAGTTAAAGATTCATGAAAAAACTATCCATACCCTGATAATGAGTTGGTATCTATAATCTTTTCTTTGAGGATATAAATACACTATCTCTATGGAAAAATATGCAAAATATACATGGGTCACAAGAGTTTTAAATACGTATTTTCATAAAAAAGAGATTTACATGAGGCAGATGAGATTGCTCAATCTACTCAAGGACTATGATTTCCCATAATGTTACCCCCTTGTCAAAGAAAATAAGATAGTGGTTTCTTTGATCCAGAAAGAACCTATATTCCTATCCAATATCAGGATTGATAGGGATCCTATGTTCGTAGATTTAGTAAATATGGATATGGGGATCATTAAGGAAGGGGAGACACCACTCATTTTTAAAATTATTGCTAAAATATAATTTTTGGAAAAGAAAAAATATTCTCAACCTAATGATGAGAATTTTCAAAATAGATTAAATATGTGAATAAAGGAAAATTATATACTTTTCTAAAGATGAATTTTAGAAATTTTGAAAAAGACTATGTGTTCCATGTATACCTAAGCTAAGAAGAGAATTGATGGATGATGCTTTTTACTTGAATTTCTCTACATTCTATAGTAGCACTATCATGTGTGAATATTTTAAGGAACACATTTGGTGGGATAAATTGATGTACAAAATTACTAATTATGTATCAAGACGTTTGTTTTTTCAATATGTGATGGCTAAGAGACAACATCCTAGAGGAGTCTTGCAACCTCTACCTATTCCTACATGGAGATAAGATGAAATTAATATGGTATTTCTCTCTAGATTACCAAATAATCCTATAATAATGATGCAATATGGTTTATTTCTTATCAACTCAGAAAATCACGAGATTTCCTATCTATAAGAGAATATTTACCTCTTGATTGCCTTACAAAACCCTATATTAATGAAGTTATAAGACTTCATAGAACACATATTTCAATTGTTTCTAATAATGATCCATGATTTACATAGAAACTATGGAAAAATATTGAGAAGTCCCATGATATCAAGTTATGTTTGAGAACATATAGTAACCTTCAAACTAATAGAAAATACTTAAAGACTATTAAATCATTTTAAGAAAAGTTGAGGTTGTTCACTCTTATCTTTAAAAGGATGTGGGATCTATATTTTCCATTGGTGGAGTTATACTATAGAAAAAGATTCCATTTGAGTATTCAAATGGTGATGTTTGAAGCATTATATGGTAATAAATGTTGTAATTTGGATGAATTTTGTGAAATTAATCTTGTTGCCTATGAACATATGGAGGAGACAATGGAAAAGTTAAAGGTTATACTAACCCATATCAAAGTAGAATAATGTTGACAAAAGTGCTATGTAGATAGCTTGATTAAGGATTTTTAATTTCAAGTGGGAGACTGTTTTCTTGAAAGTACATAAATGGAATGGTTTTATAAGGTTCAATAAGAAGGTAAAATAGTTCCCAAGGTACATTATACCGTTTGATATATTAGAAAGGATTATAGATATGGAATAAAGCTTAGTGATGTTTCCATGTCTATAAATTACATGATGTGTTCCATATCTATTTATTATGGAAGTGCATGTCATATTTAACACATGTTCTCACCTATTCATAAATATAATTTGAAACTAATATATATTTTTGTGATGATTCTATCCAGATTTGTGACACTAAGGAATAATGTTTTTGGAATTGGATGAATCTTATTGTAAAAGTACTTTGGAGAATCATAAGTTAGAAGAGGATACATGGGAACACGATGAGATTATAGTGAAGAACTACCCAATTATCTTCATGAGATAACAATATAGAAATTTCAAGGAATAGTTTCTTATAGGGGGGAAATTTTAACACATTGAGACTATGTGATATCTCATTTTAATTAAATCCATTCTTTCTGATAGCTTGATGAACACACAACCTAAGTCTAAATGAACTATAATATAACATATAGTTATAACCAAGATGTGAAATTGAAAAATTTGAATATGACAAACTAGATTATGAAAATTTTATTTTTTACACGTGTATAAAATAAATTCCATTTCTATTTATGTATGATAAATAAAAATAAAAATAAATAGTTGAATGGCATATTCATATTTTTTGGAAAATAAGATTTTTCTAAAGAGTAGTTTCACTACATTTTGAGAAATTATTTTAAAATTAATTTTTATATATTTTATATAATTTATTTGAAAATTATAAGTTAGTTTTTAAAACATTCATATCAAAATTAACATAGAGTAAATTTTGGAATTTTTTTAAATGGCAAATGTTTTAATAAATATATAAAAATGCTGGGTTTTTTTAAAAATCTATTTTGGGTAAAATTATTGAAAAGTTAAATTACATTTTAGGTTTTTTATAATGTAAATTTAGATCAATTATATTAATATATAACTAATTTAGGAAATTGGTATCCATTTTAAATTCACATTAAATATAAAAATATTATATACTTATGGCATATTTTCTTTTGAAAATTGCTTTTTGATCTTGTATATGGGTTTCATTTTAGATTAAATTCAACCAATTACATGAATTTAACTTAGAAAAATTGTTTCCATATCTGGAATCATATTGATTAATATTATATATTAATTTGAAATTATATTTTGACTATAATGAGTAGTTAAAAAATAAAAAAATAAATATTATTGTTGTTGTTAAGGTAAAAACAGATTTATCGAGGGGTTAAACTAAAAATATACGAGTTATAATGACTTAAATAATTTTACAATTACTATTTTATATGCATATTTAGATTATAAAATACATAATATTTTATAAATATCCACATTGGATCCTTTTGGAATGTGAAAAACATGGGTATAAATAAACATTTTCAAAAAAGAAGTGTTCATCTCCCCTAGTTATAAAAGGACACCCATTATACTCTTTTGTTGACTCTCACAAAGGTCATTATCTAAGAAAATACCTCCAAAAATATATTTCTTAACCCCATAAATGACTCCCATATTCATTATTTTTATTATAAAACCCTCCAATGAAGGCTTTAGATAAAAACAAAAAGAGGTGGTAATATTCTTAAACTTCGGTTTTATTTTAATTATACTTCTGCTACCATAAATAATTTTTAATATATTATAATATAATTAAACCATTATATACTATATACTTAGATGTTATTATTTTAATGTAATAACCTACATCCATCTCCGCTTCCATCAAATGGAAAATGAAATAGTCGAGCATGTGTACGTTGCACTACCGTCTCATGAACCGATGTAATTTATTTTTCATAACCGTCATTCAAGGTTGGATGCAATGGTTTATTTAAAATATTTATATTATATTTAAGAAATTATTATAATCCTTTAATTATTATATCACATATAACATCTTTCCTTCCATTTCATGAGGGTATATGATCTTGTCGCTCATGTGTACTGCGGATTATCGCCTCACAAAGAGATGTGATTCATTTTTCATGTATGATTTACATAGAAGCTATTAATGATAAAATAAATTAATATATGTGATATTTATGACCAAAAAATCCTTTTATAAATAAAAAATCACATCCAACATTTTACCTTCCAATCCGATGGAAAATAATAATGTCGTTCTACTACCACAAAATAGGGCAACGCCAGTGCCACCCTTTATCAGTGCTAACGAAAAAGGGTTAATAAACGGGGGTACCTTTATCAGCGCCAAAAAAGTGTTGATAAACGTACCCCTTTATCAGTGATTTTTTTAGCACTGATAAAGGTAACCCTTTTAAAAATGCGTTTTTTAGTTCTGTTAAAGGTTATCCCTTTATCAGCGCTTTTTTTATAGTGCTGATAAATGGGGTCCTTATCAGTGCTTTTTTTAAAAGCGCGGATAAATGGTCTACTTCCAAAAAATCATTAAAAAATATATTAATGTTGAAATATATTGATACAGTTATATTGATATAAATATAATATATATTTTTTAAATATAATTTTAATTATATTTTAGATAAGTATAAATATATAGTTACACTTATTATATAAGATATTTAGTGAAAATGGCTTATAAAAAAATAAAAAAAAATATTTTAATTAATAATTTTATAATTATTATGGAGTAATAGTCACTTAATAACAATTTTTTGACTAACAAAATGAAAAAAAAATTAGAAAATAGATCCAAAATATGATGAAAACACAACTCCAACTTCAAACGGCCATAACTTTGGATCTGGGTGTCCGTTTGTGCACTTCCACATATCAAATAGAAGCCTGCGCTGAGCTCTACACCCCTTTGACCTGAGGAACCCTCATCAAGTTTTTTTCGAGGCCAAAAAAGGCCTAGAAGGCCTCCAAAATTGAGTTTTTAGTTGGGATACCCTGATTTTTTAACATTTTGTAGATATTCATCCTCATTAAATGGGGTACTATTTTCTTTTTCTAGTGGGGACTAAATTTATTCCAGGGTATTACATTCGTATTGATATTATGTCTTTGAAATTTTATCGTTTTTTATAATTCCCTTCTATTTATAATCTAATATATAACAATATATACATATTTTTTATATATTCACAAATAAAAATTTAATTATAAATATAAATAATAAATTATATTTACATATAAAATATATTAGATTTATCTAAAATATAACTAATATCAATTTTATTTAAAATACCAATATATAAATATTTATATACCTATATATTAATCTAACTATATATATTAATATAACTACATATATATATATTGATATAACTATAAATATATAAATTAATATCACATTAAATATATATATTAATACAAGTATATATATTAATATTATTATATATTACTATATGAATAAATATAACTATATATATATAAATATATATATATATATCATTAATTGAAGAACAAATCAATATGGCTGTGTAGGAAAGATTTAGGCACGCAAGGGGAAGGTCACAAGATCAAATATGGGTGGAGGAAAGGGCGCGCACATGGGGGTGGATTTGGGGGGGCTAGCACTAATAAAGGGGGTGGGTGTAGCACTGATATAGAGTGGAGGGGGTGCGCGTAGGGGTGCTGGAGGTGCTAGAAAGCGCTGATAAAAGGGGGGCTCAAGCGCTAATAAATACCCCACCAATTAGAAGGATTTTTTAAATTTTTTTTAACTTTTTTTACATTTTTCAGTGCTAAAAAAGGAATGATAAAAGGGTTCTTTATCAGCCCTTAAAAGAAAGTGCTGATAAAGGACCATATTATCAACGCTTCTTTTTAGAGCTAATAAAATACCCCTTTTATCAGCACTTTTTAGAGCGCTGATAAAGGGGACCCCCATTATCTTCGTTGTATTTAACAGTGTTTTTCTAGCACTGTTAACTGCCATTTTTAGTGCTAATAAATTTGGTATTTTTAGAAGTGTTCGTGCGTGCATATGGACTACCACCTCCACATAGTGATATGAATTTTTTCATTTTATGGATAGTAATAATAATTTATTTCATTAATATAAATTCTATATATAATTTAATAATTATTAAAAATGTTTTAATGAATATTCATTTTACTTTCATTTGAACAATCGATAAAAAATGGAAACTACATTCATGCGTACGTACAGCGTGTCCTCTCCATAAATGATGTAATTCATTTCACATATCTATTTTTTATAAATTAATCTAAATACATATATAAGGAATATATATGATATTTATATCATGTTTTACATTATTTATATTATTTATACATGACCAAAGTAAAAGGTTTGAATTTATCAAAACAAAAGATACATGAAAACACATCAATAATCACCTCTAATAGTGATTTTAACCCATAATTGTTAATAAATTGGTTATAAAATAAAATAATTAAATAAAATATGGTATGATATATGATTATGGTTCTAAAATGTATTTATAATAATAATATATTTATTACATGGTAATTTATAACATTTAGGAATGAAGTCAGACCTAAGGTAAAGGATTTTGGTCTCAATTTTCCTTTTTTGAGACATATTTCATGTTATGCTTCTATATTGTTTTATGAGGTGTATATACAGGATGTTTTCATGTAATATCATTAATTAATTTATTATCATGTTATTTTATGTTAAATTTTTTGATATCCTTTCATAGGTGTTTTGATTCAATGTTACCAAAGTGGTAGTCGTTTAATGGTATAATCTCATCATTTATGGGAATTATTTATATTTATACTTTTGATATTAAAATATTATGATCCATATATTCAGAAACTACTGATTTTTTTTATACTAAGTTTATATCATGAGAGCATGTTTTACCTTCATTTTCCTCTCTTTATGTGCTCAAGAGTTGAAATAATTCTTTAAGAAAAATCATATGTATTTCTCTCTTCGATCGAATGATTAATTTCATTCAAATATGTGTTTTCTAAAAATATTAAAATATTTGGTTTAAAATTACCCAATGGATTTATTAAAGAGAAGTTTACCATTATTTGACTTTTTACGAAGGATTTAACATTAATATTCTTATCATTTTCTAATAGAGGTAATTCTTGACTTTTTAACAAAGTGTGAAAGGAATGATTTCCTTTAACATGTAAGACATAAACAAAATCCTAACTATCATGAAATGTTTTTAATTTGAATCCTCATTTATAATTTTCCAATTTTATTGCAATATAAAAAGATTTTGATAATATTTTATGAATTTTCTTATTATAAAAATGTGATTTTCAAAGAAAGGTTATTTTTCTCAAGAAATGTTCCATGTAATCTTTCAAAATCACCTTTCTTATAATATGGGATTAATTGTTTTTATATGTGTTTTACTAGTGATATAATCCAACTATATAATCATTATTATTTATAAGTATATTTTTTGATCAATTAGATAGGATATTTATTATTTTAATACCATTATAAGTATTAATCTGAATGGTTTATGATTATGTTTATTGATCAGGGGAAGTATTAACATTTCATACTATAGTGTTCAAATATTAATTTTTATGTTGATTATGTTTTCCCCTTAATATTCATAATTTAATGGACTTACTAAGTGAAAGTTCGGCCCATTATAGCCCCTCTATGCTTCAGTAGGTCTTAGGAGACAAACTACCGATGGTTTTTGGTCGAGGCCTTACCCATTTATGTAATATTTCTAGGAATGAGGCCTGGAAATTATTGTTATGATGTAAAAAATTATGAATTACCTCATTATGAGATTATCCATTTAAGACCATGTGATTATTTTTCAAGCTATAATATCCATGGAAAACTTCCAAGCTCATGTGATTATGTAAATTTCATTATTTGATCATTAATTATTACTACCATATTATGCCCTGGTTATTGAATAAATGGAATCTATTTTAGTTATTGAACATTCTATATTGATTATGATTTATTTCTTCATATATTATACTGTACTCAGGACCTTAATGATAATTTTTAATCCCCACCTTTATTATTTTTCTTTCTCTATGATTCCAAGATGAGTATTATGATTGATAAATAGGGTAATGTTAGAGGAAATAATGACACAATTGATGGAAAAACATGATTTACTTTATTTTTTCTTTTGTAAAATGAGATTCAAGTATGTATCTATTTACCAAGACTATAAAACTATCCAATCCTATAGAATGTGAATAATTGTATCTTATAACAATGTGCAAAAGTAACCACCGAATCTGGGAAACTTGGGTCAGGGTCATTATAGATGGAACCAAACAATGTTTATTAGATTCTTGGGAACTAAATTGCGACAACTAGGTCTCAGTGACTGCACAAACACCACCCTTTAACATGGTAATTAGATTCTGGCCCATCAGGTAACCCACATGCTTGAATGGGTCACCTGCTAATGATAGTCCCCACGGGCCAACACATTTCTTTTCCAGTACGTATCTATTTACCAAGACTATTAAACTATACAATCCTTCATAATTTGATTAATTTTATCTTATACCAATGTGATAATGTAACCACCAACTCTGGAAAATTGTGGTCAAGTTCTTTACAGTTGGAATCAGACGATGTTTAGTAGAACTTTGGGAACTAATTTGTGACAACTTGGTCTCATTGACTCAAGAGACACCCCTCCTAAACATGTTAATTGGGTTCTGGACTTCATTTACCCCATGTGTTCGAACTAGTCACCTGACTAATGACAGTTTACACGGGCCAACACATGTCCTTTTTCAGTGTACTATAACCTCACTCACACATACCCTGAGAAACCTCCCAGAAGTTCACCAATACTGATCACTACTCCAGGACAAGAATGCTTAACTATGTAGTTCTAATCAGGTAGGCTCTCCAAAATAAAGGTGCTCCTTATTGATATGAGTCATATCATTTAGTCATTTATCCCTTCATCGTTAGAGGGTGTTACATTGACCCACCTTTAGATCTCAACATCCTCATTGTGGGACCTACAACTCAACCCAGGCAGTGAACCTCACTTAATAATAGGAACCCCCCTCTGATACCATATACGATAACTCAGTCTCAGTGACCACACAGACACCCCCACCTTAACATGGTAGTTGGGTTCTGGCCTTTCATGTACCCCACATTCTCGAATGGATCACCTGACTAATGACAGTCCCCACAGGCCAACACAAGTCTTTTCTAGTGTGCTTTCTCCTCACTCACACACGCCCTTAGAAAGTTCCTCGAAATTCACACATACTGATAGTACTCCAGGCCAAGCATTCTTAACTATGAAGTTCTAATAAGCTGGGCCCCTTAAAATAATGGTGTTCCTTGTTGACGTGAGCCATATCATTTTGTCATTTAACCCTTTATCATTCGGGGGTGTTACATAAATTTAGGAAAAATATATTAAATAACATAAGAAAATTATTTAATTTGAGGATAATATTTTAATTACATGCTAAAGATTTATTAAATAATATATTAGTTTGTTTTTCATAGAGTTGCATCCATGTCAAGATAGTATAGGTGGGAATATTTATACCATAGATATACCTAGGAGTCATAACTCTAAAAAATTCATGTCATTCTTAACCTGATCATTACCTAGTACTTGACAGCGGTCTTCATTGAAAACCTAGTTTTACATTCCATGATAGACATGCATGATATAATTCACATTTTCTTTAAAATCCATTATAATTCTATTGAAAATATTTTTAATGATTTGAAAACGTTCACAAAGAAATATGGTTTATTATTATGAAATTATATATTCATAAAAATTTCAATTTCTGATAAGTTATTTTGAATTTTATTGGTATTTTACATTATGTATTATAATTTTGTAATCTAATCTAGTGTATGCAGTTTTCTATAAATAGTTTCTAGCAGAAGGAATGAGAACCATATCAATGAACATACTCTATATAGGGATTAACATCATGTGAAAGATAATGAAGATAGACCTATAACTAGAGTAATAAATTATCAAATTAACCATATTGGGGTATTCAACTTAGGTTATGAGTAATGTCCTCACCTGTATCGAGTATCTTGATGATCCACCATATGGTGTAACAATTTTAGACCACTTCATAAATCACCAAACTCCATCATTAAATGGGACGAAAAATCCATTTATAGATGAGAAATATATATGTTCCTTAGAGATGATTTTCTCTCTATAGGATGTATTAAAATAGATAAGGTTATCCTTGAATTTTATTAATTTTTATGAAATTCTGATCAATGTAAGTAATTGATTCAAAACATGAATCATGAATAATATGAAAACATGGAATATAAGGACTTAAAGTTACTATTAATGGAAAAATAATTTCCTCACAATCAATAGAAAGATATAGAAATATAATTATTGATTATATGAAAATAGTGATAGGAAAATGATGAAATGAATGAATATTACTTTACAAGGTTATTAAGGTAATTTTTGGACTTCATACGTAATCCAAAGATAAATATCGATTGTTTGTTTAAAGTTATTTATACAATACATCTAATTTCACTAGTTTCCCAACACTTTTCATCACATGATGACATAATATCATTTGATATCAAGAGAATGAAATAATTCTCCATTCCTAATGGATTCTAAAGAATGTAATATAGGAAGAGTGTTATTGAGCACACTAGAAAAGGAATACGAAATAATGGAAGAAGTGAAGGGTGGAATTTTTATCTTATAATAGACGTGGAAAGAAACACCATAAAACATGCTTTCTAGGAATATGAGTTTCCTATAAATGTGAAGAAAAAATAAAATATTCTTTTGGTTCAATAGTAAATAATGAATCATTCAATGTTATTTTCATAAAATTTTAGGAAATGGTACACTATAATTACTCGACCATAAATATTACATAATCTAGAGACTTCATAATAAAACTCAATTTATTTTATCAGAAAAGATTTTTTATACTTATATTCATATATTATTAGTAAAAAATATTATATTCTGAAACAATACACTACATTTGGACACTTTATAAAATGTCTAATTTTTTCATAAACCTAAATTAATTAAAATAAAACCTTCTTTCATTTCATTAAAAATCTTCAAAATTTCCTTCGTGGCTTCATCCATGAACTTATTATCCCTTAAACCCTATGAAAAAACTTTTCTAAAACTTGGGATAAGAATAAAAATCCTCTTAACGGACATAAAAAGAAAGAACGATACCATTAGTCCATGAATACATATAAAAAATTTCCCTTTTGATAATAAAATGTGGGCTCAAAATAGATATTTTCTTACCGATGAAATCACCTTCTCAACCAAAATATTATCATAAAACATTTAATAATAAGTATCAATGTAAAAAAATAAAACACATTTTTAAAAAAAACATTAAAGACTCATAAAAACGTTTTCACAAAGTTGTGATTATCTCCCTTAAAGAGTAACATATACTTCACTTTGAACATAAACCCAATAACCTACCTTTTAACAAAATTATATTTCTAAAAAAACTATTAGGAATAAAATAAATCATAAAATTAAATTGGGAAATAATTTTCATACATAGTTATGATTTAATGATCAAAACTACTCTAAAATAAACCTTATGGTGATACTTGAAAAAAAATTACATTTGGAATAAACATACGGTCAACTTCCAACAAACCGAATGCATGGGAGGGATATCACAAACCCACCCATATTCGGTTTATAAAAAACCATAAATCATCATAAAATATTCACATAACCAATATAATAATAATAATTAAACATGAATACTTTCATCATAAAAGTAGTTCTTGAGGAAAATCACTTATTTGAAAAGAATATCATGCACATACAATGGAAACCATTTTTTTGAAAATAACCATGTAATATTATAAAAGAATCATAATAAATTAAGGGTTAATAAAAGACGGAAAAAACACTCATTTAATATATATATATAACATTCCTTTTGAATTTTGTAAAATAGAGGTATTAAAAGATGATTTTTTTAAAGAAACGCCCTCACTAAAAACCATAAAAAAGAATCAATTTTGAAATTTTTTTAGAAAATTTAAAAAAATTCATTTATAAATAATTAATTTTAATAAATACAATAAAAAAATAATTTTATAAACAAAGACTTGAAAGATAAATATTTTGAAAAAAAATCATTAAAATATTGAAAATTATGTGTTTTAGTTAAATAGTCCATTTCCTTGTGTTCAAATGTGATATGTACTCTCTATTAATGTCCTAGATAGTCAAATTATATTAATTAATTAATTAGTTAATAATATATTTCACATATATTTCATTTATTATAAGTTTATTGAGTTTATTTCTGGACATTTTGATGCGTTATAAAGATCAAAATCATCGTTCGGGGAGCGTTCGTTGTATGGTTTCTTTTCTTATGTATATTTATGGTTGTTATTCTAAAATGGGAATAATATTATAGAAGTAATATTAAATAGTATAAATAAAATTAATTTTTTTTAAATGTTCTCATATATCATTTTTTCTGACATTAAGATGCTTCATTTGATCAAACATTAAAGATAAATGCATTTTTTATTTTGGTGGTTTTATATCCATCATGAACTAGTTTTATTTTATTTAATATAATGTATATATATTAGTTACAAAACATGGAATAATATAAAATATAATTATTACAATATTATTTAAACATAATAATATTTTTACTACCAACCATTATGGTGGTAATGAAATATAAAAACTCATTATCCACAGAGACAGTTTATCGATATAATTTCTACAATGGTTTTGTTTCCTTGAAGAAGATGATATGAGGTAAAAAATGGATAGAAGATATTCCACCAACAATATAAAAAAGTATTATATAAATGAAACTATATTTATTATGACTTGATGGATTAATGAGTTGAGTGGAAGGTAGGAGAATAGAAGAAATTAAGAGAGGTGGTATAAGAATCTTAACTCATGAATATCACTTCCATGGAGAATACCTTAAGGGACTTGGAATTAGTATTTTGATGAGATAAGAACCACTATAATATGTATAGGGAAGTGTAGAAGATAATTTGGTAGAGTATGGTAAATTTAGAAGGCTCAAGGTGGTTAAATGAAGGGAACGACGGGGTGCCCTTTTATAATTGATGTGAGGGGCACAATAAGGTTTTCTAAAAATATTAAATTATAATATAACAATTTTAAATAAAAATAATAAAAAATCGCCCATAAATGAAAATGGAATGAAATTTTATACCACATATTATCCACTCGGTCTTTATTTAATAATTTTTGGATTTTTATAATTTTTAATAAAATATTATATTTATGAAATATTAGTATTTTCAAATTTAATACTATTCATTACTATGAATTTAGAAACATCAAAAAAATAAAATAAAATTCAGAAAAAACTATTTAATAATATCCTAAACATGTCATATGTATCAAGATAATTCTTCTATAACATTTAATATCTTAAAATATATTTATTTTAATATTTTTTTATATATTAGTTTTGATTTTTCCATTAATTTATTTATTACAACATCATTTATGTGAAGACCTTTAAGGTGGTTATTTCATCCGTAAAAATTAAAAATAAATTATCATTATAAATATTTTATATTTTAAAATACTATTTATGGTCTAACATAGCTTTTGTAGGACTATATATTAAAAATTTTATACTTATTAAAATCATTTTTTGGACAAGTTTGACTTTTTTTAAAATAAACTATTATAAGGGGCTTAATGATAATGAAATGGATCTAATATATCATAAATTAGAACCATGGATGGTTTTGGTCAAAAATTATTCAAAAAATAAAATTTTTACAAGTGTTAGGGTAATTTACTAATCCATATCATATTATTTTTACACTTAATTACCTGATTTACCATTAAATGTGGTAATAAAAATTACTATGTTTTCTATTCATATTATCCAAAAGTAAAAGGTGCCTATTTAAAAAATGTGGAGCTTATTATTTAAAACATATAATTAGTTTTTAAAGATTCAATAAAAATAAGTGGGTGTATTTAATTTAAAATTAAATTGAAAAAATGGAATGAAATCCAGTTTTTCGGAAAAATGTCATTTTAAATATAAAATGTATTTTACAAAAGTTAAGTATAAAATAAATTTAAAAATAATAATTTTATTATTTTAAATTAAAAAAAACTAATTAAATTTTAAAACCAATCTAAAACATAATTTTACCATTTAAATAAAATACAATTTTCAAAATAAAACATGTATTTTCCAATATTTTTTGAACAATTGATATTTTATAAAATTATAAAAAAAATAATACTAATATAATTTTGTGATTATAAAACTAAAAATTAAATTAATTTTTTCATATTCATTTTCTAAAAAATCAAGAAAATAATTATAATATTCAACCATGAAAAGAAATAAATCCCATTTTCTGTAGAAAACATGTTTCTGAAGATTAAACTATTTTTATTATCTAATATTTTACCAATACAATAAAATTGAGTTGGATATTTATATTTATTTAATAAATTAGTTATTCTAATTAATGCCTACCAATTTAACATCTATTTTATAACATTCACATTTAAATAAGACTATTTTGTTTTTTTAAGATCGATGTTATGTATCGTGTATATTATCGAACATTGTGTTACTTTTTAAACAATTAGTATGTTACCCCAACCCCCACCCCCATACCTGAAATAAATTGTGTCCTCATAATTTGAAATTGGGATTTAAAACTAGGGGTTATACTTCTCAAAATGCATTTATTTAATCTTACTTTATAAAAAGGATTAATAAGTCCACCTCTACAAAAGAGAGTAAAGGAAGTATGAAGGACACCTGATATACCTCATACTAGGTTTCAAAAAATAAAAAAATAGACCTAGAAAATAAAAGAACTCCCATGGACTGATATAGAATAATATAGAACATGTCCATGAGGAATTTAGAAATCTCAAAAACGTAAATATGTGATTAGTTAAAAGGATATTTATTTCTCTATAAGAAAAGTTAATGAATAATGTTTTTTGATCAAAATACATTTCCTAGTTTTGATTAATTACTTTATGACCAAGACTAAGAACATAATAAAACAATCTTAATTGAAAAGTATTCTTTTATTCTTTAATATAATTCTCTAACCTTTAAAGTCATATTATTCAATTATTTTTCATCCCAACCCATAATTAACACAACTTCCTAATTTAAAAGGTCTTTTATTTCTCCAAATTTGATATTTCATATCCCAATGATGTAAATAATAGTTTTACAAGATGAAATATCATCATACCATGATCAAGGTGTCCACCATATATCATTTTCATTAGTTTCATGTTGATAGAAGGCCAACACATTACATGAGTGCTTCAGTGGTTCTTCACAGTCCCTTACTTCCTTTTTCTGAACGAACCATGTACAACTTCGATTGTATAGATTTTGTCAAATAAATAGTATTGGAAAATATTTTGGTATGGAATATAATTTTAAAACATCTAATAAAACATTATTTTTATAAATAGTTAGGACCAAGTTTCTTTTGAATCTTTCAATAAAGGTTTCTTTTAAAATACCATAAGTATGACATGTAATACTATAAGTTAAAAACAATTATAAATAGAATTTAAGTGATCCTATTTCATTAATATCTATATTAAAATCATAATATTCTTCAAATTCCTATGATAGGGTAAAATATAAGAAAATGACTTCATGTTATATATCTTTTTGGAAAAGATGATAAAACTAAGAAATTTGGATTTTGTTAAAAACTAACACATGAACCATGGTGGTATCAATGTATAAATGACGTATTTTATATTTCATACAACTATTTTCAGAATTGTTTTATATTTTAATAAGTTTCATATTTATAAGTATAGGACTTTGCAACAATTATTGTAACAAAGTCATCAGGAAGAGAAAGAAATATTGTTTGAAATAATCCTCCTTCCATTAGTAACTAACATTCCTTGATTGGAATAAGTTAAAGAACAATTATTTTACTTAAATAATATTAATATAATCTTAACCTATGTATAACCAAAATTAAAAATCTATAATGTTTTATAAACAATTCTCTAATACTAACAGTAATGATCTATCCTTAAAATTTACATATTCTAGTGACTTTAGACACTTGTTCACTTTATTTCATTACTAAATATATTATAGGTTAATAGATTTAATGATTTATGAATAAACCATACAATGTAAACCTAGACATTACATTAAGAAACTTCTATATAGAATCCATTTTTTCCATAAAACAAAATTCTTTAAAATAAAACATGATTTCCTTTTATGATAAATCATCATAATTTTTATCTGACCTCTTCCCTATTATTATTCACACATAAACCCTATGAAATACATTATATAAACATGGTATGACCACAAATCCAATTTAAAGGACATAAAAATAAGGAAAGAAATCATTATTTTAGGGATACTTAAAAAAATTCTCCTTTTCCAAATAATCTTTGGGCTCAGAATAAACATATTCCTGCCCATAAAATCACTATTTATTCAAAAATATTTTCATAAAACTTTAATGAGAGTTGATTAATGAAAAAATAAAACTCATAAGTGTTTCTTGGAAAACATGATGAACTCATGAATGTTTTTTCACTAAGTTAAGGTTTTCACCCATGAAGATTATCATATAAGTTTCTATGAAAATAAACCCAATAACTTGCCTTAAGAAAACCAGATATTTATGTAGAAACATAGAAAAAATTAATTAAATCACATAAGTAACATGGGGAATAATTTTCATAATTACATATGATGTAACACTCATGGAAATAATAAAATAACACTTAGAGTTATACATGAAATAACCCTCAAGGTTATACATAGAGTAACCATTATAGTTATTGTTGTAATAACTATACGGTTAACTTCCATTATACCCAATTCATTGGAGGGATATCATATAATCACCCATATTATTCTATAATATAACCACCCATCATCAAAAAAATCCCTATAACCACAACATAATCATAAAACATGAATAATTTCATAATAAAAGTATTCCTTAATGAAAAAAATATTTTAAAATTATATTATACACATAAAAAGGAAAATAAATTTTTAAAAATTACAAATTAATATTATAATGGAAATATCAAAACATTAAGCATTCATGAAAGCCGGAAAATCCACTCATTTCTAATACATATATATATATATATAAACATTCCTTTTGAATTTTTTAAAAATTAAGACATTAAAAAAAGACGAATCTTTAATGGAAAGTCCCTTACTTAAAACCATAAAATATTCATTTTTAAATACATTTGAGATAAATTCAAAAATTTACCTTTTTACACATTTATGTACATATAAATATATTCCTTATAATAATTTTAATAATATCTACATAAAAGAGAAATATTTAGGAAATAAGTCTTTAATATATTTAAAATAGGGTATTTAGTTAAAGAGTCCCTTACCTTATGTTTGAATTTATTAGGAACTAGCTCCAAATTTCTTGGATAATTAAATTAGATTCTTTAATTAATTAATTTTTATTACATTCAACATATATTATATTTATTAAAATTTTATTCACATCATTTATGGATATTTTGATGAGGTATCATGAACAAAATCATCGTTCTTGGGGCATTTGTTTCATAGTTTCATGGTTGGTTAACTTTTGGATATTTAATAATGTTATTTTAAAATTGTTATATTATTTTATAAGTGATATAAAATGGTATTAATACAGTTATTTTAGTTTAAATGGTCCCATGTATCATTTTTTACATGAGGAATATTCTTTTTTTCAAACATTACTGATAAATGTTTAGTTTATTTTGGAAGTCATTCCATTAAACATGAACTATTTTCATTTTATTTAATATATTGTCTATATTTTAATTATAGAACATAGAATAAATTATAATATATTTCTTAATTTCATTTTTAACCATAATAATAGTGTTATTATTGGCCTTTAAGGCCGTAATGAAAAATGAAAACTCATTACCTATGGAAACAGTTAATCACCATAATTGGGATAATGGTTTTATTTCCTTGAATAAGATTATATGAGAGAACACGTGGATAAAAGATATTCCATTTGAAATATAAAATTATATTATATAAATGATACTATATTATTATACCTTATTGGATGAATTAGGTGAGGAGAAGGTGGAATAAAAAAATTAATAGAGGCGATTGAAGAGTGTTACCACTTGAATATCACTTCATTGAATGATCCCTTAAAAACATGAAATTGAACTGCTGGTGAGATCAGCACCTTTATAATGTTTCTATAGAATCATAGAATATATTTATTTTGAGGATCATTGGTCTAGAAAGCTCAATGTGGTTAAACACTGTGAAGAAAGTGGTTCCCTTTATAATTGAGGTGAGGGGCAATTAGGAATTTCTCAACATATTAAAATATAATAAGACTATTCATGAGAAAAATAATTTCAAATAGCCATTAAATTCCTAGGGGTCATATTTTTAAGCATATATTCTCCCATATGGTTTATGTAATATTTTTATGGTTTTTTAATAATTTAATAAAATATTATATTAATGAAATATCATTATTGTAAAATTTAATATTGTTCATTAGTTTGAATATCAAACATCAAAACAAACAGTCAAATTCTAACCAACTATTTTATTATATCCTATATATTTTATAGGTATCTATATACTTCTTTTATCACCTTTAATATCTCAATTTATATTTATTTTAATATAATTAATATCATTTATAATAATTTTCCATTAACTGAATAATTACATCATCATTGTTGAGAAATCATTTATGGTAATTATTTCTTCCCTAAAATTTCAAAATAAATTATAGTTATCAAGATAAAAATTTTAGATTTAAAAATACTACTTATGGTAGAAAATATATACTGGATGACAATATATTAAAAATTTTATACTTACTAAAATCATTATTGTGATAATTTGACTTTTCATAAAATAAAATATTATAAGGGACTTAATGTCAACCGAATGGATCTAAGAGTTCATAAATTCAACCCAGGAGTGATTTTTTTATTAATATACTCATCTAAAAAATTCCATATGTTATGGTAATGTAATAATACTTGTCGTATTATTTTTACCCTAAATTACATTATTTGCCTTTTACTATGGAAATAAAAATAACAATGTTTATTATTCATATTGTCTAAAAATAAAATTAAAATATTTAAAAAAAAAAACTGAACATATTATTACTGATATTAAATCAATTTTTCAAAATTAAAAACATAAGAGCCTTAGAATTTAATTTAAAATTAAACCATTATAATGCAATGAAAACCAATTTTTTAGAAAAATGTAATTTTTAAATACAAAACGTTTTTATACTAAATTTGAGTGTAAAATAATTTTAAATAATAATAATATTATTATTTTAATTTAAAAGGATAGAATGAAATTGTAAAAGTAATCCAAAACCTAATTTTACCATGTAAATAAAATATAGTTTTCAAAATAAAACAAGTATTTTTCATTATTCTATTAAAAAATTAATATTATCATAAAATTATAAAAAAATAATCCTAAGACAATTATGATATTTTTGAACCAAAAATAAATTAATTTTGTCCAATAAATATTCAAAAAAATCCAAAAATTAATTATAATATTCATTCCTAAAAAGCACAAAAACCCATTTTTGAAGAAAAAATATGTCTAAAGATTATAATATTATTATTTTTTAATAATTTACAAGTACATTAATATTGATTTGACCTTGATATATATTTTTTAAAATGTGTAATTTTTATTCAGACTTACCAATTAAACATCTTGGTTATAATAGACATATTTAAATAATAATATTTAATTGTTTGTTTAAGCTCGATGTGGTGTATCTTGTATGTTATTGAACATTGTGTGTCCCATTAAATAGTCAGGATGTTACATACACTATGTGGATGATTGTCTCGAACATTATGGTAATTTCCCTAAGGCCAAGGGAGAAAGGAGAAGTTTTTGTGATCACAGCAATTGCGGTCAAAGTCCTTAATTATGCATTGGTGGGTACATTAATTATATAATAAAATTTAGATAATGTTTTATTTGATTCTAGATATTCCAACACCATTATATCTTCAATATTTTCAATAAAATTAATTATTTTCCTAGAACCATATAAAGGGAATTATCAGTCATGACTCCTAATGTAATTGTTACTATAATAAGGATGTGTTAGTAAGTTCCCATTAAGACATATAAATATTCCCCATTTATTCACTTCATTTTTATACCTATGGTTGATTGTGATGTAATAAATTTTATAGATTGTGCTTAAAAATTTGGTGAAAATGTTATCACAAATAGATGGATGTTACAATTCACAATAAATGTGTGTAATTCTGTATCTTTAAATGTGATACTTTATAATCTGTGTAATGTTAGGATCCACCCCCAATATCTCTTCTGAATGATATTATTCAGGAAGAAGATAATAAATAATATAAGGATGGAAAACATAATATTCAAATTGTGCATTTACGAATTTTAAAGGAATACATTGATTTAATTCCTAAGGAATCTCATGGATATCCATTAGAGAATGAAGTTTAATTTTCCATTTATTTAATCCCTAATGCAAGACAAATATCAAAGTATCCCTATATAATGGGCATAATGGAATTAGTGGAGTTAAATAAACAACTAAAGTATGTGTGTGATAAGTGATTTATATGCCCTAGTGTTCCACCTTGGGGATCCTCGGTTCATTTCATTAATAAGATTGATTGATCTATGATGCTATGCATTGATTTTGAGGAAATAATTCCTATAATGATAAATAACAGGTGTCCCTTACCTCACATTGATGTCATATTAAATCAACTTTTGAAACCCAAATATTTTTCAAATATTTAACTTCATAATGGGTATCATTAGTTACAACTAAATATAGATGATATTCTAAAGAAAACATTTTGAATAAGTTAGGTACATTACGAGTTCACAGTAATTATATTTAGTTTGACTAAAGCACACTCAATCTTCATAAATACAATGAATAGTATATTCAAGTAATACCTTGATAACTTTATTAGGTATTTATTGATAATATATTGGTGTACCATAAGAGATGTGAGGACCATGATAATCACTTTAGTGTTATTCTTGAGACACTTAGAGGAAATGATTTATATGGTAAATTTAGAAAGTGAGAATTATGGCTTTAGAATGTTTGTTTTCTTGGCCATATTATCTCTATGAATGGAATTTTAGTTGATCTTATAAATAAAAAATGAATTCTAATAATGGCCTATATCATTGAACATAACTATGTTATGTAGTTTAATTGTTTTTCTAGTTTCCATCTGTGATTTGATCAAAATTTTACTGATTCGATAACCCATTAACCAAGTGTAATCATATAGGGGTTATGTTTGTATAGATAAATTAATGTGAATAATGTTTCGAATAAATTTAGAGGATAATGGTGAATACTCCAAATATGACTCTATTATTGATTAATTATGGGTTCATAATATATAGTGATGCATCGATGAAAATTCATGTTTGTTTCCTAATGAAAATTGATAAAGTGAAGTCATATGCATTATAGAGATTAACTATTTATTAAATAACAATCCAACCTATGATCTGATGTTGGATTCAAAATCATTACATTGAATATAAATAGACACTATCAATATGGGGAAAGATGTGAGATATAAATGAATCACAAGATTTTGGAATACATATTTTTATAGAAAGATCTCAACATGAGGAAAAGGATATAGCTTAATATACTCATGTTCTATGATTACTGAATACACTACAACCCTAGGAAGTAAAATAAGTTGGAATTTTCATTGATATGGAATGATAATTGAGTCTTGAAAAAATGCGGACTGATAGGGATCTTGTTTTCATTGATTTCGTAATTATGTACCTAGGAATCATTAAATAAGGGGAGACAACACTCTTTTTAAAAAAAAATTAAACCACCATTTTTAATGTAGAAAAAGAGTTATCAAACTGGTCATTAGAATTTTCAAAAGATAATTAAAGTTGTGAATAAGAGAAAATAGATCGACTTATTTTGTTAAGAATGAATTATGAAATTTGGAAATAGAATATGTGTACCATCTATACCTCAGTAGAAAATACTCGATTTTATTAAAAATGTATTTTTGTTAAAATTATTTACAAAGTAAATTTTGATTTAAAATTTTAAATAATGTATAATTATATCACTTATATTATAATTTATTTAATTTAGGTCATTGGGTTCAATTTTATGTTTTATTTTTTCATAGTTATGAGAACTTTTCTTTGGAAAACCACTTTTTTGTCGTCCCTTTGTGTTTTATTTTAAATTAATTTATTCCTCTAATGAAAATTGAATTTGGTAAAATTTATTATATTTTTAGAAGTATAATAATTAATATTATCTAAAAATTTCAACTTAATTTTTTACCATAAAGAATAGTGAAAACAGCAAAACCTATATACCACATTAAAGGTAAAAACTAATTTACTGAGGGGTTATAATAAAAAGATAATGGTGAAAATAACCAAAATACTATCCCAATTCCTATTTTATGGAAATATATAAACCCCAAATTCAATATGGTTAACTAATTAATGATTTTTATGCCTATTTTATGTGAAAAATAAGGGTACAAATAATATTTTCCAAATTTTGTAAGTGTGTTCTCTCTCACACTTATAAAAGGTCACCCATTGTCCTATCCTATTCCGACTCCCAAAAAATAATTTCACCCTCAATAACTACTAAAATATCTTTCTTAATTACCTCCCTTTTCCTAACGTAATTATTTTTACTAGTAAACTATCCAAAGAATAATTCAATATAAAGCTAAAGAGGGCTTTTAAAGAGGAGTTAAAATTATTAAACATGTGTTTTTTTATATCTTCTTCAACCACCATAAAATATTATTAAAATATGATAATATAATAACACAATTATATCCTATAAAATTATATTATATTAGTTTAATGGAATAACTTATATCCATCTCCATTTCCGTCAAATTGAAAATGAAATTTTTGATTGTCTGTATAGTGAACTACCACGTCACAAACTGATGTAATTTGTTTTCCATCACCACCTTTAAAGGTTTAATAAAATTATGGATTGACCATATGTATTAATTATTATTAAATAATTATAATTTTTTAATTATTATATCACATATACCTTCTTAACATTCATTTTGTGAGAGGATATGATAATGTCACTCATGTGTATAGTGGGTTACCGCCTCCCGAAGCGATGTGATTCACTTTTCATATATTATTTAGGGTATTGATGGTAAATTTAAGGAATTTATGTGATTTTTATGACATAAAAAACTTATAGAAATATAATTTCACATCTAACTTCTTACCATGCAATCTATTGTAAAATAATGACACTATTCATGCGTGCTCAAAGACTACCACCTCCACAGAGCGATGTGAAATGTTTTTCATTTTATTGGTGGTAATAAGGTTTTATTTTATTAATACACATTATATATATAATTATTATAATTAATAATGTTTTATGTAATATTTATATTCATTTCATTCCATCTGTCGAAAAAATAGATAAAGGGTTCATACGTACATACAACCTACAGTCTCTGAGAAAGGTGTAATTCATATCCTTTCTATTTCATTTATAAATTACTATAAATACATATATAATTAGTTTATATAATATTTATATCATCTTTTATATTATTATTTTATTTAACCATGATAAAATAAACATGATCAAAATTAGTGAACCAAAACTAACCTGAAAAAAAAGCAATTATCACAAAAAATAGTTATTATAACAAAGAATAGTTATGAAAAATGGGAGAAAATACTATAATTAAATCATATATGTTATGATATATATGATTATTGTTCTTTAAATAGATTCATAATAAACCTATATTTATTATACAACGTCTTTTAACATGTATGAAGTGATTCAAACCTATGGTAAGGGATTTGTTTCTCAATTTTACTTTGTTGAGACATATGTCATGTTATTCACTTAGCTTCTTTTTTGAGGTTTATATACCAAAAATTTGACATGTAATATCATGAATTTATTTATTATAAATATATATTTAATTTAATTTAATTTTATTCTTTAATGGTGCTTGTGATTAAATGTTACCAAAGTGGTAATGGGTTTATAGTACAATCTCATCGTTTATCAGAATTATTTATGTTGATTCTTCTAATGATGAAATATTATGAACCATATCTCAAGAAACTCAATAATTATCTTTTAATTTGTTTATTTCATGAGATTAAATTTTTTTCCTTCATATTCTCCTCTCAATGAACTCAATAGTTCAAAATCATGTCTTTAAGAAAAAATCAACATTATTTATCTCTTCATTTGAAAACCCATTCTAATTCATATATTTGTTTTCATAAAATTTTTTCAAAAAAAATAACATTCCTTAATGAACTAATTAAATATAATTTGAACCATGATTGAGTTTTTATAAATCTTTTTAGATAAAACGTTTTTTCATTTTTTTAATGAGGTAATTCTTGACATTTTACCAGTGTAAGAATAATATGTTTTCTTTTAACATGAAATGCAAGAACGAAAACAAATTTCCTAATGACAATTATTTTCTTGAAAGATTACTTTATATGTTACTAAGGTAATTTTTAGAGGAATGGATTTTGAAAATGTTTTATGACTTTTATTGTTTAAAAAAAGTGATTTTCAAATAAAGGTTTCTTCCTCAAAAAATGTTCCATGTTATATTTCAAAATAATTTTGCATCTAATATGAAATAAAAGTAGGATCAAAATATGAATACATATGATCAACTATAAGAGGGGGTGAATTGTTTGTTTAAAAACATTAATTTTTAACCTTAAGGAATATAATGTATAACAAATTTAAACCAGTTAAATTCATAAACCCTAAAAATAGTTAAATGAAAAAAATTACTTAGGTTCTGAAAATATGCTTATAGAAATTAAAATTATGGAAAGTTTACAAGGAACATATTCTACCTTAAAGCATATATAATATTACATATCAAAGTATAAAAAAGTCCAAGAAAGTATAAGAAAGTTATACTTTATTTATTTATCAAAATACAGGTGAAATAATCTTGAAACAAAACATGTAACAAGTAGAAAATTTTTTAACCCAAAGAGTAGGGTATCCAACAACCTTGGATAAAGGTCACTTGGATTATATTTTAAAGAATGTTTATCTTACCCAGACTAGGGTAATCCCTCGATAGAAATATCAGAATCTACCTTTCTATCCTTGGAAGCCCTCAAACATTAAGGCAGTTAGAATCTCTATCTTCCTATCCCTGGTGGCCCTCAATTGTACTCAGCAATAATCAGAGTCACACATAGAAAACTGAAAAAGATGTTTAGATCCACACAAATCCTGAGAGACTCTCTCTCCAGAAATCACTTCACAATATGTAATCTCTAGATTTATTGAATAGTTTTGAGCTCATTAAAATGAGCAGCAATTAATAAGAACAACTCTAATGTTTGGTTCCACCTCTAACAGTTATATTTTTTCTTGAATCTCGAGGGGAATTTTACACGTATCACTTAACCAATGGTTTGTTAGAAACATATTACAAAACATTTTTTCACAACAATAACATGTCTTAGGAAAAATGATGTTTCTTAACCAAATCTATTTTTCAGAGTCTAAGGAAAAATGAAATTTAGAGTCTAACTAAATAATCCTTAAGGTTTTATAATACATGGATATTCGAATTCTGTTTTACAAATAATTCGGAATCCAAATTTTATAGATTATGAAGTCATAATTCCAATGAATTTGGAGTCTTAATTCTATGGAATTCAGGGTCTGAATTATGTGGAATTAAGATTCCGAATTATGAGGAATTCATAGTCTAAATTCTGAGGAATTCGATGTCTGAATTCATAGGAATCCACTGTCTGAATTCTGAGGAATTTGGAGTTTTCTTTCTAACAATTCATGGTCTGAATTCTGAGGAATTAAATTTCTGAATTTTAAAGAATTTAGAATATGAATTTCATAGAATTTGGTATCTGAATTTTTGAGAATTCGGAGTCTGAATTCGGAGGAATTCAGTGTCTGAAAATAAAATACTCTATTTACAACAAATTATAATATTTTTAGGTTTTACAAAACAATATAAATTTTAGTAAAACTAATAAAATTAGTTTGATTTAGAGAGATCATAAAATTAAACAATGAAAACAATGGAATGTATTAAAATTTTCTTAGAGAACAGAATTTATTTTTATGAAATTAACCTTAGGGAAAAACAGTTTTCCTTAAGTTAAATTGTTTGTGATTTTCAAAACAAAGAGGAATGGAAAGGTTATAAGGAAAAATTATTTACTCAAAAATATCCCCCTTTTGGAAATCACAAACGTCCTTAAAAAAATGAATATAAAGACTAGGAATTTTTCTTTATAAACATAAAAGAAAAACTTATCTTCCATTACAAATGAATTCTTGTGAATATGACTAACTCCCCCTTAAGTTCTGAAATCCCCAAGGATCGTATTCTACACTATCTTAAAGATATTTTTCTTTTACTTGTATAAGAAAATATAATTTGAGAATACTGCCACTTAAATAGTCTCCCCCTTACATAGGGAATTCTATTCTTTACATAGTATTATTTTAATCACTCATTTCTCCCCCTTTATGATTTTCAAAAATGAATAAAGAGAATGAAAAAAAATATGGTCCCTGAAAGATTAAAACTATATAAAGTAAAAAAAAATAAAGTAGAAAGAGATTTTTTATTATGATAGGAACTTTTGATACAAGTATGGTACAACAAAAGACCGGAATTAAGGAAAAATATTTATAATTCTTTTTACTTTAGCATTAACTTCTTAATGTTTCTATTTAGCTTCTTAATCTCATTATGATCCTATTAAAATCACTTTAGGAGCTATTCATAATCCTCATTTTTCTTCTCCACATCTTTGATCTTTTCATCTTGAAACATTAAGATTTATTCTTGAGACTTCAAAATCTATTCTTGCTTACTAAACCTCTCCTCAAACTCGATTCTGATCTCCTTCCCTCTTTAAATTCATGGAAACTAAATTGAGTTTCCCATTCATATATTTTACTTCTTACTTATAGGATGCTTGATCTAGATTTAGCTTTTCTAAAAAACATTTTATATGCTCCTTCATCCTCACATTGTCTATATCAAAAGCATCTTCCATATAGTCTTGAAAGTCATCAAGAATTCTAAGATCATCAATCATCTTCATGGACCACATATTTATTTCCATACAAGAACATTTATGATCGTCACACTTGATATAGAATGTCTTAAAATTATCCTAAATCTTAATAAATATTTTTGTAAGAATCCTAACACAATTTTATTTCTGATCAAATTAATGCTGAAGCATTTGACACCTCGATTAAATACTCATAAATCAAGGAATGGCCTCCACTAATTTTTTCAATGATTGAACCACAAAGTATTGAACCAAAGAGGATGATTCCGAATCAGATTCCCTTGTTGTTGAGGATTCTTTCATTATCTCAAGAGCCTTTCATTTTGAAGAACTATTGATAACTTTCTTAACTACCACATATTTTTAAGATGTATCAAATGTCACCTTCTTTACTTTATCAACATTAGAAATGGTATTCATAACTATTGATGATTCATGTTCAATATTTGATACTTGAACTATTTTTTCCTCATCAACATTTTTCATCTTAGTATCTTCCTTAAGATCATCTGGTTGAATTAATTCATGATTTTTGCTCTCATCATCATAAGGTTTATTAATTACTTCCTGATCATCATCCTCTTTTCCTAGTGAAAGAATTTTGGTTGATTAATCCTGAGAAGTCCAGATTGAAAAACAAAATGTAATAAATTTCTTTCTCATGATATTTTTTAACTTTCCTTATAATATAATCAATGTCATCAATTTATAGCTCTTCTTCTTCTTCTTCCACTTCCTCATTATGAACAATTTCTTCTTCTTCAGGTTCTAGAATTACCGCCTTCTTTCTCAAAGTCCTTACTGGTACTGGTTCTTTGAGAAATGATTTTGGTACCTGAATCTACTCATAATCTTTCTCCGAAGCCATGAGAAGATATTTAATAATATCATATTCAGACATTTTATTCTTTTTCTTTATCTCTTTTTCTTTTTTTCATACTCCTTGGTAGCCTTAATCATCAAATATTTTTCTAGAGTAGGATCTAGTCCAAATCTAGGATCACCCTATTTCTTGTTCTTCTTCTCTTCCATCTATTTTGCAATGACTTCATTAGGATAGATTTTTTCTTCTTATACTTAGGGGGTGTTGATTGAGTTTCTTGAATTAAAGGGTTTTTCAATGAATACAGGTTCTTTCATATTTCTCTCCTTCAAAACCTTTGAGTAAGTTTCAGTTACTTTTGGCTTCTTGGATAAGGATTCTATTTCACATTTTAATAAGTCATAAAATTATTTTGAGTTTTTATTGAAATTAACATTCATCATCTTTAATGTGTCATCACTAAGCAACATGCCATTGAAATATATGGTCTTTGAAATACAGGGAATTTTGAATGATTTTAAGAATAATACAATTATCTTGGATATGATTTCTAGATAAATAATGATTTATGATTTGAGGGTTCCATATTAATATTTGTGATTGTCAGGAAGATATGCTCCAATAAATTTATCTTCCTTAAGTTCACCAGGAAATACAAAATGAAGATATCACCCTTCTTCAAGTTATTCTTTATCCATATTTCTTGGAATTAAGAAAACCTAAAACCATTATTCTAGCATACTAATGTTTATTGGGAGATGATTTATCATCGGCGTTTTTACTCATTTGAGTCTACGACATTCTAATGCATTTTCCTTCTCAAAATGTATTGATTCATCAGGTATTTTGTGGGTGTCGAAAATGGATTCTCCTTCACGTGGTATTCCAATGATACTAGCTTCATTATTGAAATAAAGACAATAAATTTTCCCATAACTTTTTAATGATAATTTATATCTCCTACCTTCATTAAAAAAACATGCTAACTTACAGAACTCAACAAGAAGCTCTAGAAAACCCAGATCTTTTCCTTTCTATTTGGCTATGCACAGACTCTATAATCCATTCAACTTGATATTTTTCATAATGAGGCAATTGTATTTTGAAAATAACTTTGGATCTGCTAACCATTCCCTATATATTTTCCATTCTGAAATTTCATTGACTGAATACATTTTCTTCTGAGGAGATTCTTCCAACCAAATTAAAAGTTAAGTAAAAACAGAAATGTGGAATGTCCCTTATGTAGATAGGAAAATATTTGGCATGAAATGTCTTGAAAATAGATGTGGTATGAATAATTTAAGGGCCTTTATATAGGAGTTTAAGCAATAGTTCATATTCCAGAATTGATCAAACAGTTGAAACAACCACAATCTGATATGACAGTTGAGATGAAATCTGATGACGGATTTTTGGGTGGTACTGATCTTTTGATGTTTATAAAATAAAACATCAGATTTAAGAAATTTAATCCAAAAAAAATTATTAACACAAGATGAAAAATTTTAATTACGAAAACCTAAGGAAACATACCTTCCAGTTTTCTATAAAAATTGTTAGTAAATAAAAATATTCTTCTTTAGTAATTTTAGATTTCAGAAAATTTCCTTAAGGAAAATTTCTTAATAAGTATTTTGAAAAAAAATGGATTATAGATTTAAATTATAAAAAAAATTATTACAAAAAAATTGATTACAAAAAATTTTGATTACGAAATTTTTTTTTATTAGCAATGAAAATGTAGTCCCCAAATGAAAAAGTGTTTCTCAATGTAAGGAGATATGTTTCAACAAAATGTTAATATGGAATATTAACTTATGGTGAAAAATCCTAAATTCTATTTAATGTATTTAAATCTATCAGAGTGTAAATATTTTTTAAAAATATCATCAAGTTGATCTTTTGTTTTGATATGCATAAGAATGATATCTATTTTTTAGTGTATTATCCCAAAGAAATTGATGCCTAATATCAACGTGTTGTGAACATGAGTTATGTGAAGGGTTTTTTTAGGTAAATAGAACTAGTATTATCACTCGTTATCTGTGTTTTGGTAAAAATTATACCATAGTCGGTGAGTATGTGGTGCATCCACATTACATGAGCACAACAACATACAGATGCTACATATTTATCTTCAGCAGTGGAGAGTGATACTGAGTGTTTCTTTTTGCATGACCAAAAAACTAATGAATCTCCTAAGAAATGAAAATTTAAGGATTTAATTTTTATATTCATTTTAAATCCACCAAAATCAGCATCTAAAAATCTTTTTAAAACAATATCATTTCCCAATTTATAGCAAAGTCCTCAATCAATGGTTCCCTTTAAATAGAGAAAAAATCATTTCATTGCTTTTAAATGAGATTCCATTGTATTTTATTGATATCTAGCACATAAAAATACTGAAAACATTATGTTTGGATAACTATTTGTCATGTATAGTAAACTTCCTATCATACCTTTAAATGAGGTTTGATCTAATGGTTTACCTGCTTCATCAAGATAAAGAGAATATGTGGTACCGATTGGAGTTATTCTAATTTTAGTATTGCCAAATACATATTTTTTTAGTGTATCTTTAATGTACTTATATTGATATATATGTGTTCCTTCGAGTTTTTTAGAAATTTGAAAACCTAAGAAAAAAGTTAACTCACCCATCATACTAATTTCAAACTTAGAATTCATTAAATTTGAAAACGAATCGGTTAATAATTTCTGTGTTGAACCAGATATAATGACATAAACATAAATTTGAAAAATTAAAACATTTTTTTATCTTTCGTTATAAAAAGGGTTGTATTAGTTTTTCCCTTAACATAATTATTTTGAAATAAAAATTATGTATGTCTATCATACTAGGATCTAGGGGATTGTTTAAGTCCATATAAAGTTTTTGTAAGCTTGAAAACATGTTCAGGATGTTTTGTGTCTTCAAAACCAGAATGTTGTTCAACATAAACTTCCTCTTAAACATATCTGTTAAGGAAATCATATTTTATATCCATTTGAAAAAGTATAAAATTAAAGAATGTTTTAGAGGAAATTAGATTGTGAATAGAATCAAGTCTATATACTGGAGAATATGTTTCTTCATATTCTATTCATTCTTGTGGATTACAGACTTTTGCAACTAATATTTATTTATTTCTCACTATGATTTCATTTTCATCAAATTTTTTTTCTGAAGGCTCATTTTACTCCAATTAAAGAAGTTTCCTTTGGTCTTTCAACCAAGGTCCATACATTGTTTCTTTTGAATTAATTTAACTCATCTTATATGGCCATAATCCAATCATCATCACCTAAAGCATCATCTGTGCTTTTTTGTTATAATTTGGAATGGAATTCTGGATGTTCTACTTCATTTCTTGAGGAACCTCTAGCCCTTATATGTTGATTTAAATCACCAATTATACTATCATTGGGATGATTCTTAAGAAACAACTAATTTGGGTTTCGTAAAACATGTTCGTCAACATATGGTAGAAAATATTCTGGGGTAAATGCTTCCGAAATATTTTCCTCAACATTTTCCTTATCAAAAGAAACTTCTATCAAGGGTTGATAATCAGTTTTTGAAAACACGTCTGAAGATTTTGGTGGGGGATGTTTAAAAACAAAATTATCAATTCCACCAAATTTATCATGCACTGTTTCTTCAACAGTATAAGTGTTTTATTAAAAACAATATATTCCTTTGAAGTAGTAGAGTAGCCTAGGAAAATTCCTTAATCAAATTTGCGTGCAAATTTTTTTAAATTATCTTTATTATTTAAGATAAATACCTTGCAACCAAAACTTTGATGTAAGAAAGTCTAGGTTTTCAACCATTCCACAATTTATAGGTAGTTTTATTAAAAAAATGTCTGATCAAAAATCAATTTATAGTATAACAAGGAGTACTTACAGATTTAGCCCAAATGTGTTTAGTAATAGAATATTCACTCAACATGGTTCTAGTTATTTCTTGAAGAATATTATTTCTTCTTTAAAAGAAAACATTATTTTACGGAGTTTTAGGTGTTTAGAAGTTACAAGTAATGCATTTCCTACTACAAAATGTTTCAAAAACTAAATTTGAAATTTTCCTCTATTATCACTATGAATAGTTATCAAAGGAATATTTTTATCATTTTTAACTTGGGTTCTAAAAATTTTGAATTAAGAAAAAAAATCATATTTATTTGCTAGAAAATAGACCCATGTATATCTAGTATAATCATCAGCTAATAAAAATACATAATATTTTCCCCCAATAATTCATGTTTGTGTTGTACCAAAAAGATCCATAAGAACTAATTGTAATGTATTAGAAGTTGACACTTCACATATTGATTTAAAACTTGATTTATGTTGATTTCCAAATTGACAAGGATCAAAAACATTTGAAGAATCAAATATATGATCCTATAGATCCTTGACATGTATTTTCTGTGAGAGTTTACATAGGTTCATAAGGATACAGTTTCATAACCTTCTATGTCACAACCAAGATTGATCTTCCATTTAAGTAAGGAAAGGTAGATATATGCTTCAGATGTCTTTTATGTTTAGTGTGTATACATTCTCTTGCCTATGGGTAGAGAGAATAAACTCTTCCTTAAAATTGTGTAATAACAATTTATCATTCCAAAAATTCACAAGGTAACCTTCATCACATAATTTATTTGTGCTAATGTGGTTTTTCTTAATAGATTTAACAAATAAAACCTTTGCAATTAATGTTTTTTGATATAGAAAAATGTTACATATACCAACAATTTATCTCTGAAAGTTATTTGTCCTACATTCTTCTTGATAATCTTCTCAAATATGTTTTTGTTACCAGTCATATTTCTGGAACATCCAATATTTGTGAACCCTGTATTGTTGTTGGTACTTTCTTTATTTTTTTGAAAATAAAAGGTGCTAGACTTTTGGAATCCAAACATTCTTGGATCTAGAAATTTCCAAAAGTAAGATTCTAGGATTCCGCATTTTCTTAGAAAAAAAATCATTATAAAAATATTAATATTGGGTGTTGTTTAAAGAAAATAATTTCTCCCAATGTCCACCACATTTTCATTTAGTGAAAAATTGGGCACTTTGGGGGAAAATAGTTATTACTAAAAACTAGTTTCAGAATAAGTAAAACCAAATATAGAATGATTCCTTAAAATATGAATTTGGGAATTCCTCTTGTCAAACATATCATTACCAGAGGAAATATTTGGAAGACATTTCCTTAAGGAAAATATTTCAGACTAGAGTTTAATAACCAAATTTTTATCCTAAAAAAATTAGTTTTATAACTATAGTTATCCTCTGTAATAAAATTTAAGAAATTGAATTTTTATGATCCTTAGAATGTTTATCCCTCTCAGAATTAACTTCTTCAATATTTTTTTGAAACAATTTCAAAATAAAAGGTTTTCTAATCATGATCCTTAGAAAGATATGATACTTCATTAGTTAAAATAGATATTATAGAATTTTTTTTCTCTAATTTTTTTTTATTTTACAATTTTTATTTTCAACGGGTTTATAAAATCTAGACACTTCATTATAAGAAGGTAATGTATTATCTCCTAATAAGGAAGAATCATCATCTGAATATTCATAAAATATATCATCAATATGAATTTAATTCAAAGATACATTAGTAAAATATTTTTCATTGTGTACCTTGTTCATTAGAAAATGATTTACAATGGGTAGTTTAGCTAGTATACTAAGATTCTTCTGGCTAAAAGATTCATACTCTGATGGTTCATATGAAGAGTAACAACCATTGGAACTCCAAGTATCAATGGCCTTTAAGAATTTCTTATCCTTTGTTGGGTAATACTTCTTCCTTTTTCTCTCAGAATTTTTGTCCTTCATATCTTTTCTTTTAAGTATAGGACAATCTGGAATGACATGTCTAGATCTTTTGCATTCACAGAAATTGACTTCTAAGCCTTTTGTTGTCTTTAATTCATTTTTCTAATATCTATACTGGATTCATTCCTTCCCACACACTTGTTCAGCCTTCGAGCAAGATTAGATAACTCATTTTCAGAATGTTCACTTTCAGTTTATTTAGAGAAAATAGTGATTTTTATTGATCTGGATCTTCTATCCCTTTCTGGAGTGTTGCATTTATTATTAGTAAAGGCTAACAATAAATTTTCATTCTTCTTCTTATTCATATCATCATCCCTTTTCATTCTGGATTCATATTTACGAAGAGTTCCAATAATATCAGCAAGATTAATTTGAGATACTTTCTTATTATCCACAATAGTTGTCATTTTTTAATCCAACTCATTTTTCATGATTTCAATTATCTTTTCCACAATAGTATCATTATCAAGACCTTTCACTCCCATAGATTTTAAACTATTGACAATGGTTATAAATCTTTGTTTCGCATTGAAAACTATTTCTCCATAAAGAAATATAAATCCATGATATTCATCTCTCAACATATCTCTTCTAGTTTCTATGACTTTAGAAGTACCAAAATATGTATCCTCAAGTTTCTTTCAGATACAGTTAGTAGCATCACATGATGAAATTTTACTATTTATATTTCTGTTCATAGAACTCAATAAAGTTTTTATTACCATGTAATTTAGTTTATATTCCAACTTTTCTTGGTTGGTAGAGGTTTTGAATTTATTTTCCAGAATTTTGTAATATATAGTAAGCATGAAAAAAAATTTACTCCAGTATTAATAACAAAATTCTTCATTATACCTCTCTAGTACTCATAATCAGTAGCAACAAAAATAGGTTGTCTAGTAGGATTTATATTTTCAATGGAACCAATTATCATTCTTGTCATTCTATAAAAAAATATCTTTCGACAAAACATGTTAATAGAAATAGTTTGTAAACAAAAATAAATAAAATATCTAAGAAAAACAAAAGAAAGAAGTGTTAAGAAAGAAAATTTAGAACATGGAAAACTATAGTAAGAAAACTTATTTGTTAATATAAGTATTTCAGAGACCATTTCTGATACCAATTCTAGGATTGAAATACAAATGTATAAGAACAATTACAAAAGGGGGTGAATTGTAAGTTTAAAAACTTTCATTTTTAACATTAAGGGAGACTATGTTTAATAAAGTTAAACAAGGTCAATTCAAAAAACCTAAAAATAGTTCTATGAAACAAACATACTTAAGTTCCAAAAATAAGGTTCTGGAAATATAACTTAAGGAAAGATTACAATGAAATTATTCTACCATAAAGTGTATAGAATCTTACTTATCAGATTATGAAAAATTAAAAGAAATTATAAGAAATTTATACTGTCTTTATTTATCAAAATACAACAGAAATAAACATGAAACTAAACAAGTAACAAGTAGAAAATCTTTTAACCCATTGAGTTGGATATCCAAAAACCTTAGAAAAAGGTCCCTTGATTTTTACTTTCATGAAAGTATCTATTACCCATACTATGTTAATACCTCAATAGAAATATCATAATTTTTCTTTCTATCCTCCAATCCCTCTAACTTTAAGGTACATGACACCTCTATTTTTCGATCCCTAGAATCCCTCAATTGTACTCTGCAACAATCGAAGTCGCACAAATAAAACTGAACAATTTTTTTAGATATGCACCAATCATGAGAGTAACTCTCTATAGAAATCACATCACATAATATAATATCTATATTGATGGAATTTTTGTGAGCTTGTTCAAATGATCTCTTATTTATGGGAACAAATCCAATGGTCAGCTCCCTCCTCCAACCATCAAATGTTTCATTCAAATTCAGAGGGACCTA